>JASDDO010000022.1:585978535-587204832 GCA_030015575.1 Agapanthus africanus | reverse complement strand
TATATGATATAACCGGATTATTGAATCAAGTGTTGATTTAATAATTTGATATATATTTATATATTTGATATGTGTGTGTGTGTGTTAACCAATATTAAGCTCATTTAAGATTTTCTTCCCCCTTTATATATTTATATATATGTGATATATATATTTATATATATGTGATATATATATTTATATATGAATTTGCATTTGTATCATGGTTGATGGTACAAGGGACTAGGATGTGTAAGAATCACATAGAGAAAAGATTATGATAAACATTTTAGAATAAAAAGAAATGAAGAATGGGTAATTTTCTTAAGTGGCTTGTAGAATCTTTGAAGATCCATGACTTATCTTCAAGTCTTGTTTTATTTAAAGATATTTATCATACACAATCTTATCTCTTAGGTCATGATTCACAACTCATCCAAGTTCATCCTCATCTTCTTCTTCATTCTCCTTTCTAAATTTTTCTTGAGTTGAGAAAAGAAAAAAGAAAAATATTTTCTAGTGAGCAAATCTCCTACTTCATCAACCTAAACTAATCTAGCCCATTGGTTTAAGTTGTTAACTTCCCTAATACATTCAATAGTGAAGTGTGAGCTTGAGTGTGAGAGACTTTAAGGTGGATCATCTTCGGCATCGAAGACAACAACCAAGCTCGATCTTTTCTTCAAGTGGAGCCTTAAGAAGAGTTCTAAGGACTGCTACTTGGAGGTTTAGAAGTGAAAAACCGGTCTACAAAGGTTGTAAACTCCCATCACTTAGTTTAGAACTTGTTTTCTTACTTTGAAATCCCAATTCTCTAGTTCGATTCTTGTTTAGTATGATTAGCACTCTAGATATTTTAAAATTGCATACTTGATGCTCATACAAACCTTGTAGAGGTACTAAGACAGAGTGCTTCCTTATAACTATACTACAGTTTATAGTTACAATCATATAACTCTACTAAGTCACCCAAAACTCTAGCGGATGGAGTCCAAATGTAGCTTGACAAACTATATGGATCCTAGTCAAGGATAAAAAATTTACAATCTAGGCCGAATGGGCGACTTAAATTGTCAAGCCCTAATCGGAAACTGTAATCTCATTCTAAACTTGGCGCTTTGATACCAACAAAACCATGTCACGCCCCACTTCCCAAAATACGGAATACGAGGGGTGACAAGGCTAGCCATGCTCCAACGGTCAAGGAAATATCCTGCCGTAGTCACACTTCGGCTTCTACCATTACATGGTAATCAGTAAGACACATCACGGATAAAGAGAAATACAGTCACTAGAATTATCAGATGTAAAGAAACTGAGCGCAATGGATACAAACCAAAGAGACAACTAATCAATGATATCAAAGGAATGATATTGTTGGTTCACTGGTCTGGATCTCCGCGATCTTCTCGAATTTTGTCAGGTCCACTTCTTTCTCTGAGCATGCAAACTCAGGTCGTCAGAGCGACATAATAGCAATATATACATATATACATATATAATTGTTCATACCATAATATTGCATTATTATATTCCCCATTCTTATTCGTTTTATAAATAAACAGGTGCTTTTGACGCATGTCTGCTACATATTACAGGTTACAGGTTCTTGGATCTAAAACAGTGAAAAAGATAAAAGACGACGCAAAAGTGGAACTGCAACCAACTAATAGAAGGATCTTGATCAAGCCTACATAAGAGATCAGTTCACAAAGTACAAGGCTGCCCAAGGTCCAAGATTTCGTCTTGAAGCAATGGTTAAAATCCACTAAATTATTCACTGGAGATCTGGAAACCTAGAAGCCCAATTGAGAAAAGTACTGAAGAAATAGGAAGACCAAACAACCCAAGACCATCACAAGAAAACTCAAGTCCTCAGCTCCTTATTGGGCCGCGGAACTGCGGCCAAACCAGGCCTCAGGCCGCGGTTCCGCGGCGGGCTTGAGCCTGTAGAAGGAGAAAATTTTACCATGATGTGTGGCGGCTTTGACTAGTCAACGTAGGGGTATTTGTGTAAATGCAGACGTGCGAATCAATTGTAACCTAGGGTTTCCTATCCTCTATAAATAGGAACTCTAAATCATTGTAAAGGTCATGCCTCCCTATGCCTCCCTATGCCTCTTTTTATCAATAAAATTTAGATTTCTTTTGGAGAGCATCGATGCCTCTTTTCATTTCAGAAATTCAGATCTGACAAGTCTTGTGTTGATGTTTAGAGAGAGCCATCTGTAAAGTAAGTAGGTAATTTCAATTCTTGCCCTAGATAATTTTTCATTTTCTGCCCTAGATTAAATTTAATTCCTTGTCCTAGTTAGATCTTTAATTCCTTGCCCTAGTTAAATTTAATTCTTTGCCCTAGATAAATGATAGATTTAATTTTTAGATTTAATAATCAATCTGAACACCCTTCGGAATTAACTCGTAAGAGCGATTAGGAGATTCACAACATCCATGTGGACCGACCCGTACTCACTGGCTAGCTACAAGCGACGCCGTTCTTGATTACGGTAATAGATAGTTTTTTAGACTCAATCAAATGGCGTCGTTGCCGGGGTTGGCGTGTTATTTCCTTTTTGCAATTTCGGGTTAATCTAGAAAAAAAATCAGAAAAATCTGAAAAATCACAAAAAAAATATAAAAATATATCATCTGTTATATTTGGAAAGGGTATTCTTGTGAGAATTTTGTAGGATCTACGAACAAACTCGGATCTGGAAATCTACAGAGTGCGAAACAGAAAAAGAAAGATCTGAACAGCAGGGGATTAATCCAACAGAACAACAGAAGAAAACAGAAGGGCCAATTCAACATCAAGACCGCGGATCCGCGGCGATACCCATGCTCCAACCGCGGAATCGCGGTCCTACGGTGACATAATCCTATAGGAATTTTTCTCGGGAACCGCAACGCTAATTCAACAGCTAAACCGCGGCAGTCTCGTGACATTATCTGGTGAAAATTTTTATGTAAGCCCCTCTGTTTCTTCTCTGTAAATCTTGTTCTTCTGTAAATTTGCCTGCAGGATTTCTTTGCGTTTTAAAAATATTCCCCCTTCCAAATAACAATCTTGTACAGGATTTTTGCGCCTTGCTTAAAATAGAAATTGATTGTGTAACACCCGAGCCCAATAATACAATTTATATTACAAGTTGAGGGTTTTATATTGCTCATTCCAGTTATCCTGATTGTTTGGTGTTTATTGCTAAATTTTAACCGGTTAGGTCATTTTGGCACATAACAAATTTTAACTCCTAAAACGAAATTTAAAATATCCATGTTGGCCTACTCGTCGCCACTAGTCGCGTGGTAGCGTCCGCGTGTCGAGATTCCGTCCCGTTCGGCTAAACGGGCAAGTTTGGACGACTACGCGCGCGTACAAGTGTACGACTTGGGGGCATGCATTTTAATCATTAAACACCTCTTTTCAAAATTTGGAACCCGCTTAAAATCCTATAATTTGAATTTGGAACATTTGGGCGCAACCCGGGCGCGATTTGAAAATGTTTCATTTCGCGCCAAAAAGGCCCATTTAATTTAATATCCTAAAACAATAAATATACGATTATATCTTCGTTTAACAGTTAAATCATCTCAAATTTTTCCTTTTATCCCTTCCAGCCAATCAGCGCGAGGGGCTGTACCCTCGTGGGCCCCGCATCCCATCTCTCTCTCTCTCCGTCTCGCTCTATCTCTCTCTTCTCTATTCTCCTTCTCTCTCTCACTCTAAATCTTTCTCTCTCTCTCTCTCCAATCTCTCTCTCTCTTCTTCTATATATCTTCCCATGCAGCCGCCTCCCCCTTCCTCTCGATCACGAGAAAACCCCTCACCCTAACCCTAACCTCCTCGTGACCTCGCCGCCGGCCCCACCGCGACCTCGCCGTCGCCACCACGAGCCTAGCCGCACCCTCTTCCTCCTTCCTCTGTTCCCCTTCCGCACCTGCACCCAACCCCGACGACTTCACCCGGCAGCAACTCTCGCCGTCGACGCCGCCTCCCGTCGCCGACGACTCCCGCGACTCCCTCTCCCCCTCCTCGTCCCGACGTCGTCGTCGCTTCCTTCCTTCCCTCGCCGGACCACCATCAGACCGAGCCCGACCCTGCACCAATCCCCGGGTCGCCGGAGAACGCGCCGTCGACCCTCGTCGACGTCACCCGCGCCACCTCCTTTCCCCCTCGACCACCAGAGCCGACCACCACGCTCCTCTACTCGTCGCACTACCCCTTTCCAGCGAACCCGAGGCTGTTCAAGCCTTCGCAGCCGCCGTCGCTGCCTCGCCGGCGTTCCAGCGCCGTCGAGCCCGCCGGGGTTACCCCTGGTGTCGCCCGGTAAGCCTTCCTCATCGTTCCTTTGTGCTAGATCCCTTTCCCCGCTAATCCTTGTTATGTTTATCGCGTTTGCTAACGTTGTTACTTTTGACTTTTGCCGGTTTTCGACTGTGCCGTCTTTTGAACCCGACGCTCCAGCGAAGCACCCTGGTCCGTGTGATCCCGTTGTTCGCTGTTGGGACTCAATCCGTGGCCCGTGCTACCATATTGTGTTTTCTGCCGACATCGCATCCGTGTTTTCCGGTTTGCGAAACCGTCGAGGCAAGTATTACTTGCTACATGCTATGTTAGACTAATTAAGTGTGCTTGACTCCTAAAACCTGTTAATATTAACTAGTGTTGTTACCTTGCTCAATTGGACGGAATATGATATATATCGTGATACGTAACCTGAACCGTATTTTGCCACTGTAACCCTAATAACAAAACTACCAGTTAATCATTTTGCTACTTAAAGGACAATAATTGTACACCTATACAGTTTTATTACGTTCTGTTATTGATTTTGCACTACCCAGTGATTATTGCACCTCAAGGGTGCTCGAACCTGTTAATATAATACAACTGCACCGTATTCTTGTAACATTGTGATTAAGTGAGCCGTTATTGTTAATTACTTTATTGCTGCTGTTACTCATTTGATTGTACATCTGTTGAGAGCACATACTCGGTTACATTGCATATGGACTTGACCCTGCTACACCTGTTATATTCACATGTACTGATACACCGGACATGACACCCTGTACATATCGACTCAACCTGTTGGAACGTGACATGACCTGTTACCTGATTTCATGCCTAATGCCGACAAACCTGACCATTCCTGCTGTCTATCCAGACAGACCTACTCTTACCGGATTTTGTGTTGGCATTAGTCCTTGACTACTGAATACCTGACCTGACATACATAACTTGGGGGTATGGGGAAATCAAAGGTGAAACCGACTTGTAACTCAACAGTTCGATACTTGTTCTGATCAGTCTTACGGGCTTGGCCAGCCCCGGAGTGGTGATGCTGACATCACTCGCCCATCTTGCTACCTATTACTGCTTAGCGGCACGTCTCGGATTCAGCCCCGAGGACCTTGACCGTGGTCCCGGGCACGCACGGGATACTATTGAGTTACATCGACGATTCATCAATTGATTTCAAAGACTATAGAGTAGAAACCTGATAAGACAGTTTAGTCACCATTGCACATTACCCTGCTCTGTTATTCCTTAAGTACTGCTTTATTCATGTTCATATTTGCATTGCTTATTACCATGTTTATATTATATACTTGATGTCATGACGCGCTGACGTCTGGGTTTTGCATGGCCCAGATTCCGTACCACTGTCGACGACCGAGCAGGAGTACTTCAGCCAGCAGGCTGAACTGTGAGTTCCTTAGGGTTTAGTTTATTTATTTCATTTCATTTCCAGATGTGAGCCCGCATTATGGGACGTACTGTTTATTCATTGTATTGGATCTTTAGCTTCCGCACTTATCGTTTATTGATTCTTGTTATTTGGATCGGGACTTGTATTAGATTAGATTATTATTTTGTTCTTGATATCTATACAACCGTAATGTGACTGTGTATGGATATTTCCAACCCACAGGTAGCATGGTTGGCTATGTCACGCGCCCAATCTTGCGTACTCTGGGAAGCGGGGCGTGACATGGTTTTTTGGTATCAGAGCCATAGGTTAATTGGGTTGATTCTTTGTAGTTGGGTATTGCACCCGATACACGAATCATAATACCCGTGATTAGGAAACATGTCCTGCCACCTTGACCGTTTTACCCTCCTTGAATCATTCTTCCGGATCATGTCGACATGCAAACTTACTTTGCATTGTCAACTCAAAAACCTAATTTCTTGTATCTCTAGGACTTAGGCGACTTGGGTGGAGTTAAGTAATTGCGGCTATGATACCGCGGCATAGCTACAATGCAGTACTCTATTTAAGTATCTTGGAGTTCTAGCCTTGATCTATACCCAGAATCTATCATCATGCTAATGTTGGGCACTTTGATTTCCAGGAATATGGCCGGTACGAATTTGAAGATGGACCAAAGAAGTGCGGTCTTAGCCGCCAGGCGTAGAGTGATAAAGGGATTGCTGGAGAGTCTAAAGGAACAGACCGAGCTGGAACCGGCATTTGCACTGAACCAAACGTCTGTACGTAGAAGTATTCCGGTGAACAGGCGCAGCGTAGCACCAATGAAGAAAACAAGTGTGGGTGATCGGAAAGGGAGCGTGATTTGTAACTACTGCCATATACCCGGACACGTGCGAAAGGAGTGTCGTAGGAGGCTGGGACTCTGTTTTAGATGTGGAGCGGCAGATCACACCGTTAGTGCTTGTCCGTCGAAGCTTCGCACGAGAGATGATATACAGAAGCCTCCGCAGAGACTGTTCCAAGGGCAGGAACAGCTTACTCATGGACCAAATCAGGCTCGAGCGTTCACGTTGACAGCTGAGGAAGCTAAGGCATCGGGAGAAGTGGTTTCAGGTAATGTACTCGTTCATGGTTTTCCGCATTGGCATTATCTAATTTCGGAGCATCCCACTGTTTTATGTCATCCAAATTTTTAACTACACACTCGTTTACCTGCACGACCCTGTCTAGTTTCTGGGACATACACACTGGGAATGGGAAAATCATAGCTAGTAAGGAATGTAGAGATTGTACAGTTGTTGTTTGCGGACGGGAGCTTTTCGCAGATTTCTTGGTGATTGATACGGGCAGCTATGAAGTAGTCTTGGGAATGGATTTTCTTGGCACTTTCCACGCACACATTGATTGTAGGGCAAGGAAAGTAATTTTCCAGATTCCCGGACACCCTGAGTTTACTTTCATTGGGGGAAGCAGTTCTGTCGGGCCAGTCGAATTTAGGGCTAGGCTGACGAACAATGTTCTTGCGGCTATGGTAGTGGATAGTAATGAAGAGCCGGCAGTTGTCCGCGACTTTATGGATGTGTTTGAAGATACTTCGGGCTTACCGCCGAAGCGAGATGTGGAGTTTGCGATTGACCTTATTCCTGGTACAGCGCCAGTATCAAAATCTTATTATCCGATGGCACCGGTGGAATTGGAAGAAGTTAAGAAACAAGTTGGTGAATTACTCGAGAAGGGATGGATTCGAAGCAGCAACTCACCTTGGGGAGCTCCAGTTCTTTTAGTAAAGAAGAAGGATGGCACGAGAAGGATGTGCATTGATTATCGAGAATTGAACCGGGTGACTATTAAGAACAAGTACCCGATCCCTCGCATTGGAGAGCTGTTTGAGCAGCTTAGTGGCGCGAGGGTATTCTCGAAACTGGACTTGCGATCAGGATATCATCAGGTCCGAGTGAAAGCAGAAGACATTTGCAAGACGGCGTTTCGAACTCGATATGGACATTTCGAGTATCTAGTGATGCCCTTCGGAGTGACTAATGCGCCAGCAATATTTATGGATTTGATGAACAGGATCTTTTCACCGTTCTTGGACCAGTTTATTGTGGTATTCATTGACGATATTCTGGTGTACTCGAAGAGTCCGGAGGAGCATGCTGAGCACTTAAGGATTGCACTGCAGACGCTGAGACAAGAGAAGTTATTTGCGAAGATGAGTAAGTGTGAATTCTGGCTGGAAGAAGTGAAGTTTCTGGGGCATGTCGTGTCGGGCGATGGAATCGCCGTCGATCCCGAAAAGATTGCAGCAGTTCGAGATTGGCCTATTCCAAAGAATGTTGCGGAGATAAGAAGTTTTCTTGGACTCGCCGGTTACTACAGAAGATTTGTGGAGAACTTCGCTCGTTTAGCTGAGCCGTTGACCAAGCTTACGCGTAAGGAGGTACCGTTTGTTTGGACGGATGGATGTGCATTGGCCTTCGAGACGTTGAAGCAGAAGTTGATAACGGCCCCTATCCTAACCGTACCGGATAATTCAGGAGGACTGGTGATTCACAGTGACGCCTCTGGAAAAGGATTGGGATGTGTTTTGATGCAGAATGGGAAGGTTGTCGCTTACGCATCGAGACAACTGAAGACTCATGAGAAGAACTATCCGACTCATGACTTAGAGCTTGCAGCCGTGATCTTCGCCCTGAAGATTTGGAGACACTACCTTTTGGGCGAGAGAGTTGAAGTCCTTACAGATCACAAGAGTTTAAAGTATGTGTTCACTCAGAAGGAGTTGAACATGAGGCAACGCAGATGGTTGGAGCTGATGGCCGACTATGACCTTGATCTTAAGTACCATCCGGGAAAAGTCAACGTTGTGCCGGATGCGTTGATTCGGTTACCAGCAATTCAGATATTGACTGCACAGAGGGAGATCATTGCGGATTTTCAGAGATTTGACTTGGAGGTTGTGCTACCACATGCTACAGGACAGTTGATGCAGTTGCAAGTACAGTCGTCCTTAGTTGAGAAGATTAAAGCAGCACAATCGCAGGATCCTAGACTGTAAAAGTTTCAAGAGCAGGTTGGAGCCGGACTACGAACCGATTTACTGATCCATGAAGATGGTTCGTTGAGACATGGTAGCCGTGTGTGTGTGCCAAAAGGAGATGTGCGTGAAGAGCTTATGAAGGAGGCACACAGTTCAGCTTACTCTGTACATCCAGGAGGGACAAAGATGTACCGAGATATTCGACAGCATTTCTTGTGGGAAGGCATGAAACGGGAGATTGCTCGCTTCGTGGCTAAGTGCTTGGTATGTCAGCAAGTCAAGGCTGAACACCAAAGGGGTTGCTGGTTTATTGCAACCACTTCCGATTTCTCAGTGGAAGTGGGAACATATAATCATGGATTTCGTGACGGCTTTACCGCGGAGTCCAAAGGGCAACAATGCCGTATGGGTGATCGTTGACCGTTTGACCAAGGCAGCTCACTTTCGGGTTGGTCAATCGACAGAGACTTTGGCAGAGCGATACATGCAGGAAATTGTGAGATTGCATGGAGTACCGGTAAGCATCGTGTCCGATCGGGACACTCGGTTCTTGTCGCACTTTTGGAGGAGTTTACAAGAAAGTTTTGGGACTCGATTGAAGTTTAGCACAGCTTATCATCCTCAAACTGATGGACAATCGGAGAGAACGATCTAGACCCTTGAAGATATGTTGAGGGCTTGCATGTTGGACTTCAAAGGTTCTTGGGAGGATCATCTACACCTGGTGGAGTTTTCGTACAACAATAGCTTCCAAGCGACTATTCAGATGGCTCCGTTTGAAGCGTTGTATGGTCGTAAGTGCCGTTCACCTGTTTGTTGGGATGATGTTGGTGAACGAAGGTTACTAGGGCCAGATTTGGTGGTACAGACAGTCGAGAAGGTGAATACAATCAGAAAGCATATGAAGGCAGCTCAAGACAGACAGAAAAGTTGGGCCGACACGTCAAGAAGACCTCTAGAGTTCGCCGTGGGTGATTTGGTATTCCTGAAGATATCACCGACTAGAGGGGTGATTCGCTTTGGAAGTCGGGGAAAGCTTAGTCCCCGATTCGTCGGACCCTTCGAGATATTGGAGCGTGTTGGAGAGGTAGCGTACCGGTTGGCGTTACCGCAGTCATTAGCAGGAGTGCACGATGTGTTCCATGTGTCTCAACTACGGAGGTATGTTCGTGATGAGACTCATGTCTTGGATCATTCGGAGTTGACCGTACGGGAGGACCTGACTTTTGAGGAGCGACCAGTTGAAATCAAGAATCGAAGAGAAAAGGTTCTTAAGAACAAGGTTATCCCTCTTGTGCTAGTTTCTTGGGGTAATCGATCGCGTGGAGAAACCACTTGGGAGTGAGAAGACGAGATCCGGCAGAAATTTCCTCACCTTTTCAGTAGTTAGCTATCTTGTACTCTTGGAATTTCGAGGACGAAATTCTTTTGTAGTTGGGTATGATGTAACACCCGAGCCCAATAATACTATTTATATTACAAGTTGAGGGTTTTATATTGCTCATTCCAGTTATCCTGATTGTTTGGTGTTTATTGCTAAATTTTAACCGGTTAGGTCATTTTGGCACATAACAAATTTTAACTCCTAAAACGAAATTTAAAATATCCATGTTGGCCTACTCGTCACCACTAGTCGCGTGGTAGCGTCCGCGTGTCGAGATTCCGTCCCGTTCGGCTAAACGGGCAAGTTTGGACGACTACGCGCGCGTACAAGTGTACGACTTGGGGGCATGCATTTTAATCATTAAACACCTCTTTTCAAAATTTGGAACCCGCTTAAAATCCTATAATTTGAATTTGGAACATTTGGGCGCAACCCGGGCGCGATTTGAAAATGTTTCATTTCGCGCCAAAAAGGCCCATTTAATTTAATATCCTAAAACTATAAATATACGATTATATCTTCGTTTAACAGTTAAATCATCTCAAATTTTTCCTTTTATCCCTTCCAACCAATCAGCGCGAGGGGCTGTACCCTCGTGGGCCCCGCATCCCATCTCTCTCTCTCTCCGTCTCGCTCTATCTCTCTCTTTTCTATTCTCCTTCTCTCTCTCACTCTAAATCTTTCTCTCTCTCTCTCTCCAATCTCTCTCTCTTCTTCTATATATCTTCCCATGCAGCCGCCTCCCCCTTCCTCTCGATCACGAGAAAACCCCTCACCCTAACCCTAACCTCCTCGTGACCTCGCCGCCGGCCCCACCGCGACCTCGCTGTCGCCGCCCTCGCCACCACGAGCCTAGCCGCACCCTCTTCCTCCTTCCTCCGTTCCCCTTCCGCACCTGCACCCAACCCCGACGACTTCACCCGGCAGCAACTCTCGCCGTTGACGCCGCCTCCCGTCGCCGACGACTCCCGCGACTCCCTCTCCCCCTCCTCGTCCCGACCTCGTCGTCGCTTCCTTCCTTCCCTCGCCGGACCACCATCAGACCGAGCCCGACCCTGCACCAATCCCCGGGTCGCCGGAGAACGCGCCGTCGACCCTCGTCGACGTCACCCGCGCCACCTCCTTTCCCCCTCGACCACCAGAGCCGACCACCACCCTCCTCTACTCGTCGCACTACCCCTTTCCAGCGAACCCGAGGCTGTTCAAGCCTTCGCAGCCGCCGTCGCTGCCTCGCCGGCGTTCCAGCGCCGTCGAGCCCGCCGGGGTTACCCCTGGTGTCGCCCGGTAAGCCTTCCTCATCGTTCCTTTGTGCTAGATCCCTTTCCCCGCTAATCCTTGTTATGTTTATCGCGTTTGCTAACGTTGTTACTTTTGACTTTTGCCGGTTTCCGACCGTACCGTCTTTTGAACCCGACGCTCCAGCGAAGCACCCTGGTCCGTGTGATCCCGTTGTTCGCTGTTGGGACTCAATCCGTGGCCCGTGCTACCATATCGTGTTTTCTGCCGACATCGCATCCGTGTTTTCCGGTTTGCGAAACCGTCGAGGCAAGTATTACTTGCTACATGCTATGTTAGACTAATTAAGTGTGCTTGACTCCTAAAACCTGTTAATATTAACTAGTGTTGTTACCTTGCTCAATTGGACGGAATATGATATATATCGTGATACGTACCTTGAACCGTATTTTGCCACTGTAACCCTAATAACAAAACTACCAGTTAATCATTTTGCTACTTAAAGGACAATAATTGTACACCTATACAGTTTTATTACGTTCTGTTATTGATTTTGCACTACCCAGTGATTATTGCACCTCAAGGGTGCTCGAACCTGTTAATATAATACAACTACACCGTATTCTTGTAACATTGTGATTAAGTGAGCCGTTATTGTTAATTACTTTATTGCTGCTGTTACTCATTTGATTGTACATCTGTTGAGAGCACATACTCGGTTACATTGTATATGGACTTGACCCTGCTACACCTGTTATATTCACATGTACTGATACACCGGACATGACACCCTGTACATATCGACTCAACCTGTTGGAACGTGACATGACCTGTTACCTGATTTCATGCCTAATGCCGACAAACCTGACCATTCCTGCTGTCTATCCAGACAGACCTACTCTTATCGGATTTTGTGTTGGCATTAGTCCTTGACTACTGAATACCTGACCTGACATACATAACTTGGGGGTATGGGGAAATCAAAGGTGAAACCGACTTGTAACTCAACAGTTCGATACTTGTTCTGATCAGTCTTACGGGCTTGGCCAGCCCCGGAGTGGTGATACTGACATCACTCGCCCATCTTGCTACCTATTACTGCTTAGCGGCACGTCTCGGATTCAGCCCCGAGGACCTTGACCGTGGTCCCGGGCATGCACGGGATACTATTGAGTTACATCGACGATTCATCAATTGATTTCAAAGACTATAGAGTAGAAACCTGATAGGACAGTTTAGTCACCATTGCACATTACCCTGCTCTGTTATTCCTTAAGTACTGCTTTATTCATGTTCATATTTGCATTGCTTATTACCATGTTTATATTATATACTTGATGTCATGACGCGCTGACGTCTGGGTTTTGCATGGCCCAGATTTCGTACCACTGTCGATGACCGAGCAGGAGTACTTCAGCCAGCAGGCTGAACTGTGAGTTCCTTAGGGTTTAGTTTATTTATTTCATTTCATTTCCAGATGTGAGCCCGCATTATGGGATGTACTGTTTATTCATTGTATTGGATCTTTAGCTTCCGCACTTATCGTTTATTGATTCTTGTTATTTGGATCGGGACTTGTATTAGATTAGATTATTATTTTGTTCTTGATATCTCTACAACCGTAATGTGACTGTGTATGGATATTTCCAACCCACAGGTAGCATGGTTGGCTATGTCACACGCCCAATCTTGCGTACTCTGGGAAGCGGGGCGTGACAGATTGCAAGTAATATTTTTCTGTTTTGCATATCTTCTATCGAAAATCTTTTTGCAAAATTTCCAAACAAAGAGCAAGCGGAAAAAGGAAATTTTTTTTAACAACATGCAAATTTTTGCCGCTAAGAAATCCTTGCACCACCCAACCCTCTTTCTTTTCCCCTTTCTTCTAACATGGGTACCCCACATCATAAATCACTTTCCGAACTTTGGTATCCCGAACCTAACTTTGCACCGTACGTCAATTGTTTCGGTCGATTTAAGGAAAATCCTTCCATGCCCAAAATTTCTTTGAAAGATCAAATAGAAGCGTCTAGAAGAAACAGTTCGACTTTGCAACCCACTTTGTGTCAACCAAGTCAACCTTTACCACCTTCATATGTTGATACCACTTTTTCGAGTCCTGTTGTAACTCCTAGACCGATGTCCATTGCTGAGCATATTGCTCAATCTCGTAGCCGATCTTTCACCCCTCTCCACTCATCTAGTTCTAGGGATCCACAAGACTATTCACCATTTTATCCACATGTTGACCTACCCCTGTCCAACCATCCAATTCCTACCAGTCCTACCCGACTTTCCCACCATCACTAGACATTGTTTCTACACAGCCTTTTGGGAGTTTCACGTCTCCAAACACTTTCGAATCTTTTACCGAAACCCCTTCAAAACCCATGTCTAGTTTGGAACAGTCGTTGGCAGCTTATATTGCAGCAACAAACAAAATGGTGAGGAATGTGGATGCGTCTGTAGCCGCCCTTATACAACCTAGTGAACCGATCGCTAGTTTCCAACTAGCTTCAAATTTTTCAATGTATGAGAAGGCGGTTGGACATAGTGCGAATTTGAGAGGATTTCCAAATCAAACATACCCATACCCAATTGAAGCCCACAACTCCGGTTTTCCATCGATTGCCCCAAATAGTTCACTAGTTGAAAATAAAAATGAGTTGTGTGATTTTGTAGTGCTTGATTTGCCATATTGTGAAGAACCCCTTTCTAGTGAAACAACACTTAATCATTTCGATCTTTACACCTCTAATCTAGAACCTAAATTGATAAATATCCATGCTTTTGATGAGGTGTCAGAAAAAATAGATTTTCACATGATTAAGGATATAGACGCCGGGAATATTTCGGATGATGAACCTGTCGATTTGATTGAAATTTTATGTCCAAGTAATCATCCCGAGTCATTTAATGTTTCTCCCGAATTTCATATGCGTCTTGATTTTGATGATAATGGCATGGATGAGTTAAATATTGAGGAGAATTATGAGGATAGTATTGAGGAGAGTATTGAGGATAATATTGAGGTTGAACCATTTTTGTTTGATGTGTCGGATTTTCCAATTCATCCTCCCGAGCCTTTAACTGTTATATCACCCTCCCTCCTTTCCATCGTTCCGACCACGCCTAATATCATGCTTGAAGACTGTGAGCTTGAAAAATTTTCATTTGAATCTGACACAGTTCTCCCAGCCGATAACACTTACGAGTGTTTCACTTTTTCGGACGATGTGGAAGACTCACCGCCCGAGTTTGAGTCCTTTGAATTTTCAGATGAGTTAGTTGAACCATCAGACTTGGTTGCTTACAGTCGTTTCGAACCATTAATGGAATCTTTTAAGTTCGAGACAAATTACTACGGTGAGAATGAGATTATCCCTAATTCACTCCCTTTCGTCCTTCCTATCGTTCCGACCGTATAAGAGACCGTTACGCTTTCATCTCCAATACCAAGTTCGGCGTACCCATGCTTTCTTGCGAATCTTGAAGGATTTGACCCCATTTCTCGACGGGTTGATAGGTTAGCACAATCGCTTTTAACACATCGGTCATCACAAATTGCGCTAATTTATTCACTCGATTTACACCCTCAAGATCGTACTACACTTCTTTCTCTTTTCCGCCATTCTCCTCCTCCACCGAGACCGTATACCGCTTCTATCTCCACACGATCTCGTGTGCTTCTCATTTCTTTTCTTTCCACTCCATTCTTTCACCAACTTTACCATTACCACGATAAGATTTTTGAATGGTTGGTGCTAACATTTGGCTTGTGTAAGGCCTTGTTTAGTTTGGGGAGGACCTTGTTGTATATATGTATGTATATATATATATATATATATATATATATATATATATATATATATATATATATTTTTTTTGTTTTCTTTTTCTATAAAAAAAATTCAAAAGATTAAAAAATATAAAAAATTTATAAATAAATAAACGGGGGAGTGCCGACATTCTCAACCTTCTTGGTGTAGCATGACAGTGAGGACACTGACAAGTTTAAGTTTGGGGGTGTGTTCGGTAAGTCTTCTTCCTTCGTATTCATGTGTATATTTTTGCATTTGCATACTTATTTTAAAATCCATAAAAATTGAAAAATTATAAAAATTAATGTATTCAATTTTGGCCTTATTTGACTTAAGTTTGACAGATAGCTTAACTGGTTAGGAACAACTAGATCTTAGACTTAGCAAATTAAAAACCCTAAAAATAACCTTCTTTAAAGTTTAACGGTAGAAAGTATATGTCTTTGTAGTTTATTTAGAAATAGGCAAATTTTGAGTTCACTTCTTGGGCTAAGTCAAAGCAAAGGAATAGTATTGATATTTTTATTAGAGTATGAGTATGAAAAATAATTCCTAGTTTAAGTCTAGATTCTGAAAATATATACCCTACAAATTGCACAATCACACACCTTGAAACTTGGAATAGTAGATGAGACCTTGAAATGCTCTTGCCTAAAGTCCTTAGTATGATGAAAAAAATAGAAGAAAAAAAAAGTGAATAAAGAGAAAAAATGAACACTGGTTTTTGTGATTACTTAAGGCTGCATTAATAAAAAAAAATATTTAGCAAGGGTGCTTCATCACCTAATGCCTTAGACCAACTGGTTTGGGAGTCACTGCTAAAAAGCCTTGGGTGTTGCAAGACTAGGAATTACGTTTTAATGTGCAAACACATCTTGTAATCGGTTGTTGGTACCTCAAGAAGTATTAACGGTCGCATGAAAGATGTGTAAGAAATATTCATTTAAAAATTCACTAATTAATAAGTACTTTGGACAACGGACAAGAGTATGATTGCTTGATTTGAATTTCCAAGTGTATGGGTGATATACACACACACGTAGGGGTATGTGATTGGGATTTAGATAAGAGAGAGGAATGAAGAATAGAACTTGTATCTTTAATAGAGTTTATAAAAATTCCTAAGTGGAGATGGAACCCTAGAAGGAAAACTTAAGAGATGCCGAAAGCTAAGTAAGTCTACAGAACATATATAATCTTAAGTTAAATGATGAGGAAGTGTGAAGAATATGGGTGGATAGTTTACGAGTCGACGATAATAGAATTCCTTGTTAGAAAACCTAATTGGAGAATTAAAGTTAATGGGCTGAATTGATAGGATTTTGTGGGTAGTATCCGCTGAAAACCCTCAGGAGACAACACTCCTCCTACTAGGGACACCTAGAGGTTTAACGGCTTGTTGCACGAGCTCAGTGCAATCGCGATTCCCTGCGAAAGTTAGGTTAGGTTTTTGTTGAGAATAAAAACTAGGTTTGCTCGAGGACGAGCAAAAGATAACTTTGGGGGTATTTGTTCACACCATTATATTGCATTATTATATTCCCCATTCTTATTCTTTTTACAAATAAACAGGTGCTCTTGACCCATGTCTGCTACATAATACAGGTTACAGGTTCTTGGAAGAAAAACGGTGAGAAAGATAAAAGAAGATGCAAAAGTGAGACTACGACCAACAAAATAGAAAGATCTTGATCAAGCCTACACAAAAGATTAGTTTACAAAGTTTAAGGCAACGCAAGGTCCAAGATTACAAAGCGAACGGTTAAAAGTCCACTGCAATTGTTCACTGGGAGATCTGGAAGAAACCTAGAAGCCCATTTGAGAAAAGTACTAAAGATACAGGAAGCAAAAAAGGCCCAGAACCAGCACACAAAAGCTCAGAAGCCAAGACCACAATTGGGCCGCGGAACCGCGGCCCAACCCATGCTGAGGCCGCGGTTCCGCGGCCATATAGAGCCCAGAGCTGAATAATTTTTTACCAAAATGTGTGCGGATCTTTGACTAGGTCTTTTCTTAGAGGGTATTTTTGTAATAGCAGACGTGCGAGTCAATTGTAACCCTAGGGTTTCTATGTCCTATAAATAGAGACCCTAATACCTCTTTTGAGGTATGCCTCCCTTCATTAATAAATTTTAGAATTCTTTTGGAGAGCATCGGTGCCTCTTTTCAATTCATGAATTCAGAACTGACAACCCTTTGTTGATGTTTGGAGAGAGCCATCTGTAAGTAGTTTTATTTAATTGCTCTAGTTTAGATTTTAATTTCTTGCTTTAGATGTTAGCTTTGGGGAAGGCTTTTGAGAGATGAGATCTCTCATCCCTTTCATACCCATCACATAGAATCTATAGGACTCCATGCATACATGCACACACCACGCCCTACGGCACCCTATCCCTCGAGGTAGCAGTGATACCGTAGTATAAAGGCCCGGTTGCGCGCGTTTTCCATGGAGGTTAGGGTAAGGATCTCTAAAGGAAGGACAAGAACCTAGAGGAAGGAACACCTTCCCGAATGGATCTAATCCCCTTTATTGATAATTACCATAACTCCTCTTAGATCCTAATTTGGGTATAGAAAGCGTTGAGATTTATTTACATTTCCAAACCATTCCTAAACCTAACCCTAGCAAGATTTAGATCTAGATAATTTTAGTATAGATAGATTTAGTTTTTAGATTTAATAATCAATCCGAACACCCATCGGAATTAACTCGTTTGAGCGACTAGGAAATTCACAACATCCCTGTGGACCGACCCGTACTCACCGGTTAGCTACCAAGCGACGCCGTTCTTGATTGCGGTTATAGATAGTTTTTGAGAGTAATCAATAATGTGCAAGGATGATAACATAAAGCAGTAAGTATAGACATGAACATGAAATAACCAGTACATGTAACGGTAAAGCAGGTGTGTCAAATCAATAATCAATATAATGTTTTATCAGTCTCACAGTCTCAATGTCTAAGTCACTAAACTTATCGTCAGTCCAAGTATGAGTGTCAACCACCGCAGGAGTATTGCCAACCCAACGGTAAGTCTCAGGGGCAAGGAAACATGGGCCCGAATCACGATCAGTAAGAACTAGTAACACGATCGGTAACAATATCATGAAATCATGAAATATTCCAGCAATGGGACTCCTGAGATTCCGTTGAATGAACTCACAATCAAACTACTTCACATCCCACGATCTACATCAAACACCGACCACAAATCTAAGTACTAGTCGCTCCATGACAAGTCTACGCGAGAATTTGGAGACAGGGTACCCATCAAGTATTTCTCGACTGGTATCCAAGATGTGTGAATAGTCCTCGATGTCTTACCTATGACACTAATATAAGTGCTTCTATATATGTCCCATACCAGTTATAGTTACACTTATATATGCCCCATAGGCGTCGACAATGCAATAACTAAATGGTTCTGCTACGCACTTGCCACAATCCAATCACTAACACTTGATCACTCGGTAATGTAAAATAGTCATTAGGATATTGATACAAATGAACACTAGCTACAGAGGGTATAACAGTCAAGCAATATGATGGGAATACAGTAAAATGCACTACTAAATACATATGAGCAGTCGATATCGGTTGGATTAGAAAAATCATATAAAATCACATGTGAATAATTTGGTGAAACAATATAAAAGAGTAAATAGTGTATTAAATTATCTGTATGGAAAAATTGGTTTCGAGTCATTCGGGTTTCAGGTTAACGAGTTACGGTCATTCCATTTTAAGTGTTCTCTGCTGGAAATCCAGTTTCTGAACTAGAAGTCCGTTTCGTAACACGTTTTACTCCCTATTGGGATCAAAATTAGGTGACGCTAAAGTTAAATAATATTTAGATGTATCAATTATGTATCCTATTCATGATACAGATAGATAATATCCTGTACGTACTGGGAGATATGCATTGTTTAAGGTTAAGATATACATTCTGTCTCTGTACTAAACTGCAGTACAGCACGACGGATTAAAATGGAATTAAAATATCAAACAACTGTAAAATCAAACGAAACCACCACTTATAGTTAGCTAACAGGATTATCTTCGTAACGGTGTATGGTTATGCACAATTCCATATTCATACAGCACTACACATTTATTTAAAGTCAGGTGTCAATATGGAATGCTACTCTGGACTGCAGTCCAGAGCCGCATTCCAAGTCAGTTTTCATTGCTGTGATATGTCAGTATCGAAAGATAAACTACAGGGGTTCTATCGTATCGAGTCGGCTTCAATATGAGCCATATAACATTACATTCCGGAATGTATCTAATTTAATATCAATTTAACATCACGACATGTACAGTAAAACCCAGATTTGGCATCGCCTCCTTGTGGCGGCATTACTTTATGTAAACTTCACTATTTTCAACCCAATTTCTGGCATGATGTTCATTATTAGTAAACGGATCTATTTATAATAAGTTCTGTCATATATGATTTAGTTATCATTAACAGTTCGCATCAAATATTTAAGGCAGCATTCGGTAAACGATCGAAACACGAGTTTTCTTTAACCAGTTGAATTTTAATGTTATCCATATAATATCTATGCATTACAACATGGTAAAAATGACCTAGTTGAGCTCCCATCAATAAGACGGCATTATGGTTCGTTATGCAATTTCGAAAATAGTTATGATCTAAACTAGTTATGTATATCTAGTTATTACAAAACCGCTTCGGTTAACGTTAAAAATTATAGCATGATAAACAAGTGAGGGGTTTCACTTTCCTTCGATCGCTGATATAGAAGCAACACAACGTGTAGGATTCGTCTCGACATACGAGACGACACGATGCTGGACACGGTGCATGGCGCGCGCGATGCGTGGTGACCTGGTATTGGACGCGGTGGCGATACGGACGTGATACGGTAGTGGGCGTGGTGATGACGTGGGTGTGACACGGTACTGGGTACCGTCTTGACTCGGTGCATGGCGCGGGTATGGCACGGCGCGACACGGTACTGGACGCTACTGAACACGGTGCTGGTGTGGGAGTGGGCACGGTGCATGCACTGGACCGGGGCATGGGGTGGCACGGTGTTGGTGCGAAAGCGGGCATGAAGCGGCATGGTCCTGGCACGGAGGTGGGCACGACTTGGGTACGAGCTGGGGCACTGCGGGCAGCGGTGAGGTTTGGGCTCGACGAGGCGACAATGACGGTTGCCAGAGAGGTGGGAGCTCGGCGGCGGCTGCTCGGGCGGTGGATGTCATGCCCTGCTTCCCAAAATACAGAATACGAGGGGTGACAAGGCCAGCCATAATCCTATAGTCGAGGAAATATTCTACCGTAGTCACACTTCGGTTTCTAGCATTACATGGTAAGCAGTAATCATATCACAAGTAATGAGGAATGCAGTCACTAATTCCATCAAAACAGATATAAAACTAACCAGATAGAGTCGAAAGAAATGATAGCGCTGACGTCGCTGATCTAGATGTTCGCAATATCCTCGAGGTAAGGCAGGTCCTGATCCGAGCTAAGTCCACTTCTCACTCTGAGCATGCATACTCAGATCGTCAGAGCGACACAATAACAATAAATATATTTATATATAATGCATGCAATGATGATAACCATGAAGCGGTAAACATAAAGTAATGACGTGATCATGAAATAACCGGTACATGTAACAATAAAGAAGGTGTTTACCGCCGAAAACAGAGACGAAACCGGGATGGATCGTCTTGCCTGAATTTAGGGGCAGATGCTATTTGGATTTATCCGTCCATCTCTCTGAAGATGCCAAGTTGATTTATGGCACCGTGTATCGGAGGTTTGGACGGATGCGGCCGTTGTAGCAGAATTCATCAGATTCCCCCTCGTTGTGAGGGGTTTTTGATTGTGGGGACGCTCTTCCCTGCATGCGCAAGCCCCTGCAGTTAATTATGTTACCGCATCGCCATAACAACTTTCTCCTGCTCCAGAGGTTCACTTCGTGTCGTGTGTATTTGTTTTATTTTTGGTTGCCCGTGGATTGTATACGGAGACTAATTTATGTCGTCCCCCGTGGGGCGCGATTAGTCCAAATCTGTATATTTTGGGTTTTTATTTAAGGCTCGTTAATCTAGTTTGAGATTAAGATCAATTTAAATTTTTGTTAAGGATATGTTAGTCCAATTTGAGACTAAGATCTACTTAATAGGGTTTTAGGATCACTCAGATCCAACAAAAGAGCATTTGGGCTCTATTGTTTTAGTTTAAGGACGTTACGGTCCGTTGTTAGTTTAAGGACGTTTCGGTCCGTTGTAGTTTAAGGACGTTGCGGTCCGTATTGGGATGTGCCCATCGGTTTGGGAGTGCGCCAAAGAGTTGTTGGTTGTCGGGACCCGCCACCTCTCTGAAGACGTTGAAGAATTACAACGACATGTATCAGAGGTGTGAAGAGATGTCCCTTGAACCAATTTCCAGATTGAGGAGAGATGTGGGATGAAAATCCATCGGAAGATCATTAGTGAGCGATCATCAGTCTAAGATTGGGTTTCTGTAATACCCAGGAGTGCTAAGCACTTAGCTGCATAGAGCGCTCACATGTATATCACATGAGGCGCTGCAATAGTGCTAAGCACTAACTTTTGTGGCACTCACGTGTGTTTCACATGAGGTGTTCCAATAGTGCTAAGCACTAACTTTTCCTAGCGCTCACGTGTGTTTCATGTGAGGCGCTATATAACTTGGTCTTGAGTGCTCACGTGCTTTTCACGTGAAGCGCTGAGTTCTTTTGGAGATTTAATCTCTGCTGATGTTTCTCTGTTAATGGTATTTTGATCACCAAGATCATTGTTCTGAGGATCTGGAATCGGATTCTTTAAAGAACCGAGTTCTTGATTTGAAGAAACTATGTTCTTGATTAGAACTCCATTTTCTCCGAGAGGTTAAACCTCTTTCAATGGTGTTTTGACCATTACGGATCACCAAGATCATTGTTCTGAGGATCTTGAATCGGGTTCTTTAAAGAACTGAGTTCTTAATTTGAAGAAACTATGTTCTTGATTTGAACTCCATCTTCTCCAAGAGGTTAAACCTCTGTTAATGGTGTTTTGACCATTAACGATCACCAAGATCATTATTTTGAGGATCTTGAATCAGGTTCTTTAAAGAACTAAGTTCTTGATTTGAAGAAACTAAGTTCTTGATTTGAACTCCATCTTATTCCTTTTCAAATCCGTTCTTCCATGAATCTTTGATTCTCAAGAACAAGATCTTCCCGATGAGAATTAAATTCTCAACTTGTGGGAGATTTGTCTTGCGGATCTCAGATCTATAGAAAGAGCTAAGTTCTTTGAAAAGAGTTAAACTCTTGGTTTGAGAATTAAAATCTCTTTTGTTTTGTGGGAGCTTTTGGGGGTCTTCTGAATATTTTTTAGAAGCTTATGGGGTGGTCTCCTCTGTATCAAACTTGAATTCTTGGGTCCTTTATATAGTAGAGGCTAGTCTGTTGATTTAGTTAAAGAAATCTCTCGTTGAAAGATCCTGATTGATTTGGGGATTTTATCCACCGTTGGATTTTTGATCCAAAGACTTCTGTTTTATAGAAAATATTTTTCTTGTTTTTAACAAGATTAGGGAAATATTTTCCCATACAGAATTTTTCTGTAGATAGGTGATTTTTTAATCACCATTGGATTTTTTAATCCAACGGTGCTCTATTTTATAGAGAGTGATCTTTCTTATTTAGAAAGATTTAAGAAAATATTTTCCAAATAGGGTTTTGATCCCTTTATTTAGAATTTAATTCTATCAGCTCAGAAGGCGTTTAAGACCACTCACATGCAGCACGTGACCCCTACTGAGTTAAACTCATTTTCTTATGTGCAACAGCCCAAAAAGGGCATCACGCACGTGAGCTTCTCTGGCCTGTTATTTGTTTTAAAAAAGGCGCCTATATACTTTGTATATAGATGCTCACGTGCTTGCACGTGAGGCTCAATTTCAGCCTTAATTATTAAGCGCAATGCCTACAATCTTTGTTCATAGGCGCATCACGTGTGGGCACGTGATGCTCTATTAGGAGAATTTTTTTTCCCATCGCTTTTTCTCTCTTTCTTTTTTTTATAAGGGAACAACAGGTGTATCAAATCAATAATCAATGTAATGTCCTATCAGTCTCAAGGTCTCAAGGTCTAAGTCACTAAATTTATCGTCAGTCTGAGTGTGAGCGTCAACCACTGCACGAGTATTCCCAACCCAAGGGTAAGCCCCAGGGGCAAGGAAACTCGGGCCTGAATCACGATCAATAAGAACCAGTAACACGATCAGTAACAATATCATGAAATCATGAAATAAGCCGGCAACGGGACTCCTGAGATTCCGTTGAACGAACTTACACTTAAACTACCCCACACCCCACGATCTACATCAAACACGGACCATGAATCTAAGTACTAGTCGCTCCATAACAAGTTTATGTATGAATTGGAGACCGGGTTTCCATCAAGCATGTCTCGACTGGTATCCAAGATATGTGGACAGTCCTCGATGTCTTACCTATGACACTAATATAAGTGCTTTCATACCTGTCCCATACCAGTTATAGTTACACCTATACATGCCACATAGGCATCGATAATGCAATAACCAAATGGTGGCGTTGACTGTGTACAAGTACGTATCACTTCCACTATTTAGTCGTGCTTTTACACAACGTACTTGCCACAATCCAATCACTGACACTTATCACTTGGTAATATAACACGGTCGCTAGGATATCAATGTGTATGACCGCTATTCAATGAGAGTATAACAGTTACATGAGATCATAAGAATACAATCAAATATGATACGCATAAAATATGGCAGACAGTGTCATGTAACTTGCAAAATTCACTATAAATCACACGCGCAGAATTGAGCAAGACAATATAAAAGGAGTAAGCAGTATATTTAATTATCTCTATAGAAAAATTGGTTTCGAGTCAATCGGCTTTCAAGTTTGCGAGTTACGGTCATCCCATCTTAAGTGTTCTCTACTGGAAATCCAGTTTCAGAACTGGAAGTCTGTTTCATAACACAATTTACTCCCTGTTGAGAACATAAATAGGCGATGCTACAGTTATATAATATTTATATTTATCTGTTATGTTTTCAACGCACTAGAAGGATCAATAATATCCGCTGTATGCAGGGAGATATAAACTGTCTAAGGTAAAGGTATACATTCTGTTTCTGCATGAAACTGCAGTACACATCGACGGTTAAAAAGGTGTTATAAATATCAAACGACACCGGAATGCAATAGGAAAAGTACCGTTAGAAATCTAATTCAATTCTCTACGCTTCCATGTATGGTTCCGTACACTTGCGCGCTTAAACAGTGAAAAGAATGCATTCTAAAATAGGTAAAGGCAGAGATTCTTGCTCTGGACTGCAGTCCAGAGCCATGAATCGCCATAGTTTTTATTGTTATAACTTATTAAAATACAAAGATGAACTATGGGATGCTGTAGCTTTATCTGTTAGTTTCTATATGAGCCATAGAACACTAAGATCCGATATATAAATGATTTATTATGATTTTATCCGTTCAGCTTGTCCGGGAAAGTTCAGCATTTGCAAAGGTTATCGAGGGTAACGTTTCATTGGTGAAACGGTGTCGTTTTGCCATCCAATTTCTACGGAGTATTCTTTAAAAGTAATAGGGTATATTGATCATGGGTTCCAGCATATTTGCTTAAGTTATCGCATAGGGTCCTATATCGAACGCTTAGACTATGCAAACGGTTATCGATCGAAATATCGATTTGTTTTACCCGATCAACAGGAAATTAATTCATGAGTTTCTATATGATATTACTACGGCGTAATCGACCCAAGTCGAATCTCAAACACTAAAATTTACAATGATGGTACTTGTTCGATATTAACTTCGCAAATAATGTATATGTAAAAATATCTATAGTTATATATATATATATCATCAAATATTATATCTAGAGATTACTATAGCATGATGAACAAGTGAAAGGGTTCACTTGCCTTGGATCGCTGATATAGAAGTGACACGACATGCAGGGTTCGTCTCGACACACGAGACGACGCGATACTGGACACGGTGTGTGGCGGGTGCGCGATGCGTGGTGACCCAGTATTGGACGCGGTGGCGATGCGGGTGTGATACGGTGGTAGGCGTGGTGATGACGCAGGCATGATACGGTGGTAGGCGTGGTGATGACACGGGCGTGATACGGTAGGGGACACGGTCTTGGCACGGTGCGTGGTGCGGGTATGCCATGGCGCGACACGGTACTGGACGCGGTGCTGGGCACTACTGGGCACGGTGTGTGCACTAGACCGGGGCATGGGGTGGCACGGAGCTGGGCACGGCGTAGCACTGGACCGGGGCACGGGGTGGCACGGAGCTGGGCACGGGCTGCGACACGTCTGAGCACGCGGGCGACACGGGGCTGCTGAGGTAGGGTCGACAGCGACTGACGGTGGTGGTTGCTAGAGGTGAGGGCGAAGGAGGTAGGGCTCGGGTGCGGAGTTGCAGAGGAGGTGAAGGGGTTGCAGAGCAGAGGCAACGGTGCGGTGAGGAAGTAGAGGTAGCAGGTGGCGGGTATGGGTTGATGTTGCCGGCGTTGGAAGGAGGATGAAATTGGCACGGCTATGGAGAGGGTGGTTGTAGGAGGCTGTGGCGTGCACGGTGAGGCGGTGGTTGCAGGCGTCAGCTTTGTATCTGATGCTCGGAGGTCCAAGCTAGGGCGTCGGCGGTGGTTGGCAGTGAGGGTTGGGTGGAGCTCGGGTGTTGGTGAGGGTGTTTGGAATTGTGAAGGGGTAGTGGAGAGCTATGGTGGAGTAGTGGCGGTGGACAAAAGAACAGTGGTAACGGTTGTAATGATCACCGAAGGAGTTGGTCAGCGGCGGTGCGGTGACAGTGGGGGTCAGTGAGTTTTTTTTTTGAGTTTGAGAGAGATAGAGAAAGTTAGAGATTGAGGGAGTTAGAGAGAGGGAGAGTTATTGAGGGTGAGGGAGAGAGAAGGTTAGAGATAGGAAGAGATCGCAGGGGATGGGCCGCAAAAAATCACGGAGGCGGTTGAGACGTGGACGCGGATCGTGGGGAGAAGAGTCGTAGGAAAATAGAAAAGAAGAAGAAGAGAGGGGCCTAGGTCATGGGGTTAAGCCAAAGACAGAAAAGAAGAAGAGAAGTGGGGAGTTGGTCCAAGCAGGGAGTGGGCTTGGGTTTTAGTACAGGAAAATAGTTACTAGGGTTAATGGAAAAATAGGATAGGAAAAATAGAGTTATGGTTTAAATTAAAATAGGAATTTAAAAAAAGTTGGATTTAAGAATAAGAATTAGAAATAATCAGTTAGGAAAATATTTTATTAAAAATACGGTTACTAGGAAAAATATTTAGAGAATTATTAAAGCCACATTGGGGATCGCGAGTCGGGAGGGTGGCGAAGATATTGTGTGTGTCAGCGGAAACATAAAATACTTCGTAAAGCAGATACCGGTTATTACAGTGGAGTTGTTGGTGACGGCGGTGGCGTGGTCGGCGAGGGGTCTCGGCTGAGGATGATGCAGGCGAGGGAGGTCTTTGTGGTGCCTGTTGATGTGTAGGGGAAGCTCGTCTGCGGCAGGAGGTTATCACGGTGGTTCCAGGCTTGGAGGTCGCCGGTGAGGGTTTGGATGGAGCTTTAGTTGTTGGTGTGGGCGTTTGGAATAGAAAAGGAGGTGGGAGAACGTTGGGAGGGTGGTCGGTGCAGTTAGGTGCTCGTGGTGGTGTTGGGAAGCTCGTCGACGGTGAGGGTGGTCACAACGGCGGTGAGAAGATAGCCGCGGGGAGGTGAAGGCTCGGTGTTGGAGCTCAATAGGAAGAGGAAGTGGGGAGCTCTGGTTGGAGCTCTGTCGAAGGAGCTGTCGCCGGAGGTGGCAAGGCTCTGGTGGAGGTCGACGGCAGAGGTGGCCGAGGAATTTTGGCGGCGAAGTGAGGCAGTGGGGGAGTGAGGGAGAGAGAAACTGATAGAGTGAGATAGAGAGAGGGAGGGAATGGTTGATGAGGAGAGACGTTGAGGGAATCGCGGAGGTGTTGTGAGGAGGAATGGGGTAGTTGCGAGGGAGACGGGGTCGTGGAGGAGCGCGGGTCCGAGGGTGAGGGTCTTGTGGAAACGAGAAAGAATGATGTTTAGAGAGAAGAAGGAGAGGGAAAGGCTTGGGGATCTCGAGCCAGGGTTGGGGTTTGGGCTTTGGGCCTTAGGGCTAAAAGAAAAAGAGAGAAAAGAGAGGTTGGGCTGCTGTTAGGGTTAGGATTTAATTTAGTTTAGTTGGGAAAAACATAATTAGAAAAGATATAAGAAAAAGTTTATATCGGAAAATTTTGGAATAAATATTTTATTTAAATGCTGAATAAAGTATAATGGGGACAGGGTATTACAATAAGTTTGAACCAGATAGGCCTCAAACAACAAACCTTAGCCCAACCAGTTAAGCAGCCAGGCTAATCTTCAAATATACTTTAAATGATGACTTGTTTATATATTTTGTGACATATCTTACTCTATTTATTTACACATATAATATATAAGTTTAACAAAACTTTAGATTTTAGATTGGTTCTTTCGCACTTGGGATACCCCTGGACTCACGTCACATGAAAGATTCTCTCCACAGACACCATGAAAACCGCACACTTTATTCCTCCTACTAAAAATATTATAAAGAAAACGGTGAACATAATTTTCCCCCCTTCAATGTCTGAAAATGAGAAAAAGAAAAGCGCATAGCCCTAATGAATGGTCTAGACCAAAACTTCCGAATTAAAACAAACGAATTAAAAGCAAGTTAAGATCCTATAGGGAACCCCCCCGTCATGGATGTAAAAGTATGTGGATAATCCGAGCTATTTAATTTTTTGTCCGTGTCTGATTTTTATTAAATATGGATTGTAGTTTTCATATCAGATGACCATTCATATCCGTATTTGCATCCGCGATACGGATATTGTTACACCTATATCCATTCTGTATCTGTGTCCAACATCAATAATAGTGATTTTTAACTTTCTTTTTTGTATATTTTTCTTCGAATTTCATTTCATATCCGTATCTGTATCCGACTTTTATCGAATACAGATATTAATTTTCATTTCCAACAAGCATCCATATCCGTATTCGAATTCGTCTGCTAATACCGGATATGGATATGATAACACTTATATCCACTCCATATCGGATCTGGTTGCATCCCACCCCCAAATTCATTAAATAAAAAACTATGATAAACAGAAATCAAATAAACAAAACAAAACAAAACATAAGAGAAAGAACAGTAGTCAACGGGATAGTTGATCGAGTTTAGTACACGTGTCGAGTAGTAGTGATTAGCTTTTGGTCTGGTCGGGTGTGGGGTAGCAAATGATGGAGCCTAGACAAGAGTCAATGTGGGGCCCACAGTTTTTGTTGGGTCGGTCAAGATTTTTTGTCACGGTTTTTTTTTGCCAAATTTTTTTTGTCACGGATGGGTTGGTGTCAATAAGGGCTGTTTGGTTACAGGATTATTATGGATTTGGATCGTGGAATCCGTAGATTCCATAATTTTGTGTTTGATTGGTAGATTTGGATTTCTAGAATTCCTTTATTTTTTATGGGGGGGGCCCACCACAAAATAAAGATTCTTGAATCCTAAAGGATTTTAATGATTTACAAGAATTTGGCACTATTCATTGTACTTTTAGATGAGACCCGTGGTACTTTATTTATTTAATAATCCTCTCTCTATTTATCTCTCTCTAAAATTCTCAAATCTAAATCCCACTTTTTTTAACCAACCAAATAAAGATTATAAAGATCTACAAATCCAATACTAGGAATCCAAAACTGATGATGCTCAATATTGGCGATCTCTAAGATCAGGACACGTGGCAGATGACGTGTCCCAGAACTCAGAAAAAAGGGCCCACAGGGGCCGACCAGGCCACCCCTGTATCCGACCTGCAAGCATAAGCTGGAGAAATCATCCGTAAAAGTAATGAAATCATCCGTAAAAGTAATGAAATAGGAAAAACCACTTCGCGCATGTGTAGACATTGGACCGCATACATCGCTGTGTACAAGTCCCAAGAGCTCGCTCGCCCTTACTCCGTGTCCAGTGAACAGAGTCTTTGTCATCTTTCCCATGAGACAAGATTCACAAGTGGCATAAGATTGATATTCGAACGGATCCAAATATCCCTCTTTATGTAACTTTGTTAACCGTGTCTCATTGATGTGACCCAATCTACAATACCATAAGAAAGCCTGATTTAATTCTGTAGACTTTCTTTTAAGTGTGTTCTGGATATTAAAAATATGAGCTTGATTCAATACGTATATGCCGTTTTCTAATGTACCTGACCCAATCAGAACTTGATTTAGGTGGATGTGGACCACATCGCTTACAAAATTAAAATCATATCCTTCCTTAGAAAGTAAGAATACAGATATGATATTATAAGCTAAATTAGGTACATACAAACAGTTACGCAGAATCAATATCTGCTCACTTGTCAATCCAAGGTGATATTCTCCTACGGATTCAGCGTCCACGCACATTCTGTTAGCAACCCTGAGAGTCATATCACCTAACCTGATAACTCTACGGTTTCTCAAAGCCTGTAATGAATTACAGATGTAAGATCCTGATCCGGTATCTAGTACCCAGGAAGTAGAGTTAATTGACATACAGTTTTCTATTACAAACACACCCGAAGCCGAAACCACAATATGCTTCAAATCCTGGCTACTGGCTTTCCAAGCCCTGCAATCCTTCTGCCAATGCCATTTTCCGTAATAATAGGAACGTCCCTCCTTCACTACATTTAGTCCCAAAACTTTTGCCCTTCCCTTTCCTTCCACTTCCCTGGTTTCCTTCATGGTGTAAGTAGAGGGTAGAGACTGTAGAATTAAGTCAGTATTTGACCCGTTCTTCAACGTGGTCTTCAGAACCGTGAGCTCATCAAAATAGCTAGTCTCTGTAAGGACGTTGTCCCCTACAAAAGACCCGATAGCCAACCTCGCTTGAAGCAATTCGTTCGAGGTCTCATATCTTGTGATACGAGATTGCTCTCCATATAAATCTTTGTTATGGAGGAAGACAGAAACTAAGTCCATCTTCTCGTGCTGCCTCCGGTATGCACCATCAACTGAGGCCAACACGAGGCACTTGGCATTTGCACAGTCCTTTTCCGATGTCTTACAGATATCATCATCCATGATGGTGGAAACTGGACCTGAGACGGTAGGGATTTGAGTAGTGAAGAGGTGTTCCAACTTGTCATGGGTAATGGACATCTGGACAGACCTTTTCCAGTCACTACAGTCAGATTCAGTCATTTTATTATCTAGATGTAACCTAAGTCTGGTCACTGGGTCGCTGCAATTAAGAGAGAGAGAAGAAAACACTTAGCATGATGCTCTTGCAAGTTTAGATTGGTTTTTAGTTTATCTAAATAGGATGGCTCCCACTGTTTCTCAAATTCTTCCTCAAACCATAAAAGAAGAACTAGTCAGGATTGATCTCTCCTTACAATACTTGCTTAACCGTTCAGCCAGACCGGTGTCGGTAATTCGAGGGAGGTCGCGAAGTTCCTTAATTAAATAACCTATTTTCCCTGTGGGCGTAGCCCCGCTAACACTTTTCTAGACACCTACTTGGTTTATAGCATTGATCGTTGAGAGAGAAAATTTTCCGAGGAGTAGCATATACTCACAGTAGGATCGGGATCCAAATATCATTGTGTGATAAAGATGAAGGAATCCTACCAAAATTATCACACTCCAAATGGTATGCAACATTAGCAAGTTTCAGTTTCTTTAGAAACTCCCGATGTGGATTTTTGCCCCATGCTCTTATGACCTTGACGAAGGCCAACATATCATAAGTCACATGTCAAGTTCTACCCGTCATTATCCAGGTTAATTTAAACCAACCCCTACATACCCTTGACGAAGGCCAAAATAGCAGTACGTCTGTCCCAAACCAACGCATCTATCTATGCAACAGATAAATATTCGGCAACTACCAATCACTATGCCTTGGCGAAGGCCAAAATACATAGCTTGAATACTACTAAATATTTAACGGAAATGACGGAGGGCTACGAATGGTTTTGGCGAAACCGTGAACGTAGTGGACTTGATATAATCGAAGGAACCTGATAGCTTTTAAAAGGAGTGGTTTAAGCTTTGCGTTTTAAAAATTTTTCTGTTTTTGAAAAAACCGAGTGGTTTTGAAATTGTTCCAATGATTCAGCTTTGGTTTATTTTCTTTGCATTAATATAATGCGTCCCATCAATTAATCCTACCATCGCAGAAAACAACGAAAATATGACGTACGCTTATGCCATCCGCATTCGCCACGGGGCCCGTCATCACCCGTTAGGTTACTTAACTAACGACAGAGCGGGGGCTGGACTAGCGCGGATGCAAAACATAAGCAACGCCTACTAGATATGATATATAGGTGTATATATATATATATATATATATATATATATATATATATATATATATATACATTCATCAGATGCAATGATAGCCATTCCAGATCACAGATGAACACATTGGATATACTGGCAATCCGCGTTTCGTTCGAGCCTACAACGAAAGACGGATTACACGGTCGCGATGAATAGCCAAACCCCACCCTAGACCCCTACGGGTGCGGAAAACTACCCGCCAAGTACCCGAAGTGAAGCAACCTCCCTCAACAACGTGGGTAGGCCACTCGACACTTCAAAGTACCCGGTAGTTTGTGCACCCGATCTTGGGTCTATCCTAGGAGCAAAAACAGTAAAAGAAATAATATACAATGGCGGCTACAACCTCAACCCGGATGTGCGGCCATAAAAAAAATATTACATCAATTTACAATTTTTTACATTTAATGAAAAATAAATAAACACTCATCTCACAACCCCGGCTATTCATCCGCGACAATCCAACAAGTTCATATACACAAACCAACATCACAGATCACAGATATGTACAACCCCCACTAATCGACGTATAGCGATTAGTCGACGTTCAGTACATATATCACATTATAGATATAATCCAATTAGCTAAAGTTTATAGAACTTCGATCAAAAACTGTATTTGAATCTACCCCAAGTAAAATCCAGTACTCTGACAAATCTAGGCAGAAACAAAACTTCCCAGAATACACAAAACCAACACAGAGAACCCCAGAAGAAATTTGGTGCGCAGCCGAGTTGGCTCGGCCGCGGATCCGCGGCGGATCGCTTGGATCGGCCGCGGATCCGCGGTCTTATGAGCGATTCAGGCGCCCAAATTTCTACAGTTTTCTCTAAAAAGCCTACATGTATTTTTCATGTCACTGAAAATATTTTTAGGCATGTTTTAAAAATCGACAGAAAATACAAGTTTCGGTGTATTTTCGGGATTTTTTCCGTGATCGAAGTTCTAATGACTTTGCTAACATGTTAGTTGTTGTTTAGCTAGGTTATGATACCACTGTAAGTCTATGTTACCCACCCCGGTAGTTACGGGGAGGCGAAAAGAGTAAAAATCGAATTTTTCTCACTAGGAAACATAGACTAACTATGAAGGATCTTTGCTAAACAAAATCTAACAAACTATCTACAAGTTCTAACTACTAGGTTAGAAGGTTATACCTAGTTCTTGAACTCCTTCTCTTCTTGTGTTGCTTTCCTTTCTTGTGTGCTCCTTTAAGTGGTGTAGACGGCCACCCGAAGGCCTCTACCTTGAGCTCCTACCTCAACAAAGAAGTAACTAGAGTGCTTGGCTTGCTAGACTAAGAACCCTAGAGTGAATAAAGAGGTGTTTTGATGGTTTGATCTCACAAAACTCATGTTTTTTAACTCATGAAACAAGAGAGCTTTTGAGAGAGGAAGAAGAGAGAGCTTTTTAAGAGAGAGAAAGAGCAGGAGAGAATGAGAATAATATGAACCTTGCTCTCATATGAACCAAAAAAAATAATGAAAATTTTAATTAGGATAAATTGTCATGGTTGATGTTGATTTGACCCTTATCATATCATAATAAATGCTAAGCATGCTCATAAAAAATATCCAAGTCAACATGGGTCAACTTGGTCAAAGGGTCAAACCTAATTAACCATGATACAATTATCACTAATTAAAACTCATTAATCAATTTCCTCAATCTCATTATGGTTTTAATCAAGTCAATAGTCAAAACCCTAATGAGGTTCCTCTACCTCTGTCAACTGTGTATACACACCCGCATCTGTGTTCCGAGGAACACGAACACTATGAGACAAGATCAATCCCAAAACAAATACTAGGATCTGGTTTAAACCAAAGCCCGCTAGTAATAACTGCCCGGACACCAAACGTGCACAAGTGCGCGTATGTGAACGAACCCCGTCGTAAAACCATACGACCTCTACTCTGTTTTGCCCAAAGGTGAACAACCCTCTGTGTGGGACTCTAAAGACTCGACACTACGCTGGCAGCGGGTTTAACCACAGGTCGCAAGTGGTACTAGCTGTACGTAACGGTCCCCAGGTAGATGCCGATAAGAAGACCGATGAGGTGAACCCATCCGAACTCCTACTGAGCCTGAATGTGACAATCTCCGTACAGTCCGGTCTGTTCGTCTAAGAGTATCGCATGTCGGGCCTAGGGGGCGGTAAACGTCAGTCCCCTAATAGCGGTACAAGTCGTGTCGGAGTGTAACTCAGAACACCCTAAGAAAATACTGGAAACACTACCAGTAAATCTCGCTTGCCCTGGCCAGGGACTTTGTGTAATGGCTCTCCTAGACACAGCGCGATATCAACTCCCAATACCGGGAGAAACAAATCCTGTCTAACCATCACTGCCTCCAAGTGCTTCGGGACTGCACCCAACTACTACTTGTTTGCACGACTCATTTGAGCCTTGGTAGGGTAGTAATCAAAGTACAGTGGGAACACACTCGATGCGAAGTAGTAGTGTCAAGTCAACGGACTAAGCTGTACTCCTGTCACCTGGGAACTGTTATCTGACGATAGGTATAGTACCAACCAACAGTTCCCGACGAGTCCTGTCCATTGTACTCGTAACCTAATGAGCACCCGGATACTATCTCCAGTACGACGTACTAATGGCTGTGGGACAGACCATCTTCCCTGCTGGGATGAGAAGCGTATACGCTAGTCTACTCCGGAGTATTGATGCTTCGTCTCGATAATCCTACTGTTCCAGCCGAAAATTTCTGCGCAGAAGAGTCCAAGGTATCAAATGGAAGCGATACGCTTAAGGAAATGCGAACCAATATCTTCCGGCCTGTATTTTGATAAGTTCCCGAAGGAGGAACTATTAAATTCTGATGGTATTGGAAGCATCTCGAAAAACCCTTCGATTTGATATATTATGGGCCTCATAATTTATCCGGGATCAAAAGTTATGAGGCATCACGTGTCCACACGTGATGGACCTTTAAGAACCCGCTGGAGGAGCTAAAACATATAATAAAAACTCAGAAAAGACCCCAATGGGGCATCACGTGCTCACACGTGACCATGGGTCACGTGCAGACATGTGATGGGCTTTTAAAGCCTCTAAAATAATGAATAGAATTTAATTCTAAAAGTCAGAAAATACCTCAACGAGGTATCACGTGCTTACACGTGACCAATGGTCACGTGTTGACACGTGATGGTTAAAACTGAAGCATGAACAAGCGGCTGTTAAAGGAACCAATTTGGGGGTCACGTGCCATCACGTGACAGGCTTTAAAAGCCTTACAGTTTAATAGAATTAAAATTCTAAATTTCTCTAAAATATTTCGAAATAGAATTAAAATTCTAAATTTCTCTAAATCTTTCCAAATGGAAAAGGATTATGGGGACCGTTGGATTAAAGATCCAAGGGTGATTAAAAATCACCAATTTATGGAAAAATCTCAAATAAGGAAAGATCTCCCCAAATCTCACCGAAATAACAAACAGAATATCTTTGGATTTAAAATCCAACGGTGAATAAAATTCACTGAATGATCTAAAGGCTCATATTAAATATGAAAACAAATCAAATCTTTCAATGAGAGATTTGCTAAACAAATTGATTCTTTTCTTTCTCCTATAAATAGGAGCCAAGAAAAGAAGAGAATGGACCTTTTTTGAGAGAGAAAAACAGAGGGAGGAGAATTTAATTCTCAAGAGAAAAAAGAAAAGAGAGGAGAATTTAATTCTCTACAAAAGAAAAACCCTAGGTAAGAAAATGAAGGCTTCAAAAGAGAATTTAATTCTCAAAAGAGTTTAACTCTTATATAAAGAAAAGAACTTAGTTCTTTCTCTGGTTGAGGATCTGCAAAGTGCACATCTCCCCATGAATTGAGAATTTAATTCTCATTGGGTTGAGATCCTGCCATGCAGATCTAAAACACAGAGGAGGAATTGAGTTTTGAGAATTTAATTCTCCCAAACTCATAGGAATTTAATTCCTCCTAAAACGAAACTAAGGTTTAACCCTAATCAAGAATTTAATTCTTTAACATATCTGGGAATTTAATTCCTTTAAAAAGAAATTAGGGTTTTACCCTAAATAAGAATTTAATTCTTTCACAATAGGAATTTAATTCCTCCAAAACAAAATTAGGGTTTAACCCTACAGAGAATTTAATTCTTAAAATAAAGAGACTTGAAAGATCTCCATGCACATAAAGAATATTGGTCACGTGATGACACGTGACCCCAATCCGCAGTGATCACGTATTCCCACGTGACCCCTAAAAAGATCCAAAAAAATAAAAAGGAAGCGGCTTTGAGGCAATGCCTCACGTGCTCCCACGTGACTCCCAAAACGCAGAAAGAAAAAGCAAAGGGAACGAAAGCTTTGGGCGCTCTCACGTGTTATCACGTGACCCCTCAGCAAATGCTTTAACAATTGGCGCACAGATCCCCATCACGTGCCAACACGTGATGCTCTAAAATAAAAATAAAAGTGTTTAACACTTATTCGCAGATTTGAGAATAAAACAAAAGGAGATCTAGCTCCACATTTAGGGCGCCCTCATGTGTCCCCACGTGACCCCTAACAAATCCCTTTAATATCCAATGGATGATTGCCTATCACGTGCCCGCACGTGATGCCAGGAAATGAAAAGTGTTTAACACTTAATTGCAGAACAAAATAAAAGGGATCTGGTCCCCCTTTGGGCGCTCTCACGTATCCATACATGACCCCTCTGTCTTTGGTGTTTAACACTAATTTGGGGATTATATTTTCAGTGTTTAACATTGATTGTTTCTAGTGTTTAACACTAAATTAAAGATTATATTTCCAGTGTTTAACACTGATTGTCTTTTAGTGTTTAACACTAATTTGAGAGTTCTATCTCCAGTGTTTAACACTGTTTTTCTCTAAGTGTTTAACACTACTTTTAGCCAAATTGGCTAATTTTCCAGAGGCAAAATTCCCTCCTCCAAATGAATCTCAAAATTGAGGAAATCAAAGACAAAATGTTGTCGGAGCCCCCAAACCTCTGTTTAACACTGCTGAATGACGAGGGGCTGAACCCAGACAAATGTCTATTAGCCCAAAGGGCCAATATTTCAAACATAATTGGACTTAGCCCAAACTGGCCATAAGTCCTCAAATCATCTTGAACTGAGCGCATCTGCTCTTTCAACCAACTCATTGGTTCAAGGGTACATCTCTGAACTCCTCTGATATTTGTCGTTGTAATCCTTCAACGTCTTCAGAGAGGTGATGGGTCCCGACAACCACACATTAATACGGACAGTGGGGTCCTTAAACTCATGGACTAATGCGTCCTTAAACTAACATTTGTCCCCAAAACGGGAATGATGGACCACCATGTCCCTAAACTGGCAATGGACCACCATGTCCCTAAACTGGCAATGTACCACCATGTCCCTAAACTGGAACAATAGGGCCCAAACGCTCTTTTGTCGGATCTAAACGATCCCGTTAAGTCGATCTTAGTCCCAAACTGGACTAACGTATCCTTAACAACCGTTTAAGTTGATCTTAGCCTCAAATATGGCTAACGTATCCTTAAACCTTCAAACAGACTTTAGTCTCAAATTGGACTATAGATTGCCTAATCAACTTTGGTTCAAGGGTACATCTCTGAACTTCTCAATCAGCTGTCGTTGTAATCCTTCAACGTCGTCAGAGAAGTGACGGGTCCCGATGGCCATACATGCAATGGACCACTATGTCCCTAAACTGGAACAATAGAGCCCAAATGCTCTTTTGTCGGATCTAAACAATCCCGTTAAGTTGATCTTAATCTCAAACTAGACTGACGTATCCTTAACAAACGTTTGAGTTGATCTTAGCCTCAAATATGGCTAACGTATCCTCAAACCAAAACCCCAAAACCAAATCTAAGAAAATACGGATTTAGACTAATCCACGTCCTACGGGCGACGACATAACTCATTCTCCGTATACAATCCACAGGCAACCAAAAACAAAACAAACACCCACGACACGAAGTGACCATCTGGAGAAGGAGAAAGTTGTTACCGCGATGCGGTAGCGTAATTAACTGCAGGGGCATGCGCTTGCAGGGAAGAGCGTCCCCACAATCAAAAACCCCACAAGCGAGGGGGAATCTGACGAAGTCTGCTACATCGGCCGCATCCGTTTAAACCTTCGATACATGGTGCCATAAATCAACTTGGCATCTTCGGAGAGGTGGACGGATAGCACCAATTAGCATCTGCCCCGAATCTCAGGCCAGACGTCCCTGTCTTGGCCGCCATTCGGAGGGGAACACCTACGACTAGGAACCTGTATAAGGATGTGCTTGTAGATTACCCAGCCCCCACGAGTGTGACTGCCATCACAACGCTGGTAATCAAGCAAAGATCCTAAGGGCTCCACTAATATGTATAAGCGATATGCTAAAAGAAACACATGCACATATTTAAGTAGAAACAAACCAAGTAGCATACTACCATTTTTAGAAAAATTGTCTATACAACTGTGAATATCCCAAGTTTCCATTAAGTAATATACAAACTAGTATGATACAGTAATGGCCTCTGGGGCATATACACTAACAGAAGGTCTCTCTGTTCGACGAGAAAACCGACCCGAAAGACCATTTGGATGCTTTCACCATGGGGATGAGTTTCCAGGACCATTCCGACGACGCCCAGTGCAGGTCGTTCCCAGCCGCCCCCATCCACTCTGGTCGGGACTGATTCCGAGGACTCGAGCCTCACTCAGTCTCAACCTTTGACGAGCTGGCTACTCAGTTCCTCGGCCACTTGTTGGGAACCGTCGGCAGAAGTGCACGGTCGACTACCTCTTCACAATTAAGAGCAGGGACAAGAAGACGTTCAAGGCTTACATCACCCGCTTCTACAACGCCCTCATTGAGGTCCCTGAACACCGGGACGAGACCGACATCACGGCGCTCAGATCTGGTCTTAAGCATAAGGAGTGGTTGCGCTCCTTTGCGTTGGCACAACCTAAGACCATGGCCGAGGTCAAGGCGTGGACCGAGCGCGAGGTTCAGCTGGAGTCCGAGATGAACGCGAACCTCCCCCGAGCAGAACGGTCCGACCAAAAGAAGAGGGCTCGGGAAGAGAGGCCAGAGCGTCAGCAGCCCTATCACCCGAAGTTTCAGAAGTACACCCCGCTCAACGTCTCCCTCGCAGTGTTACTAGAGAAGGCCCAGGGCGAGGGGTTCTTCAAGTTCCCTCCAATCCCACGTCAGGCCTCGAAGCGAACCCGGGGCCCTTACTGCGCCTTCTACCGGACGCTGGGCCACTCCACGGAGGATTGTAAGCAACTCCAGGACTACATCGAGGAGCTTATCCGATCGGGGCACCTCGCCGCCTACTTAAGGGACAAACGGCAGGCCCACCGCGAGCAGGAGTAGCGTCCCCCTCCTGCCGAGCTGACCATCGGCCAGATCATGCTCGTTTCGGTAGATGGCCAGTCCGGCGCTCAGGGAGCCCCGTACCCGGTGCCGAGCACGGAGACCAACCAGCCTCCGGGGAGCTCGGGCCACGCTAATAAGGTCATCTATTATCATGTACTTTTCTTTTAGGGCAATGTAAACTCTTCCTAGGATCTGTTGTTAATTTAAAAAAGCTCAATGGAATATTGCTAAAAGGAAGGAAAGGTCTCATTTATTCAAAAGGTATTATGGGCTCCTCAGCCATACATACAAAAGAAAAAGAAAATTACAGCAGCGGGGTAAGGGGTGCAGAAAGCACTGCTCATGGTACTCGGTAAAGATCTCCGCCAGCCGAGGCCTCGCGAGATCCAACCTCAGCCCTCGATTCCCCCCGCACGCGTTGACCCTGAGCCTCAGTTCGTAGCACTCACGGACGAGCGCCACTGAGCGAGCCAGCCAATTCGTGGAGATCAGGCCGAAGCGCCTCAGAGACCGCAGCTTGCCCACGGCTTCGTCATAAAGCTGCTCGGACAAGGGGTTGTAAAGCCCCCGGCGATGCCCTCCAGATGAAGTACATCAGTAGCTGCAGCAGGGAAGAGCGTCGGGGGAGCAGCCGGCCGAAGTGGTCTTCGATACTCCCATAGACCAACTGCACCGTGTCATCGGTGCAATTTTGGTCATAGAGGTATATGTCTTCGAAGTGGATGATATCGGGGTTTGTAAAGGGGAAGTCTTGCATTCTCAACGATCTGTTTATGAAGAAAGGAAGGACCAGTGCTCCTTCAGCCTTATATAGCCCACTGCGCCCCAACGGAATTCAACAGTCGCCCGCTTTCGCCCAAAAAGTCGCTACCACACGACGATCATCGAGCCTTCTCTAGCGGAATCGAAACGACGCGATCCTGGCGCTTCGCCTCCACCACATTCAATGCGCATGCTACGCGCACGTTCACCGCGACCGTTCCTGTTCCCCATACCTGCAACTGGATGGTCGGGCGAAACCTCATGAAGAATCAGCCGAGCAGCTACCCTGCTCGGTTATCCCTGGCCGGTAGCTTCCCCACTCACAATGCCAGGGATCAAAGCCATCGCCAAGAGGAAACCGCGCAGCTTCACTGCCCGGTTATCCTTAGCAGGCCTCCTAAGGCCCCTCTAACGCTAAGGATCAAAATCCTCCGTAGAGGCAGCCGAGCGGCTTCCCTGCTCGGCTATCCCTGTCCGGTAGCTCCCCTACTCGTAACGCCAGGGATCAAAGCCCTGGCCAAGAGGCAACTGCGCAGCTTCACTGCCCGGATGTCCTTAGCAGGCCTCATACGGCACTTCCAACGCTAAGGATCCAAGTCCTCCGCAGAGGAAGCTGAGCGGCTTCCCTGCTCAGCTATCCCTGGCCGGTAGCTCCCCTACTCGCAATGCCAGGGATCAAAGCCCTCGCCAAGAGGTAACCGCGCAGCTTCACTGCCCGGTCATCCTTAGCAGGCCTCATACGGCCCCTCCAACGCTAAATATCCAAGTCCTCCTTAGAGGCAGCTCAGCAGCTACCCTGCTCGGATATCCCCGGCTGGTAGCTTCCTACCACGATCGACAGGGATCAAAAGCCCTCCCAGAGGCAGTCGAGCCCGACCCTCGCTCGGCTATCCTTCAGGACAAAAGCCCTCGCCAAGAGGCACCGGGCAATAACCCTGCCCGGCCAAGGGTCCTTGGTAGGCTTTTTACAGCCCCTCCCGCGCTAAGGACCAAAGTCCTCACAGAGGCAGTCGAGCCCTTGCTCGTCTATCCCTGGCTGGTAGCTTCCTACCACAACCGACAGGGATCAAAGTTCTCGCCAAGAGGCACTGGACAGTAACCCTGCTCGGTCCCCGTCCTGAAGGATCAAAGCCCTCGCAAGAGGCAACCGAGTGGCTACCCCGCTCGGTCATCTCCGGCTGGTAGCTCCCTACCCATGACGCCAGGGATCAAAGTCCTCACAAGAGGCATCCGAGCGGCTACCCCGCTCCGTCATCCCAGGATGGTAGTTGCCTACCCACGACGCTAGAGATCAAAGCCCTCGCCAAGAGGCAACCGCGCAGCTTCACTGCCCGGTCATCCTTAGGGGCTTCTTACAGCCCCTCCAACGCTAAGGATCAAAGTCCTCCGTAGAGGCAGCCGAGCGGCTTCACTGATCGGTTATCCCTAGCTGCTAGCTTCCCCACTCGCAATGGCAGGGATCAAAGCCCTCGCCAAGAGGCAACCGCGCAGCTTCACTGCCTGGTTATCCTTAGCAGGCCTCCTAAGGCCCCTCCAACGCTAAGAATCAAAGTCGTCCGTAGAGGCAGCCGAGCGGCTTCCCTGCTCGGCTATCCCTGGCCGGTAGCTCCCCTACTCGCAACGCCATGAATCAAAGCCCTCGCCAAGAGGCAACCGCGCAGCTTCACTGTCCGAATATCCTTAGCAGACCTCATACGGCCCCTCCAACGCTAAGGATCCAAGTCCTCCGTAGAGGCAGCCGAGCGGCTTCCCTGCTCGGCTATCCCTGGCCGGTAAGCTTCCCTACTCGCAACGCCAGGGATCAAAGCCCTCGCCAAGAGGCAACCGCGCAGCTTCACTGCCCGGATATCCTTAGCAGGCCTCATATGGCCCCTCCAACGCTAAGGATCTAAGTCCTCCTTAGAGGCAGCTCAACAGCTACCCTGCTCGGCTATCCCAGGCTGGTAGCTTCCTACCACGACCAACAGGAGGGCTGAAGAGCAATTTTATGTCGAGCTTGGCGAGCATCCCTCGGCCCATCACATGCAGAGGATCCGAGGCCCCAACAAGGGGCATCAGGTCTATCCAAGTCTGAGCGATCCCCCCTCGACTTCGGGGCCATGGAGATGCCTCCTTCTTAGCAGCGCTTAGCACGCTTGGCAAGTGATCGAAGCCCAACAGTGCAAGCAGAGATATTTTACGACCATTCTTCGCAAACAGAAGATAAAGTGCAAACCGATGAAACCAAAGAAAAAGGTTTTATTACCAAAGGCAAAGTCTTTACAAAGGGTATTTTGGGCTCCCCAGCCTTACAAACTGCCCGGAGGCTTACAAAAATTCCTGAAGCAACAAAATAAAAGGAGGAGGAAGACGAGGGCTTTAGGCCTCGGGGCCGGGCGCGACCTCGGGGTCCTCAACATCCACCACGAGACGAGAAGGGTCCTTGGCAACCTCCTCGTCGGGAATCCCTTCCCCTTGCTCATCGGCGTCCGCGAGGGGGTATTCGGCCCGGAGCTCTTCGTCGGCGAACTCCGGCATCCGGGCCTTAACGGCATCGAGGGCCTCATGCCAGATGCGGGTTGTGTCCACGACCAGGTCATCATAGAAGTCCTTCGACTTCTTGTAACCCTCCAATGCCTTCGCCACCGAAAGGTCGACCAACTTCACCGCTTTCAGGTCGGCCGACTTCACCGTCTCGGCTGCCGCCCCCAGCTCCTTCTGGAGGGTCCTCACCGTCTTCTTCAGGTTACCGGCGAGCACCTGAGCGTCCTCAAGCTTGGCCTCGGCAGCCACGGCGGCCTCGCAATACCGGGAAACCTCCCGTTTCCCGGCCTCCACCTCGCCCTCCAGGGCGGCAACCCTCTCCATCACCGCCTCCAGCTCCCGCTTGGAGATCTCTTCCAGCGAGGCAAGCTGGTCCGCAGCCTTCATCGCCGGGGCTATCACCTCGGCCTCTATGCGTAAGGCGAGGGCAACATGCTGGAGAACCTGAAAAATAGGAAAGAGATCAGAAAGAAGAAGAAGGCACCGAATCTCAGAAAAAAACAAACACTTACCTGCACGGACTCCTGGGCGATGGACGCCATCTGGGCCCTGAAGGTCTTCCCGGGAACCCTACCCCCCGCCGATTTCTCTATTTCATGCAGCAGGCTATCCGCGGCGGAGAGCCCTGAGGGCACCTGTTCATATCATAATATTGCATTATTATATTCCCCATTCTTATTCATTTTACAGATAAACAGGTGCTTTTGACCCATGTCTGCTACATAGTTGCAGGTTACAGGTTCTCGGAACAAAAACAGTGAAAAAGATTTTAAAAAAAAAAGACGATACAAAATTGAGACTACGACCAACAAATGGAAAGATCTTGATCATGCCTACAGTTTGAAGACTAAACGAAGATCAATGGACGATTTCACAAAGAACAAAGGCAGCGCAAGGTTCAAAACTTCGACACGAAGCAAGCGGTAAAAGTCCACTACATTATTCACTGTGGAAATCTGGAAGAAATCTAGAAGACAATCTGAGAAAATAAGTGAAGAAACGAGAATAAACATGCAACCAGAATCAACCCAAGAAAAATCAGCACACAAGCTCCCTATATGGCCGCGGAACCGCGGCCAAACCTGGCTTTTGGCCGCGGATCCGCGGCCATGTGTCGCCCGTGTCGGTGAAAAATCTTTCTGGCGGTGCGTCGGTGCTTTGACTAGGTTTCTTAGGGGGTAAAATTGTAATTGCAGATATGACGCGATTGTAAACCTAGGGTTTCTATGTTCTATAAATAGAAATCCTAAAATCTGTTTTAGGTTATGCCTCTTTTTAATTCATCTATTCAGATCTGTAAATTCCTGTGTAAATGTTTGGAGAGAGCCATCAATAAAGTAAGTAATTTTATTTCATTGCCTTAGTTTAAATTTTATTATCTGCCCTAGTTAGATAGTTAAAAATGTTTATCAATTCCCTAATGAGCGAGTAGTCTCCTCGCTTGTTAGGGTTAGATTTGGGGAAGGCTTGAGAGATGAAAATCTCTCACCCCTTTCTTGCCCATCACACGTTTTTATAGGACTCCATGCATACATACACACATCGTTCCCTACGGCACCCTACCCCACGAGGTAACGGTGATACCGTAGTATAAACGACCGGTTACGTATGTTTTCCATGGAGGTTAAGGTAAGAATTAAGAAAGGAAGGACTAGAACCTAGAGAAAGAAACATTGTTTCTTCCCGATGGTACTAATCCCCTTTATTAATTGTTACCATAACACCTAAAGAGATCTAAATTAGGGCATAGAAAGCGGTGAGGAAATCTTCAATTTCCAAACTTAACCTAAACCTAACCCTACCAAGATTCTAGTCTTAGTATAAATCAATTTAGTTTTTAGCGATAATCCATTCACACCGTTTGGAATTAACTCGTTAGACCAAATTAGGAAATACACTGTTAGTTATATGTATGCCCTAGAGGCCATTACTGTACATACGATGTATATTGTAGTGGATGCTAGGACATATATAGGGAGGACTTTCTTGCTCGACATGATAGTATGCTATCTGGTTGTACTTTATCTTAACATGTACTCCGATTGTCTATATATTACATGTTGATAAAGCCCTTAGGATATGTACTCGACTACTGGGACTATGATGAGATCATACTAGTGGGGCCACGGTAGTCGACGAGTACATCCTATAACTGTTCCTAGTCGAGGGTGTATCGAGACAGGGCATCGATACACCAGAGTAGACTAGCGTATACGCATCTTGACCCATATGATGGGCGATGGATGATCCCATATCCATCGGTGTTCGACATCAAGGATGGTGTACGTGTGCTCAGTGGAGACTGGGTACACTGGACGGACTCGCCGAGAACTCCCAGATGGTATTATACCATACGTCAGATGGCAGTTCTCCGGTGACACTGGTACAGAGTAGTCTGTTGACCCGAGATCGTCATAGAGTCTTGTGTGGTTCCCACTGTGCTTTGATTTCCATCATACCACGTCCAAGAGGGCGTGCAAAAAGGTGGCTTTTGGGTACAGTCCCGAATCACATGGAGGCAATGAGCGATAGGAGGGGATTCGTCTCTCCCGGTATAGGGAGTTGATGTTGTGCTGTGTTCGATTGGCTATAACCGGAAATCCCTGGCCAGGGTTGCTGAGATTTACTGGTAAGTGTTATCAGTAGTTTCTCGAACTGTTATAGACCTCGTATCGACACGACTGATCGAGCTACTGGGGTCTGAGTTTACCACCCCTAGGCGAGATATGCAACATATCAGACGACGAGACCGGACTGTACGGGAGTGTTACTGTTTGGATTCACAGGAGAATGTACAGGCTTGCTTGTTGATCTTCTGAGCGCTCAATACCTGGGTAGCTGTTACGTTTAGCTGACCGCTTGCAGCTTGTGGGTGTTTGATATGATCATCACCTACTGCCGGCGTATTGACGATTCTTTAGAGTCCTACACAGAGGTTTCTTGGCTCAGGCAAAACGGAGTAGGAGCACATATGTGATATGTGCGGGACCGAGGATAATGCGATATGAGATACCGTATTGTATTCTCGCGATATTTGATATCAGCCGGGTCATCGGATCAAGTGTTGATTCGATGAATCGGTACGGATAAATATTAGTCGGTTATATGCGATATAGCCGGATTGTCGGATCAAGTGTTGATTCGATAATTTAATGTATAATAATATACATGATATATTAAATTACATTAACTAATATTTGCTCACTAAAAGATTCTTTCTCTCACTCGGGTAATACATTGATATATATGCGATATATGTTAAATGTATTATTTTATTTGGTTACAATAAATATTATATATGTGATATATAATATTGTAACATGATATGATAACTAATGCAACATGTTTAGTGGAGTTTAAACATGATTAGGGTTTGGATTAGGGTTAAGTCTTCTAGTTGATTCTAGAAGCTTTTCATTTTGTCATGATAAAGATATTTGTGTGTGACTCATTCTTAACTCAACCCAAACCCTAACCCTTGGTTAATTCTCTACAATGGTTAAGTCAACCATGGTTGCATTATTTGTCATATTAATCATTTCATTATTCATCACAAAAGAAAAAGGGATCACTATTCTTCTTCTTCCTTGAGTTCTTCATGCAAAGCTTTCTTGCTTTGATTTTTGTGATGAAAATATATGAGAAAAAGATAAATAAAGAGAGCAAAAATCCTACTTCATCATCCTCATCTTCCCTTGCCATTTAGATGAGGGTGTTCACATCATTTCATGAGTGTTAGCTTGTGTTAAAGAAACTTCAAGGTAGATCATCTTAGTATCGAAGATCGGAAGCAAAGGTTGCATCTTTCTCTTCGTGGAACTTCTTGAGAGTCCGGAACCCGATGATCGCAGCGAAGGGACCACAACACGGAGCATATGAAGTGAAGGACCGGATCTACAAAGGTTGTAATCCCTCTCACTTAGTGTTAAAGTTGTTAACATGATAGTTTTCGCCTAATCTCTAGTTTAAAGATCCGTATTCGGGTTGTTCGGCACGGCTAAATTTTTAATCGGGCATGGTTAATGCCTCGTAGACCCTTGTGCGCATGCCTAGCAACCCTACAGTGGTATCAGAGCCAAGCTAGAGCTTTAGGCGAAGTCTAGACGGAGTTTGAAGTCCGATTGAACCGAAACCCCAATATTTCCATGCTCTCTGGACATTTTCTGAATTTGTGGATTTTTGAGAATTAAAAATATGCAGAAAAATCAGCAGGTATTTCTAAGAATTACTGTGAAGTTCGAGCACCTAAGTCCACCAAAGCGCGGCGGAACCGCGGCATTAGCATGCTAATGCGGCGGTTCCGCGGCCCTTTAGTCTCTTCATGCATTGAATTTTACACAGTAACTCCTACTTTGCAGTGCTGGTTTTTCTGGGAATTTTTAATATTTATTCAAGAGTTGAATTTTCTGGGTTGTATTGGGAGTTCGTAGATTCGATCGGATTGTCTAATTTTGTCTATGTGTTTTCCGGATAATTTTTGAATCTGTTAAAAAGTTCGAACGGATATCAATAACTCACTTTTTCCCCTGTCGGAAAATTTTTCAAAAGTTGGATTTTTTTCTCGTGTTTAAGAACGTTCTAAGTCGTGCAAGTAACGCGGTGGACCCTCTAGAAGACAACAAACCTTAACTCGATTATGTGACCGTCTTGAACTGCCTTTTGAACCTTAGGGTTTGGGGCAGTACGGCGTGCCACATGTGAGGCGTTGGCTTGACCCTTCTACGGCTGGACCATTGGTACTGTGGCATGTGATGGATGTTTTTAAACTGATTTCAAGTGTTGAGATATATTGGGGAAATCTTGGGTGTTTGATGATTCGATCGGAAAGTTTAACTTTATCTATTTATCTGGAATGTGATACAATATTTGGAATCCACAGGTAGTTATGAGATAACTACTTTGAATATTATAAACATAGCAGTTTAGTCTCAGATGATCGGTTGCCACGGAATTTTGATGTGATCAAAAGTCCGTCGCAATCACGTAGAGTACGCGGATACTCGCCGGGTAAACTTAATAGACAGCCACGCCCCATAGCCCCGACCAAGTGACTGTAGGAGAACCCCGTCGCTGAAAGCATCCGTTCGGGTGCTCGCGGCAGCGGTGTTCCGCCTTAGTGCACTTCGTCGACGGCATCTGGGGGTGCGGCCGTCTACTAAAGTTTGCGACGAGCATTCGATCAGGACGTCGGGAATCTTGTTGAATTGCCCGACTTGATATTGAAAAGAGTTTTCGATAATGAGACTAAAATGCTGGGTTTATAATTGTTAGACATGCGATGTCTAAGGAATTCATTTGGTTAGGCATGCGATGTCTAAAGAGGTTGCGGATTCCAACTGTTGTAGTTTTACACTTTCTTTTCTGTGACCGTAAGCGTAGTATGTGGTGTATCGCCGGCTTCGTTGCTATACATCAACGACAATCGGGATACGCATACTTGCTTACGTTGATGATATGAGATATTATGTGTTGCTGTGATATGTTGTATTGGATCATCGCGTTTAAATAGCCGGGGGTTTTATGTGAGATGAGAGTTTTTTTTCTTTTTCATTCATGTAAAATTCATTTGTATGTAATACTCTTTTATTGGGGCACTTCCAGGTAGCGGAAGCTGTCACCGTTGTATATTATTTACTTTTCCGCATTAGGTAGACCCAAGGCGGGGAGCACAAGTAACCGGATTCTAGGGTCCAGTGGGAGACCATCTCGAGGAGTCGAGACCGGGTCTCCTAACCCTAGAATTGGCAGTGTTACTTGCCGCTCTCGTAGGGGTCTAGGGATGTGGGTTTGGCTATTCACCGCGACCGTGGAATCCGTGTTTTATACAGACTCGTATTGAAAACACGGAAGTCCTAGTATATCCAATATTTCATATATGTTCTTCTGCTGCAATGTTCTGTGATGAGATCATATTACTGCCTGAGACGAATGTTTATATTATATATATGAGATATATGTTATATTGCAGATTTCGTTTCAAAAGAGATGCTTGCGAAGCATAATAAAATGGGACTTCATTAATGAGATTAATGAAACTAAAAGAAACCTAAGATGTTGTAGAAACTTGTTTATAAAAACTGGTAGCTCTAGTTCTTGCTTTGCATAGCGGTGTTCCTTGTAGAACATCCAGCATCTTATTCGATAAGGAAAGGACCGAGATCCCTTCACCGGGAGTGACTCCTTTAGCAATAACTGGCAGATGCTACAAACTCAATTTGTCTTTTGATTGCTTCTATAGTTTCTGCTTTGCATAGTGATATTTGTGAAATATCCTGCACCTTATTCGATGAGGAAAGGACCGACGATCCCTTCACCGGGAGTGACCCCTTTAGCAAAACTAGAAAAGCCTCAAAAACACTCCATTTAAAATCACTCGATTCTACAACGATATCAAGTTCATTACGCAAAGGGTTTTCTTAAAAACCTGTCGTAGCCCTCCGTCATTTCAGATAAGTACTAGTTAGTATTCGTGCTGCGGTAGTTTGGCCTTCGTCAAGGCGTAGTGTATGGTAGCTAACTAATGCTTATCTGCTTGCATACGATGCGATTGGATTAGGGTATTCGTACGGTGTAGTTTGGCCTTCGTCAAGGGTCGTGCGGGTGGGTTTAATTCAATCAAGAAATGAACGGGTTGAACTTGACTAGCGGACTTTGGGTAGTTTGGCCTTCGTCAAGGTCATAGGACGCTAGGGGTAAAATATTATTGGGAATTTCAAGTGTTGAAATTTGCAATAAGATTGCATACCTTCTATGAGATAGTTGGATCCCGATACCCGCTGTGAGTAAGAGTTATTCCTGGGAGAGTTTTACACATTACAATTAGCCGATCAAGTAGGTGTCTAGAAAGGTGTTAACGGGGTTACGCCTCTGGGAAAACGAGGTTTACTTTAATTAGGTTCGTGCGAAAGCACGGGGGACCTCCCTCAAAGTACCGACACTGGCCTGGCTGAAAGATTGGCGAACTTGTAGCATGTAATTAATCCCGGCTAGTCTTTCCTTTTAGGGTTTGAAGGAAGATTTGATTAAAACAGTGGGAGACATCCTGATTAGATATATTAGATAACCAATCTAATCTTGCAAGAGCATACGCTGAGTGTTTTCTTCTCTCTCTCTCCAGGTAGCGACTATATCACGCCTTAATCAAGATAATAATACGGATATATTGACCGAACCCGCTTGTTATACTGAGCTGGGGAACGTTGGTCCCGCTCCAACTTATAATTGTTATAAGACAGAGCAGGAAATTGGGGAATACCAGATTTCCCGTGCCGCCCAAACGAAGAAAGTGCATGCTGATGCATCTTTTTCGAGTGTGTTCATTACACAGAACTGTTTCTCAGTATCCTTTACGTCCTGGGTATGTGATACCGGATCAGGATCCCGCATATATAATCTGTTACATGGGCTACAGATAGGTAGAGAACTGAGAACGGGTGATAAGTTTCATGAGGCAGAAAACGGTGCAAGTGTTGCAGCCAAGTCTGTTGGTCACTGTCACCCTGTATTACTGGAATACATTAATTCTGAACAAATGTTATTAGATACCAAACCTGATATACAAAATCATATCAGTCTCTTTATTAGTAAAGAAAGGATATAATTTTGTATTGTTGGATAATGTTTTGAACATTTCCTATATCAAGAGTTGATCGGTTCAGGCACGTTATCTAAAAGCATTGACGTTCTAAATCAAACTACAGTTCTTAGTATAAGGAACATACACAAGAGGAAGAGTTCAGAAATGAATGAATCCTTCTTGAGGTATTGTAGACTAGGTCATATCAATGCGACCCGACTGGCTGAAGTTATATATAGATGCATATTTAAATTAGTTTGAATTTACATCTTATGAAACTTGCCGGTCATGTCACAAAGATAAGATGACCACAGCTCTGTTTATTGGAAATTGAGAAAGAGTTAGTGAACTCTTGGGATTGATACATGCTGATATATGAAGGTCCCCTGTCTACACATGCCAAGACCGGTTCTTTTTACTTCATTACGTTCTCTGATAATCTCTCAAGATTCAGACATGTGTTCCTGTTGAAACATAAGTCCGAAACTTTTGAGATATTCACAGAATATAAGTTAGAAGTAGAGAACCAAAATACAGGTATAAGTATTATGTCCTTTGATGAGATCAAGGAGGAGAATACTTGAGCACGGAATTCCTGGACTATTCTAAAGGAGAATAAGATTCTCTCTCAGCATTACTCCTCCGTATACACCACAGCACGTCGGTGTATCGGGGCGGAGCATTAGCACCCTATTTGATATGGTATGCTCTATGATGAGTACTACTGAGTTTCCTATTTCCTTTGGGGAGTTATGCACTTGAGAAGCTGCATACCTATTGAATAGGGTTCAAATCAAATCAGCTGCCTACCACTTCATATGTGATATGGAATGGGAAGAGCCCATATCTTAAGTTTGTTAAGATTTGGGGTTGTCCGGCCTATGTCTAAAAGCAAAATCCGGACAAGCTCGAAGCAAGGTCTGTTATGTAGAACTGGAAAGGTTCCAGCTATACAAACTGCAGCTGATGATTTGATAGAACCAAAGCATTCAATAGTAACCAACGAACCTCAGCCTCTCCGCCGATCTAGCAGGGTTCCTCAACCACCTGAGAGATACTTCGGTTTCTCTATGACAGTGGGAGCGAGGATTGCATCATGAGATGATGACCCAACTAGTTTCGAGCTGGCCATCAGGAGTGGGACTCTGTAAGAATGGCTGGATGCTTATCGATCTGAGATAGAATCCTTATACACCAACAAAGTATGGACTTTGGTTGCTTTATCTGAAGGGTTAAATCCCCATCAGGAGTGAGTATATCTTGAGAAGATTACTTGGTGTACATGGAAAATTTGAGACTTTCAAAGCTATGCTTAAGTCCATCCAGATCCTACTTGCCACGGCTACATACCATGACTACGATATCTGGTGGTTGGATGTCATGACTGCTTTTCTAAATGATGTTTTAGAAAAGAGCGTCTATAAGTACACAGCCAGAGGGCTTCGTAGACAGTGGGAGCAGCGGAAACGTGTGCAAGATGTTTTATATGATAAAGCAGGCATCGCGGAGTTGGAACATCTGTTTTGATGTGGTAGTCAAAGAGTTTGACTTCATCAAAATGGTAGATGAACCTTGTATATACAAAAAGGTAGTAGAGAGTATGGTGGTGATCCTCGTAGAGTACGTGGATGACATACTCTTGGTAGGGAAGGAGTTTCCTATGCTACGCTCAGTCAATCTCCGCTTATCACAAGGATTCTCCATATAGGATCAAAATGATACCTCCTAAATCCTGAGTTTTTGGATCTATGAGATAGATCTAATTGGATGTTAGGATACTCACTAGTTGTAATGAGATGGTATCAATCGATCCTGGGGAGAATCACTGGAAAGGTTCCAGGCTGATAAGGACGACTGAATGTCAGTCGCAGGCATTGTCTATACCCTCCGTGGAGGGACGGTATGTTGGAAGAGTTCCAAGCTAGATACCGTGACATACTAGACGATTAAAGGCAAGATACATCGTTACCAAGGATACTACCAAAGAGGCGGTCTGGATATTTATAAGTTCATGAGATGAACTTCGTTCCTACCATTGTGTGACAATGGAGTTGTGGCTATTGCCAAGGAACTACCGTCCCATCAGAAATCCAGATATAATTCTTAGACAGTATCACCTGATCATGGAGATAGTTGATCTCCAGGGAGATCGAGGTTAGGAGAGTAGACACAGAGGACAACAGCGTGGATCCACTCACAAAGGCCTTTTTCCCCAGTAGAGACTTTTATGGGATGGTTGAGTATGCGATACTACAACCGCAGCTAATTGTTGGGTATGCGATACCATAACAAATGGCCCTAGTGCAAGTGGGAGATTGTTAGTTATATGTATGCCCTAGAGGCCATTACTGTACATACGATATATATTGTAGTGGATGCTAGGACATATATAGGGAGGACTTTCTTGCTCGACATGATAGTATGCTATCTGGTTGTACTTTATCTTAACATGTACTCCGATTGTCTCTATATTACATGTTGATAAAGCCCTTAGGATATGTACTCGACTACTGGGACTATGATGAGATCATACTAGTGGGGCCACGGTAGTCGACGAGTACATCCTATAACTGTTCCTAGTCGAGGGTGTATCGAGACAGGGCATCGATACACCAGAGTAGACTAGCGTATACGCATCTTGACCCATATGATGGGCGATGGATGATCCCATATCCATCGGTGTTTGACATCAAGGATGGTGTACGGGTGCTCAGTGGAGACTGGGTACACTGGACGGACTCGCCGAGAATTCCCAGATGGTATTATACCATACGTCAGATGGCAGTTCTCCGGTGACACTGGTACAGAGTAGTCTGTTGACCCGAGATCGTCATAGAGTCTTGTGTGGTTCCCACTGTGCTTTGATTTCCATCATACCACGTCCAAGAGGGCGTGCAAAAAGGTGGCTTTTGGGTACAGTCCCGAATCACATGGAGGCAATGAGCGATAGGAGGGGATTCGTCTCTCCCGGTATAAGGAGTTGATGTTGTGCTGTGTTCGATTGGCTATAACCGGAAATCCCTGGCCAGGGTTGCTGAGATTTAGTGGTAAGTGTTATCAGAAGTTTCTCGAACTGTTATAGACCTCGTATCGACACGACTGATCGAGCTACTGGGGTCTGAGTTTACCACCCCTAGGCGAGATATGCAACATATCAGACGACGAGACCGGACTGTATGGGAGTGTTACTGTTTGGATTCACAGGAGAATGTACAGGCTTGCTTGTTGATCTTCTGAGCGCTCAATACCTGGGTAGCTGTTACGTTTAGCTGACCGCTTGCAGCTTGTGGGTGTTTGATATGATCATCACTTACTGCCGGCGTATTGACGATTCTTTAGAGTCCTACACAGAGGTTTCTTGGCTCAGGCAAAACGGAGTAGGAGCACATATGTGATATGTGCGGGACCGAGGATAATGCGATATGAGATACCGTATTGTATTCTCGCGATATTTGATATCAGCCGGGTCATCGGATCAAGTGTTGATTCGATGAATCGGTACGGATAAATATTAGTCGGTTATATGCGATATAGCCGGATTGTCGGATCAAGTGTTGATTCGATAATTTAATGTATAATAATATACATGATATATTAAATTACATTAACTAATATTTGTTGGAGATAGTGCCCTCATAGTCAATTATTGGATCGCAGGTACGTGATTGCAATGATTGCGGAGAACCTATCCCGGTAGGACAGTCTTACTCGAAATGATAGTATGCTATCTGGTTTGCCTTTATCAGTCGTGTACATGTTCAGGTGACTGATTGCATGTTACACTTTGATAGAGCCCTTAGGATCTTGCTTTACTACCAACAGTATGATGGCGATCATATACGTGAGAGTTGGGTAGTTTATATGCATATCCTTAATTGTGGTCCCTAGTCGTGGGAGTTTCGAGACAGGGCATCGATACTCCGGAGTAGACTAGTGTGTACAGTCGAGACCCCGACGAGGGGCGGTGGCCGGTCTTACAAGCCACTGGTGTCAGTTGGATCACCTAAGATGTATACAGGTGCTCATTGGGTTATGAGTACACCGGACAGGACTCGCCGGGAATCTGCTAGTTAGTATTATATCTATCGTCAGATAGCAGTTCCCTGGTGACATGTGTACAGGTTAGTTCATCGACCTGAGGTCGTCATTTGTCTCGTGTGAGTTCCCACTGTGCTTTGATTTCTACCCTACCACGGCTCAAAGGAGTCGTGCAAACAGGTAGTTTTTGGGTACAGTCCCGAGCCATATGGAGGCACGTGAGCGGATCGGCAGGGGATTCGTCTCTCCCGGTATTGGGGGCGAGATCGTGCTGTGTCTAGGAGAGCCATTACACAAAGCCCACGACCGTGGAAGGAGATTTACTGGTAGGTACTCCAGTAGTATCTCAGGGTGTTATTGGGCTTCACTCCGACACGACTTATACTGCTATTGGGGGTCTGACGTTGCTAGCCCCCTAGGCAGATATGCGATACTCATTGACGAACGGACCGGACTGTATATACATTGTCACTGTTAGGCTCAGTAGGATTTCTGGATGAGTTCGCTCATCGGCCTCCCTTGAGTGCGCTCATCGGTCTCCCTTGAGGTCAGTCCGTGGGCAGCCGTTACGCATTGCTAGTGCCGCTGACGGTTTGTGGTTAAACCCACTGCCAGGGTACTGACGAGTCATTAGAGTCCCCCACAGACAGTTTCCCAAGTTCGGGCGAAATGTTGTAGAGGCCGTATGGTTTTATGGCAGGGTTCGGAAAATGCACGTGCGTTTACGCACGTGTTATTTTTCGGGCAGATAATACTGGTCGGCTTTGGTTTAAGCCGGATCCGAGTATTATATTGAGTAGGTATAATATCTTTGTCTCAGTTGCATTTGTATTCGGTCGTAATACAAATGCGGGTATATTTATACAGTTTCGGGGTTATCCTGAAAGTCGTTTCAGGATCACTTTTGGAAGTTGCCAGTTTCCAGTTTTCTATCAGCCGTCTTTTAACATTCTGTTAAAGACGGATTTATCTTTTCTTCTGATGAGGTGAGTCATCATTCTAGAAGCTTCTAGAAGTGATGATGAGGATGGTGAGTCATTCTTGATAAGGTGACTAGGTTTGTTCTAATTGGTTGATTATTAATGATTCATCCTTTGGAATTGATGGTTTTGTTTTCCTTAGGATTTTTCTTCATGATATTTGTGATGTGGTCACCTCCCTCCTCCTACGGTCACCTCCCTCCATGAACAAATAGGCCGGCCCTCTCTTTCCTCCCCCTTGATTGATTCATTTGAGAAATTTGGTTAGAAAAGAAAAGAGTATAGTTTTGGATGCATGGAAATTTCTTAGTTCATTTCTTGTTCCATTTCATTTCCATCGGCAACTTCATTTACCGATCGTCCACGGACTTGGACGAAGTGAGACAAAGTCATCTACTCATTCTCTACATCATTCTTGGTCGTCTCTTTTAGCAAACTTGACGATCGAGTTGCCTCGAGTCAGAGGCGGGAGCCCGTTTAAAGAACCGATCATGTGGTGCCACCTCGACGAGGATAACGGAGATCGACGAGATCGGAGCAGCCGCAACGGAGCGTGGGATGATGGTTGAAGAACGAAGGACTCGGATCGTTCGGTACAATCTTTCTACACTCTTTACAGTTTGTTAGTTTAGCAATAATGGCAGATCCGGGTTAAAGTATACGATAGCACCAGTTAAAAAGTTTTGTTCCGCATTTTGGCGTCTGTAGACTGCCGGGGCGCTAGCGTAGACTTACAATATTTGCTCACTAAAAGATTCTTTCTCTCACTCGGGTAATACATTGATATATATGCGATATATGTTAAATGTATTATTTTATTTGGTTACAATAAATATTATATATGTGATATATAATATTGTAACATGATATGATAACTAATGCAACATGTTTAGTGGAGTTTAAACATGATTAGGGTTTGGATTAGGGTTAAGTCTTCTAGTTGATTCTAGAAGCTTTTCATTTTGTCATGATAAAGATATTTGTGTGTGACTCATTCTTAACTCAACCCAAACCCTAACCCTTGGTTAATTCTCTACAATGGTTAAGTCAACCATGGTTGCATTATTTGTCATATTAATCATTTCATTATTCATCACAAAAGAAAAAGGGATCACTATTCTTCTTCTTCCTTGAGTTCTTCATGCAAAGCTTTCTTGCTTTGATTTTTGTGATGAAAATATATGAGAAAAAGATAAATAAAGAGAGCAAAAATCCTACTTCATCATCCTCATCTTCCCTTGCCATTTAGATGAGGGTGTTCACATCATTTCATGAGTGTTAGCTTATGTTAAAGAAACTTCAAGGTAGATCATCTTAGTATCGAAGATCGGAAGCAAAGGTTGCATCTTTCTCTTCGTGGAACTTCTCGAGAGTCCGGAACCCGATGATCGCAGCGAAGGGACCACAACACGGAGCATATGAAGTGAAGGACCGGATCTACAAAGGTTGTAATCCCTCTCACTTAGTGTTAAAGTTGTTAACATGATAGTTTTCGCCTAATCTCTAGTTTAAAGATCCGTATTCGGGTTGTTCGACACGGCTAAATTTTTAATCGGGCATGGTTGATGCCTCGTAGACCCTTGTGCGCATGCCTAGCAACCCTACATACACAACATCCCTGTGGACCGACCCGTACTCACCGGCTAGCTACCAAGCGACGTTGTTCTTGATTGCGGTTAACAAATATTTTTGATTCATCTTTTAAAAGCGCAAGCACGCTAAATACTCCCAATCAAATGGCGTCGTTGTCGGGGATGGCGTAGTATTTTCTTTTTGCAATTTCGGGTTAATATAAAATCATAAAAATCATTAAAAAAACTGAAAAATTAAAAAATTATAAAAAATTTTATCAACTTTTTATTGTTTGAAGAGTTTTTCGTGTGAATTTTGCAGGAACGACGAACGAGTTCGGATCTGGAAAAATCCAAAGATCAAAACAGAAAAAGGCAGATATGAACAACAGAGGAAAATAATAATAGAGGAGCAGAAGAACTTTCAGGAACCGACCCGCATAGGCAACCACGGAACCGCGGCTGGAGGCCCATTTCGGCGGCGGAACCGCGGCTGTGCTGTGACGTCATCATCTGCAAAAAGCTCTGTAAATCTCCTCTCTCCTCCTCTGAACCCCCTGATATCTCCTTTGTAAATTTGCCCGCAGGATTCTTTGCGCTTAAAAACCTCTCCCCCTTCCAATAATTGATCTTGTGCAGGATGCGCCGCGCTAAAAATAAAAAAAATTGTTTACAAGTGGTTGTTTACTATTTTGCATATTTTAATTAAACTTTAAGGGGCTTGAAACCAATCCAGATTGGGTGGGGAATTCATCACCCTTCCCATGACCCCAGAAATCACATAAGGCATATTTCATTGACCATCATTTAATTAAAAAATATTAGACTCAGCCCTAAGGACTTCGCGCTCAATAGGACAGAGGAACAGTTGTAGACATCGACCGTTGATCCTAACCTGACTTTGTGGTGTCTAGGCAAGTGTGTCTAAGGTAAGTGGTTACTTAATTAGGCCTACTACTTACGTGGTGGAGAGCCTCCCACTTACCTGGCCACAATTGGCGGTGAAGAGGCGGTTTGAGGTCCTATTTCTTGCCCTTTGGAACAGTTAGGAGCTGTCTAGCTGACTTAAGTGACCCTAGATCTAGGCCTGATTGTGCATTTGTGGTTGATTGAACGGCGTCTAAGCCTTTTATCGAAAATCTTTTTGCAAAAAGCTCCACATAAAAAAAAAGAAATTTTTTTTACAAAAACTTGCAACTTTTCGCTAAGAAATCCGTGCACCCCACTTACACCCACTTTCTTCTCGTTGACGTTTTCTTACCCCCACATTCTTTTTTTCACTTTTTGACTACACTAACTCTTTAGTGTATGTCCGTTTGGACTAGGGATACTACCGCCCGATTAGTCCGTGTCTCATTGGTACCGACCGACGACGCTTTCGACTCCGAAATCGAAATTCCTTCCACTTCCTTACCTTCACCTTCACATTCTTCCTCCGAAGGGATGTCGGGATATAATCCTAACAACACCTTACCCACGAGTCTGATTCCACCTCCGTTAGGTATGAATAACCCGCAACACCCGCCTGTTGAAGCACCCCAACGAATTGCGCTCCAGGATCTTTTCTACCATGTCCGCACCGCCTTACCTACTTGTCTTTCACTCCCACCGGCAAATGGGGACAATTTTGATATCAAACCCCACTTCATCAATACGTTGCCAAAATTTCACGGACTGGAATCCGAAGATGCCTATATCTTCATAAACAAATTCCAAAACGTTTGCGCAATGATGAAAACAGCCCAATTATCAGATGATGCTATAAGGCTAAGGGTCATTCCTTTCACCTTATGTGACTTAGCCGAGAAGTGGTTATACATCACAGTATCACATTCAATTAAAAATTGGGACAAGTTTGTTAAAGATTTTCTTAAAAAGCTTTATCCTCATCACAAGACTGCGAGAATTTGCAATGAGATTATACAATTTTCCCAGCTTCCTTCTGAACCATTTTGGAAGTGTTTTGAAAGATTCAAAGACCTACTTGTTCAATGCCCTCACCATGGTATCGAAAATTGACAACTTTGCCAAACTTTATACGAGGGATTGAACCCAGCAACGAAGCAGTTGCTGGAAACCATTTGTCAAGGTCACTTTCTAACCAAATCTAGTAAGGAAGCTTGGCAGTTTCTCGAGGATCTTGCTGAATAAACACTTCAGTGGGAAAGCACTAAGACCACCTCATCTTCTTCTGTTGGTCAATCTAGGGCAGGCATACATCAATTAGATATGTCGATAGCAATAAAGGCCGAGATGGCCGCACTTACGAAAAAGCTAGAAGCAATTGAGACCAAAATCTCATCGCCTTCTCATGCCCCTGCTTTACCCCCACGAACTGTTTGTGCTTGTTGTTCGGATCCATCACACCTTACCGAAGAGTGTCCTTACAATCCACCTGTTCAAGAACAAGATCAAGTTAATGCTGCCTTTCAGTAAAGACAAAGAAATGATCCATACTCTTCGACTTATAATCCGGGTTGGAGGAGTCACCCAAATTTTGCTTGGAATCAAAATCAACAATTACAAGGAAACAACAACTTTCAAAGGCCTCCTCCTCCACAACAACAAGCAACCCAACAAACTCAATACCAGCAACATTTCCAACCACAACCTTACCCAAACCAAATGAACAATTTTGTGCCCAAGAACTCTTACCCTCCAAAAAATTTTGTTCAACCAAATGATGATAAGGTCACATCGCTAGAAAGAAGTCTAGATGCGTTTCTACAACAATCTACACTATCCGCAGCAAGGTTGGAGACTTCCATTCAGTCTTTGATACACAACAATGCTTCACATGATCAAAGTATCAAATCTATTGAGGCCCAAATTGTACAACTAACTGCTACGTTGAGAGAGCGAGAAAAGGGAAAGCTTCCATCTCAACCATTGCCAAATCCCGGTCACACACACAACGCACATGTTGCATATGAACAACAAAATCATAATGTAAATGCTGTGACCACATTGAGATCTGGAAGAGTGTTGCATAATAACGTGGGTAATAGTGATGACACCCCCGCCGGTGGTTCTTCTTCATCTTCTTCTTTTCCATCATCTTCATCTTCATCTTCATCTTCTTCGTTAGAGCTTATTCTTCATTCTTCAAAAGGCTCTTCTTCTTCTGATCCGAACGGACCCACATCTCACTTCACGAACACACCCACACTGGGATCCGTTCCAACTCCACATTCTACTCCACAGACATTGGACTCAACAGATTTTCAAAATGCTCAATTTCCAAACAGGTTGAGATCCAATAAACCAACTCCACAAATGGAGAAGATTGTGGAGTTATTTAAACAGGTTAGCATAAATATACCTCTCTTGGATGCAATCCAACAAGTCCCTTCTTACACGAAAATCTTAAAGGGTTTATGCTCCTCGAAGAGAAAGTCTCAGATACCCAAGAAAGTGCTAGTAGCTAGTGCCGTGAGCAATGCTATTAACTAATATCAACCCTTATCCCAAAACCGAAAGGACCCTGGCTGTCCTACAATTTCAATAACAATTGGGGATAAGAACATCAATCGAGCACTTTTAGATCTTGGGTCTAGTGTTAACCTGTTTCCCTACTCCGTGTACGAGCAATTAGGTGTTGGAGAGTTGAAACCCACTTGTTGTACTCTCCAAATGGCTGATCGATCAATCACCCATCCTAAGGGTGAGTTAGAGGATGTGTTGATCAAAGTACGGGACTTCATATTCCCCGTTGATTTTATTGTTATGGACACACAACCTGTTGCTAACCCACGGAACCAAATTCCGGTGATTCTCGGTCGACCATTTTTGGCCACTTCCAATGCCGTAATAAAATGTCGCAATGGCTCTATGACTCAATGATTTGGGAAGATGTCTAGTGAGTTCAATATTTACAGGATAGGAAGTCTGCCCCCCGTGCCTAAAACTAGTACACGAGAAGTTTGCTCGATTCACGAAATCACACAGGAGGACTGCGAGCTTGAAAAATTTCTGTTTGATGACAACAGTTTTGACGCCACTAGTGCGTCCCTCCTTGAATCTAACACAATTGGCACAACCGATGTTGATTACGAATGTTTCACCATTTCGGATGATTTTGACGACTCACCACCTGAGTATGAGTCCTTTGAATTTTTGGATGAGTTAGTTGAACCATCCAATTCGGTTGCTTATAGTGATTTCGAACCATTGTTGGAATCCTTTGAGTTCGAGGTAGATTCCCCAATTTTACCTTTGATTGTTCCGCCTCCGAAACTCGAACTCGAGCCCTTGCCATCTCATCTTAAATACGCTTACCTAGGTGAGAATGAGACATTTCCCGTTATCATATCGGCCTCTCTAGCCCTCGAGCAAGAGAAAGCTCTTTTAATGGTCTTGCAAAATAACCGGCAAGCTTTCGGCTGGACTATGGCGGACATCGAGGAGATTAGTTCCCTCATAATTGAATATCATATGCATATGATGGATGATGCCAAGTCAATAAAGGATCCACTGAAATATCTCGGGGATTGTGTGGATAATCAACCTCCTCCTTTAGAAGTTGAACCACCCCTTTTCTTTTAATAAGCTACGAGAATGCCAATATTCCTCTGATTTCTGATCATTCACATTCTCGTTTAGATTCATCATCACCTCCTATCTCTTCACTTCCACGTACATACAGACACTTTTCATACCACCACTTATCTCTTTCCCAATTCTTCTTGGCTCGGTACAACATGTTCTTCCACCGACCGATACTTTACACAGATAAATTTTTCAACTGATTGATGTTGACTTTTGGTCTTTGCAAAGTTTGGCATTGATTTGTAACATCGTTTAACTGAAGTTGGGGGGGACTTTTTATATATATTTTTTGTTTTTCTTTTAACAATAAAATAAAATAAAAATATTTTTTGTAAATAAATAAACAGGGAAGTGCCGGCCATTTTGACCCTCTTGGTGTAGCATGACAGTGAGGACACTGTCAAGTTTAAGTTTGGGGGTATGCTCGATAAGTTTTCTTCCTTCGCATTCATATGTATATTTTTGCATTTGCATACTTATTTTAAAACCCATAAAAATTGAAAATTTTGAAAAATTATAAAAATTAAAACATTCAATTTTGGACATAATGGACTTGAGTTTGACAAAAAGGTTAACTAGCTAGGAACAACTAGATCTTAGTAAATTAAAAACCCTAAAAATAACCTTTCTTAAAATTTAACGGTAGAAAGTTTATGTCTTTGTAGTTTATTTAGAAATAGGCAAATTTTGAGTTCACTTCTTGGGCTAAGTTAAAATAAGAGAAAAGTATTAATATTTTTATTAAAATATAAGTTTGAAGAATAATTCCTAGCTTAAGTCTAAATTTTGAAAATATATACCCTACAAATTTCACTAACACGAACCTTGAAACTTGGAATAGTAGAAGAGACCTTGAAATGCTCTTGTCTAAAAGCCCTTAGTATGAAGGAAAATAAAAATACAAGTGTGAATAAAGAGATAAAAATGAACACTGGTTTTTGTAATTACTTAAGGCTGCATAAATAAATAAAAATATTAGCGAGGGTGCCTGTTCCCCTCCGAACACAGAGACGCGACCGCGGAGGTTCGTCTTGCCTGATATTCGAGGCAGATGCTAATTGGTTTTATCCGTCCACCTCTCCGAAGATGCCAAGTTGATTTATGGCACCGTGTATCGGAGGTTTAGACGGATGCGGCCGATGTAGCAGACTTCGTCAGATTCCCCCTCGCTTGAGGGGTTTTTGATTGTGGGGACGCTCTTCCCTGCAGGCGCAAGCCCCTGCAGTTAATTACGCTACCGCATTGTGGTAACAACTTTCTCCTTCTCCAGAATTTCACTTCGTGTCGTGGGTGTTTATTTTTGTTTGTGGTTGCCCATGGATTGTATACGGAGACTGAGTAATGCCGTCGCCCGTAGGACGTGGATTAGTCCAAATCCGTATTTATTTAGATTTGGGTTTGGTGTTTTTAGTTTAAGGATGCGTTAGTCGCGTTGCGGCTAAGATCAACTTAAACGTTCGTCAAGGATACGTTAGTCCTGTTTTGGACTAAGATCGACTTGAACGAGATCGTTTAGATCCGAAAGAAGAGCAATTGGCTCTATTGTTCCAATTTAGGGACGTGGTGGTCCATGTTCCAGTTTAGGGACGTGGTGGTCCATCATTAGTTTAAGGACGTCTCGGTCCGATATTAGTTTAGGGACGTTTCGGTCCGATATTAGTTTAGGGACGTTTCGGTCCAGCATTCCCATTTAGGGACGAATATTAGTTTAAGGACATTTCGGTCCGATATTAGTTTAAGGACGTCTCGGTCCGATATTAGTTTAAGGACGTTTCGGTCCACGAGTTTAAGGACCCCGCGGTCCATTTTCATGTGTGGTTGTTGGGACCCGTCGCCTCTCTGACGTCGTTGAAGGATTACAACGAGAGGTGTCGGAGGAGCTCGGAGATGTACCCTCGAACCGGATATAAATTGATTTAAGGGAGCAATATCGCTCAGTCAATTTAATTTGAAGACTTATGGCCAAAATTGGGCTAAGTCCAGTTGAAAATGTCCAACATTTTATTTGCTTTTGCATTGCATTTCTTTTTTTATTTTTATTTGGGCTTTGCCCAAATAGGATGCAGAGCATCAGTTTGTTTTGGGCTCTGCCCTTTATAAATGATGCAGAGCATCAATTTCATTTGGGCTCTACCCTTTTTATTGCTTTGCAATTTATTTTGGCCTGTTAGGTCTTTTTTACTTGGGCCTGACCCTTCAAGTAGATTCAAGAACAAAAGTGCAAAGCACTTTTTTTTTATCTAAATTCAGATCAAAGGAAAAACAAGTTTTTCTCTTGTTTTTCCTTATCTCAGAGAAACAAAGGTTCATAATAAGTGCAAGGCACTATTTTTATTTATTTATTTATTTATTGAAGATCAATGATCTTGTTCTTAGATCAATGATCTGTTCATCAGAGATTTTTCTCTTCTTTTGAAGGTCTTTACCTTTTTTTATGTTCTTGAGGAGTGCCTAAGAGTTCTCTCCTCTTCTCTTCTTTTTTTTTTTAGCCAGAAGTTAATGATCTTGAATTGAGGTCTGGGGTCCTTTTTATAGTGTTCATAAATTAGTTAAATTTGTTAAAGAAATCTTTTTCTAAGTGATTTGGGGAATTTTCCCCACCGTTGGATCTTTGATCCTAAGGCCCCTGTTTTACAGAAGAAAATCTTCTTGTTTTAACAAGTACAGAAAAGATTTTCTTAAATCTCTATTTTGTTTTTGCGCAATTCCTCCAGCGCGTGACGCGTGTCGAGCAGCGCAGCGCTTGCGCAGCAGCACTTACGCAACTGCGCGGACACGTGTCGCGCAGCGCTTGCGCAACTGCGCAGACACGTGTCGCGCAGCGCAGCGCTTGCGCAACTGCGCTTGCGCAACTGCGCAGACACGTGTCGCGCAGTGCAGCGCTTGAGCAACAGTGTTTGCGCAGTTGCGTTTGCAACTGCGCAGACACGTGTCGCGCATTGCAGCGCTTGCGCAACTGACCGTTGCTTTCTTTTACTTTTTGTTTTTAAAAGAGCCCTGCTCTGATTGGACGCACTGCCTCGGGTGTTGCGTTGACGTATCAACTTCTGACACGTGGCGCGTTGCGCGCAGCGCACGGGATTTGAAGCGTTGCTTCAAAATTTGAATTCAAACAGAGCCTTGCTCTGATTGGGGGAAACAAATGCCCCCCCACCGTTGCGCTCACGTGGCGCGCACGTGAGTGTAGCGGTGGCAAGATCCTGGCCGTTGGATTAATGGGCGATCTGAAGGGGCGCAGGCGCCTATAAATAGGACCCTTGGTCCTTGGTAATTTTTTTTACCATTTTCAAGAATCTTGATTTTCAGAGCTTTGCTCTTGCTTAAGAATTTTAGAGCCTTACTCTTGCTTCTTCCCAAGAACTCCAGAGTTCAGAACTTAAAACCTGTTAGGTATTAATAAAATTAAATTAAATTAAATTAAAGTTTATTAATAGAGCCTTGCTCTCATAGATCTTTGATCTAAAACCCTTTTGGGGTTTCCTCAACAGAGCCTTGCTCTTAAAGTTCATAGATCTACAGAGATCTTGTTCATGGGTTTTAACCCATGAACAGAGGTTTGCTCATGGATCAAATGTAGATTTTTTTAGATCTGAAAAATGAAGAATTTTTTTATAAGTTTTCATGGATTTTTCAAGATTCCAAAATTTTAATTCTTTTAAGTGTGTTAAAAAATTTGATGGATCTTTCCATTATTACCAAAGAGCTATGCTCTTTTGAGGAATCTTGTTCCCCTAAGACCAGAGTTTGACAAATGTCACTCTGTGACAGAGCTTTGCTCTAAAAGAGGAGATTTTCTCCTTGTCTCTAGGGATTTCCCATCAATGAGGATATTCTTTGTGGATCTTTTTCCATGATTTGACAGTCTCATCTAATGATGGGATTGTCTTATTAAATGATGCACCGTCATCCATATTTTGTGGGTCCCCCTTTGGTCCCCTACCCACTGCATCACAATGTGGAGTAAGATTTTAAAATGCCAAGCATTAGAACACTAACGGTTATTTTTGTCTTTCCACAGGAAACATATCTGACGACTTGTCTTTCCCCTTTGTTCGCTCAGAAGGAGGGTTCCCTCATTCGCCGGTGGAACGGGTGGCGCTCGCTCTTATTAAGGATCACGACCCCGAGTGCAAAAAACTCCACCTGTGGGGAAGTGGTACAGCCAGATCATCCAGGGTCGCCGCAGTTTCAGTTTTGCCACGTCGTCTGAACCCATAACTCCGATCCCCTATGCGGACGAACCCCCGGCGAAGTATGCCGTGGAGGTTAAAAATTGGAATTCGAATGACCTCCTCCAACCCGCAATTGGTGCTATTCCCGTGCAGCCGCCGCCGGCAATAGATATTTTAGGAAGGCGAATCTGCCAGGGTGAAGCACGCCCTTGGGGACAGGCCTATAATATTGGATTGGTGCCGCGACCGCCCGCCGGATACTTGCAGTGGGCCCGATACATCTTATCGGCGAAAAGGACTCATCTAATAAAGATTGGATTGTATTCGGCCATCTACGTCTCGCTCTTCGAGTATCCCTCTCCTCCAACGTGGTGGATCAAGGCCTTCATCGAACAATGGAATATCCCCACCCACACTTTCTTGATGACGGACAGGGAGGTCTCAATTTCCTTGGAGGAGTTTGCCAAGCTCTCGGGTTTACCAATGAGGGGGGAGCATTACGAGGAGTTGCTACCTCCTGACGAATACGTTTTTGTCATCAAGCCGCTGGTGTTTGACCTAACTCCGGAAAACGCCGTTCAGCATCAGTATCCGGGCCTGGTGAAGATGTTGGAGATCTATGAAAGACTCCATCTGGAAGTGGGCGACCGGGGCGTCAGTTTCGCAGATTTTATTGCCCGCTTCATTCGTCCGGAGCTCCTATCAGAGCGGAGTGAGAAGTTTGCCCAGCTCGATAACCCTTTCGGTTTCGGCTTAGACCGCCGACCTGTATCGGAGAATGATCAAAGGGATTTTTATCTCCTCGGCGCTGCCATCGTCCCTTTCTCAGAAATCGCCGTCCCAGGCATGGATGAGGAGACCTTTTTATTGGGTTCTTGGGTTTGTGGCTATGCAGCTTTGCGCTCCCGATGCACCCGCGTCATATGCGGCCCTCCGTCTTTTACCCAGCGCATCGGATGGTGGCTGGTTTACAGTTATCGGTAGGAATCGCCGGGCTGGCCTACCTTTATAAAGGACTTAGCGTAGCGGCGGACGCTAGTGAGCCTGGGGTGCAGCCCGCTAACTTCCCGACGCACTATTTCACCTCCTGGATGGAAATGCACGTGCAAGGGGTGTTCGGTGTCCATAAGATTCCTCCGTTCTTTGAGAAATGCAGACTCCCGAGAGTCATGCGGTTGGTCGGCGCTTCAATTGTGGTCGCACCCCCACGGGAGTCTAGGGGGCTGCTCCTTCGTCCACATCTGGTCGGAGTGAAGATTTCCTTTGTGGATAAGGTTATAACCATAAGCTCAGAGACTACTAAGTCAGTAGTGTCACTGCGCGATGATTTCAAGGACGGGGCTTCCGTATTGAAGGCTCGGGAAATCCTCCACCTCTACTCCATTCGGCCGGGCTATCTAGTGTTTAGGCAGAATGTGTAACATCCGAGCCCAATACTACTAATTTCTGTTACTGTTTGAGCATTAGGTAGTACTCATTTCATCTATCTTGCTTGTTTGGGGCTTACTGTAAAATTTTATCTGGAAAAGTCATTTCTGCATATAACAAATTTTAGCACCTAAAATAAAATTAAAAATATCTATCTTGGCCTACTCGACACCCCTAGCCGCGTGGTAGCGTTCGTTCGTCGAGTTCTCGTCCCGTTCGGCGAAACGGGCGAGTTTGGACGACTACGCGCGCGTACAGGTGTCCGACTTGGGGGTATGCTTTTTAATCATAAAACAGTTCATTCTAAAATTTGGAACCCGCTTAAAATCCTACTATTTAAATTTCGAATTTTTGGAACCGACCCGGGCGCGATTTGAAAATGTTTTTTTTAGCGCCAAAATCCCAAATTTCTATAATCTTAAACCTTACAAATATTTCCTTAACTTACAGATCTTCACTGTGAAGATTTATTTAAATCTTTAATATATATCTTTTCCTTAACCACTTATTACTCCCTCAGCCAATCAGTATAAGCATTTTACCCGTGGGCCCCCTCCTTTATCCTCCTCTCTCTCTCTCTAACCCTCTCTCTCTCTCTCTTCCCTATATATATATATATATATATATATATATACTCCTCTCCCTTCACATTTATTTCCTTCACGAGGACGTAGCCATCGCGAGAAACCCAGCCCAATCTAACCCTAGCCGTCTTCACCGTCGCCGCTGCAACCCCGACGCCGGCGCCAACGCCACCGTTGCCCTCGCCTCCGCCTTCTCTACCGACCCTGTTTCCTCTCTCCCGAGCACCTTGCGCAGCCGCGGCCACCGGCGGATCTCCCTGTAGAGTTCGCTGCGGTCGCCTGATCGCCGGCGACCTTCGTCGTCGTCACCCGCGCCACCTTCAGCACCTCCTCATCACCTGCGCACTCCAACCCCGACCACCTCCTCTCCCTCTCCACCTTCTTTCCCGTTTCCTATTCCCGAGCAACCCATCAACCCATCGCCGGAACTCCTGTTACCCCGATGACATCACCTTCGTCGTCGCCTCCTTCTTCTCTTCTTCTCGTGGTATACTTCATCCTCTTCCCTCCTTCTCTACAACTCAACCCCATCTCACCACTTTTCCCGATCCACCCTACCATTTTACTGGAGCCATCGCCGCCGGAGCCCGACGACCTCGTCGCCGACTCCACAAACCTTTCCTCTCCTCCCCTCCTTTGCCTGAGACTCCAGCCACCAAGAGTCTCGCGCACATGCTCACCTGGACCCTAAAACCCGAGACTGCACTTTCTCTTTCAGCCGGAGTCGTTCGCCGTCGTCGATCCCGCTCTCGTCTTCCGACTCCTGAGCGCCCAGTGAGTTGCCCCTTCTTCCCAACCCCTGTATTCTCTTCCTTTCCTCTTCGTCTTCTTTCTTTTCTTTGTAATCCCTTCGTTATATTCTCTGTTGTTTCTAGTTCACCGGAAACCGGCGTATCGTCGACGATCCCGACGACCCAGCGAGCATACCTGACCCGTGTGATCACGCTGTGCATGATTTGGATCCGTTCCGTGTACCGGGCGCACATCGCGACGTTTCCGCAGACATGAGCAGTTCCGCATTCCCGTTCGCGACCCGTCGAGGCAAGTATCACTTGCTACATGCTATACTATACAATTATATATATGTTGACTCATTAAACCTGCAAACTCAACTCGGTATGGATATTTTCTCATTTGGTCGCAATATGACATATATCATGATACGGTTAACCTAAAATTACATTTTGCCACTTTAACCCTAATAACGAAGTTGCCAGTTAATCACATTTTACCGTTTGAAGGATGATAGCCTTTACACATGTAGCTCTATTACATTCTGATATTGATATAATCGGTATTGCACTACCATGTGATCTATTGCACCGCAAGGGGTGCTCGAAACCTGCTAATATGATAAAACGGCTGTACTATACTAATGCACTATTGTGATTAAATGAACTGCTTATTGTTGTTTAATTTATTGCTTATTTTCTGCTGTTAATCCTTGTTCGATTATATACCTGGTGTGAGCACACCCTCGATTTTGTTACATCTTGACCTGACCTTGCTACACATGATATATATATACCGATGCACCTGACATGGTACCCTTTACTATCGACTTGACCTTTTGTACCATGACCTGACCTGTTACCTGATCTCATGCCTAATGCCAACAAACCTGACATGAAGTCCTCATGGACCATTCCTGTTGTCTATCCAGACAAACCTGACCTGTTACCTGATCCTGTGTTGGCATTAGTCCTTGACTACTGAATACCTGACCTGACACATATAACCTGGGGGTATGGGGAAATCAAAAGGGTAATCTAAAGTGTAACTTAAAAGGGTATTACTTGATCCGTGGTCCCGGGGGGTAACGGGACAGAGTCATTCGTGACTCTTACATTTTCCTGATCCGTGGTCCCGGGGGGCAACGGGACAGAACCATTATTGGTTCCCATCTTCCTGATCCGTGGTCCCGGGGGGTAACGGGACATATCCTTTGAGTTACATGGAGGATTACTCGAATTGATTTCAAAGACTTTAGAATAGAAAACCCGATAGAACAGTTTAGTTACCCACTGCACACTACCCTGCACTGCTGTTTCATACTATTGCTTTATTCATGTTTATTTCTGCATTGCCTATTACACTGTTCATATTATATTATTGGTTGACATGACGCGCTGACGTCTGGGTTTTGCATGGCCCAGATTCTTTACCACTGTCGCTGTCCGAGCAGGAGTACTTCAGCCAGCAGGCTGAGTTGTAAGTTCTGTAGTGGTTAGTTTATTTCCTGCATTTCATTTCCAGATGTGAGCCCGCATTATAGGACATACTTTTCTATTATTGTATTGGATCATTTGCTTCCGCATTTATTTATCATTGACTCTTGTTATTCTGGATTTGGACATGTGTTTTAGATAGTTTTATCTTGTTCTTGATATCTCTACAGCCGTAATGTGACTGTGGATGGATACTTCCTACCCACAGGTAGCATGGTTGGCTATGTCACGTGCCCAATCTAGCGTACTCTGGGAAGCGGGGCGTGACAGAATGAGACCGCACTTTTCATGAGGTACAACCCGCACCGGTTTGCTCAGCAATCGAGCTACAACCAAGGGATCCCGATAGAAGCTTTCTTGGAGAAGCCTGTGGTCAGCCGAGAGGGGATGAAGAATGCAATGCACCATTTCACACGGCTTAACACGGGTTCCTATTTCTTCATTAGTGAACCCAGCTGTGTCCCTAAGATGCTTAACACGTACGTTGCTTGGTATGCGCATGCGATGGGCCCAATTATCTTAATGGAGAAGCGTATATTGGTTGACCGTAGGGATGCGCCTCCTGGCGGTGATCGCAAGGCCCCCTTGCAACCAAGGATCCCGGTCATTCCTCCGTTAAAAGATGCCGGAGTCGACCGACCACGCGTGTTGAGCCCCCCGCGTGGATTGCCGCTGTCTGCTACGGTGGATGCACCACCGGCGCCCCATGCTCCCACAAAGGCGGCTAATGTAGTATTGCCAGAATCCGGCGCAGGAGCAGATATTGGGACCCGCCGCCCTAAAGTAACTGCCAAGCGCAAATCTATTCCGGGTGGATCTAAAGCTGGCGGGTAGAAGAAGAAAAAGTCCATCCTTTCCCTTGATGCGATCCTCAGCTTAGAGCCTGCGGCTCCTCCCAACGAAGGCATAAGTGAATACGGCAGCAACGAGGGCTTCTTGGTAGACCCTGCAGACACCAATTTGGCTGCCGCCATTGCAGCTTCGGAGCGATCGGCGAGGCTCGAAGCGATGTTAAGTAAACTCGCTGAGTCAGGTAATCATCAGCCGCCTTCTTCGTCATTTTATTGCACTTTTTATTATTATCTTTAACTAATATTTTCCCCATTTTCAACAGGTTTCTCTACTGAAGAGGCTATTGCTGCTTCTTTGAAGACCTTCCAAGAGGAAGGGGAGAAACGTGCTCTAGCAGGCGTTGGTATGACCCACCCCTTTCTCTTTTATAAGGAAAGTTTGTTATCTCTTCTGATGGTCAACTTAACCTTCTTCTTTTGTTTCTCTGCAGGGGCTATATCGGTTGATGCGGGGATCCTCCCCAAGCCTGTTACTGAAGTCCCGGTCTCATCGGGGCTGCTGCAAGAGCCTCGACTCGACAAAACGACGAGGGATGCCTTGAAAAATTTGGAGGCATCCCTATTCACGGACGAAGACGCCTCAATTAAGGAGGCTCTAGTGGCATCCGTCTCAACGGCTCGAGAGGAGAGGAAGCGGTTGAGACGTGAAGCAAAGGCGCGCAGAGCTGCTTTGGCCATGGGAGCAGGCCCTAGCACCATCCCTCGTGCTGATACTCCCTCCGAAGAGGCCCCTGTCGCCCTATCTACTGCTCGCAGGCAAGTGGCGCGCGCGGTTCCAAGTGCAAATGATAAATCCTCTTCAGGTAGCATTTCTTTCAGAACCTTGTTGTAAGAATTATAAAGCCACTGGTTCTTATGTATCCCATCTTGCAGGGCCAAGTCCTACCGAGGGGGAGGCGGAGACCGTTGAACCCAGGGAAACAGAGGAGGCGGTGCCTGCCGAACCCGAGCTGACGGTGAGCAACGTCGTTGGGGCTACGGGGCCTGAAACAGAGGTTGGGGGATCTGCAGCCGAGAGGGTCATTGATGCTGAACCTGAAGTGGCGGCAGATGAAATGATCGTCACAACCGAGCCGAGGGTAGTGGTGGGCGAGGCGCTTGAGGCTGGCGACCTTGTGATGACGGTGGACGAGACAACCGTGACCGCAGAACCCGAGGAAGTAGCGGGTGAGGTGGCCATGATTCCTGAGGATGAGCTAACCGCTCCTTCTCAGGAATCTGGCAATGCTCCAATCATAGCCCTCCCCGTCTGTGGTCCCCCGCCGTCTCCAGAGCTTGCGAGCACGACAACGGTTCCCATTGAGTCTGGTGATGAGGCCACGGGCGGTGTCCTCATGTCAATGGAGGAAGGAATTGCCTCAGTTTCGGCCGGCAGCTCGTCGGGTAAATTTCGAGTTACTATCATTCTCTTTTAATATCTCGCGATCTTTTCTAACAAGTTTGTCTTTATTTTTAACGCAGGTGCGGCCAATGCCGATGCTCCATTGCTCGAAGGAGTACCGTCAACTACTGCCTTGGCGGTGGTCACCTCCCAGCCTTCCCTTGTGCCATCGCGGATGTTGGAAGGTATGGATCTGTGAATTATTAATTTATCTTTTAACCGCATAACTCATGTGCTAACGCGTACCACTGTGCCTTTTCAGGAGTGCTCTTTGATCATCTATATCAAGTGTTGCTCCCATACTTCTCCTTCCCATCCGAACTCGCTTCTCCCTCTAGTAGCGCCGGTGAGTATACTTTCACTCCGATGTGCTTATTCCCCCCCCTTTTTAGCCATGGGATGATTTCTGACTTTTCCTCTTCCTTATTGTAGTGCCACAAATCGAAGGAGGGGACGCCAGACCTGCCACGCCACCGGCCCTTCCGACTTTGCCATCTGTTGCAGCTGGTATAGTAAATTTCATTTTTGACAACTCTTCAAAATCTCCTGAACTATCGTTTAACTATGTTTCGTTTTGCAGCTATCGTTCCGGCTCCGATCCCTCTTGAGTCTCGTGTCCTTTCACCGACAGGCCCTTTCTTGAAACGTCCATCTTCAAAGGGTGCCGTGATGAGTTTGGGCATGCTGAACGGGTATATCAAAGAGCTTAACGCGGACGCTCTCCCCTCTGCTGCAGATTTCGCTGTCGAGGTTAACCCAATGTTGGCGGCGCTCGTAAACTTTCACAACGAAGGCGTCGTCGAATCTTGGGTTAACCACTGTAGAGAGATCGAGGCCTGCCTGCATCGGCTGGAGTCGACGCGTCCTTCTCCTGAAGTTTTGGCCATGAGCACCCAACGGACAGCTTGGCTCGAGCAAAGCGCTTCTTATCTCCGCCATTTGGAGCAGGAAGCAGCTTTACGGTTGAAGGAGCGTCAGGAATATTCAAGCGCAACCGCTCGCCTGCACGCTGAAGTTAGGACGAATGCTGCTGAGGTGAAAGCCGTCTTTGAAGGCCTTCTGGAGCGTATCTCTAATGGGCTAGCACTGAAGCGGAAGCTCGATGCCGCTGAGCGTGATGCCCGAGGCCAAGAAGCAGCTCAGCAGGTCGTTGGGGAACAGCTCGCATCCTTCACGCAGCAGCGGGCTCAAGTAGAGGACAAACTGGCGGTGGCGGCTGATCAAGAGAAGGCGTGGAAGGAAGTACGCGAGCAATTGATAGAGCTGTTCAAGAAGCTTCCTTCTCCCTGAATATTTTGTATCATTTACATACTTGTAATTTGTATATAGTATATATACATTCTCTGTTCTTTATACGATTCGCCTTGTATTTTGATTGAATTTATGAATAAAGATACACATTCCTTCTTGCAATGTCTTGTACTATTTCTTTGCTTTCTCCCTTTTCATTATGATGTTTTCGATGAACCTGATTGGCGGATAACTTAATTTCTCCAAGAGATAGCGATGGCTTAGGCCGCAGGTTCAGATCTGCCGTCTAAGACTTTTCAACTCTATGAGCCGTGAGGGTCTCATAGAGACTTTTCTCCCTACGGATCGAGAGGATCTCGTGGGTGGGTTTTTCTCCTTAAGAATTGTGAGGATTCCTAAGTGTGGTTTTCTCTTATAAGTCGTAAGGATCCTATAAGAGAATTTTCCCTCTTACGAGTCGAGAGGATTCGTAAGCGGTTGTTTCCCTCCTTGTCGAAAATCGACTTTGGAGAGTGAGACCCGTGAATAGTATGCAAGAGACCATTTTGGATTGACTTGCAGGGCCCCATTGTTCAGGAAGCAAGCTTTTCAATCCTTGCTGCCTGAGACTTCATCTTGCAAGTTGAGACGAACCGGGAATTCTCCCGCAGAGACAGTGGTGGCTCTGCGTGGGTCAAGAGGCTCTCGTCACGGAGTGTTTGTATCCGTGAGTCAAGGAGTTTGCTAGGGATTATTTGTTTCCCAAGCGCCAAGGATTATTTGTTTCCTTGGGGTTTGAAACGAGTCGAGGATTTCCCATGGAGGCACTGGTGGCGCTGCAGGTTGACGCGGATCAGGAAGCTCTCGTCAAGGAGTGTTTGTATCCGTGAGTCGAGGAGTTTTGCTAGGGATTATTTGTTTCCCAAGCACCAAGGATTATTTGTTTCCTTGGGGTGTGAAACGGGTCGAGGATTTCCCACGGAGGCACTGGTGGCTCTGCAGGTCGACACGGATCGGGAAGCTCTCGTCAAGGAGTGTTTATATCCGTGAGTCGAGGAGTTTTGCTAGGGATTATTTGTTTCCCAAGCGCCAAGGATTATTTATTTCCTTGGGGTTTGAAACGAGTCGAGGATTTCCCACGGAGGCACTGGTGGCTCTGCAGGTCGACGCGGATCAGGAAGCTCTTGTCAAGGAGTGTTTGTATCCGTGAGTCGAGGAGTTTTGCTAGGGATTATTTGTTTCCCAAGCGCCAAGGATTATTTGTTTCCTTGGGGTTTGAAACGAGTCGAGGATTTCCTACGGAGGCACTGGTGGCTCTGCAGGTCGACGCGGATCAGGAAGCTCTCGTCAAGGAGTGTTTGTATCCGTGAATCGAGGAGTTTTGCTAGGGATTATTTGTTTCCCAAGCGCCAAGGATTATTTGTTTCCTTGGGGTTTGAAACGAGTCGAGGATTTCCCACGGAAGCACTGGTGGCTCTGCAGGTCGACGCGGATCAGGAAGCTCTCGTCAAGGAGTGTTTGTATCCGTGAGTCGAGGAGTTTGCCGAAGACACTGGTTTCTTCGGAGTTGGAATGAACCGTCGAGGTTTGTCTTTGTCTTCCGACGGAGTTTGTTGGGAAAATATGGTTCCCTGTTTGTTTACGCCCTTGGATTGTATACAGGGATCGATGTGATCTCAACTGTAGGGCCAAAGTTTTATCATCATCATTTTTTTTTGTTTTATTTCTGCGATGCTCCATCATTTCAGCTTTTATATCGCGAAGGTCGCGATTGCCCAATCATTTCGGCTATTTATTTTATTCTTACTCGCTGCTTTTTATTACGAGTTGCCCCATCATTTCGGCTATTTCGCATGCATACATTTCACTTGCTGCTCTTTTTTTTTGCAAGTTGTCCCATCATTTCGGCTATTTTGTATGCATGCGCGGCCTACTGGCTTTTCGCCGTAAACCTGAACTCGGACACCGATTTTGGCATCAACTCCGCTACAACTGAGATATTGATAGGAGCGAATCATCATTTGCCTCTGTCGTTGTCGAACAAAGGAGGCTTAGCGACCAGGGTTAGGGTCCTGTCGACTGAGGCTTTTGACTTTATGAGCCGTAAGGGTCTCACAAAGCTATTTCTCCCTACAAGTCGTGAGGATCTTATAGGTGTATTTTCTCCTTAGGAATCGTGAGGGTTCCTAAGTGTATTGTTCCTCTGTAAGTCGTAAGGATCCTTCAGGAGGGTTTTCTCCTTGTAAGTCGAGAGGATTTACAAGGGTTGTTCACCATGCAAACATATCCCTAGTCTCGGATGGAACTTGGTTAGGGAAATGTTTATTCGCGCCCGTGGATTGTATACAAGGGCCAATATAGGATCACTTGTAGGGCAGTATCGAAAGTTGTGGGGGTTGCTTAAGTACAGGTTTAGGTCGATGTAACTTAAGACTTTCAAATCTTACGAGCCGTGAGGGTCCCATAAGAGAGTTCTCCTTACGAGTCGTGAGGATCTCGCAAGTGTATTTTCTCCTTAGGAATCGTGAGGATTCCCAAGTGTGTTGCTTCCTTGTGAGTCGTAAGGATCTCACGTGGGTGGTTTCTCCTTACAAGATCGTGAGGACCCCATAAGTGTCCCTTAACGAGGTTGAGCCCTTTCGGGTTTTCACAAACACTCGCTGGTAGTCCCGCTGTTTTTACTCACGGAGCCCTTTCGGGTTTTCGTCCGTGCCCATTTTGCTTATGGACATACCGTTTTTTTATTCTTTTTATTTTCTTTTTCTCTCTCTTTTTTTTTACGAGGACGCGCCCTTTCGGGTTTTCACGAACACTCGCCGGTAGCCCTGCTTTTTTTACTCACGGAGCCCTTTCGGGTTTTCATCCGTGCCTTTTTTTCTTATGGACATACCGTTTTTTTTATTCTTTTTATTTTCTTTTTCTCTCTCTTTTTTTTTACTATGTCGCGCCCTTTCGGGTTTTCACGAGCACTCGCTGGTAGCCCTGCTGTTTTTACTCACGGAGCCCTTTTGGGTTTTCATCCGTGCCCTTTTTGCTTATGGACATACCGTTTTTTTTATTTTTTATATGTTTTTTTTTATCTCGTCAGCCTAAAGATGCTACGGTAGTAGTTTAAAGACGTTTCGGTCTACCGTTAGTTTAAGGACATTTCGGTCCGACATTGAGAAGACCGGCTACATGCTTACAAAGTTCGAGCTTAGGAAGATAGCGAGAGGACATAGTCGTCGTCGTCTATCATTGACCTAGGCCGTGATTCGTTAAGCGTAGTATTTCTTTAGGAAGCGACCATTTATTAGCCTGAAAGGCCTTTCACCGTGCATATCCATAAGCAGATAGGCCCCACCCTGGTAGACCTTATCTATGATGTACGGGCCTTCATAGTTTGGCTCGAATTTTCCCCGCTTAGCGCGATTGGGGATCATAGGCCTTTTGACTACTAGCACAAGTTCGCCTTGGCGGAATGTCCTCGGCCGGGTCAGTCTCTCATATGAGCGCGTCATCTTTGCTTTATAAGCTTCCAGATTTTGTTGTGCTAGGAGTCGGGTTTCATCAAGAGCCTCAAGCTCTTCAAACCGTAGGTGAGCATTTTCTTCATCCGTCAACTCGTAGTGAACTGCCACTCGCAGAGAGGGTAATTCTATTTCGAGGGGGAGTACTGCTTCTACACCGAACACCAACGCGTAGGGCGTTGTGTTCGTGGCCATTTTGAATGTAGTTCGATACGCCTAAAGAGCCTCTTACAGTCTCTCGTGCCAGTCTTTCTTATTTCGGGACACCGTTTTCTTTATGATTTTCGTTAAGGTCTTGTTAAAGGCCTCGGCGAGACCGTTAGCTCGCGGATTATAAACCGAGGAATATCTCCAGTCTATATTGTGTTGTTGCGCGAAGCGACTGATCTTGTGGCTTCTGTAAGCTGGCCCGTTATCGGAGATAATCCGTCTCGGTGTTCCAAACCGATATATGACGTGCGTTTTGAAGAAATGGAGGATATTCTCTGTCTTCACTTCTCTCAGCGGTATTGCCTCTGCCCATTTGGAGAAGTAGTCAGTCGTCGCCAGGATGAAACGATGTCCCCTAGACGATGCTGGTTCGATAGGGCCGACTATGTCAGTTCCCCACATTTCGAATGGCCAGCTAGCCACCGTTGGATGCAATGGGTTGGGATGCTGATGGATGAAGTCCCCATGAATTTGGCACGAGTGACATTGCTTCGCATATTCAAGGCACTCCTGGATCATCGTGGGCCAGTAGTAGCCCATCCGTTTGATCTTCAACTTCATCTTTGGGCCCGCTTGGTGAGAACCGCAGAGTCCGTCGTGAACTTCCTGGACGACCCTTTTCGCTTCGTCGGGTCCTAAGCATCTCAGCCACAGAGAATCAAATGACCTTTTGTACAGAGTATCATTGACGAAGGCAAAAGACAGAGCTCGTTTCATGAGCTGATGTCTTGTGGACGCTTCTTCAGGCATTCGGTGGGACTTAAAGTAGTCTATGAAGACTTCTCTCCAGTCCTCAGCCTTTTCTCGTTCTTTTATTTGTAAGGTCATCTGCTCGCTCGCTCCCTTTTCTTCGGATGTTTCCGGAGATATTTCTGCTGGGACAAGCACCCGACGGCTTTGCACCACGATTCTAACGTCATCGAGGTTTTCGTCAGCCAGTTCTTTAGTAAGTTTGGCCAATGCGTCCACTTTGCTGTTTTCCGCGCGCGGTATGTTTTCCAAAGTATAGGAGGGAATTTGGGTCAACAGTTGTTGCACCTTTTTCCCGTACTTTACCAATTCTGGTTTGCATGTCTGGTAGTCGCCGTTTACTTGACTAACGACCAGTTGGGAATCTCCATATATGAGGAGATTTTCAATTCCCATGTCGATGGCGATCTCGAGGCCTGCTATCAGAGCTTCGTATTCGGCTTCATTGTTTGTCCTAGGCTCTGTTAAGGAGAAAGCGAAGCGCATTATCCCTCCTTGTGGAGTTACAAAGATGAGTCATACCCCCGATTTGATTATAGGGGTACTTTGTTTGTGCTTCTTTACGGAAGATGCTCCATCGAAATAGAGTTCCCATCAGGTATCACCATCGTCGATCGCATCAAACACATGTTCGTCTGGAAGATCGCAATTTAGAGGAGAATCGGCGGGTATGGGATGCTCAGCGAGGAAGTCGGCGATGGCCTGGCCTTTCACTGCCTTGAGAGGTTGATACGTTATTGAAAACTCCATCAAGAGTAGGGCCCACTTAGCGAGTCGTCCCGTCAATATGGCCTTTGACATCAAGTATTTAAGGGGGTCCACCTTTGAAATGAGACGGACCTCATGCGCCAACGCATAGTGCCTGAGCTTTGTTATCGCGAAGATCAACGCCAGGCAGTGTTTTTCAATGGGGGAGTAGTTGCTTTCTGCCCCCAGTAGAACTCGACTTAAGTAGTAGAGTGCTCTTTCTTTCCCTTGGTCGTTCTCTTGTGCCCATAATGCGCCTAAAGAACTTTCGAGGGCAGTCGTGTAAAGAATGAGAGGCTTTCCCTTAACTGGAGCAGCCAACACCGGAGGGTTTTGCAGGTACTTTCCTGAAAGATTAGCTATAAACCGCCGAATGTATGCGAGCTTTCCTTGGAGAGATCGCAGTTGCTTAAGGGTTCTTGGCGAAGGCATCTCTATAATCGCCCTGATTTTGGACGGATCGATACCTCGGTGTCGAACGATGAACCCCAGGAATTTTCCCGAGGAAACCCCGAATGCACACTTAAGAGGGTTCATCTTCAAATTGTATTGTCGAAGGCGTCGAAACACAGTTTTTAGATGCTCGAGATGTTCCTCGTATGATTTGCTTTTAACAACGAGGTCGTCGATATAGCATTCGACGATTTCGTGTATAAGATCATCGAAGATCTTCGTCATGGCCCTTTGGTAGGTGGCACCGGCGTTCTTTAAACCGAAAGGCATCACCTTGTAACAGAATATTCCCAAAGTAGTCCGGAAAGCCGTATGTTTCTGGTCTTCAGGATGCATTTTTATTTGATTATATCCTGATGAGCCGTCCATGAAGGAGAAAATCTCATGCGTGGATGTATTGTCTATCATCAGTTCGGTGACTGGTACTGGGAAATCATCCTTCGGGCAGGCTTTGTTGAGATCCCGAAAGTCCACGCATATGCGCACCGTTCCATTTTTCTTCATCACTGGGACGATATTAGCGATCCATTCAGGGTATTGAACCTCCTGGATAAAGCCAGAGTCTATCAGCTTTCTGGCTTCAGCGTTGATGCTCATCTCGAGTTCAAGCCGCATTCTTTTCGGTGCTTGTTTAACTGGCTTGACACCCGGGGATATTGTCAGTCTATGTACAGCAACTTCTGGATCTAGTCCTGGCATCTCGGAATAGTTCCATGCCAAGCAATCTTTATGCTGTACAAGGACGTCCCTTAACGCAGCCACCCTCTCTTCAGACAGCAGTTCGCTGACAAATGTCGGTCGTGGATCATTTATCGTCCCTAACTCAATTTTCTTGAGGTTATCTGCAGTGGTATGTATTCCATCTTCCAGTTCTTTCGGAGCTGGGGGAAATTCTGAGATTACCTCATCATTGTCGTTTTCGAGGCACCAGGGAAGGCTGTCCAGGTTTTCGGATTCTTCTTTTAGTATTGTTATCACGTGACAAGTACGAATTCGCTTCCAGTCCCAATGTGGAACTGGTTTTTCTTTCGTGGCCTTGGGCTCGTGCTTTTGTGGTGGCGCTACCCTCCAGTTGTCAGACAGAGCAAATTTACCAAGCTGATACTGATCTTCGACCCAATTCTTGAAGGTGAAGCAATCTTCAAGAGGATGACCTATTATTCGATGGTAAGAGCAATAGTCCGGGTGTGAGACTTCGCTCGGTTGTTCGGGATGTTTAGACTCCAGCAATGTAAGCATTTGATGCTTTAAAGCAAGATCAAGTATCTTCTTCGTCTTGTCCCGAGGAAACGAGTACGCTCGACCCATTTTCTTCATGAGGGATAGATCAATAACGCTCGACTCCCACTTGCGTGGCTTCTTAACCTTGCTTTGTTGCTGTTGAGCGCCTTTTCGGCCTTTCGACTTATTTCTGTTTTTGCGTCGAGCCTTCTTTATAAAAGGTTGACGAGGAATGGCATTTTCATCCTTCACGACCTGTTGGAGAAGGCGTTGCGTCTTGGCTTTCTTATAGATGACCATTTCGCGGTTATGATCGTCTCGGACTTTTTGACCCGCTTCCCTTATAAGCTTGTCCATTTGTTCTTCAAATGATGGACCGGACAATTTCTCATCAGGAACTTTTACTGGCTTAGGATTAGCGTCCTCCCATTGAGCATCCGCTTCTTCATCGAAGTCATACATGACATAACAGCTGTTTAGTAGCTCTCGTTTCCTTGACCAGATGTATCCGAGCCCTTTTGTTTCCATTCTCCCGTTAGGCAGTTTACGTTGAGTCCCGGGGACATTCCAGACCCTGTCATAGAATTTGTCCTTTCTAACGGTCTGTTTGAAGGCTATCCCCTGGCATTTCAGCAGCTTCTTTAAACCTTCCGTATAATATCTGGGAAGACGGATAGGCTGAAGCCTGTCCAACGTAGGATCCGCGCCATGCCAGATTTCTTTTTCCACCTTGCTTTCTTCAGAACGGTAGAATAGGATTGCCTTCTCGCCTTTTCGTCCGGGAGGGATATAAAATGCCTGCAATTCTTCCACGCTGTCAGTGTCGAGCGCATCCAGTTCTTTATAATGTTCAAGCGGCACCATGGCTATCTGCAGACTTCGCTCTTCATCAGCAGAAGCTCGTATTGAAAGCCGAGCAGGGAATACAGCATGAACTTCATCCTCCGAATCACTACCGAAGATCAATGAAGGAGCGGATGATCCCATCTTGGTGTATTGGGGGGCCGAATGAATTATATCCTCCTCCTCCTCGGTATCACTGCCGAAGACAGGGATGGTTGCGTTAGTTTTGTTCTCCGGCTTGTGACACCTTTCCGTGTCTTCGAAACTCGGCAAGAAGTATTTGGCATCTTCATACTTGCGAACTTCATTCACAGAAAACGGATTCAATTCTCCTGCCACAGTGTACTCGAGACCATCCCTACAATATTTCATACACTGATGCTGTGTAGAAGGGATGATATTGTACTCGTGTAACCATGGTCGGCCGAGCAGAGCATTGTAGCATGTCTTGGCATTTATAACATGGAATTTAATATCTGTGACGAGCAACCCGAAGCGTAGCGTCAATATCACAGATCCAAGAGTTTTTGATGATTGGGAGTCGAACCCGGAGATGGTGATCTTGTCTCGGGCGAGGTGTTGGACACTCATGAAAATTTCCTTTAACACCCGCACATTGAGCAGATTAACAGACGATCCGTTATCGACCAAGATCTTACCTATCTTTATGTCATGGCAGTATCCTGAGACATAAAGGGGACGATTGTGTTCGCACGTCCCGAGGAGAAGGTCTTCATCGCCAAAAGCAACGTCGGCCGTGTGCACTTCTTCCAATTCATCCTTCATCTTTTCTTCAGCCAGGAAGGCTTGGAACTGGTCCGGATCTTGTAGCGCCTTGATCAAAGAATCCCTCACCTCTTTTGATAGTAACAGGGCATCAAGAATGCTGAGTTGAGGGTAGCTTTCTCAGATGTGCTAAGACATTGTAATCTACCTTATTTCTCTTCGGCGGGTTCTTGGCGTTTAACTCTTCCGCAACTCGGTCATCCAAGGCGATATCTTCTGAGACCTTCTCTTTCCCTTTGTCTTTCTTATTTAGAGGTCCGAGATTCTTCTCAAGTAGCGTCCGATTGCGTAGTTGGATATTCTCGCAAACCCTCGGTCCTTCTTTTCCCGAAGTGGATTCTTTAAAGAGGGGGCCAAGCTCTAGCTCCTCATCAGAATCGCTCCCGAATGTGGAAACTTGTGATCCTCCGGCGTCAATCATGCAACAATCACCGGTAGCTCTGTTAAGCCCTTTGATCGTTCCATTCTGTTCTCGGCGATTCTTGCGCTTTTCCCGCTTAAACTGTTGCCGGTGAGCAACATATCCTTGCCACCATCTGTCGAAAGCTTTGCACTCTTCAGTGGGATGCGACACCTTCCGATGATATGAGCAATAGGAGGGGTGGCTTTCCATTTCAGCAGTAACGCTTCCCTCGGAGGATGGCAGCTTCATGCCCATAGAGACGGCTTTAGCAAACCTCTTCCTTATCTTGAATTTGCTTTTATCCGCGGTGGGTGCACTTTGCCCCAGCAGGAGTATCTCAATTCTTTCGTCAAGGCGCTGGCGTTTGGCCCTTTCGAATATAACCGCTTCGCGCTCCCGATTAACTTTGCTTTTTAAGAACGCTTTATTGAGGAACGCGTCAATCATTTCATCCGACGACTCCGAAATTTTTTGTTCAGGATCTGCCCTAGCTCTTCAGCACGAGGAGTCTCCTCATCGTTTATGAACGAATGGGAAATCATATGGCAGCTTGCCACATATTCCTCGGATTCATCCGACGAACTACCTCCCACATCTTCCTCTCGAAAGACATGGCTGAGGAACTCTTGGAACGTAATGGGGGTTCGCGCCTTCTGATTGTATTCCTCCAGCGCGTCAATTTGTTTTTGCAAGTCCGTGCGCTTGTCGTTAGGCTTCACGAGCTTCTTCGACTTCTTCTTCTTCTTCGAAGACTTCGATGGCTGGTTATGAGTATTTGGGCCACTTCCACCAATCTTTTGAGTCGGACGAGGCTTTAGCATTCCTTCAATAATTTGCGGCTCTAATGGGTTATTCCATTTGATTGCCAGGCATGTTTGAAGATCATTTAGCATCCTCTTCGTTTTAGCTGACAATACAACCTGCCAAGGAGCTTCCTCAACGATGGAGCATGTTGTCCCCGGCGTATTCGTCCCTTTAGAGGTGTGGGGCTGCGGGGGATTCACCTTCCATTTGTCAGATAGCGCAAATTTGCCCTGTCGGTACTGGCTTTCAAGCCAATTCTTGAAAACGTAGCAATCTTCGATCGGATGGCCTAGTACTCGATGATAAGGACAGTAGTTGGGCTCGTTGACGTCACTTGGCTGCAACGGACGTTTTGGATCCGGCAGATTTATGAGTCTGTTGCGCAACGCCAGCTCAAATAACCTCCTCGTTTTATCGCGGGGAAAGGAATAAAGACGTCACATCCTATCCTCAAGGGGTACGTATGGGCGCATACTATTTGGACGGGCAGCCGGCTTCGAGTCGCTCGGTTGTTGTTGAGCATTAACGACAACGATCGCTTTTCCCTTCCCTTTGTCATTTCGGGAGTCCGGCTTTGGGAGAGGGGGTTTATGGCCCATCTGGTCCATCTGCGCTAGTTTGTCGATCAAAGCCTGGAAGGTAGTCGGCTTGAAAAACATCATAAACTGTGAGATGGTTGCTTGTGGATCAAGGGTTCCAACAAACATTCCCACCGCAGGAGCTTCTTCTATGTGCTGCTCGCATTTTGACCATAAATTATGCCACCGTATAGCGTACTGAACCCATGTCTCGCCGGGTTTTACCCTGGCGTTAATCAGTGCCGTCATCGGGGTATGTTCACTGGCGCTTGCAAAACGTTGAGTAAACAGCAGCTCCATCTCCGCGAAGGTTTTAATAGAGTCATTAGGGAGCTCAAAGTACCACTCGAACGCTGTATCTGATAAACTTCCAACGAACTGGCAAAGCAAAAACTTGTCATCACCGCCGATGTTGCCGCAAAGCGCCCTGAATTGGGCAACATGGTAGTGAGGATTGCCAGTCCCCTTGTAGACATGGAACTTGGGAATTGTGTAACCCGGCGGGTACTTGATTTGGTCATACCAACCTGGATATGGCCGCCCCGTTTTTACGACCTGGCCGGCTGCCTCGGCCGCATGATGAACCCGTATTTGTTGGGCTATATATTCGTCCAAGTCAGTTTTAGAAATTGTATCCTCTTTAGCCGTTGACAAAGCTGGCAGAGGATTTGATGTCTCTCCCCTATCATCTCCAAGGACGACCGGGGGCTCTTCGGCCGAAGGATCTTGTTGTATCATCATCCCTATCATGTCTTGGAAGAGGAGGCCCATACACTGTATGTTGGCTGCTTGTTCGGCAGCCTCTTTGTCCTTCTTCTCTAATATTCAGCGAAGGAACTCGGCGTCAGTTTCTTCCTCGTGGCGCTCGTCCGAGGACGCTTCGGGGTTCTCTTTTGGCCCGGTAAGTGCAGCCATAGCATTCATCATTTCTTGGAGCTTTTGCTGTTGCTCCTGTGCCTTGGTCACTGATCGGGTGAGCGGTTGATGACCCGTAGATATGCGGCTATCTTCTTTACCAGATGCCATGTAGACGGTATGAACTATCATGCCCCCTGACTTAGGGCGTTTGGGATCACCATTTTTAACTTTTACCGCTGACGCGGGAGTTTTCTCTGGCCTCCTTCTCTTGTGGGCCGTTGAAGTTGAAGGGGCCGTTGCAGTGGGTATCCCAGCGATCGTTGTCCCTTGCTGTTCAATAGGACGGTCTTTTCCTTTTTGCACCTTCATCTTCTTTCGTTGACGGGAGTGATCTGGGTCGATCACGGAGTCTTGAACCCTCCTCCAAACTTTATAAATTCTTGAGGACAGCCGTTGAGGAGGCTGTTCTTGCTTCGTTTCTGGAACTCTCTCCGCAGGCGGAGGAGATCTTTTTAGTGTAGCGGTTGGAGAATTCTTACGTACCCTCCTCAGCAGTTCAAAGCTGTTTCCAGTTGGAACAGCAGCGTTGACTTCCACCACTGGAGCCGGTGGAGTTAGCCCTGAGAGGGAGTTGCCCCCTGCCTTTCTCACTCGTCGCCAATGGCGACGTCGAGCACGATGAGCCGTTGGGACTGGCTCAGAGATAGAGATAGCTTCTTTTTCCCCTGTCTGAATGAGGCGTCGCTGGTGTTAACCTCTTAAAGACTGAGGTTGTTTTTTGAGGAGTGATATTCAACCTGTCGAAGACGGATCCTCGAGCAGGGGCAGGAGCATGAATTGTCAGTCTTGAAAAGACTGACTCTTTGACAGGGGAAGCCACCTTGACGACTTCTGGAGCAGCAGTTATTGCTTTCTTTGGGACAGCCAGTTTAGAGTTCTGATTTAGCCTGGTGAAAACAGAGGCTGTCGGTTTGGTAGCGGGCGACCCGTTGACAGGGGCCGTCGTAGCGGTGAGCCGGTCGAAGACCGACTTCTTGTTCACTTCCGGTACAGGTATTGGCATAGAGAAGCTTGTAGGTGGGATCATGGTCCCGAAAAACAGGCCGGTGGTGGCCTGGGTCACCTGGTCTACCGGCAAAGCGAGGAAGGAAACCGCTTGGGTCCCATATGCTACACCTCCCGGTGAGGTGGGGCGTCCGTTGCAGTAGCATTTCGAGCAGTTGGTGCAGTTAAAGGCCATTGAATCTTGAGTTCTGCGCCAAGCAAAAGACCAAATCTTAGTAACTTGAAATTTGAAGGCAAGCATTTAACAAACCGCGATCGGTTCGCGAGGACGACACACGAAGTGTGGAGTGGAAAGAGGAAAAGGTCCCACCGGGCGTGCCAGAATCTGTTCCCCTCCGAACACAGAGACGCGACCGTGGAGGTTCGTCTCGCCTGATATTCGGGGCAGATGCTAATTGGTTTTATCCGTCCACCTCTCCGAAGATGCCAAGTTGATTTATGGCACCGTGTATCGGAGATTTAGACGGATGCGGCCGATGTAGCAGACTTCGTCAGATTCCCCCTCGCTTGAGGGGTTTTTGATTGTGGGGACGCACTTCCCTGCAGGCGCAAGCCCCTGCAGTTAATTACGCTACCGCATTGCGGCAACAACTTTCTCTTTCTCCAGAATTTCACTTCGTGTCGTGGGTGTTTATTTTTGTTTGTGGTTGCCCGTGGATTGTATACGGAGACTGAGTAATGCCATCGCCCGTAGGACGTGGATTAGTCCAAATCCGTATTTATTTAGATTTGGGTTTGGTGTTTTTAGTTTAAGAATGCGTTAGTCGCGTTGTGGCTAAGATCAACTTAAACGTTCGTCAAGGATACGTTAGTCCTGTTTTGGACTAAGATCGACTTGAACGAGATCGTTTAGATCCGAAAGAAGAGCAATTGGCTCTATTGTTCCAATTTAGGGACGTGGTGGTCCATGTTCCAGTTTAGGGACGTGGTGGTCCATCATTGGTTTAGGGACGTCTCGGTCCGATATTAGTTTAGGGACGTTTCGGTCCAGCATTCCCATTTAGGGACGAATATTAGTTTAAGGACGTCTCGGTCCGATATTAGTTTAAGGACGTCTCGGTCCGATATTAGTTTAAGGACGTTTCGGTCCACGAGTTTAAGGACCCCGCATTCCATTTTCATGTGTGGTTGTTGGGACCCGTCGCCTCTCTGACGTCGTTGAAGGATTACAACGAGAGGTGTCGGAGGAGCTCGGAGATGTACCCTCGAACCGGATATAAATTGATTTAAAGGAGCAATATCGCTCAGTCAATTTAATTTGAGGACTTATGACCAAAATTGGGCTAAGTCCAGTTGAAAATTTCCAACATTTTATTTGCTTTTGCATTGCATTTCTTTTTTTATTTTTATTTGGGCTTTGCCCAAATAGGATGCAGAGTATCAGTTTGTTTTGGGCTCTGCCCTTTATAAATGATGCAGAGCATCAATTTCATTTGGGCTCTACCCTTTTTATTGCTTTGCAATTTATTTTGGCCTGTTAGGTCTTTTTGACTTGGGCCTGGCCCTTCAAGTAGATTCAAGAACAGAAGTACAAAGCACTTTTTTTTATCTAAATTCAGATCAAAGGAAAAACAAGTTTTTCTCTTGTTTTTCCTTATCTCAGAGAACCAAAGGTTCATAACAAGTGTAAGGCACTATTTTTATTTATTTATTTATTGAAGATCAATGATCTTATTCTTAGTTCAATGATCTGTTCATCAGAGATTTTTCTCTTCTTTTGAAGGTCTTTACCTTTTTTTATGTTCTTGAGGAGTGCCCAAGAGTTCTCTCCTCTTCTCTTCTTTTTTTTTTGCCAGAAGTTGATGATCTTGAATTGAGGTCTGGGGTCCTTTTTATAGTGTTCATAAATTAGTTAAATTTGTTAAAGAAATCTTTTTCTAAGTGATTTGGGGAATTTTCCCCACCGTTGGATCTTTGATCCAAAGGCCCCTGTTTTATAGAAGAAAATCTTCTTGTTTTAACAAGAACAGAAAAGATTTTCTTAAATCTCCATTTTGTTTTTGCGCAATTCCCCCAGCGCGTGACGCGTGTCGAGCAGCGCAGCGCTTGCGCAACTGCGCGGACACGTGTCGCGCAGCTCAGCGCTTGCGCAGCTGCGCTTGCGCAGCTGCGCTTGCGCAACTGCGTGGACACGTGTCGCGCAGTGCAACGTTTGCACAGCTGTGTTTGCGCAGTTGCGTTTGCAACTGCGCAGACACGTGTCGCGCATTACAGCGCTTGCGCAACTGACCGTTGCTTTCTTTTACTTTTTGTTTTTAAAAGAGCCATGCTCTGATTGGACGCACTGTCTCGGGCGTTGCGTTGACGTATCAACTTCTGACACGTTGCGCGCAGCGTATGGGATTTGAAGCGTTGCTTCAAAATTTGAATTCAAACAGAGCCTTGCTCTGATTGGGGGAAACAGTGCCTTATCACCTAGTGCTTTAAACCAACTGGTTTGGGAGTCACTGCTATAAGCCTTAGGTGTTACAAGACTAGGAATTACGTCTTAATGTGCAAACATATTTTGTAATCTGTCGTTGGTACCTCAAGAAGTATTAACGGTCGCATGAAGAATGTGTGGGCAATTTCATCTAAAAATTCATCAATTGAAAAGTACTTTGGACGATGGACAAGAGTATAATAACTTGATTTGAATTTCCAAGTGTAGGGGTGATATATACACACACGTAGGGGTATGTGATTGGGGTTTAGATAAGAGATAGGAATAAAAAATAGGACTTGTATCTTTAATAAAGATGATAAAAATTCCTAAGTTGAGATAGAACCTTAGAAGAAAAACTTAAAAGATGCTAAAAGCTAAGTAAATTCACAAGAATATATATAATCTTAAGTTAAATGATAAGAAAGCGTGAAAAATACGGGTGGATAATTTCTAAGTCGAAGATAATAGAATTCCTTGTTGGAAAACCTAATTGGAAAATAAAAGTTAATAGGCCGAATTGATAGGATTTTGTGGGTAGTATCCGCTGAAAACCCTCAGGAGACAACACTCCTCCTATTAGGGACACCTAGAGGTTTAATGGCTTATTGCACGAGCTCAGTGCAATCGCATTTCCCTGCGAAAGTGAGGCTAGGTCTTTTTCGAGAATAAAACTAGGTTTGCTCGAGGACGAGCAAAAGATAAGTTTGGGGGTATTTGTTCATATCATAATATTGCATTATTATATTCCCCATTCTTATTCATTTTACAAATAAACAGGTGCTTGTGACCCATGTCTGCTACATAGTTGCAGGTTACAGGTTCTCGGAACAAAAACAATGAAAAAGATATAAAAAAAAAAAAAAAAAGACGATACAAAAGTAAGACTACGACCAACAAATGGAAATATCTTGATCATGCCTATAGTTTGAAGACTAAACGAAGATCAATGGACGATTTCACAAAGAACAAATGCAGCACAAGGTTCAAAACTTCGACACGAAGCAAGCGGTAAAAGTCCACTACATTATTCACTGTGGAAATCTAGAAGAAATCTAGAAGCCAATCTGAGAAAACAAGTGAAGAAACGAGAATAAACATGCAACCAGAATCAACCCAAGAAAAATCAGCACACAAGCTCCCTATATGGCCGCGGAACCGCGGCCAAACCTGGCTTTTGGCCGCAGATCCGCGACCATGTGTCGCCCGTGTCGGTGAAAAATATTTCTGGCGGTGCGTCGGTGCTTTGACTAGGTTTCTTAGGGGGTAAAATTGTAATTGCGGATATGACGCAATTGTAAACCTAGGGTTTCTATGTTCTATAAATAGAAATCCTAAAATCTGTTTTAGGTTATGCCTCTTTTTAATTCATCTATTCAGATCTGTAAATTCCTGTGTAAATGTTTGGAGAGAGCCATCAATAAAGTAAGTAATTTTATTTCATTGCCTTAGTTTAAATTTTATTATCAGCCTTAATTAGATAGTTAGAAATGTTTATCAATTCTCTAATGAGCGAGTAGTCTCCTCGCTTGTTAGGGTTAGATTTGGGGAGGCTTGAGAGATGAAAATCTCTCACCCCTTTCTTGTCCATCACACGTTTTTATAGGACTCCATGCATGCATACACACACCGTTCCCTATGGCACCCTACCCCACGAAATAACGGTGATATCGTAGTATAAACGACCGGTTGCGTATGTTTTCCATGGAGGTTAGGGTAAGAATTAAGAAAGGAAGGACTAGAACCTAGAGGAAGAAACATCGTTTCTTCCCGATGGTACTAATCCCCTTTATTAATTGTTACCATAACACCTAAAGAGATCTAAATTAGGGCATAGAAAGCGGTGAGGAAATCTTCAATTTCCAAACTTAACCTAAACCTAACCCTAGCAAGATTCTAGTCTTAGTATAAATCAGTTTAGTTTTTAGCGATAATCCATTCATACCGTTTGGAATTAACTCGTTAGACCAAATTAGGAAATACACAACATCCCTGTGGACCGACCCGTACTCACCGGCTAACTACCAAGCAACGCCGTTCTTGATTGAGGTTAACAAATATTTTTGATTTATCTTTTAAAAGCGCAAGCACGCTAAATACTCTCAATCAGCACCGTGAACTGGAGGCCCCCCTCCTCCACCATAATCGACGAGGGCGGGCCCTGGGAAGACCTCCGGGAACCCCTCTTGAGCGGCTCCGATGGAGAGCCGATCTCTTCCTCCGAGACCAGGTCCTCCAGAATCCGAGCCCGCTTCCGGCCCGACGCTCTGCTAGGCCCCGGGACAAGATCCGCCCACGAACGCTCACGGGACGCGACCATCGGAGGAGAAGGAGCCGGGGCGGGCTTCGAGCGGGAAGAGCTGGGGCCTCCAGCCTTCGTGACCTTCCTCGGCTGGCGCATGGAGGCTCGGAGCTCGTCCATATCCATGGGTCCTGCACAAAACCAAATGCAAAGAAGTCAGCGACACAAGCAATATAAAAGCCAAAAAGCAAGCCTAACTTACCGACGAACTCAACGGGGCTAAGCCCGGCCTAACTCAGGACCCTCTCAGATAGCAGCACGTCGAATCGGGGAACGGGCTCCCACGACGCCACTCTCACCGCGGCGGGGTCATTGGACTGGTTCCCCGGCAAGCATTTTTCCCTCGACCACTTGGTAGGCACGGGCCAGTCCTCGCCCTCGGGAGGGGAAACGAAGAAGAACTTGTTCTTCCAGTCGTGAATGGAAGAAGGCATGGTCACAACCCCTGTCCCGGCGGCGCCCCCCTGTCACTTTCTAAAAGAGAGATAGACCCACCTCGGGTCGCCCGCTCAACCCCTAGGATGATTTTTGAAAACGAGGGAAGAATCAAGGAGGGAGAGGCTGAAGGGAACCGCCTGTAACTACAGGCGGATCAGGAACCCGAGGAGAATCCTCCATGAGTTCGGCACTAACCGGCCAGAGGCTAACCCGAAGAAGTTCAGCGCTTTGACGACCTCGGGAGAGAAGAACAGGCGCATTCTACCCCAAAAAGCTTCCAAGTACAGGGCGATCTCCCTACCCCGTACTTGGTCTGCCCTCTCTCCCTCCTTGGCCAGACGAAGCGTATAACGTGAGGGGATGTGGAAGCGAGCCCGAGCATTGGCGAGCTCGTCCTCATGCCTCACCCAACACGACACGCCGGGGGCAGCGTCTACCGCCTCCTCCCTGGGGGCTGCCCCCGCCGCATGATCCCGGGAAGAGGATCCGATCCCTACTCCCCTGGAAGACTCGGGCTCAACTAAAAGGTCCCTAGAACCTACTCCTACGACATCTACAGATTCCACGAAAGAAGGCATCTAACTTGAAGAAGAGGGATCCTCGGAAAACGAAAGCAAAAGAAATAAGACGAGCGCCGAGCAACCAGGGCTTACAGCGAGGAAATATGAAGGAGTAGGGATCCTGGAGTGGGCCCCACCCCTATTTGTTTCCGCAATCGCCCTTATCCAAGGGCACCCTTCATCTTCCGCCAAAACGCCTCCTCGCGTCCAACAGCTCCAATTGCTCCACTTGTCGTTCCCACACTGGACCGCGCCCCATCAGACGCCGCAGGTCTGCACACGTCGCGTCGGCCAACCGACGCTTAACACGTGGACCGTCGCTTTAGTGACAGGATGTACGAATTGGTGCACCTTCCTTAAATGCAGAGATCTCGCCCTGATTCGCTGGCAGAAAATACAGCTGACAGCCCGGGGACGCGTCCCGACGAAACCTTAGGAGGAAGCTCACCCCGGGTGGCCCGGCAGTCCACTCTTGACCCAACCCGCTAGCTGGTCGGGCCAAGAGTGGGGGGCTAATGATGATGCTCAATATTGGCGATCTCCAAGATCAGGACACGTGGCGGATGACGTGTCCCAGAACTCAGAAAAAAGGGCCCACGGGGGCCGACCAGGACACCCCTGTACCCGACCTGCAAGCACAAGCTGGCTCTCCTCAGAGCCCCCTGAAAATTGGCCTCCTCGGCCTCTCAGCTTGCCCCGAGCTACCACAGGACCAAGACTCCTCGGCCCTCTCGCTCGTCCCCAAGCTCCCCAGCCGAGGCCATCTTCCTCGGTCCTCCGATCGACCAACTCCACCACTCACAGGCGTAACCGCCATTCCGCAAATCTCGCCATGCGCAGATTCTCCGTCAGCAACATCCCACGTTCCACGCCATCACGATCCCCATTAACGGGCGATCCGCTCTTTATGTGGGCGTGAAGTCGGGAGCGTAACTGCCGGCGAGATTCTCATGCCTGCTGCTGCGTGCTACCGCCACTATATAAACCCCCATCACAGAGGAGTCAAGTAAGCCTTTTTCACCCCCACTTAGCCGTTACTCTGCTCGGATCTCATATTAACTTGAGCGTCGGAGGATTCTCGGTGGTACCAAACCATCCCGGGACTTCTTTGCAGGTACTCATTGTTGACTCCTCAAAACCACCAATCTCCTCAAAACTCATTGAGACCCACACGGAACTGGAGATCACCTCCAAGTTCTACCGGAAGATCGACGGAAGACAACATCTGACGGAGACTCGAAAAGGACCTCCATAAAAAACCAACTAAACAACAAATTACCAAATCCAGAAATTTTCAACCGTACTATTTTGGAATTCAAATTTCTAAATCCTGCAACCAAACAGCCCCTAAGTTGTGCGTTTGCATTGGATCACTCACCTCCCAAAGTGCCATCTCAAACTTCAAAGATTTGGATTTTGCTTCTTTTTCTTTTTGAGATCATTTAACTTGATTCATTTGGGTTTTTTTCCCTTCATTTTTTTGGATTTTCAATTGTCAATTTATTCTTCATTTTTACGAGGGTACGAAAGGTTTATACCCCAGGTTGTTAGTTACATTAGATTTCAGTGTCATCTGTAGTTTAGTGAGAAACCATGATAGTTAAGACATGTTTTTAATTTAATCTTTGAAAACGAAAAGTGCCCACATTAGTTTAAACTCTTTACAATTTAACAGATATAGGATGTAATGATACTGGCAAGATAGTATGCATATAATGGAAGGCACAACTGTTATGCCTGTTTTTTTTTGTGGAAATCAACACTTGTAACCTCTCATATTTGAGTGGAAATTGGTATCAACTGAGCTAAACATGGTTGGTAAATGTTATGCGTGCTTGGTTCATTTATTTGTTCTCCATAAACAGTGCACACCACCTTCTGAGATTAATTCATGGATGATAAATAATAATACTCGATCAATTGCAATAATTAGTTTTTCCAACTTTTCGGCACAATTAATTCTCTTGTCCTACTGGCCCTTCCAGGTCTGAGATCGAAATTACAGTTCACTGATATTTAACTCTCAACATGCATCATATGATCCTGATACAAGGAATAAGATCCATCAAGTTAGGAAAGTCAAAGAATAAATATGACATATATAACGTTCAAACCTAGTGCATATGGTTGCCTTCCCAGCAACCACTTGCCCGTGCATGACATCTCTGTTACATTACAAACACGAGCTCTTTGATTAATTTTGTCCATCATATGAATCAAAATAATATTTGCAATGTTTGTAGATATATGCGTAATCATTAATCTTCACCATTATTAAATTTTCTACCTTTTTACAGAACCTGCTCCCATATCTCCCTCTCTTTTGTCTAAATTTGAACTCCACGTACGTTCAGTTCTTCATGGAAAAAAGACTGCCTTAATTTCTCAGAGAGCCACAGATGTGGGGCCCCACTCATGCATTACATTCCTATGTATTGTTAAATGCTATAATCTGCAGAAATTTTTTTTTATATTAATTTATAGAAGCAGGAATTGATTTTGATTAACCAACTTTATGGAATAGTCAAAATGTGAAATGATAGCTGTCCTCCTTTAATTGTTCTCCAAACAGAAAACCTCAACCACACAGCCTTCTTTCATTTTTAATTAAGAGCTCCAACAATTCTTCTGTTAATTACTAAGAGCTCAAATGTTCATTGATTTTCACTGTGGTTGTTTGGTACCCAGTTTACCCATTGAGTTGAAACTTGTTAATTAGTGGTGGACCGACAGAGGTTTTATATTGCGGAACGTTGTTAATCATGTGGAACACAATACGTTTTATTCTAGGTATAGACGGGATATTAGCATATGAAATCCTTTATTTACTTCACTAGATCGCTTTGGTACAATGTTTGTTTCAATATCCTAATACCAACTTGTTGTGTTTCATAATATAGATTTTAAATACATAAATATCACATATTAATACTTTTGCATAAATTTAATGAAACTCTAATATATGTTCCAAATATATATTGTGATCTTCCTACGTTCATAGTAGGCCATATATTTTATTATTATAAAGAATAAATTTGATAACACTATATAAATCATTCAAAATTTCGCTTAAGATTCTTTCTAGGCAATTTCAATAGTGAACCAAAAGTTTTGGACAGCTTGCTTTCTAGTCCTGTAAAGAAGTATAGGTACACACTTGGGGAAAAAATCAACACATGTTTTCTTGCAAAAACTTAATAAAATTTATGCTTAATCACGAAAAACTATGCTAAATTTTCCATAATTTTCAACCCACTATCCTAAAGATTTAAATGTGAGGATAATTACCCTTTTTAACGGTCAACGTCCAAGCATGTTAGTCATGACCATTTTGTCTTCATACTAAATCTAATTAATTGTTTTAAATATTAATTAAGGCTAAAGTTAGGGTTAGGTGATGGGACAAACGGCGGCGACGGAGTGGAGGAGGCGGCAGAGAGGAGGTGATGATGATGATGATGGACGAGGAGGTGGCCGTGGGAAGGTAAAGAAGAAGAAGACGGTGATGATGATGATGGAGGTGGTGATGATGATGATGATGGAGGTGGTGATGATGATGATGATGGAGGAGGAAGTGGTCGTGGGAAGTGAAGGGTTACGGCAGCGTCCCGGCCATCGAAACGCGGCCAAAATGCGGAACAAAAATTTACTAAACCGGCGCTACCGCTACCCGATTTCCGGATCGACCTTAAACCCTAATCTAGCGAGCTAATCTAAGAGTTAGAATTGTTATACCGAGTTGATCCGAGTTCTTCAGTCTTCATTCCAAGTTCCTAGTGATCCTTTGATGATGTTTGGTTGCCGGTCTTCCTCCATCTCCGATAATCCACCTGAGAGAAACGGCGCAAGCTCCAGTCTCGTCGAACAAGACAACCGACGCTCCACAGTTTCTAGTGATGGAGAGTGGGGATGTATGAAAGTGTCGCTACAATTTTCTCTCATCTCATATGCTCCATAGAGCAACCATAGAAGAAGAATGGAGATGAAGAGGCTTTGGCATGAGCAACAATGGCCAAGTGTCTTTTTCTTTTCTTTTTAGTGAATGAGAGAGTGGAGTGTGAAGCAAGTGTAATCATAAAACAAAATGAAATCAAAAAATCCCCCACTCAAGTGCCCCCCCCAACCTCTCATTCCCCTCCAAAAAAATATCATTTTCTTTTTCCAATTATTGCAATAAACAAATCACACCATATTTTGAACCATGCTCAAAACCATGCTCAATGCTATGCACATGCCACCTCACACCTCCACCTCATTTGTGAGTCAAATGAATTTTCCAAAAATGGAAAATCATACAAATGAGGTGGCCACCTTCTAGAAGCTATTCCGTATAAAATACGGAATACTTCCCGGTACATGTATCGAAATACATATACACGTATTCGTACCAAAAATACGGATAGCCAAGAGAGAAAACGAATAGTGAACAATAATACTAGAATACGTATATACAAATACATATATAAATTATTAAATCAAAACTTGATTTAATAATCCGGCTTAATCGTAAGCCTCTAGTATTATCAACCATCCGATTAAAGTCTGCGCAGCATGCACATATTTAATCGGACACCTGTATGTACCAACATACGTCATGTACACCATATCGCATGAACCGTGAAAACCCTCTGTGTGGGACTCTAAAGACTCGTCAATACGCTGGCAGTGGGTTTAACCACAAGCACGTCAGCGGCACTAGGTGTACGTAACGGCTACCCAGGTATTGAGCGAAAGGAGGGCCGACGAGCAAACTCATCCTGAACCCCTACTGAGTCTGACAGTAACAATATCCGTACAGTCCGGTATGTTCGTCTAAGAGTATCGCATATCGAGTCTAGGGTGTGGATAAAGTCAGACCCCCAACAACGCGATATTTAGCGTCGGCATGAAACCCATCACCACCTGAGAAACTATCGATCCTGGATCGGTAATTCTCGTCCACCGTGGCCACGGATTTTTGGTGATGGTCATCCGTACACAACACGAAATCAACCCCCAATACCGGAAGAGACGAATCCCCGACGATCCAATCACTGCCTCCATATGGCTCGGGACTGTACCCAACTAAAACCTATTTGCACGACTCCTTTGAGCCATGGTAGGGTAATAATCAAATCACAGTGGGAACTCACACGAGACAAATGATGATCTCAGGTCGACAGACTAACCTCTACACATGTCACCTGGGAACTGCTATCTGACAATAGGTATAATACCAACTAGCAGGTTCCCGGCGAGTCCGTCCAGTGTACTCATAACCCAATGAGCACTTGTAAACTATCTTAGGTGAACATACTAACACCAATGGATTGTAAGACATGGCCACCGTCCCTCATCGGGGTCTCGATCAGTATACACTAGTCTACACTGGAGTATCGATGCCCAGTCTCGATACTCCTATGACTAGGGACATTTAAGGATGTGCTTATAGACCCCAGCTCCCACATATATGATCGCCATCATAATGCTGACAGTCAAGCAAGAATCCTATAGGCTCTATCAACACGTATATAATGATAAAGACAAACCAGATAGCATACTATCATCTTTAGTAAGACTGTTTTATCAGTATATGTCCTCACTCAATCATCATAATCACAAGTCCGCGACTATGATAATTGCCTTGAAGGCACTATAGCCAACAATCTCCCACTTACACTTAAGGCCAATTATTGCGATGTCGCATACTCACAGCCCGTGTGATACCGAACACCCAACTTCTCTACTAATCAGTTTCGCAAAGCCCGTTTGCGAAAATGATTGCGTTCAAGAAATAGCCTCAGTGAGTAGATCCGCTCCAATGTTTCTTTCTGTATCTCTCTGTATCTCAAATTCGCGGAGAAAATTATCTCCCGAAATGAGCAATACCTATCTTAGAATTTGTCTGGATATCTGATGGGACCTAGTTCATAAAAGAACTCCAAATCCAGCAAACATCTTAGATTGTATCGTCCACTGAATTTAATCAGTAACATGCGTCATGCCTTTCCTCGGTATCCGCTTGGACCGCTTGTCCAACATACTGTCCCTCAGAAGAGGGAAAAACTATAACTCTGACAGTCACGTTGTCATCTATATCACCTTGGAAGCTTGAAATGATAACCGTCTCCCGAAGGAGGCTGCCGTTACCATATCCATAGAACATCCATTTATGTTCATAAACTGCTTCCCAATGTTTCTCTAAGATTGGATTAATATATCTTTATTGCAGCTAGTGCAAAAACAACATCTGGTGTGGTACTTGACATTTCATGATTAACTCAATTGCCTAAACAAGTGATGTGTTAATCATGCAGACCCCTCTCTCCTTTAGTCTGTAAGACACTTTTAGAGAGGGTGACTCCATCACCTGCAGGTACACCACCATACCAGGAGTCGTCCATTTAATGTCAAAGCACCCAGATTAGGATATTTCCCAAATCTAGATCTAAAAATATAGATCTAGTAACCAGAAACCCTGATATTATATCCATATCCTATGTGGAGAAACAACTTTATGACAACCACAATCTAACCGATCGTAGTATAGGAATATCCCTTCCTATCAAGTGCACGTCATCCCAATATCTGGATATCACTCTCTACTACCTTCTTAGCATATCTATCTCCTATTCTGATGAAGTCAAAGCCTATGACTGTCACATCAAAAATAGATGATCTATTTCCGCTATACCTGCTTTAGTCTGTAAATAGACATAAGCTACTTGCCTACTATGCTTCCGCTGCTCCCACTGACTACAACAACCCTTTGGCAGAGTCATATACACGTGCACTTCTAAAGCTAGTTTAGAATGACGCTATACTCATCCTCCTGCCGGGTCTTATAGTCTAGAACAGCAGCAATGACAAGTCTGGGTAAACAAGAACCTCCCTGTCACCATCTCTGAGAAGACCGAAGTACCTCTCGGGTGCCTGAGGTAACCCACCAAAATCTGCGGAGTGGCTAATGGAACGTCGAAACTAATTGAATCGTTGGGTTCTGTTAAATCATCAGTGATCGTTTGTGGTTCTGGAATCACTTCCAGATCTACCATACTCCCACTTTTGTTTTTCTGAAAAAATCCATTTTACTAAAACTGTGGCGAGTCAAGAACAATATAAATACTGATTTTCCTGATGGTAGAAAGTTAACCCTCGTCAAAGCCCGGGATAACCCACAAACCGCCATTACTGAAACGTGTCTTGAGTTTATCCGGATTCTGGTTTTAAGCATCGGCCGGACAACTCCCTATACCTTAACATTGTTAAGATATAAATTGATTCTATATATATATGATATAGAAACAAAAGCACTAATTTAATTGGAACTAGATTCAAAATTATGCAGTTGTCTCCAGTGCATATCAACCAAATGGAAAGAGGACAATCAGCATTACTCATCTAGGGGTGCATCCATATATGAGTAACCCGAAAGAGAAGCAAGTTCTCAAAACCATTACTATCAACGGAATACCAAACACAAGTATCTACATCTTCGACTACTTCGAAGAATCCTGATACTTCTAATAAATGGTTCTCTACATTATTCTTATACCTATAACTTCTCAAAATCTGAACCTTGTACTTCAACGGAATACCTATCTAAAATAAGAGAAGTCATAAGTAAACACTTAGGCTGGTGCCGAACGGTAGGGAAGGAAGAAAACCACTTAGCCTAAAGGGGTGTACAGAAGGTAATGAATAAAGACAAATAAAGAGATTTGGAGAGATGTCAATGAAATATACGGTTACAGTCATGAATTGGATTATGGAAGAGACATTACTAGGAATACCAGGATACCTCTACGAAACATTTTCATGTTTCAGTTTCACTGTGCATTGTTAAAAGGAAAACTGATTTCCCGATTAGATACTTACTCCATGGTATGTATTTACCAGGTATGATTCTCATATCTGTATGGTTTTACAGATGATGAGTGGGAGTAAGTTATTGGGAACTAGGTGATCATCCTCATTATATCGGAATTCGTTGTAATTGGTGATATTTGAGGAAGTCGCCTGGGTTTTTGCCGGACGGCAAGTATTTGGTTTTGAGTATCCGTTGTTGTGCACCAATTTCAAACTAATATATCTGTACGTTTATTTTTATAAAGTGAGATATAACTTTTTGAAATTATGTCTGTGACATTTACCTATATCAGTTGTCGATTGGGTAAGGAGCATTAAACAGCGGAGTAGTTCTTAACCATAAGTACAGTTTTCAACCTACGATGCACAGGTTTTAAGTTATTCGACTCAGGGGGCTCATACAGAGTATTGTATGTTGTCCAGTGTCCATCAGGACAAAGGGGTTGGTCCTCGTACTATGTTCTGTTTACTTATGACTTCTCTAGTTTTTAGACAAGTGTTTCGTAGAAATACAAGGTCTAAGTTTTGAGAAGTTGTGGGTATAGGAATAAAGTAGAGAACCAGATGTCGCAAGTATCGGGATTCTTCAAAGAGATCGAAGATGTAGATTCTTATGATTGGTATTCAGTTGATAGTAATGGTTTTGAGAAACTTGTTTTTCTTTCAGGTTACTCATAATTGGATGTATTCCTAAGTTGAGTAATGCTGATCGGCCTCTCTCCATTTTTGTTGATATGCACTGGAGACAGCTGCATAATTAGAATCTGGTTCCAATTAAATAAGTGCCAAAGTTTCTATATTGGATATAGAATGGTTCATATCTTAACGATGTTAAGGTATGGGGAGTTGTCCGGCTCATGATTAAAACCAGACTCCGGATAACTCAAGGCACGTTTCTGTAATGGCAGTTTGTGGGTTGACCCAGGCTATGACGAGGGTTGACTTTCTACCATCTGGAAGATCAATGGTGATATTGTTCTTGACTCGCCACAGTTTTAGTAAAATGGATTTTTTTCAGAAAACAGTAGTGGGAGTATAGTAGAACTGGAAGTGATTCCAGAACCGCAAACGATTATGGAAAATTTAATAGGACCTAAAGATTCAATCAGGTTTGACATTCCATTAGCCACTCCGCAGATATGGTGGGTAACCTCAGACACCCGAGAGGTACTCCGGTAGACTCAAGGACGGTGACAGGGAGGTTCTAGTCTACCCAGACTTGACACTACTGTTGTTCCAGGTTATAAGACCCGGCAGGAGGTTAAGTATAGCGTCGTTCTAAACTAGCTTTAGAAGTGCACGTATATATTATTCTGCCAGAGGGTTGTTGTGGTCAGTGGGAGCAGCGGAAGCATAGTGGGCAAGTAGCTTATGTCTATTTATAGACTAGAGCAGATATAGCGGAGATAGATCATCTATTTTTGATGTGACAGTCATGGGTTTGACTTCATCATAAAAGAGGATGGATCTGTTAAGAATGTAGTAGGGTGAGATGCCCTGGTATTTGGATGACATACACAAAGTAGGAAGTAAAATTCCTATACTACGATCGGTTATACTGTGGTTGTCACACAGTTGTTTCTCCACACAGGATATGGATATAATATCAGACATTCTGGTTACTAGATCTATGGTTTTAGATCTAGATTTGGGTAGTTTCCCAATCTGGATAGTTTGACAGTATTCTAAAGGTATTTAGAATAGATGACTCCTGGTATGGTGGTGTACCTGCAGGTGATGGAGTCACCCTCTCTAAAGGTGTCTTACAGACTAAAGGGGAGAGGGATGTGCATAATTAACATATCACTTTCTTAGGCAATTGAGTTGATCATGAGATGTCAAGTACCACACCAGATCTTGTTTTTGCACTAGATGCAATAAGTTTATATTAATCCAATCCTAGAGAAACATTCGGAGGCAGTTTAGAACATAAGTGGATGTTCTACGGATTTGATGACGGCAGCCTCTTTCAGAAACGATTATCATTCCAGGCTTTCAAAGGTGACATGGATGACAGAGTGATTATCAGAGTTATAGTTTTCCCTCTGACAAAGGGGGCAGTATTATGGACAGGTGGTCCAAGAGGATACTGTGGAAAGCATGGTGCTGGACACTGATTAGTTTCAGTTGTCGATACAGTCTAAGAAGTTTGGATTTGGAGTTCATTAATGAATTAGGTCCCATCAGATATCCAGATATATTCTAAGACAGGTATTACTCAATTCGGGAGATGTCTTTCTCCGCGAACTTGAGATTAAGAGAGACATAGAAAGGAACATCAGGGCGGATCCACTCATTGAGGCTATTTCTCGAACACGAGAGTTTTACAAACGAGCTTTGTGAAACTGATTAGTAGAGGAGTTGGGTGTTCGGTATCATACGAGCTGTGAGTATGCGACATCGCAATAATTAGTCTTAAGTGCAAGTGGGAGATTGTTGGATATAGTGCCCTCAAAGTTAATTATTGGATCGCAGGTACGTGATTGCAATGATTGAGGAGGACCTATACCGGTAGCACAGTCTTACTCAAGATGATAGTATGCTATCTGGTTTGCCTTTATCGGTCGTGTACAGGTTCAGGTGACTGATCACTATTACACGTTGATAGAGCCCTTAGGATCTTTCTTGACTACCAACAGTATGATGGCGATCATATACGTGAGAGTTGGGTAGTCTATAAGCACATCCTTAAAAGTGGTACCTAGTCGTGGGAGTTTCGAGACAGGGCATCGATACTTCGGAGTAGACTAGTGTATACAGTCGAGACCCCGACGAGGGGCGGTGGCCGGTCTCACAAGCCACTGGTGTCAGTTGGATCACCTAAGATGTATACAGGTGCTCATTGGGTTATGAGTACACCGGACAGGACTCGCCGGGAACCTGCTAGTTGGTATTTATACCTAGCGTCAGATAGCAGTTCCCTGGTGATATGTGTACAGGTTAGTTCATCGACCTGAGGTCGTCATTTGTCTCGTGTGAGTTCCCACTGTGCTTTGATTTCTACCCTACCACGGTTCAAAGGAGTCGTGCAAACAGGTTTTTTTTGGTACAGTCCCGAGCCACATGGAGGCAAGTGAGCGGATCGGCAGGGGATTCGTCTCTCCCGGTATTGGGGGTGAGATCGCGCTGTGTCTAGGAGAGCCATTACAAAAAGCCCTCGGCCGAGGCAAGAGATTTACTGGTAGGTACTCCAGTAGTATCTCAGGGTGTTCTGGGCTACACTCCGACACAACTTATACCGCTATTGGGGGTCTGACATTACCAGCCCCCTAGGCCCGATATGCGATACTCATAGACCAACGGACCGGACTGTATGTATATTGTCACTGATATGCTCAGTAGGGTTCCAGGATGAGTTCGCTCATCAGCTTCCCATGAGGTCAGTACATGGGCAGCCGTTACGCACAGCTAGTGCCGCTGACGTGCTTGTGGTTAAACCCACTGCCAGGGTACTGACGGGTCTTTAGAGTCCCCCACAGATAGTTTTCCAAGTTCGGGCGAAACGTTGTAGAGGCCGTATGGTTTTATGGCAGGGTTCGGAAAATGCACGTGCGTTTACGCACGTGTCATATTTCGGACAGATAATACTAGTGGGCTTTGGTTTAAGCCGGATCCATGTATTATATTGAGTCGGAATATTTTAGTCTCTCGTATTCGTATTCGGTCGGAATACGGATACAGGTATGTATATACAGGTGAGGGGTATTTTCGTAATCCGTTACGAGAATATTTTAGAAGATGCATTTCTTTTTAGATTAATCATTTTGGTTTAAATGATTATTTGGTTTTGGAAATGGTGACTCATTATGGATGACACATTATTCTAGCATGTTCATTAGTGACTCATGCTAATGAGTCACTAAGTGGGTCATGAAGAATTAAATATGTTTTGTTTTGTGGATGGATATTTTGAGGAGATATTTTTCATGAGATATTTTTCTTTTGGTCTTTGATAAATACATCCTCATTTTTATCTATTCACATGAGAAGAAAATAAGAGAGAGGTTCATTATACTTGGTTTTCTTTTTGCTCTCTTGATTTTCTTGAGTTCATCATTTCCAAACCCTAGCATCTTCTTCATCCTCTACTCTTACCCTCTCATGTGATGAGAACCAAAGAGTGTTTGAGACAAAGTATTCTACTCGTTCTCCACTTCATCTTGGTTATCTCTTTTAGCAGACTTGATGACCGAGTTGCCTCGGTATAGAGGCGGGAGCCCGTTTAAAGATCCGTAGATGTGGTGCCACCTCGACGAGGAGCAAAGAGATCGGAGTTGCCGCAAAGGAGCGTGGGATGATGGCTAAAGACCGAAGGACTCAGATCGTTCAGTATAGCCATTTTATCTCTTTACAGTTAGTTAGTTTAGCGTTAATGGCAAGATCCGGGTTATAATATGCGATAGCGTCAGTTATAAAAGTTTTTGTTCCGCGTTTGGCATCAGAATGACTGCCAGGGCGCTACCGTAGACTTACATCAGAGTCATACGATTTAGGATTAGTCGGGTTTAATTCTTTGTAGTTGGGTATTGAACCCAATACACGAATCAGAATACTTATAATTAGGAACATGTCCTGCCACTCTACCATCTTGCCATTCTTGAATCTTAACTTTCTCTTGATCCATTGCCTTGACGATATGCAAACCACTTTGCATCTCGACTTGAAACCTTTTGGCTCCCTATTGTTTCTCTCTATTCTGATACTAGGATTTGGGCGACTTGAACGGAGTTATGTGATTGTAAATATGAACTGCAGCATGGTTACAATGCGGTTCTCTATTTAACTAACTTGGAGTCCTGATCTTGATTCAATTCCTTGATTCATGGTCGTGAAATTTCCTTGGTTCTCTCAGTTTCATTGCTTACCAGTTCATGTTTTGCAGATTTCTTGGTGATCAATACTGGCAGTTATGATGTTGTTTTGGGAATGGACTTTCTCGGCACTTTCCATGCTCACATTGAATGTAGGGCAAAAAAAGTGATTTTCCAGATTCCCGGACATTCGGAGTTTGTTTTTGCTGGAGGTAGCAGTTCTGTCGGGCCAGTCGAGTTTAGGGCTAGGCCGACAAACAATGTTCTTTCGACGATGGAAGTTGATAAGGAGGAAGCGCCAGCCGTAGTTCGAGAGTTCATGGACGTGTTCAAGGACATCTCGGGTTTACAGCCAAAATGAGATGTGGAGTTCGCGATTGATCTTGTTCCTGGTGCAGCGCTAATCTCAAAGGCGTACTATCCGATGGCATCAGTGGAGTTGGAAGAAGTCAACAAACAGGTTACCGAATTACATGAGAAGGGTTGGATTCGCAGCAGTAATTCACCTTGGGGAGATCCAGTTCTTCTAGTAAAGAAGAAAGATGGCACAAGGAGGATGTGCATCAATTATCGAGAATTAAACCGGATGACTATTAAGAACAAGTACCCGATCCCTCGCGTTGGCGAATTATTCGAGCAACTTAGTGGCGCGAGGGTATTCTCGAAACTGGATTTGTGATCCGGATATTATCAGGTCCGAGTTAATTCAGAAAATATTTGTAAGACCGCGTTCCGAACTTGATATGGACATTTCGAGTACTTAGTGATGCCATTAGGAGTCACGAATGCACCGGCGATATATATGGACTTGATGAACCGAATCTTTTCACCGTTCTTGGACCAGTTTATTGTGGTGTTCATCGATAATATTCTGGTCTACTCGAGGAGCCTAGAAGAGCATGCAGAACACTTAAAGATCGCACTGCAGACGTTGAGGTAAGAAAGATTATATGCGAAGATGAGCAAGTGCGAGTTTTGGCTTGAAAAAGTGAAGTTTTTGGGGCATGTTGTATCCGGAGATGGAATCGCCGTTGACCCTGAGAAGATTGCAGCAGTTTGAGATTGGCCGATTCCGAAGAACGTAGCAGTGATCATAAGTTTTCTTGGACTTACAGGCTATTACAGAAGGTTCGTGGAGAATTTTGCCCGTTTGGCTGAGCCATTAACCAAGCTTACGCATAAGGAAGTACCGTTCGTATGGACGGATATGTGTGCGTCAGCTTTTGAGGCGTTGAAGCAAATGTTGATAACCGCTCCTATTTTTACCGTACTAGATGGTTCCGGAGGATTGGTGATTCATAGAGACGCGTCTGGGAAAGGTTTGGGATGTGTTTTGATACAGCATGGGAAGGTTATAGCTTACGCACCGAAACAGTTGAAGATCCATGAGAAGAATTACCCAACTCATGATTTGGAGCTAGCAGCCATGATTTTTGCTCTGAAGATTTGGAGACACTACTTATTAGGCGAAAGGGTCGAAGTATTCACCGATAACAAAAGCCTAAAGTACGTGTTCACGCAGAAAGAGCTTAACATGAGGCAGCGTAGATGGTTGGAGCTGATGGCTGACTACGATCTTGATGTTAAGTACCATCCGGGGAAAGTTAATGTAGTGCCGGATGCGCTTAGTCGGTTGCCCGCAATTCGGATGTTGACTGCACGGAAGGAGCTTATCGAAGACTTTCGGAGATTCGAGCTGGAGATCGTGCTACCGTATTCTTCGGGACAGTTAATACAGCTGCAAGTATAGTCGTCGTTGATCAAAAATATTAAAGCAGTGCAGTTACAGGACCCAAGATTGCAGAAGTTTCGAGAACAAGTAGAAGCTGGACTTCGAACGGACTTTTTGATTCATGAAGATAGTTCGTTGCGATATGATAGCCGTTTGTGTGTGCCAAAGGGAAACATTAGAGAAGAAGTTATGAAGGAGGCGCACAGTTCCGCGTATTCCGTACATCCTGAAGGCACGAAGATGTACCGTGATGTTCGACAGCATTTCTGGTGGGAAGGCATGAAATGGGAGATTGCCCGGTTTGTAGCGAAGTGTTTGGTGTGTCAGCAAGTTAAGGCTGAACTTCAAGGATTCATGGGAAGATCATCTACACTTGGTGGAGTTTTCGTACAACAACAGTTTTCAGGCGACTATTCAGATGACTCCATTCGAAGTATTATATGGTCGCAAGTGTCATTCACCCGTTTGTTGGGACGATATTGGAGAACGAAAATTGTTGGGACCGGATTTGATCGTGCAGAAAGTAGAGAAAGTTAATACTATCAGGAATCATATGAAGGCAGCACAAGATCGGCAGAAGAGTTGGACCGATACATCGAGAAGACCTCTAGAGTTCGTTGTTGGTGATCTGGTATTCTTGAAGATATCACCGACTAGAGGAGTGATTCGTTTTGGGAGTCGAGGCAAACTTAGTCCTCGATTCGTAGGGCCTTTCGAGATTTTGGAGCGTGTTGGAGAAGTGGCTTATCGATTGGCGTTACCACAATCTTTGGCGAATGTTCGTGACATGTTTCATGTATCTCAACTCCGTAAATATGTTCGAGATGAAACACACGTGCTGGATCATTCGGAACTGACTGTAAGAGAGGATTTGACCTTTGAGGAGCGACCGATGTCGATTGTTGATCGAAGAGAAAAAGACCTTAAGAACAAGTTTATCCCTCTCGTACTTGTTTTTTGGGGAAATCGCTCGCACGGAGAATCGACTTGGGAACGAGAAGACGGGATCCGACAGAAGTTTTCATACTTATTCTTGTAGTTTCCTGAGTGTTTATCTTTCTTTGTTCTTGGAATTTTGAGGACAAAATTCTTTTTGTAGTTGGGTATAATATAACACCCTAATTCATTTATACCAATTCCAGTTTCCGTATTTCCTTATTTGTGGTATTTTCTTGATTTATCGTGCTTTGGGTACGAATGGTATTTTTACATTTTACATTGCATTCGACCCAACCCGCTTGCTTGAAACCTGTTTGATTCATGTTTACGAATTATCCTGACTTGTTACATAGATATGTGCATTTTCATGAATACTGCATACTGGAATTTTATCTGGCATTGCATCTTTTACCATATAGCATTTTAAGCCATATAAAATAATTTAAAATTACATAACATGGCCTGCAAGATACCCCTAACCCCGTGGTAGCATCCGCACATTTTGTTCTCGTCCCGTTCAGTGAAACGGACTTGTTTGGATGGCTACGCGCACGTACGTGCATCCGTTCTTGGGGGTATGCATTTTCGTTACATGAGCATTCATTTTGAAATTTGGTCGTCGCATATATTTTTCATATTTTAAAACTGAATTTTTAGACCCGACCAGGACGTGTTTTGGAATATTTTTGTATCCCGCCAAAGTTCAAATTATTTAATATTTAAATTTTCGTTAACAGTTAATTCCTATAACTAACCAAATCTTTTTTAAGAAAATCAAATTAAAATCCTAACTCCTAAACTAACAGCCTACTCTTCTCTCTCTTCTCTCTTTCTCACCCTCGCGGTCACTCCCCCCCCCCCCCCCCCCCCCCGCTAAACAACAAATTTCTTTCTCCTCCTCTCTCTCTCCCCTCTCGCTCTCTCTCTATCTCTCTCCTCTCGCTTCTCACTCTCTATCCTCTCACGGTAACCTTGAATCCCGTCACCCCCTTCTCTCCTACGGCCACCTTCTTTCCTCTTCTCCTTCTTTAATTTTCTTTTTTGCCGCTTCATCTCCACGAAACCCTAACCCCTGCCCTCGCTCGCGGCCGTCTCCCCTCGCCGCCTCCACCCTCTCCATCCCCGTCATCATCTCCATCTCATCGACCTCGTTTCCTCACCTCCTTCTCCCGAGCCCCGCTGTAACCCATCACCATTACAACCCATACCTGAACCACCTCCCCGTCGCTTCACGCCGGAGCTCGCCTCCATCATCTCGTCACCATCTTCCCTTATCAACCTCCACCTTTTCCTCTCCACCACCTCTCCTCCACTCTTCTTCCTCTTCTTTCCCCGAGCCTGCACAACCGGGCCTCACCTGCACCTCCATCGCCAGTGATCCCTCGTCGTCGCCATCCTCACCTTCTCACCGACCTCTCCTCTTCTCCTCCTCTTCCATCAACTCCCTTTCCCTTCTTCCCTCGACGAGCCCGAGCTTGCAACTCTCATCCCAGCAACCCCTCATCGCTCCTAACCCCATAGCCACCATTACCACCTCCTTCGAACCCATCTAGCCCAGCTCCGTCTGCACCCACATCCCCGCACACCCTGCAACCTTCGCCTCTAACCCATGGCCACCCTCGCTCCAGACGCTTACCCCTCGCTGCGACTCCATCGTCATCTTCTTTGTCGTCTCCCTCAGGCCGAGTCCTCCAGCCATCATCTCTTTGTTCTCTATTGTTCACCATCAACATCTCTTTCTCTTGGCTAATGCAAACTATATCCTAAGTCGCAACCCTCAACTCCTTCACCGATCCATCGCCGGCGAGAACCATAATGCAAATCCCAGTAGCAACCCACTTCCTTTCTTCTTCTTCCTCTTCTTCTCTTCCTTTTCTTTTCTTTATTTTCTTAAATCTTGTTTTAGCATCGCCGGAGTCTCGTCGCTGCCATTCCAGACGACCCAGCGGACGTGTCTTACCTGCGTGACCATCCTCTTGCATTGCTTGGACCCGTCCCGTATGCCATGCGTGCATTGTGACGTTTTACCGACATCGGACGTGCTGTGTGTATCCGTATCATGATCAATCGAGGTAAGTTTATCTTGCTACATGCTACATTACTTTATATACATCTATTTTAATAATTATAACACTAGTATTTTAAATCATGCATCCCAAGATCTCGTTTTACAGTTTTCCGACATCCGTATACATCCGTACGTATTATTTTACATCTAGCGCATGCAAACCTATCTTGTTACATATTATACTACAGTATACTGCATCCAATTGAATATAAAAGTTCATAGTGTTTAAATTGTACATTCCGTATTTACCAGTTTATCATTTTACGGTTATATGATATCCATTTGCATCCATATCATATAGAATACATATAGCTGCATCTACAGATCACATTAATACATAATATTGTTAAATTAACACCCCATGTTTAATAAAGTGCATCCTAATTAGTATTAGAACTATAAATGTAACCCTAATTGATAATTGTGCATCCATATCATTGATCTTATATCTATTTGCATACCATGTCACATTATCTCATTTTATTGTTATATTAGTACTCCATACTTGATTTTGTGCACCCATGTTTACTACAGTTTGATTATGAATACCCACTTGATACCTGTACACTACTTGGCATGACTTGATACACTATTTGACATGACTTGACACATAAACACTACCTGACATAACCTGATATACTACTGCTTGACTTGATACCTGATCTTATTACTAATGCCGACAATCTTGACCTGTTGTCCCTACGGACATTTCCTGTTGTCTATTTAGACAAACATGTATCTGCTTGATCCTATGTTGGCATTAGCTCCAGATTTATCAATACCTGACTTACACACATAACTTGGGGGTATGGGGAAATCAAGAATGTAGCCGAACGTAACTCAAAGAGCTATTATCCTTTTACCGTGGTCCCGTGAGGTTGAACGGGACATAGACTCACAGTCTATTATCCTTTTACTGTGGTCCTGTGGGGTTGAACGGGGCACAAACCGATGGGTTTCTCTGAGAATTACATTAATTGATTTCAAAGAACTTTAGAGTAGATAACCCTATAGCACAGTTTGGACTACTCACTGCACTTCACCCGTTTATATCCTGTTCACTGATCTTTATTCATGTTACTATTTATTTCCTGATAACTTGTTTATACTTCATGCCTGCATATTTCATTTCATCCTACTTGCTTAAAATTATTGATTTTATGGCGCACTGACATCTAGGTTTTGCATGGCCCAGATCCATTATCCTTGTCGCAGGCAGTCCAAGAGTATTTTGATCAACAGGCCTAACAGTGAAGACCTGTTATTAGTTTAGTTTAGTTTCCTTTCAGTACTTTTTTCATTCCTGATGTGAGCCCGCATTATGGGACGTACATTCCAGTTTATTATTGTACTTGGATCTTTTTCTTCCGCATTATTTTATTTCATGACTCGTTTATTCTGGCTTATGGACATGTGCTAGATAGTTTATTACTGTTCTTGATATCTCTACAGCCGTAATGTGACTGCGGAGAGATATTTTCCTATCCACAGGTAACATGGTTGGCCCTGTCACGTGCCTATCTTAGCGCACTCTGGGAAACGAGGCGTGACACTTCCGCCGAGCTCATCTTCCTCGGTCTCACCGACCGACCTACAACACCGATCACAGGCGCCTCCGCCATGGCTTCGCGAATCTCGCCATACGCGAGATATCCGCCGCCCACGATCCCGCGTTCCACGCCATCACGATCCCCCATTAACGAGCATGTTTCGTCATTAATGCGGGATCCCGCCTGTCACGCGGGTGTGACGCCAGGGGCGTAACGACCGGCGTGAATCTCACGCCCACCTGTCCATCACTGCCACTATATAAACACCTCTCCCCGACGATTAAGGTAAGCCAATTTCACCCCAATAGGTCGTTACTCTGCCAAAATACCTTGACTAACTTGATCATCGGAGGGTCCTCGGTGGCACAACCACCCCGGGACTTCTTTGCAGGTAACTCGGCCCAAACCTCATAAAACCCATTGAGATCCATACGCTTCAGGAGGCAACCCTCCAAATCCAATCTCAGCCGTCCATCAGCGCTCGCAGCAGATCAACGGAAGAGAACATCTGAGGGAGATCCAGAGATCCATCAGAGGTCGACGGTGCGTAGGAGGGGGTGGAGGAAGCCGCGGAGAGTAGGTTGATGGCGTGGAGGAAGGGAGGAGGTTGATGTGAGGCTGCAGGGAGTGGTGGCTAGGTTTAGGGTTAAAGCTTTGGAGAAGATGAAATTTGAGGCTGATTTAGGATTTTTTTTTTTTTGGATGAAATGGTAATTTGTTGACATGACGCTAGCCCTGGTTTGTTTAAAATGGAAGAAACTTTATGATAGTTTTTGGTAACTAAGCCAAAAATTTATTAAGGGGACATGGAATTTAAATTAGTTGAGTCAACCAAAGTCATCAACTTCATTCATATAGATATGTTTTCACTCAAAGAACAAGAAGAATGAAATAGAGCATCTAGTGAATATTATAGGAGGAATTTGATATAATTACTTGTATTCAAGCAAGCGATAGAAAATTTGTAACATGTTTAATCTTAGACAAAGCTTTCTTCAAAAATTGCAAATAATCACTATCTAGCTAGCAAAAAACACCATAATTTCCAGCTAATCAACACATCAATGCTTGAGAAACAAAATCTCATGTCAACATAAGAACAAGGGATCAAAAAAGAAAGAAAGAAGAAGACCTAATTCAAAAAAAAAAAGTACATAGTCTCATTCATGAGTCAATGACAAAGGAGGCTTCTTAGCAAAATATGATGCATGTTGTTATGCATCCAAACCTTGAGCACTCTCCTCTTCACCCCCAATCTCTTGGCACAGCTGCTGCACAACACCCTCCTCTTGCTTCTGCAGCTTCCAACCAACTCTCTCTGCAAATGCCAGCATCTTCTCCTTCTGCTCACCACTAAACTTTGTCCTAGACCTCCTCCTCTTCTTCTTCATTCCCTCATGATGATACCCTATAGGCATTATCATGTTGTGGGGAATTGATAATGAGGAGATGAGGTCTCCTTTAATTTCTTTTCTGTGGGAATTTCTGTGGCAATTGCAAGCAGAGCACTTGAAGGAATCAAGGGTGCCATTCTCACCAGTACTGGGCATGAACTCACCATAGCCATCAGTTGCATTGCCACCAATGGAGGCTGCATGGTTCTTCAGGCACTCTCTGTACTTGATGATGGAGTGGCCATGGATTTGATTGGCATTTTTGTTGATTGCTCTTTCATGAACTGAACGATCCATCTTCTTTCTCTCTCTCTCCCCCCTTCTATCTTGGGCCTAGCTATGCCATTTCCTCTTCAACTTGGGAGGTTGCAAGTTCGATCATTAAGGATTCATTTCAAAAAAAAAAAATACTTCTATGGTGTTTTTTTTAAAGAAAATTATTTTGGTGGAGAGAACCAAAGGAAAAGTGTAAGGTCAGGAAAAAGAAATCATATTCTTTTTTTCCCCTAATGAAAGGAAACAAATAATATCGAATTTCTATATATATTTTTTGGGGGGCTTTGGGTATGATGTTGATGGGATCCTAAATGAATAAACTATACAAAATAATGAACCAACCGTTTGCGCGCGCGCGCGCGCTCTCTCTCTCTCTCTCTCTCTCTCTCTCTATATATATATATATATATATATATGGCAGAAAGATGATGTAAATTTTGGAACCTCTGGAATTTCTATACTAACCTTATCTCTAGACACTTGCTCTACACTTTGAAAATTTGGTGTTGCATGCAAGAGCACTGCAGAATTAGAATAAGAGTTGAGGTAGATCAAGAAGAAAAAATTCTTGTGTTGGTGTTTGAGGATACAAAGCTTAGACTTGTCCAACAAGAAGAAACAACAACAAAAACAACAAGGACAATGTTTAGGCTTGATAGATATGGGGAAAATCAGAATGTTAATAATTAAAAAGGTAGAAGAAAAGAAGCCCATTTTACTCTCTCTCTGTATAGAGATATGGAAATTAAAGAAGCTAAACAGAGATTATAAATAAGCTAAATTGCATAAATGTATCCATCAACTTTCACGTTTTTTGCGATTGATACCGTGAACTTTAATAATTAGAGATAAATACCATGAACATTTTTTTAGCATAACTACCATACGACGTTAACTTTTGTGTCTTAATGGACCATTATACCCCTTGAAATTTTAGAGGTTGACGGGGAACAAAAGGGTAAAATGGGAAAACAAGTCAGATATTGATGACGTGGTAGTCAAATATAAAGTTTGCAGACGGAAGAAAAGTTGATGGTATTTAATTGCAATCGGTGGTGATAGTTTATGGTGCTTGTTTGTAATTAAATTTGTTCATGGTATCAATCGCAAAAACATAAAATTTGATGGGTACATTTGTGCAATTTAGCCTTATAAATATTTGGATGGCTCTACCCTCAACTAAGTCCTTGAATGAGAAATTTTTTAGGAAGGAAAGAGAAGCAAATGAAGAGGCTTTGCGGTGAAGGGTTTGATGTATAGTGATGCATTAAATAAAGAGGTTTACAGCAGCAGTGAACTGAGACAGCTCTCAAATGCTGGGAAAAAATTGGAGAGAGAAAAGGTTATATATATATATATAGAGAGAGAGAGAGAGAGAGAGAGAGAGAATAATGGAGAAAAGAGGCCATAGGAGGAAATTTATTCCTATGGCGTGGAAAAAATACAAGCTCCACCAATTTTTTCGACGATCGGCCCCCGTCATCTTCATCGTTATCATCTAAGATGTGGGTACAACTTTTTCATCTAAGATGTGTGTACACCAAATTTCATGTGATTCTACAACTTTTTCATCTAAGATGTGTGTACACCAAATTAGTGGGTTCAAAATTAACGGTTTACCGACAATAGAACTTTTTACATTGCTAAATCAATGGTGAAAAAGTTGTAGAATCACATGAAATTTGGTGCACCCATATCTTAGATGATAACGATGAAGATGATGGGTTCCGATCGTCGGAAAATACGATGGAGGTTGTAATTTTTCGACGTCATATGAGGAAATCCCTCCCGTGGCATCTTTCCTCCATTATTCTCATTTTATATATATATATAACAAATGCTTCTTAATATCTTATAAAGAAGTAGCTTTCATTCCGGACCAACTGCAATAAAGTATCTGGAAGTATCGTCTCGTCAAATCCGACCGCACCATCCAGAGCTTCAACATCGGTCACAAAATCGGTACCAGCATTTCATTCACAAAAAATGTACGAGGCTCGAAAACCATCAAGCAATCCAGTCCAATCCATATCCATATATCATCGAGTGTTACCTTTGTAATATCAGAAGTAGAACCTTTATGATTAATCCAACTTATGACCAATGTTGAATCACCTTTTAACCAAAGTTTGGTTGCATGTAGTTCAAATACCGCAACTCACACGACCTCCCTAGACTAATTTGACCAAGGAAACCATGAGACCAGCAAGTCTCCATCCTTTAGCTCGTCGAACAAGACCTCACTCGTCACGGAATAATACACCTGCACCTGCTATAGGGAATTCCTTTAACAGAGCTATCAAAATTAGTGTTGAGTTCATCACGTTGTGAGCGTAACCATTGAAAAACAATGGGGTTTTAGGGTGTCCGGAGGACACTAGGTCACACCAATTGACCGTTGATGAACTCGATAGACATTGAGCCCATGGCACCATAATTCTTTAGCTTGAAAAAGAGCATTTTCTTTATCCTTCTCAGATCTCAGTGGGACATCATGAAAGACCACTTTGTTGCGTGGCTTTCATATCATCCATTCAGACGTTCGTTACTACCACAAGGCTCATTTAAAGCAACTATTGTTGCAATTAGATCCTCGATGGTATTGAAATCGAGCACGGTATCACCAATGGCCTCAAAGATGACATGTTAACAATGTTTCGCAACCGAATATTATATAATAGAACGGTCAATAGTCTCTTCAGATGCACCACAGATTAGACAGATACTATCAACATGGCACTCATGTCGATCGTTGCAATTGTTGCTTCGCTGCAATTCGTTTCCAAGACAACTGCCACCAGAAGATCCGCACTCGAGGACCCGTGCACGATTGCCAAAGGCATGTTATAAGTTCTGTGATGGAGAAAATAGTAGTGTGTGTTTGCTTTGCTTGCACTATATCAGGAATCAAGCTTAGGCCATGCATCACTAGTACAAAAATAGTTTGCCCCTACGGTTCAGAAAAACCATTGGGCCTATATTAGGTTGTCCCTACGGTGTCCACCATATAGGCATTTCTACATAAAAAAATTGCAAACTAAAGTTACCCCTACTGTGCCGGCAGAGAAACCCTACTGTGGGAACCGTAGGGGCAATGTCAGGGTTTAAAAAAAAGGAAATTGCTTCCCTCACTCAATTAAAACCCTAGCACTACTCCCCATTTTCTCTCTCTTGTTGCTTCTCTCTCATCCCTCAAACCCTAATCATGGTGTAACTTCCCAATTCTCGGAATACGAAAATATGGATCGAAACCGTCAGTGCTCCGAGACAAGGGGAAATCACCTTGCCATAGTTATACCTAAAACTCTAGCTAAACATGTACGATAATATCCAAGATATAATACTAATATCATGCTGCATAAATAACAAATAACACTGATAAATTTACGAGATAAAGATAGAGTCGATAAAAAATCCAAATAACAAAGGGTTCCAAATAAACGAAGTACAACATCCAAAAAGAAATATATTATGCCTAACGCCCCGCGAGGACGCACATTCTAATTAGTACGAACTGAAATAAAATAGAAATAAACCTACAAATACTACTAATTTTCGGCAAACTCGGTCACTTTGATCCTGCTCTGCCTGTAAATCAGTTTCTAAATATAAGATGACAAGTCTCAGGGATGTCAGTACATCCCAGTAAGTACTCAATCGTAATAGTGTGTGTATGTGTATGATAGCATGAATATGTATGAGTGTAGTGAAGGCCGCGTGCACATGTAAATATAGATATGACGGTAATATAAAGAAAGCATGTAAACATGACAAGTCAGTCAAGTCATATCCTAACTGGTCATTACAAGGCAATGTATCCTATCGTGAGTTCGAGTCGGTATGTCAACCTCTGCAGGAGTATTTCTAACCCAAGAGTAAGGGCCCAGGGGCTAGGAAATACGGGTCCAGATATGGAATAAACAAGCGACCGTATATAGCCCGGTACGAGCTGTAAGAACAAGCGACCGATATAGCCCGGTACGAGCAGTAACAAACGACCGATATAGCCCAGTACGAGCTATCGGCGATAAGACTCCTGAGATCGTGTTGAACAAACGTACACTCAAACTACCCCAACACCCATATTTATAACTAACCTGGCAGAGAACTCTAATGCTAAAAAAAATCCTGATTGGACAGGAACTTGTAATATCATGTTAAAAGTATGAAATAGAAGCTTGTAAATAGGAATAAACGATGTCATAGCATGTAATCCAGCATTCTAACTATTGATCTCGTGTATGTTAATGATACGGAGTGAAGCATGTTAAGCAATGACTATAGATTATGAAAAATATTAGAATTTGATAGGATATTGTTATATAATTTAAATGATATCATAGTTTAAGGAACAACATAGTCACAAGCCAGCTTGTGTGTATGTAACGACCATGTTTTTACCACAAAAGTTTATATATATATGTGTGTGTGTGTGTGTGTGTTTCGAAATGATCTGTTTAGTAAAAAGAAAAGGTTTTAAAAGAATTTTTAAAAAAATATTTATTTTGATATAAAATAATTTATTCGATTTTAGTTTGGAAGGAAAATTTTTGGAAAAAGATAATTTGTTTTATTGAAAGAAAAAAAAATTAATTTAAGAAAATGATTTATTCCTTTTATTTTTTAAATTATTCTCTTTTGAAACTCTGCATATATTTATTTCTATTTAATTTTATGCAAAAGTAAACTTGTATCCCATTGATTAAGTTCTTGATTTGTTGTTCCATAGGCTGCATGTTCTTGAATCTCGAAACTTGCAATTATTTTATTCATTTTTATACTTTTCTCTTAAACTACAAATGAGACCTTTCATTTTCTTTAACTCTCAAATAAATGGTGACATTTTCAATTTCTCCTTAACTCCTATTATGAATCCATATTAATTTAAATTAATATGACATGACTTTTTATATATTCATCTTACTCCTTTTTTCTTATTACTTTAAAATATGAGAGAGAAGAACAACTTCTCTTCTTTCTTATTCCTCACAAATATCATTCATCTTCTTATCCCTCTTCATTTAGAATTCTTGAAAAAGAACACAAAAAAGCTCTTAAAAAAAGTCTTCCTAGTAACGCAAGGCTATCGTTAGATAGACAAGCCCGGTGACAATACTGATTTGTGTATATAAGTCCCCTCTCATCTTTTTCTTTGTTTATCTCTTTATTTTTCCTCTCCTATCGTTTAGACATGCATGATTCCGTTAGCCCTTGTTTAAATATTTTTAATTAAAACAAAAATTAACTATGCATAATATTATATGAATGGTTGTCTCTATATATAATCTATATGTTTTTTATACATGTGGTATTTGTGCATAGTCTATGGTAATTATCGCAAGTTATTAACGTTGTTGATAACAACTCGTTAGAATTTCATGAAATGATATGTATGTGAAAAGTGTTATGGTAGTTTTATGAAAGGTCGGTTCGTATGTATATCTGTTTATAACCCGATTACATGCTTAAAACATCGATGACATCTTTCAATTCACAATATGATTTTTTTATAGAATCATTGATGTATTTTCTCATGTATATTCTCAATTAGAATGTTAGGAAGTATAAAGAAAACAAAATTGCAGATTAATACCATGGTTTTATCATTTTTAAATACTATCCCAAATACCTTTATCTTTAAAATAATTTTTAGAAATTAAATTCCATCTCTGGATATCCTAGAAAAATTAGGGTAAATACTAGATAGAATTTCTGATTTCCAGTAAAATTTTTAGATTGGATCGAATAATGATTTAGGAGTTGCGTAGGTTTTATTCGTTGTTTTTTTAAAACCAGAAAACTGCTTTTAAGGGTCTTCTTCAAGAAGGCATAACTCTATTATCAGTGATCCAAATTAAGTGTTTTCAGATGTTGGATATCTAGATCGAAAGATTTAGATTTTATTAGTTATAAGGTTTTCCTGAAAATCGACATAAAATATAGAAAACTGTGTAATAATATTTAGTGACGAATATGAACAGAATCTGTCCTGATTCGCACACTGTTTTTAAATTGGACATAACTTGAACACCCGATATCCGTTCATGATAAAGTTTAGATGTGTAGATGCACAATTGATAGAACTATAATTTTCTGTATACTAGATTATTTAAAAATGCATGAAACAAGTCGATGTAGGGTTTGCAATACAATATATATTTTCTGTCCAGAAATCAGAATTTATGTTTTAAACGTTGATTTTAAAATGATCGTAATTAGAGCTTCAGGAATCCAAATCGCATGAACCTTAACTGTTTAGATATGTACACCAAAATATTTGCAAGTTTTTAATAATCTTTATAATCTGAAACCTGATGAAAATTGAACCAAACTGTATTTTAAAAATATGTGTCAATACTGAACAGATTCTGATATGTTTTGCGTGACGATACTAAAATGTGTATATCTCCCAAACCGGTAGTCGTATTTAGGCGAGACCGGAACTCACCGGTGCATAAGACTTAAGGATATATTTTCCGTTTATATTCTGACTTCAATTGACTTGATTAATTAGTTTCACATATCACTTTTTTACAGCATTGTTTTTGGACGTTACATGAAAAATATACTTGTCTCATATCATACTCTGTAACTACTTATTTATTGTAACTACATGACTTTTTTGATAAAACACATTGCATGCTAGATTTGACTTGACCCAAACCATGAATACAGCATGACATGAATATTTGAATTTGACATGAATACTTGAACACTTGGCATGAATACTTGATCTTAATATGAACTCAATCTTGAAAACTTGATGTATTCATGGATTCGGGCAAGACCTGTAACTTTAACTATAATCTATTATACGCGGGATTTTGGGATAGTTTAAGTATGAATACGACGATGGAATCTCATGAGTCCCATTATTATAAATTACGTCGCTGTAGTACCAGGCTGAAGCGGTACAAATAATATTGTTGTGGTACCGGGCTGAAACAGTACATCACGAACTCACGAATAAGGGCCCGTGTTTCCAAACCCCAGGATGATAACCTGTTGAGTTTTTAATACTTCAATAATAATTGAAATCCCACTATTTTGGGTCCGCGATTTCTTACCCCTGAATGATAGCGTTAGGTTCGAGAATACTCTTGAGATTTGGTTGACATTCACATGAACTCATGTAAGTTAAATTTACCATTTTAGAGACCCTTAGGACACCGACATTCACTTCATGTTCACTATATCTACACTACACGGCCATACTATACTTATTTACTATCCTCATGTTAAATTGTTATGCTTACATAGTTGCCATTAATATTACCATGTTGTACTTGTTCATATTTCATTTCCATTCATAATATATCACATGCCACCTTACATATTCATTTATATACATTCACATCTCATCTTTTTTAGGGACATACCGAGTGCAAATTTACTGACGGGCATTCCACCCATCTTTATTTTTTGGGAATGTTCGTCAGATAATTTAGAGACTGAGAAGGTGGAGGTAACTGCAGAGGATTATAACCAGTTCGCACCTGAAACGGATCATTAGATTTATTTCCAACTTTTCTTTTTCAGTAAGCTACATGTTAGGCATTTTCTTTTTATATTCAGATTTCTTGTATCAATTAAATTCTGTAAAATTAAGAATGTAAATATATAAAGTGATTGGATTTTATTTTCACTTGTCTATTCTTGTCATTATTATACTGCTTACATTGCGCTTAGCGTATTTGTTTTTAGAAATGACTTTCTCGAAATAAATATGGCGCACCTCGTCAAGTCAGTGAAGCGCAGTGGAACGGATAGGCAAGTGAACGAGTGGAACGGCGCGCGGGCTTGTCACATGCTGTCATGCCCCGCTTCCCAAAATACGGAATATGAGGTGTCACGCCCCGCTTCCCAGTATACGGCGAAGGAGACGCGACGAGGCCCGCTACGTATATACTCAGAAGTACATACGCTAAGCGTAACTAAGCAATATAAATACACAAGAGACAAGAGTATAAAAGAACAGCAACTTTTATTAATAACATTCTTTGTACAATGCATGAAAAGAAAAATACAACTGAAATGAAAAGCGATGCCTAAACAGTGGCATAACATGAAAATGAAAAATACTGGAAAGAACAAGATACAATATCTAGAGCTCGAGGTCTTCGTGGAACCGCTACAAGTCTTCACTGGTGGGCTCGATCTCAGCTTGGTCCGACGCACCTGACGACATTCAAAGAAGAAGGAAATAGAATGTCGTCAGCGAACAGGTCGCTCGGTAAGTCCCAAAGATAATGGAGAAATAGACAGAGAGTAAAAGAGAGAGAGAGAGAGTAGCTTTTAATGTTGTATTGTATTGTCATATTATAGTAGTATGGTGCTAACGCTGTTGTTGTAGCTTGGTACAGATGGATGCCAGTGTATACGAGAGGGATCTCTATATGCTAGAGATCAGGGCAAATGGAAGTACAAGGCTCCGTTATACAACCCGGAACAACGGCAATTGGATTCAGATTAGGTGTCTTAATCTTACCATCTCGTGCCACCTTTAACACCTTCCGTACCAATCTACCCCTTAAACCCCGCGATGTCTTGTTTGTATTGTTATCTTGTAAAATTTGTAATGATTGCATGATTGACTTGATTGACTGACCGAAACCATGATATCAGGAAACGGTTATAACCGTAGAGTCATGTAAATGGAATACTGGGAAACATGTAAAAGGAATATCCATGGTTCGGTTCAGTCAAGTAGATTGTTAACTGGATTCTGGGATTCATGTATCCATCTTGAGTTAATATATAAAGAATATGGATTGACTTGAATCATATTCAAGTCAGAAATAGTCAGACGCTAACCCGAGTCAGACTAAAAGAAAGAGAATTTGAAGTTCTATAATTGGTTAGGGTCCTTATTGCAAATTATAAAACTTGAGGGGGTTTTATGTAAAAAGTATTATTGTATATTTTTCAAAATACCTCAAGTATTTATTATTCGTCTTTATAGTTATAATAAGTGTGAATTTTATTTATTTTATTCTAGTGAATATATCCTAATAAAAGTATTAATTGATTTATTTGAATTTCAGGGTATTTTAATGTAACTTTTAAACTTGTAATTTTAGAAAAAGTGGAAACTTTATATTATAATAAAATAGGTGTCTAAATTATAATTAAATATATTTTAATACAAGAATAATTTTAAATAAATATTTTATTTTCCAAAATCTCATTTTCCTTAAATGTCGTATTTTAAACCTTTCGAGACCGAATGCTCCTTGCGGAGGTCTGAATCTCGCACTACTAGCCTGCGGGTGCACGATGAACCGTACTATCCCTAACAAGTTCCCCAAAGATGGGTTGTAGCGGCACTTTACTTAGGTTTTATAAATACTTTTCATCTAGGAAAAACGGTTTTATAAATATAGGGTGTTTATTTTCAAAAGAGTATAGTTTCCGTATTTTAGTTATTAGGGTTTCCTAAGCCAACTAGCCTATTTCTATGGTCTAAACGATGAGTCATTAGAAGCCTCAAATCGCCTCTTCACCGTCAATTGCTGCCAGATAAGTGCCAGGTAAGTGGGAAGGAACCACAGTCGTGGGCCTAATTAAAAACCACTAGCCTTAGACATACTTGCCTAGACCCACAAGACAGTTTAGATAAACGATCGATGTCCATGACCAATCGTGCTTTCATTTTATATAAGATTTTATTTAGAAAAGTTTACAATTTAAAGATTTAACTAAAGGTTATAAAGGTTATGGTATTTTAGTGAAAAGTCCTGTAATTTCGTATTCTGTATTTTTGATATTTATCATTTAGGGTTATATTGAGTGTGTGTAAGGGTAGGTCATTACCCCGTGACTTATATTAGGTTTTGGTGAAGTTTAAAGGTGAAATAAGCTATGTTAAACCTAAAGGTATTAAAGTGCAAGAATACGGTATTTGTAAACGTTATCATTTCATGTGTGAAATTTCATTCAAATTGATTGAAACAAGTTTAGTTATCACAATAAACATGTTTAGGAGTGAGGTACTTGATTACATTAAGAAAAATGAACTTCATGGTATTTTAATGAAAGAAATACGGTTTTGTAGAGAACTTAGCATTTCATGTGGAAAAGTGTGATTAAATTGGTTTAAGGGTGATTAATAGTCAACATGCATATGGGTAGATAATATGTATTAGGTGACAATGGAATTTTAAAGAAAAATCGAATCGGAAATCGGTTTGTCCGATTTCCGTCGGGTTCCAGAAATTCGTATTTTTACATTAAAGAAAAGGAAGGTAGAAGAGGTGGGACTTACAGGTTTAAACTCTTCTAAAGAGTAAAGAGAACTAGGGAGGAAGGCCGAGGAGTGATTACGTCGCCGGTTGCTCCAAAACGCGTCGTCGGAATTCCGTCAGAGCTTCGCCGGGAACTCGATTTCGAAGCACACTTCTTGTGGAAACTTTTGAGAGAGTGGCTCAAGATTTTGGGGGGTGAGAGGGTAGTGTGTAGGGTTGGTATTTATAGGGTTAGGCTAGGGTTAGGGTAGATGAAAAGTTAAAAATAAAAATATGATAAAATGTAATAAAAATGTATTAAAAGTGGAGTAATTGGGGGTTTTAAAGATCTATGGAAGTGGTATGAGGCTGAAACTTTTCAGTTGCGTAGGGAATACCAAAAGACACAACTTTCATATTGTGACCCTCGCCGGAATCGGCCGAATCGGGGGTGACTCGGCCGTGACTCGGTCGGATCACTGAGTCGGCCGAGTCAAGGCCGAGTTGGCCGATTCCCGACCGATTCCGGTGACCTGGATCTCCCCCGACGGTTCATCTACCCTCTGGAAGTGTTACATCTTTGGGTGTAGTGGGGTTTTTGTGAGATATGCACGTGTAAACTCTTGGTATTCTAAAGGTTTTTAAAAAATCAATATTAAAAATAATGTGGGGTATGGGATTTAAACTCTGGTGGCTTGGTTCAGCAGTGCAAGGTATTACCAATGAGCTACAAGCTCCTTCTTGTAATTATGGAGTTATTTAATTACTTAAAATGATAGCAGTAAGAGTAAATACTCCAAGTATACATTAAATTTAAAGTAATTTCTTGTACACTAAAAATGGATTTATTACATTCTTGTAGCTTGTAATTAAAAACAAAATAATTACCTATATCTTGTGCTCAGGCTAAAATACCCCTTTGTGGATTTTTGAAAAAAAATATTTGAAAAATTTTGTATAGGAAATTTAGGGTTGTTACATGAGGGGTTGACAAGGTCAGTCATGCTCCTACGATCAAGGAAAATATCCTTCCGTAGTCACACTTCGGCTTCTAGCTTTACGTGGTAATCAGTAATCAATGCACAGGTAATGAGAAATGCAGTAACTAAATCAAAACAAGTACAAAGGAACTAACTAGAAGGGGATCAAGAGGGTATAGCTCTGAGTAGCTGATCAAGATGTCCGCGATATTCTCGAGGTACGTCTGGTCCAGGTCCAGGCTAGATCCACTTCTCACTCTGAGCATTCATACTCAGGTCGTCAGAGCGACACGATAGCAATATATACATAGGTGCAAGTAGTAACTCGTACAGTAATAATGAATATATAACAATAAATCGAGATAGTAACGATATGAACATGAAGTAGCCAATGCGGGTGTCCAAAATAGCAGGTGAACAGTAAAGCGGTAAAATAGTATGTCAGGTGTGTCGATACAGTAAGCAATGCATGTCAATGTCACTATCTCTATCAGTCTCTAAGTCTCACTGTACATGTCACTAAGCCTATCGTCAGTCCAAGTGTGAGAGTCAACCACTCGTGAGTGTCCTCCACCCAAGGGCAAGGGACCACGAGCCCAAAATATAACTCACGGTAATAATCATGTAATATCCCTGTAAATCTCCATATATCTCCATATATATATGCCGGTATGGGACTCCCGAGATTCTGTTGAACTCACACTCAAACTACCCCACACCCCATGGTCTATATCAAACGCCAACCATAACCTTAAATACCAGCCGGTCCATGACGAGTCTACGCGAGAACTGAAGACGGGGTCTCCATCAAGCATGGTTCGACTGATACCCAAGATCAATAGACAGTGTTTGGTGCCTTACCTGTGACACCCATACAAGTGCTTCCATAAGTGTTCCATACCACTTATAGTCACACTTATATGCGTCCCACAGACGTCGACAATGCAGTAAATCGATAGGGTCCACTGATCGTGTACAAGTACGTGTCACTTTCACTTATCCATTCATGCACGAACACTAACGTACTTGCCACAATCACCACTAATACCTAACACTAGGTAATGCACATGATCACTAGGTTACCAATGCAATGACATATATATATGATGTGATAAGAAAACAGTATGTAAGGCATGATTAAGATGTCATATGTCGGTATCCTACCACTTGCATAATTTATCATAATTCATACATGCAAAATTTAGCGAAACAATGAACAGTGGATAATTAGTATATTTGATTATCTATCCATAAAATTTGGTTTCACGTCAATCGGGTTTCATAATCACTAGATATGGCCATTTCATTTTAGGTGTTCACTGCTGGAAATCCGGTTTCAGAATCGGAAGTCCGTTTCGCAGCGCATTTTAATCCTAGTTGGGACAAGAATTTAGCGACACTACAGTTGAATGAAATCTAGGGTTTTCAATGAGGTTTTCAAAGCAGCAGACGGATTCTCAATCGCATCTGTACGTCAGGAGTTATGCACCATTCAACACTAGGGTATCAGTTCTGGTTCTGTTTGGGACTGCTATACGTCCCGATCTTTTAAATTGCAGTTAAAATAGTAAACGATGATAAAATGGGGTGAAATCACTTGATTTATTTAGATAACAGATTGATATTCAATAACATGCAGGGTTTTGCAACATACGAGTCCAGGAAACAAGGTAGTAAACATTACGGGGCAGAAACCAAAAACCAGAGTTGCTCTGGACTGCAGTTCAGAGCCGCTCTCCGAGCCGATTCTCGTCATAATTATAGTATAGAAACAATTAAGAACTTGTACAGGGTGATAGTTCGTCGATTCGGCTTCGATTTGAGCCCTCGAACGCATCATTTCAATATGTACATAATAAATGGTGATTTAAGCAAGTTTCAGGTGCGGGAAATTCCCAGTTTTCACGGGTGTATTAGGTGGTGTTCGTTTAAGTGGCTAACAATCATATTATTCAATGAAATTTCTACACCAGGTTCATTGCCAGACAGGACACAATATGCAAACAAGTTCCGTCAAATTAAGGAAAGGTTTTCATTCAGATCTTGCGTCGAACACTTGTGTTATATAAGGTTTTCATGAATCGCAAACAGGGAATTAATGCGGTTTGAATTATAACGGGAATAATATAGCATGTAGCAAGTAGGATACTTGCCTGGAGACCCTTTGGTGATGCACGGCAGCGACAACGGCACGAACGCACGACGAACGGCGTGGTTTGGATTCACGGCCTCGGCTCGCGATTCGGGTTCGACGTCGGAGTTTTCCGGGGTGACTCGTGCTCGCTGGAAGCGGAGGGAGAGGCTCTGTGGATCTCCCGGAGTGGGCCATGGCCTATGAAACAATGTGACGAGATGGAGATCGGAGGCAACAGCACGGAGCGGCGGCTGCAGCGACTGCAAGGTGCATGGCTCGTCGATTAGGGTGGAGCTTGGAGTTGGGTTCGTGGAGCTCGGCTACAGTGAAGGTTGTGGGTGGCTGGAGGGTTCGCCGGAGACGATAGGGAGGGTGCTGACGAGTTGGCAGCTGTGAGTGCCAGCGGCAAGATGAGGAAGTGGTGGTGGTGTTAGGAAGACGAGGAGGGTGTTGAAGGGAGGTTGGAGTGGAGAATGGGTTCAGTTGTGAGCTCCGGCGAGGTGGCAACGGTAGTGAGGCAGAGGGTGCTCGGGTGTACAGAGAAGTGGCACTCGGTGGTGGAGGATGCAGCAGCGGTGATGGGTTGCAGTGGTTGCTCGTCGAAGGGGCTGGAGGAGTTGGTGAGGGTGAGGGTCGTCGGAGTAGCAATGGATTTCGGATGAGGAGGAAGCTAGGGTGGTTGGGCTACGGGGCTTGGTTCGAGGAGGTGATGGAGGTTAGGTTCGTTGGGTTTGGATGGAGTGGGTTCGTGGTGGTGTGAGGGTCGGTGCGGTGGGCAGGGCTCGTCGTCGTCGGTCAAGGCAGGTGGTCGGGTTTGGGTGAGCGGGCTTGGACTATGGGTCGGGCCAGGGAACTTTTTAAAAAAAGGGAAGAAATGAAATGGGCTGAGAAGGATTTAAGGCATTGCTTTGACTAATAAGGTGATGGGCATGCGCTTAGTATTTATTCCTTTGGTTTATTAATTGTTTGGGCTGAGTTTTGGGTCTTAGGCCGGGAAATTAATTTAAGATGAAAGAAATGGAGTTGGGTTGATATGTATATAGTTTTATATTTTGGGCTTTGATTTTTAAAGGTTCGGAAGGATTTAATCGCGACAATTCTAGCAACCAATTTCCTACGAAATTACGAGGAAAAGGAAAAGGGAAAATATAGAAAAACAACAGAGAGAGAGAGGGCCGGCTCAGGTTGGGTATTAAAATTAAGGAATAAAGGAAAATGGGGAAAAGTGGGCCGGTAAAGATAAAACGGGGGAAAAAGGGTTAGGGATTTTTAAAATGTAAAAAAATAATATTTATAGAATAAATAAACTTTAAGTGTACAAAATACGGATATTGATATATAAAAGGACTGGGTATTATATCATACCACCCTTACAAAAATTTCGTCCTCGAAATTTAAATAAGCGATAAGCTATATAAAGTAACATGCGAAAAGCTATGACCTCAAACACTCACATAAAGTGGTTTTCTTAAAACAGTTAAAAAGATCGAAGGTCTAAGTGAGTATAAGGCATAAATCAATTATGAGGGAAAACTATATGTGCAAGGGAATAAAATAACAATAACGAACAATAACCCCCGAGGCATGCTAGATCAAATCGAGATCCAAAACATGTGTACACATACGCATATCAAAAGTAGCGCGGCTAAAATAATAAGTATAAGGCATAACCATCTATAATAACAATATTAAAATGGTGAAGGATTTGTCGATAGGTTAAAACACCCCAGTATAAGGTATCGATCAAAAAGAAAAATAAATTTTAAGTAACTTAGGAAAATCCACATGGTGAAAATAGGAAACATAGCATAAAATAATATGTGCAATATATGGTTGTGCTACCGAAAATAATGGGAAGGTTAGTAGTGAAGTACTTGAAATGCATAAAACGGGGATAGTTAATAACACACACTTTTCGATAAATACAAGATAATGAAAACTAAATTTTCGAATAACGATGTCCCTAAATATAGTTAAGGTAATAGGGAATGGCACAAAGATGTAAAGGGCTAGTCAGGGTAGGGATTGTGATGGAGTATGGCTCGTTCAAAAGGTCGGAGTGTGACACTTTAGACTAAAGGTCGAAGAGATTGGGGTTGGGTCAGCCCAGGGTGTAAGGGTGAGCAGCAAAGGACCACAGGGGGAAAAGGGATGTATGGAAAGGAAAACGGTCGATACATCATGAGAAACAAAAATCCGAAGGGTCGGCTAACTCGGAAATTTCACTATCAATTTCCCTTCCAGAAGGATCTCAAACGAGGCACATACGAAGGATGAAGGGTGGCCCATTCAAAAGATCGGGATGTGGTACTTTTTAATCTAAGCGAGGATCAAAACAGCACGAGGTGCAGGAGCGAAGGACAGTCAGGGATCTCAGGAGGAAAAATGAATGTATAGAGGGAACGGTCAAGCATCAGGTGAACCAAAAAGATCCAAAGATTAGCGAACTCAGCAATTTATTTCATTTCAGAAAAGTCCGAACAAAGCATCCACGACGAATAAAAGATAGTCCTAAACTATACATAGATCTTATTTGGCCAGAGGAGACGAAAGCTCAATCACGTCCATCGCGGTTGTGGAGGTTCAGCAGGTTACGGTAGGCTCGTGCGCTCAGATAGGGGCGTCCATTTCCATATCGCCTCGCAGGGATCGGTCCTTCTGCCGCAGGGTCTTGTTCTTCTGGTCCTTCTGTTTCGACTGGAGTTTCTTCGTCGATGTCTGCTTCCATGTGATTCTCTTCTTCTGGATTCTCTTCCATAGCGTTTCCTTCCACTGGATTCTCCCCAAGATTTTCCTCTTCTGGATTTTCTTCCATCGGGTCCTCCTCGGAATCTTCCTCTATTGGGTCTCCTCCTAGGTCCTCTCCTTCGCCGTCCGTGTCGCTGATCATGTCAACTTCTGGGGCGGCGAATCCCTCACCCTGGGAATCGATATTTCCGAAAGTAACCTGTGAGCCGTTGATCTCGTCATCTAAACTTACCAGCAAGCAGTCCAAGGAAAATGCACGACCGTGTGTCCTCATCTAGAGGTGGCGCTTCTCCAAAGTAGGCCATGACCTGAAAAGAGAGGGTCGTGGTTAGACAGTGGGGCACGTTAGGAAGATATCCAAGGATACAGTGGCACAGGGAGGATATGCTGGAGGCAAGGACGGAAAGTTAAAATGTAAAGGTGCTGATGCAATGAATTGTATCGAATAAAGTGAGAAGCAAGAGAACGGTATATAAATCACAACTCAGAGTTTTATTGCATTCAGCTAAAAGTTCGACGGATACAAGATTTCAAACGAAAGGAAATATTTACAAAAGAGTGACAATATCTTTATTGAAAGTAGAAAACGTGATAATTCTTCTTTGATTTCTGGACTGCCACATTCCTGTCTCGCGAGTTGAATCCTGCGCGGGGTCCGCACTATCCTCGAAGGTCAAACTACGAAATAACCATCACTTAGCCGAAATGGAGGGTGTGGACGAACTGCCTCCTTGTAGCTCCTTCCTTTCAGGGCAACTATTGATAAAGTGTTCGCTGGATCCGCAAATCAGGCATTTCCCTTTGGCGCGGCGACACTTCCTCTGAAGGTGTCCTGGCTTCTTGCAATACCCACAACGTTGGGTCTTCTGTTGCTTCTATCGCGGGGAAACAAGTGGACGCTTCATCTTCACCTCATTTCCTCGTCTAACGGGGATCCCTTTACGATTGGAGGCTTCCGCTGGTGCCTGAGTCATCTGCCTTCTTAGTCCTTCAGCTAGCAGATCGTTTGTTCGCTCATGGACTTCCTTCAGACTTTGCAGTGCATTCAGAATCTATACGGTCTGATTCTGGGAAGTGGAGATAGAGGAAGGGTCGTTGGAAGACATGGTCCTGAAACAACATTTTTAGGCCGGCATAAGATACAGGGGAAAAATCAGAACAGGATATAGAATAGACAATGAAACAAGAACATCGGGTGAGATGAAACTCATTCGAACGGAAAACAAACGTAGAACTCCAAGTAACCCAATAGAGAACAGTATTGTAACTATGATGTAGTTCACAATTACAACCACATAACTCTGCCAAGTCACCCGAAACCCTAGCGGATGGATAGCAGAACACATAATGTGAATAAGGATTAAGAATAACAAGTTTACAATCTAGACCGAGGGATGTCTTAGATTGTCAAGCTCTACACGGAAAACTGCAATCCCAATCGAAGCAAAACTTGGCTTTGATACCAACAAAACCATGTCACGCCTCGCTTCCCAAAATATGGAATATGAGGGGTTGACAAGGCCAGCCATACTCCTACGATCGAGGAAATATCCTTCCGTAGTCATACTTCGGCTTCTAGCTTTACGTGGTAATCAGTAATCAATACACAGGTAATGAGAAATGCAGTAACTAAATCAAAACAAGTACAAAGGAACTAACCAGAAGGGGATGAAGAGGGTATAGCTCTAAGTAGCTGATCAAGATGTCCGCGATATCCTCGAGGTACATCTGGTCCAGGTCCAGGCTAGATCCACTTCTCACTCTGAGCATGCATACTCAGGTCGTCAGAGCGACACGATAGCAATATATACATAGGTGCAAGTAGTAACTCGTACAGTAATAATGAATATATAACAATAAATCGAGATAGTAACGATATGAACATGAAGTAGCCAATGCGGGTGTCCAAAATAGCAGGTGAACAGTAAAGCAGTAAAATAGTATGTCAGGTGTGTCGATACAGTAAGCAATGCATGGCAATGTCACTATCTCTATCAGTCTCTAAGTCTCACTGTACAGGTCACTAAGCCTATCGTCAGTCTAAGTGTGAGAGTCAACCACTCGTGAGTGTCCTCCACCCAAGGGTAGGACCCAAGGGCAAGGGACCACGGGCCCAAAATATAACTCACGGTAATAATCATGTAATATCCCTGTAAATCTCCATATATCTCCATATATATATGCCGGTATGGGACTCCCGAGATTCTGTTGAACTCACATTCAAACTACCCCACGCCCCGTGGTCTACATCAAACGCCAACCATAACCTTAAATACCAGCCGGTCCATGACGAGTCTACGCGAGAACTGAAGACGGGGTCTCCATCAAGCATGGTTCGACTGATACCCAAGATCAATGGACAGTGTTTGGTGCCTTACCTATGACACTCATACAAGTGCTTCCATAAGTGTCCCATACCACTTATAGTCACACTTATATGCATCCCACAGACGTCGACAATGCAGTAAATCGATAGGGTCCACTGATTGTGTACAAGTACGTGTCACTTTCACTTATCCATTCATGCACGAACACTAACGTACTTGCCACAATCACCACTAATACCTAACACTAGGTAATGCACATGATCACTAGGTTACCAATGCAATGACATATATATATGATGTGATGAGAAAACAGTATGTAAGGCATGATTAAGATGTCATATGTCGGTATCCTACCACTTGCATAATTTATCATAATTCATACATGTCAAATTTAGCGAAACAATGAACAGGGGATAATTAGTATATTTGATTATCTATCCAGCAAATTTGGTTTCACGTCAATCGGGTTTCATAATCACTAGATATGGTCATTTCATTTTTGGCGTTCACTGCTGGAAATCCGGTTTCAGAATCGGAAGTCCGTTTCGCAACGCATTTTAATCCCAGTTGGGACCAGAATTTAGCGACACTAAAGTTGAATGAAATCTAGTGTTTTCAATGAGGTTTTTAACGCAGCAGACGGATTCTCAATCGCATCTGGACGTCAGGAGTTATGCACCATTCAACACTAGGGTATCAGTTCTGGTTCTGTTTGGGACTGCTATACGTCCCGATCTTTTAAATTGCAGTTAAAATAGTAAAAGATGATAAAATGGGGTGAAATCACTTGAGTTATTTAGATAACAGATTGATCTTCAATAACATGCAGGGTTTCTCAACATACGAGTCCAGAAAACATGGTAGTAAACATTACGGGGCAGAAACCAAAAACCAGAGTTGCTCTGGACTGCAGTTCAGAGCCGCTCTCCGAGCCGATTCTCGTCATAATTATAGTATAGAAACAATTAAGAACTTGTACAGGGTGATATTTCGTCGAGTCGGCTTCGATTTGAGCCCTCGAACGCATCATTTCAATATGTACATAATAAATGGTGATTTAAGCAAGTTTCAGGTGCGGGAAATTCCCGGTTTTCATGGGTGTATTAGGTGGTGTTCGTTTAAGTGGCTAACAATCATATTATTCAGTGAAATTTCTACACCAGGTTCATTACCAGACGGGCCACAATATGCAAACAAGTTCCGTCAAATTAAGAAAAGGTTTTCATTCAGATCTTGCGTCGAACACTTGTGTTATATAAGGTTTTCATGAATCGCAAACAGGGAATTAATGCGGTTTGAATTATAACGGGAATAATATAGCATGTAGCAAGTAGGATACTTGCCTGGAGACGCTTTGGTGATGCACGGCAGCGGCAACGGCACGAACGCGCGACGAACGGCGTGGTTTGGATTCACGGCCTCGGCTCGCGATTCGGGTTCGACGTCGGAGTTTCCCGGGGTGACTCGTGCTCGCTGGAAGCGAAGGGGGAGGCTCTGTGGATCTCCCGGAGTGGGACATGGCCTATGAAACAATGTGACGAGATGGCGATCAGAGGCAACAGCACGGAGCGGCGGCTGCAGCGACTGCAAGGTGCATGGCTCGTCGATTAGGGTGGAGCTTGGAGTTGGGTTCATGGAGCTCGGCTACAGTGGAGGTTGTGGGTGGCTGGAGGGTTCGTCAGCGACGATGGGGAGGGTGCTGACGAGTTGGCAGCTGTGAGTGCCAGCGGCAAGATGAGGAAGTGGTGGTGGTGTTAGGAAGACGAGGAGGGTGTTGAAGGGAGGTTGGAGTGGAGAATGGGTTCAGTTGTGAGCTCCGGCGAGGTGGCAACGGTAGTGAGGCAGAGGGTGCTCGGGTGTACAGAGAAGTGGCACTCGGTGGTGGAGGATGCAGCGGCGGTGATGGGTTGCAGTGGTAGCTCGTCGAAGGGGCTGGAGGAGTTGGTGAGGGTGAGGGTTGTCGGAGTTGCAATGGATTTCGGATGAGGAGGAAGCTAGGGTGGTTATGCTGCGGGGCTTGGTTCAAGGAGGTGATGGAGGTTAGGTTCGTTGGGTTTGGATGGAGTAGGTTCGTAGTGGTGTGAGGGTCGGTGCGGTGGGCAGGGCTCATCGTCGTCGGTCAAGGCAGGTGGTCGGGTTTGGGTGAGCGGGCTTGGACTATGGGCCGGACCAGGGAACTTTTTTTAAAAAGGGAAGAAATGAAATGGGCTGAGAAGGATCTAAGGCATTGGTTTGACTAATAAGGTGATGGGCCGGCGCTTAGTATTTATTCCTTTGGTTTATTAATTGTTTGGGCTGAGTTTTGGGTCTTAGGCCAGGAAATTAATTTAAGATGAAAGAAATGGAGTTGGGTTGATATGTATATAGATTTATATTTTGGGCTTTGATTTTTAAAGGTTCGGAAGGATTTAATCGCGACAATTCTAGCAACCAATTTCCTACGAAATTACGAGGAAAAGGAAAAGGAAAAATATAGAAAAACAACAGAGAGAGAGTGGGCCGGCTCAGATTGGGTATTAAAATTAAGGAATAAAGGAAAATGGGGAAAAGTGGGCCGGTAAAGATAAAACGGGGGAAAAAGGGTTAGGGATTTTTAAAATGTAAAAAAATAATATTTATAGAATAAATAAACTTTAAGTGTACAAAATACGAATATTGATATACAAAAGGACTGGGTATTACACATGTCGTTACCGTTCTTTTTGGAAGTGGGGCGTAACAGATTTTATTGGTGGTCCATGCAGGTTAGTTCTGTATGAACATCGTAAACAATATAATAAAATAATTATGAAATCCAACTATTATATTCAACTTTTCTTTTGAATCTTATCATATTTCTTGAATCCATCTTAAATTTCATTTTCGACTTCCTTATGCATCTCTTAACCTTTGAACACTTAGCTTCAGTTTCACTCATTCTACTTGTATCTATTAGATTATTCTTATCTTTTCCTCGTGCTTTCTTACAACGTATTCCTTAAATAATTTCGAGAACGAAATTATTTTTAAGAAGGGTAGAATGTAACGATCTTATTTACCATAAAGCTTATATATATATATATTTGTTTCGAAATGATCCGTTTTGTAAAAATAAAAGGTTTTGAAATATTTTTTTAAAAAAGATTTATTTTGATATAAAATACTTATTCGATTTTAGTTTGGAAGGAAAACATTTGGAAAAAGAGAATTTGTTTTATTGAAAGAAAAAAAATTAATTTAAGAAAATGATTTATTCCATTTATTTTTTAAATTATTCTATTTTGAAACTTTGCATATATTTATTTCTATTTAATTCTATACAAAAGTAAACTTGTAAGATATTGGTTAAGTCTTTGATTTGTTGTTTAATAGGCTGCATCTTCGAATTTCTTCTTAACTCCCATTATGAATTCATATTAATTTGAATTAATATGACAAAACTTTTTATATATTCATCTCACTCTTTTATTCTTATTCCTTTAAAAAAAATGAGAGAGAAGAACAACTTCTTTCCTTCCTTTCTTCCTCACAAATATCATTCATCTCCTTATCTCTTTTCATCAAGAGTCCTCGAAGAAGCTCTTAAAAATAATCTCGCTAGTAACGCGAGACTATCGTAGGATAGACAAGCCCAGCGACAATACCGGTTTGTGTATGTAAGTCCCTCTCTCATCTTTTTCCCTTGTTCCTTTCTTTATTTTTCCTCTCCTTTCGTTTGGACTTGCATTATACCGTTGGTCCTTATTTAAATGTTTTTAATTACTAAAATTAACTATGCATAATATTACATGAATAGTTGTCTCTATAATCTATATGTTTTTTTATGCTTGTGGTATTTGTACATAGTCTATGGTAATTATCTTATATTATTAACGTTGTAGATAACAGCTCATAAGAATTTCATGAAATGATATATATGAGAAAAGTGTTATGGTAGTTTTATGAAAGGTCGGTTCGTATGTATATCTGTTTATAATCCAATTGCATGCTTGAAATATCGATGACATCTTTCAATTCACAATATGATTTTTTTTATAGAATTATTGGTGTATTTTCTCACGTATATTCTCAATTAGAATGTCAGCAAGTATAAAGAAAAAAAATTTGCAAATTGATATCATGGTTTTATCGTTTTTAAATACGATCTCAAATACTTTTATCTTTAAAATAATTTTTAGAAATTAAATTTCATCTCTGGAGATCTTAGGAAAATTAGGGTAAATACTAGATAGAATTTCAGATTTCCAGTAAAATTTTTAGATTGGATCGAATAACGATTTAGGAGTTGCGTAGTTTTTATTCACTGTTTTTTTAAAACCAGAAAACTGTTTTTAAGGGTCTTCTTCGAGAAACCATAACTCTATTATCAGTGATCCAAATTAAGTGGTTTTAGATGTTTTGGATATCTAGATCGAAAGATTTATATTTTATTAGTTGTAAGGTTTTCCTGAAAATCGATATAAAATATAGAAAACCGCGTTACAATATTTAGTGATGAATCTGAATAGAATCTGTCCTGATTTGCACACTGTTTTTAAATTGGACATAACTCAAACACCCGATATCCGTTCGTGACCAACTTTAGATGTGTAGATGCACAATTGATAGAACTATAATTTCATGTATACTAGATTACTTAAAAATGTATGAAACAAGCCGATATAGGTTTTGCAATACAATATATAGTTGCTGTCCAGAAATCAGAATTTCTGTTTTAAACGTTGATTTTAAAATGATCGTAACTAGAGCTTCACGAATCCAAATCGCGCAAAGTTTATTTGTTTGGATATGTACACTAAAAACCCTACAAATTTTTATTAATCTTCGTAATCTGAAACCTAATGAAAATTGACCCAAACTGTATTTTAAAAATATGTGTCGGTCCTTAATAGATTCTGATCTGTTTTGTGTAACGATACGAAAATGGGTATATCTCCTAAACCGGTAGTCATATTTAAACGAGAATGGAACTCATGTGTGCATAAAACTTAAGGCTATACTTTCCGTTTATATTCTGACTTCAACTGACTTGATTAATTAGTCTCAAATATCACTTTTTTACAGTATTGTTTCTGGACGTTACTTGAAAAATATACATGTCTCATATCATGCTCTGTGACTGCTTATTTATTGTAACTACACGACTTTTTTGATAAAACCCATTGCATGCTAGATTTGACTTGACCCGAATTATGAATGCAACATGATATGAATACTTGAACTTGGCATGAATACTTGAACACTTGACATGAATACTTGATCTTGATATGAACTCAATCTTGAAAACTTGATGTATTCATGGATTCGGGCAAGACTTGTAAGTTTAACTATAATCTATTATACACAGGATGTTGGGGCAGTTTAAGTATGAATACGATGGAATCTCATGAGTCCCATTATTATAAATAACGTCACTATGGTACCAGGCTAAAACGGTACAAATGTCGGGACCCGGTTCTTGTTCACAGAATAAAGTCACACGGAACAAAGTGTCATGCCAATTGTCATGCCAAGGGGATGGGGGCCACCTCTTGAATCCGTGAGGGCCATCTCTTGAGTCCGTGGGGTCCACTATAGAACAATGGGGAATTTTCGGAACGCGTTCCGAAAGAGGACCAAACTGCATTATAAATGTAATGATACCACCTTCATTTACAGGGATGCCTTTTACGTGAATCGGCATTACAGGAGATTGAGAACTCCGTAGTTAAGCGTGCTCGGGCCAGAGAAGTCTTGGGATGGGTGACCTTCTGGAAAGTGGCCCCTAGTCGGGTCCGTTTTGCTCTAAAGGACAAAACTGTGTGATTTTGTCCAGAGCAGACAATACCATCTGTACTGGGGCATAGGGCGTTACATTTATGGTGGCCCATGCAGGTACCTCAGTAGTAGGTATGTGGTTCGAGAACGAACCATTGTTCAAATGTGGGGAGAATGTCGGGACCCGGTTCTTGTTCACGGAATAAAGTGTCACACGGAACAAAGTGCCACGCCAATTGTCATGCCAAGGGAGCGGGGGCCACCTCTGTGGTACCGGACTGAAACGGTACATCACGAATGAGGGCCCGTGTTTCCAAGCTCCTGGATGATAGCCTGTGGGGTTAGAATACTTCAATAACAATTGAAGTCCTGCTATTTTGGGCCCGTGATTTCTTGTCTCTGGATGATAGCCTTGGGTTCGAGAATACTCATGAGATTTGGTTGATATTCACACTTGAACCCACGTTAGTTAAATTTTACCATTTTAGAGACCCTTAGGACACCGACATCCACTTCATGTTCACTGTACCTATACTATACGGCCATGTTATACTTGTTTGCTATGCTCATGTTAAATTGTCATGCTTACATGGTTGCTATTAATATTACCATGTTATACTTATTCATATTTCATTTCCATTCATACTATATCACATGTCACCTTGTATATTCATTTATATATATTCACATCTTACCTTTCTTGGGGACTTACCGAGCGCAAGTTTGCTGACGAGCATTCCACCTTTGTTTGTTTTTTTGGAATGTTCGTCAGATAATTTAGAGACTAAAAAGGTGGAAGTAACTGAAGAGGATTATAACCAATTTTTTATTTCCAGCTTTTCTTTTTCAGTAAGCCATATGTTTAGACACTTTCTTTTTATATTCAGACTTCTTGTATCTATTAAAGTTTGTAAAGTTAAGAATGTAAATATATAAAATGGTTGGATTTTATTTTCACATGTCTATTCTTGTCATTATTATACTGCTTATATTACGCTTAGCCTATTTGTTTTGAGAAATGACCTTCTCGAAATAAATACGCCGCGGTCTTATCACGTGCCGTTACCGCTCTTTTGGAAAGCAAGACGTGATACTGTATTATTCACTAATACGCGATAGCATACACTAAAGATCATAAAAATCAAACAGGTTAATTCACTAATTAATATTGCATAAATTAGGTGAATATATGCACATACAATAAAGTGTTAAAAATAACATCTCACCCATATTATTATGTTAACTATATTATAGATATACTAATTATATTTTCCTAATCACTGAATACCGTGTGTGTGTGTTAAAGAAAGCTTAACAAACTTTCAAACTTTAAAGCTTCACAAACTTTCAAACTTTATTTGTATTTAATTATATTTCCTTATAAATTCATGCTTAATCTATTTCCGTCAACTTTACTTTTAAATACGTTAACTTACTAATGTATTATTAACTTGTATATAAGAAACATATGATTTCGTATTATAAAGGTATATGAAGTTGCGTTCTAACACGGTTTTATTCGAACAATATAGATTAATGATATATTTGGAGAATCACCGATATTGCATCGACCAAAAATAAAGAGTAAGAATATTTTCCTTGGATACAAACACGATGAATGGAACGACGGTCACGGAACAACACAGCGATGCAGAACAAAACTTGATGCACGATCCACGCTGTGCTTCGGCTATGGTGCAGCGACGGTGAGATGATGGGAGAAAGGATGTTGCTCGGGTAAGAAGGAAGGTGCTTGTGTCTTGATCGATGGTGGAAGGGAAATGGTTCTCGGGTTGCAGAGGAGGGAGGCGCAGGGGCTTGCTCGGTGAAGGAGGAGTCAGCGGCCAGGTGATGGGTGCCCGATGGTTGAGGCTAGGATAGAGGTTGCGGTGATGGTGATGGGCAACAGATGTTACGATCATAAAGGGGCGTGAGTTTATGGGTTCGGAGTTGATGGGTTTGGATGGAGAAGGGCGGTGAAGGTGGGGTTCAAACAATCGAACAGAGATGAAGATAGGTTTTAAAATATATTGTATATATACAGTGGAGAGAGAGAGAATATGTGGGGAGAGAGAGATATGCTTGTGTGTGTATGGATTGGTTTTTAAATAAGAAAGGGAGAGGGAAAGAGATGATGTTGTGATGATTGGGAGGATGATGATTTGGGTGAATATATAAAGATGTAGAGTTATTAAAGAGATAGGTAGAATAATATATGGAGAGAGAGAGAGAGAAAAAATATATATTTAAAAGATATAAAAAGTCTAAATCTCATATGTATATATACATATATATTGTTTAAAACAAACAAACAAAAATATCTTTTTGCGAAACTATATTACTAAAATATAACTATTGTTATGTAACTCGTATTTAAAAATATATTAGATACAGATCAAAAATAAGATATTAATATTTTAGCAAACTAAACTTAACTGCTAATTATCATCAATCTAACAACCTCGATAGCCATAAATATATAAAATAAAAACACCTTAAACTTATCTATTAGTTTAAATATCAATGTAAAATATTAAACTCAAATAATTAAATAAATAATAATCATAATAATAATAATAATAGTATTAGTAATAATACGTACTAATAATGATAATAGCAAAACCAAAACATCCAAAAAAAAATGTACGGTCAGGCTAGGGTATTACACATGGCCAGCTCCGATACCGATCGCAGAGACAAAGAGAAGACCCATGACGCCACTGTCTCCAACAAGGACAAGGACACCGGCTTTCAGATCACCCCCATCTTCAAGCTCGAGGAAGTCACCGTCACCACCGGTGAAGAGGACGAAGAGACCCTTCTTGACCTGTAAATTTTTCAGATCTGCCATCAATCTTTAGATCCAGGGTTTCGATTCATGGCTGCTGATCTTGTTTATTTGTTCAATTTTTTTAGGAAAGCGAAACTGTATCGATTTGATAAGGGAGGGAACCAAGGAAAGGAGCGAGGGACTTGGAACGTGAAGCTGTTGAAGCATAAGAAGACTAGAAAGGTGCGGTTGGTGATGAGGCATGCCAAGACGCTCAAGATCTGCGCCAATCATTATGGTATAAATTTGTGATTTTTTTTTTGATTTTTTTAGGGTTATTTTGATGTTGGATTTGAGTTTGATGAGAAGTTTGCTTGGGTTGTTTGTAGTTTTTGCTGTGATCAAGATGCAAGAGCATTCGGGGAATGATAAGTCTTGCGTTTAGCATGCACCATATTTCTCTGATGGGGAGTTGAAGGAGGAGGATGGAAAGATCGTGGTGTAAAACGAAGGGTTGTCTGAGGTGCTTTGAAAGGGTCTACTTCTATCAAAGAAGAGGTATCCGAGAATAATGAGGAGGTTGAGAAGAAAGAAGTTTTTCTTTAAATGTATAAAATGATGCCCCTACAGTGGAAACCGTAAGGGCAGTGATCCTACGGTTTCACCGTAGGGGCAATTTTACAACCGTAAGTGCATTTGTCTGCCCCTACGGTTTTTGCCCCTACCGATCATAATTTTGTTTCTACGGTGGGAACCGTAAAGACAGTGATTTGTCCCTATGGTTCCAAATATAGGGATAAGCCATATTCGTAGTGGTGGATTGATGTAGAAAGATCAAAGATGAGAGAGAGGGACAAGCCATATTCGTAATAGTGGATTGATGTAGAAAGATCAAAGATGAGGGAGAGAGAGAGAGAGAATGAGAGAGAGATCATAATTTTGCAGAGATCAAAAATGGGAATTTCATTTAACACTAATATACCATCACAAGGAGAAGATCGTTAGTAGTGCTACATTTTGTCATTTCCCAGAACAAGATGCTCTCAAAATTACTGCATGAGCCATGCCAATACGTACCTTCTCCTTTTGAGTAGGCTGTCTACCTTAATTACCATGAACACCCCTCAAAGAAATTAATAAACATCCTGTTAAAACGTGAATTAAAAACTAGAAGTTTTTGCTAATGATAATGCCATCAAAAGAGATCATTCTTGTGGCCTTGGATCAATCCTTCATGAGACTTGGCAAACACCTCCTTTTCAACTATTACCTAGTTATGTTAGCTCCAACCCCTATCATCATCGATGAAACAAACTAAAAACTTTATCATGGATCAAACAAACTAAATAATATTTCACATGTGAAAAATGGAGTTATGTCCAACATTTTATGATTGGTTGCACGATTTTGATGCGTATAAACCTACCTGCCACAAGGCCTAGAGGACAATAGAAAAATGGAGTTATTGATCCTGAACCCTTTTCCTTGTGGGTCCTACTGTATATATGTGAACTGGGTATGACTCATGCGGTATAATTGATTCCCACTTTACAGTGAGAGGTCACTGTTCAATCTACGAAGGGGCCGCATCCGAAAAGAAAATCCTACATATGAATTATGGAGGTTGAACAAAGGCCTAACTATATTTAGATGCACATGGATATTGCAGTCTAAGCCTAAGGTGCACTGTCCTTGCTTGCTATACTTTGCTAATTAAGATTCTCTTTATGAGAAAAAAACAATGGCCTAAATATTAAAGATTAAAGGATGATGTGGAGATCCTAGAATATCTCTCTAAAAAGAAGCCATGTGAAATCTTTTGGTCGAATTTTGCATTAGAATGTTCTTTCTAATTATCTTTTTCATTGAATTTACCTTTTCATTTGTCCTGACAACTTTTAGGTATTCCCTATCTTCTTCTTTATTCGAATTATCATTGTCCCGATAGTAATTTTTTTTAATAATAGATCATAACTTTATACAAATGAGATTGAAACTCTAGACCTCTTACTCAACCATAAGAGGTATTACCGTTATACTACAGTGACACTTGCATCCTGATTGTTATTAACTTTGAAAATTCTTTATAACCAACTAATTGTCTTATGTTTATTTAGTATGCGACAAGTACTCAACAAGAAATTTTAATTGTGAGAATAATATATTTGATCACCTTGACAATTAGTAAATTGCTTGTTTGGTTGATCTTGGATTTGATTTCAGGAGATTTATTTATATGATGATAATAATGTTACCAGTATCGATAATTTGGAGGCTAGCTAATCTCCCATATTTAGGAGAATAACTAGGTACACTAGCTATTATAATTATTATTAATAATAGCTAAATCGCTTTTGAAGGTCATCGACTGAATCGTTATGGATTTATTTTGACTTCATCCATTTTTCATATCTAGTTAATTTCTCGCTCATAATCTCAACACAAATTAAAACTTTGTTGACTAAGAACTTGTAATAATTCGTCAAAATCGCCAAAAATGCCATAGCCAGAACCTTAGCACATCCATTCCATGAAACACACCTTCTATTTCGCATGATATCCTAAGACTACTTATTGATCCTGGCCACAAGATCGAGAATTTGGGTCTGCACGGCCTTCTTGCAAACTACACAATTCGATACCGGCCATGATTCACTAGGTTTCTAGATATTTGTTGGTAACACTTCAATCCAGGATCATTTTTCCTATAACTTGTGCAGGGGTCAGGTCAGGTCAGGTTAAAAGTCAGTCTATGTTGGGCATGCATGCCTTTTTTTCTGAGAGGAAAGCCAGGTTCCATTGCTATGGCGATCGTAAGCGACCCATTGTGAGTGACCGGATCATTTATCAAATTGGGTGAGCCTGGGAATGTTTTGAAGATTCCTGATCATTATAAGCCCTTTGCGAGAGAATTTCCACGAGAAAATGTAGGTTTAGATTTGGCTTGAATCAATGAAGATTTTGCATGCAAAATTAGGAGTAAATCGGGCAAGATTGGATAAATTTTGTCCCCAAGGTTAAACATTGAATCAGGTCGGGTTTGACATGAATCCGGACCATACTCACCTGTAAAATGCAGGCCTTAGATTTAAGATCATGCAGATACTAATCAGTAAACATTGTTCTGCCTCAGATTCCTCTTAAAAGAAAATTGGCAAACTACATCACTGGCAACAATGAGTGAACTGCATAGCTAATTTTAGCCTTTTGAAATCATGCCTGGGCTAAGAACCTTGTACATCCAAGACAAACACAAGGAATGGCAAATAATTTTTGTACAAATAAATACAGACAACATGGACATGAATTACGATCTACAATTTAATATATTACGGGGTTACACACTGATATTGCACTCGTCAGATTCCATCTCCATCATATGTTGTCCTGCCGAGCACGCACAAGCGCATAAAGAGGGGGGGGGGGGGGAGGGAGGGAGGGGGGGCACTCGTCAGATTCCATCTCCATCATATGTTGTCCATCTCTCTATTACAACCTTAAATTCATCATCCCTTCTCCTCACCTGTGAAACGAAACATAGTCATCTGAGTACAGATATTGCACTCAAATTATATAACTGCAATTATGATCCTCTGTACTTGGGGAAAAAATCATTGCAAGAATACAATGACTAATTCCAACCCATATACGGACCATTGGTGCCTGCACCGATTCTAAACCCCTTGAGAATCCAGGTCCGTACAATCATACGAATGAGCAAGGTTGTAAAGAGAGCTACGGTGCTGCACGATATGGGTATCGCCTAGGCGCCTAGGCAGTGTTGCCATTTTTTAAGTAAATATAAGTGTACACAAAAAATAGCAGAGAAATACATTTACTAATATCCTAATAAAAACATAGTGTATATACATATAATAATACAAAGATGATGCAATATGTATAACATTACCAATACAAAAACTAACCACCTAATTTACCCCAAAAAAATGTTATGGAACGCCTAGAGGACACTTAACTCCATTTAGGCGGGTAGATCCACTAAAAAGTTGGGATAAGCACCATAACTCTTTTATTCTAGCTCCTAGTCTTAAAGCTAACGATCTAAGACCGCTTTTGCATAGTCGACCGCCTAGACCGCTTTTCAGAACTGTGATTGACACAATCATACATTCCATGTTAAACTTATAGCTGGGATAGCAAGAAATAGAATAAAGATCTTAACCTTCGAGCTTGCAATTATTCTAATTTTCTACCAACGGGAATAGGAAAAGGAGAAAAAATTAAATTAAAGAATACGAAACCTACAATGATCAGTTCAGATAATATCTCCGATAATACATAGCACATAACTACTTACAAGAGTACAGAAATTAATATTATGTAATAATATTCACCTCAACCAATGGCTTTTTACCATGTAACAACATATCAACACTCCTTTCTGTCTGCAAAAAGGAAAAATATAGAAGTTATTATCATCTAAAAGAGATCTATCATAATGAAATCATTGTAAGTTCTCTCGATCATTCATTAGTTTGAGTCGTTTAGAGGATAGAAGGCCACAAATGCTCAAATTAATATCTGAATTAGCTGCAACAGAACTGGACAATCTAAGCTCATCTTGATAATTTTCTACAACATGTGTTTCATCTCATGTCACACGGATGTATTGTGATTGCAACAATTGACCGGTCCTTGTTTTCTTTATTTTTCGTTTTAAATTATGTTGCCAATGTTTATCTACATTTACTGGTTATATATATATGAGAATAATGGAGGAAAGATGCCATAGGAGGGAATTTCCTTCTATGGCGTCGAAAAAGTACACCCTCCATCGTGTTTTCTGACGATCGGCACCCATCATCTTCATCGTTATCATCTAAGATATGGGTACACCAAATTTCATGTGATTCTACAACTTTTTCACCGTTGAATTAGTGGGTTCAAAATTAACGGTTTACAGACAATAGAACTTTTTACATTGCTAAATCAACGGTGAAAAAGTTGTAGAATCACATGAAATTTGGCGTACCCACATCTTAGATGATAACGATGAAGATGATGGATTCCGATCGTCAAAAAACACGACAGAGGGCGTACTTTTTCGACGCCATAGGAGGAAATCCCCTCCTATGGCCTCCCTCCCTCCCTCTCTCTCTCTCTCTCTCTCTCTCTCTCTCTCTCTCTATATATATATATATATATATATATATTTGAAAATCTGGACAAGATAGACATAAGTAGGTTCATGGAGATTAATGAAATTCTTTACAGCTGATGAGATCACTTTTAAGCTAACTTAATAAATGAAAACAACAAAGGAACAAGGAACAAGGACTCTCCTTCTCCAAGAAGTGGAATTTTAACCTCGGGTTTTATATGACCTCTTCCATATGAAAAGTACCGTTTGCAATTGACTTCCATCTTTGCCACAAAAAAACAGAAGTTTCTCTCCCCTCCACGGTTGAGCAACCAAGCGAGGAAGCAATCTCGATAAAGGGATCATGGGGACTTCATTTTCAGAGACTAAGATGTACAGCAATACATAAAAAGGAAAGGGGGCCTAATGTGCTTGTATGGTGCACCCTACAGTGGAGTTAACATGATAATACGCTATTGGGTGTTTCATATTCAATAACATGACGTGATATAAAAAGAAAGACTCCAATATTAAACATAGGAGATGCCTTGTCAGTTGTCACTTTCAACGATAAAGATCACCCAACAGTATGTTATTATGTCTGTCATTGTAGGATGCATCCTACAATGATGCTTTAGATTAGAATTCCTCATCCTAAAATAGTAAGAATTACTACTAATAGTTATATTTACCCTACCTTTCATTTTTAGGCTACAGATCTGGCTTTAATTAGCAAAAGAGACTGGAATTTGGATTACACAGATCAAACTCACATTAGTGGTATCTCAAGAAAACCATGTTTGTACCGAAACCATCTAATAACTGACCCTCCTTTCAAAAATCGTGCAGTGTGATAAAAGTAAACTTAGCCGAAAGCATGTCAAGTATCAAGATTATAAGAAAAGACAAATAATTAAGAAATCAAATTGCAGAATGCGAACTTTCCATGAAGAAATCTTCTTCGATGAGTATGCATACTAGACAAATTTGAACATACCCGATGAGTGACCCAATAATTCCGTTCCCTCATCTCAATAAGAAACGGAAACGTAGGTGGAGCTTTCCTCTCAAGAATACTTTTTTGGCTACGCCGAGCTCTTGCTTCATCATCCCCTAGAGTAACGGTCTCCACTCCGCCAACCTAGTCTCTCCCACAAAACAAAACATCAGCTGAAGGTTATAAAGCTTTTATTTTGACCCAAAATAAATATTAATAGTTAATTAATCCTCAATGAAAATTTGTACAAGGAGTGAAGGACGCTTCTCGAGATAACGAAATATCCTATGCTACTTCCCAACAATGTTTAAAACAGGGTTTAAAAGGCCAATTAGTTAGCTAAAATGTTTTCAACTAGCAATTGCTTCAAACAGTATCAAAAGGTCGAATCACCACATAATTTGTGATTCGCAAAATATGCGGATGAGAAAACCATATAACCTGTACATATACTATGTGCATACCCACCAGATATCCAAAACGCAATGCAAGAACTCAATATCCACTTAATAAAGACCCAGTTATGTCCTCTCCCATCAACATATTTCCCTTCTCTCTTTTCTCATTATTCAGGTATTTGACTGTCATATAGACATGAACCACATAATCCAATTATACAGTGTGTAATCCCTTTATGCATAATGCGCTGACCAAACGAATAGATAATGAATACAAATATCTCCACAGTGGTTCACAACATTGGTTCCTAATAGAGGTGGATTAGAGATAAATGTGATGGATTAGGTCTACCCTATCTCATCATCTCTTTTATATAGGCAAAATACTTATTACAATTATATCCTTAATCACAATTAATCACAACCATTCATTTATTCTAACACTCCCCCTCAAATTGGAGCATACACATTACACATGCCCAAGTTGTCACAAAAAAAATGCACACATGATCTCCTATGGGGTTTAGTGAACAAATCGGCAAGTTGGTTCAACGAGCTCACATGAATTGTATCGATGCTTCCATCCTCAACCTTTTCACGAACGAAGTGACAATCGACTTCAGTATGTTTTGTTTGTTCATGAAAAACGGGATTGTTCACAAGATAAATTGCAACCTTGTTGTCACGGTATAGCTTCATAGGTGCAGCAGGACCATATCCAAGCTCTATGAGTAGAAATCCAAGTCACACCAACTCACTTGTCGTGTTTGCCATGGCTCTATACTCTGTGACTCTGCACTGGATCTAGAGACAACGCTTTGTTTCTTACTTTTCCAAGAAACCAAATTTCCTCCAACAAACCCACATAAACCAGTAGTCGACCTCTTATCATCGGGAGACCCTGTCCAATCTGCATTTGTGAAGCCCATGGCCTTGGAATGTCCATAATCCTTATAAATACCTTTCTTAGGGGCACCCTTTAGGTACCTCAAGATACGAAGAACTGCATGAAGATGGGCCTCACGAGGATCAGACATAAACTGACTCACCACGCTAACTGGGAAGGCTATATCAGGACGAGTGACGGTTGGGTAGTTAAGCTAACCAACTAACCTCATGTACCGTTCTGGATCAGGAACAGGCTCCTCCTGACCAATAAAGAGTTTCACAGTTGGATCCACAAGGGAATCGATAGGCCTACAAGTAGGCATACCGGTCTCTGAAAGCATATCAAGCACATATTTTCGCTGAGTGACGAAAATCCCTTCCTTCGGTGATCTCGGTATCTCAATCCCTAAAAAGTATTTCAACTCCCCTACGTCTTTGGTGCAGAACTATTTCTGAAGACATGCCTTCAAATCAAAAATCTCTCTCGCATCATCTCCTGTAATAACGATGCCATCCGCATAGACGACCATAAGGATCCTCTTTTCATCGCGATGTTGATAGAAAACAGAGTGATCACTAATAGACCTTCGTAAACCAAAGGTCCTAACATGTGTCGATCTTACAAACTATGCACGTGGAGACTGTTTGAGCCCATGCAACGACTTTGAGCTTACAAACAAGCCCAGATCCTCCTGAGCAACAACGCCAGGCGATTACTCCATATATACTTCCTCCTGCAAGGTGCCATGCAAAAATGCATTCTTCACATCAAGCTAATGTAAAGACCAATGATAGGTGGCAGCCAATGATAAAAATATGTGAACCGAGGTCATCTTGGCCATAGGAGAGAAAGTTTCATCATAATCAATTCCGTAGGTATGTGAATATTCTTTTTCCACTAAGCGACGTTTGAGCCGAGCAAGTGAGCCGGATTCACCTTCACAGTATATACCCACCAACAACCGACTGCGCGCTTTCCAATGGGAAGACGAGTAAGATCCCACATGCCATTAAGACGTAAAGCTAGCATTTCTTCATCCATAGCTCTCTTCCAACCAGGATAAAGCAGGACATTTGATATTGAACTGAGAAGAGAGAAAGAATCCAAGGATGAAATAAATGCATAATAGGAAGGGGTCAATCGTGCATAGATGACATAATCACCGGGGGATATCAAGGAACAATAGTTCGAGTACCTTTTCTGAGAGCAATTGGAACATCTAACTCGGAGGGACCTGGCTCTAGAACCGAAGGGGTGAATGGAGGCGTTAAAGATGGAGGTTGTTGTATCCGTCGGGTGTACACCTGAGTACCTTGTTCTCGCATCATCTCCTTGGTTTGATCTACATAAAGTTCAGTTGGAACAGGAGTAGGTGAGATAGCCAAAACATCAAGTTCATCGATAGGAAAATCCTCTCGAACAGAAGGAGAGGAATAAATGGATGAAAAATATGGAGTGTTCTCATGAAAAGCATCATCTGCAGATATGAACACTATCTAACTCACGATAATAACACATACCCTTTTTGATCCTTAGCATAACTTAGAAAGACAAATCGAATAGATTTTGGATGAAGTTTGAATTTTTTGAAACGGTGATCATAAACAAAGCAAGTACAACCAAATATTTTAGGAGGTAGAGGAAAGAGTTCCTTAGAAGGAAACATGACAACATAAGGTATATGCCCCCTCAAAATAGTATACTTGGCATGCGATTAATCAAGTGGCATGCCGTAACAGTATCATCCTAAAAACGTTTTGGAACTTGCATATGAATCAATAACGTACGAGTAACCTCTAACAAGTGTCTATTCTTTCTCTCAGACACTCCATTCTGTTGAGGGATGTAAGGACATGAAAACTGATGAACAATACCAATGAGTAAGAATTGCCGAAAATCTAAACTGAAGTATTCTTTGGCATTGTCAGTTCACAAAATTTTAACAGTCATACCAAATTGATTTTTGACCTCAGTGACAAGATTTAAAGGTCGTAAACACTTCAGCTCTAGATTTTAACAAATACAACCAAGTCACTCTAGAAAAGTCACAAATAACGATATCCACGATTTGATACAATAGGACACGGACCCCAAACATCAGAATGAACAATGCTAAACAAATCGGTGGCTCTATTGTTCAATCTAAGAGGATAAGAAGACCAATGATGTTTTCTTATCTCACAAGATGCACAATCAAGAGAAGATTGATGGCTAAGGGAAGGTACAAGCATTTTAAGGTTCTCTAAACATGGATGGTCTAACCTACTGTGAATCTCAAGAGGAGCTGTAGATGTAGAACAAATTGTAGGTGTGCTCCCATCAAGGTAGTATAAACCTCCATGTTCATGTCCTGAACCAATCACCTATCTAGTCTCCAGGTCCTGCAGAGTACAACCAGAAGAAGAAATTGTTACCGAACATTTCAAAGAGTACACAAGTTTACTAACAAATAATAAGCTGAATGGAAATGTCGGTACATAAGGAACTGAAGATACAGACAAGGATGAAGTGAGACGAGTGGATCCAATGCCTTCCACTTTAGAAGTGGAACCATTGGCAACTGTGATAGGACTATATGAAGTGGAAGATAATGAAGTGAGTATACCTGACTTCCCAGTCATATGATCTGAAGCACCTGAATTTATGATCCAGGATGTGGGAGATGCTACATAAATGAAGCAGCTATTACCTTTACCCTTGGCCCTAACAGATGCACCCTGTGACGATGATGTAGAGCCCCTAATAGAAGACTTCGCAGCTGTAATAATTTCTCCTCAGTAAGACTTCCGAGTATGGTCATATAGGCAGACGCAGAAACTGATGACACTGAATCAGATATAGCAACTCTGGCAGTAGGTCGAAACTCAGGGTGGAGCATAGCAATACTCTTGAGTGTGGTTAGACATCTCACAGTGAGTACAAAATTTGTCACTTCTCCCCTGTCAGCCACTCCTCTACCTCCCCGACCTCCACGGCTACGAATGCCTCGTCCTCTTCCTTCAACAAAAAGTACATGAGAGGCAAGAGCCGATCTATCAGTGGCTTTCACAAAGGTCTCATAAACACCATCAGTCATAGTGGTCTCATAAACACCATCAGTCATAGTAGAAGGATATGCAGTCAGGATGGCTCTATAGGTATCTCCCAGAATAGGAACATGGGAGCCTCCCAAAATCTGTTGACAAATAGTCACAAACTCTGGCCCAATAGCCCTAAAAAATGTCATCACCGTCATCTGCTCATGCTGCCTTCTTCACTCGTTGACATCTGCAAGTGGGAAAATGAAGAGTAACTCGGTTTTTAGTTGCTTAAGCTCGCCATACACACAGTGGATATAGATTGGCCTTTACGCTGCAACTCATGAAGAGACTCAACAATCTCAAATGCTCGATTAGCACTTTTCTTCCCTTCGTACTATCCTTTCAAATACGCCCAAATAGAATAGGCATTATCATATTTATACACTACCTCAGCGATCTCATCTTCCATCGCCTCAGTCATCAATCGATGCAGCATTGCATCCTTCGAAATCCACTCATCAGATAGGGGAGGCTCTTCACTTACATGTTTCATCAACATTCGCACCTTCATGAACATTTTAACAGCAAGTTTCCATCGAGGGTAATTTGTTCCATTCAATCGAATACAGGTTAAGATGATATGAGTAAGAACCATATGAGAATTGTTGGCTTCGTCCTCATGGAGGTTGCGGAACTATCAAACTCGGCCATCAAAAACTCCAAGAATCAACACCAACTACTAACAACCCCACAAACTCTAATAATCAACAACCACAAACACCTCGAAGGGTGACAGCAACACAAAATTAAAAAAAGAAATTAAAAAATCAACGACTAGCACTCCAAAGAACAGCCATCGATTCCGAAATCTAGCACGATCACCGACTTCAATTCATTCTCTAACAACCACGATATTATTGTATCCAAGAAAAAATTCGACATCGTCCTACGTCTCGTCAATAATAAAGAGGCAAGATTTCACCTTAGTCAATCCTCGAGATCGAAGATTCGATAGATTTCAAGACCAAAGAGTTATGACCTTTGGTTTGAAAGGAGCTAGCCTTTTAAATCAGCGAGCAAAGTTCCAGTTCTGGGCTTCGATCGGTGAGCGACGAAGACAAATCATCAGCAAGCGACAAGGGCTTTGATTTGACCGCAAGCAACGAGGGTTTTCGATCGGTGAATCGACGAGGAGTTTCGATCGACGAGGAGTTTCGATCGACGAGGAGTCTCGATCGACGAGAGGTTTCAATCGACGAGGGTTTTCGAGCAGCGGTGATGGGGATCGATGGCGTGCGAGGATCGATCAGTGGTGATGGGGATAAATCGGCGGCAAGAGCATGGTGAGGATGAAGGAGAGGACAAGGGATTGGTGGCGGTGATGGTGAGGGGATGAGCTATGGCTCTGATACCATAATAGAGGTGGATTAGAGATAAATGTGATGGATTAGGTTTACCCTATCTCATCATCTCTTTTATATAGGCAAAATACTTATTACAATTATACCTTTAATCACAACTAATCACAACCATTCATTTATTCTAAAAGTTCTCAAGCTGTTCATGGGAAATTGTATGAATACCGAAAGAAACTAACAAAGTATACAAAATCTCCACAGGTAGGATCAACTGATGAAACTGATTATATTCACTCCACATTATCCTCGATATCAGACTTGTGTGCGAACTAACATGGGTGTATTGCAACCTTCATTCTCATATTCAAAAAAAACTATGAAACACTAAAACAAACCTTATCTAGCAACACGGGTGGGTTAAGTTGATGAAGGTATTATTTAAAAACTTAAGAATATATTGGTTGTCTAGCTGACATCATTCATTTATAAAGTGGACCTTGTACCATTTTGGCAACAGGAGTTTCTGTTGAGTTTGGACTTGGGAAAGCCAGTGGAAAGTGGGGAAACTAATGACAATACTAGTCATGGATTTAATTCATACAATCGAGAAGAAATTCTCAAAGTTTAACCTCGGAACTTGCATCCAGAGATTAAATATAGGCGATCCTAGGTCGTCGTAGTATATGATATATAGAGCACAACAGTAAAGAAAATAGCATTTCTATAGGTAAATATATATTCTCAATACAGTTCCAGTCTGACTAAGTCTACATGTATTCAAAATATTAAAGATTTGTAGGATGGAAATGATCTATGTTTCTCATATTGCACAAATTTTGCATGATGCAAAAACAAAAAGGACACAGAAAGAAAAAAGAAAACGCGTGCCAGGCTGGCATACCACCGTTTGTTATAAGATGAGGCATTATAATTATATATGTTGCACAGATTTGTAGTCTAGGAGACGTGTCTGACTGTGTGTATCGTGTTCATATCACTTCTTCTAGATTTGTCTAGAATACTTGTGAAACTATTATTGATACATCCTCGAAATATACATTCTATATTTTGAACATGTATCAATGGCTAAGATGCCTACTATACATGCATCAATACCAACAAGTTTTTTTTGCAATTTTAACTAGATTTACTAAAATGATAATTCTTTTTACCAAGTGCATATACAGCAAAAATTAGTGTATCCCAGCAAATTGCATCTGAAACTTCTAGAAAATTACATATCTGTGATTCCAACTCATATTGTGTCCTATATCCAGATCTAAAATTCGTGCTACATAGATGATGATTATGATTAAAAAAAACTATAATGTACAACTCAATGATCTTTAACTATTTTAGCCATAAACTTTTTTGCAAGGTTAAGAACCCAATTAGAAGAACAATTCATAAGACAATTCAACAATTGCATTTTGAACTGTTAAAAGTATAAAAATGTATTGTAGACTGATTTACCAAATCAGAAAGCGTTGGATTCTTTATTATGTTGGCAAGCCGTTCTCCATGGGCAGTGCCAATAAGCATTACGCCCCTTTCAGCAATTGAACGGCATGCGAGAGCCTCTGCTTCTGTGCCAATCTCATCCACAATAACCACTTGAGGCATATGATTCTCTACGGCTTCAATCATGACCCTATGCTGCATAGATGGTTCAGGAACTTGCATTCTTCTTGCACCTCCTATTGCTGAATGCGGAACATCCCCATCCCCACCAATCTCATTGCTAGTGTCAACAATCACCTATCCTAATTATCAGTTAACTGATGAAAATGTCAAGTATCTTATGTTTTGTAATGTTATTATTATCTATTCTCACAGAACAGTTAGTATACCACTCGCTTGTGAAGTTCGTCGGCCAAGACACGTGCAATCTCGCGCATCACAGTTGTCTTGCCCACTCCAGGCCTGGTAGAAGCGAAAATGGCACAATAATATGATGAGCATATTGACTCCAACCATGAAAAATGATTCTACATATAAACCTAATTGATAAGACAATGAAGTCTGGACACTAAAAAAACAACGCTAGTAAATGGTTTGAGTAAAACGTTGATGACTATATATCACAACCATGTTTTTAAGTAAAAATTAAAATGTAGCATGAGCATCCTAGTAAAAAGCAAAGGAAAAAACAAATTGAAAGAACTTTGTGGTTTCATTTTCATGAGTTAATTGCATACAACACCCTTCATGTATACCTCATATAGCACTTGTTACCCTTTGAACTGGTTTATCAGCACATGAGACCCTTAAGGTAAACTGAGATATGAATTAGAAAAGAAAGATTTATCATTTGTTATTGACTCGCTCAGAGTTGTTTTATACTAATAAACTGGTCAAGGGATTATAACCGTCTCGATATGACAAACAAAATTGACTTGATCATTGACCAACTCTTATGGTGCTATGTTATGTGCTAATAGAACAGGTGCTAAACGGGGTATACAAGGGGGTGTTATATGCAGTTGACCCTTCTTATTTTCATCAACTTTAAACTACTTACTAGCATAATAGTTATTTTACTAGCGAGTCATCAAAATGCTAGTATTTAATTATTTTATGAATAGTATAACAAGCATGTAGAAACTGGATGAAGATTTGGTTCATCATATCTTCTATAGGTCTTTCTATTGTAATTTTCTGATCCGCTTCTGTATACGAGGAATAAAATTGCCTAAAAAATGAAAGAGAGCAATGTACCTTCCTAGAAATAAGATACTTTCTTTGTATTGTAGAAGATCGCGGACCATCTCAACGTGACCAGTAACCGCTCGACCTACTCTGCAAGTTAATCCAACAATAAGCCCTTTCCTACTTCTTAGCGCAGATATCCTGTGTAAAGTACCCTCGATCCCAGCTCTATTATCTCCTCCAAATTCGCCAACAGCATTCTGAGCTTCCTCCAACTCTTCTAGTGATATCTAAATAAAGAAAAACGCTGACAATATTTTTTGATGAAGCATAAATTCGAAACCCAATAAACAAGCATAACTTTTTAAGAAATAAATAAAATAAGCAAAATGGTACTATTTAAGGATTAAAAGGAGCTCTGGATTATTCTATCTGAACTATTAAAAGGTAATACCACTACAAGTGCATAATAACTTAATATGCAATGGCGTCATAACCATCATGAACTGTGCAACATATACGCAAAGGAAGTAACATATATTAGCAGTACTAAGGTATGTTAAAAGTCAAAAGTGCAAATTACAGTCAAGGTAATTATTCACCTCACTATTCCTCAGATACTGACCGCCGGATTCACCAAGAAATCGCGCTTCAGGCCGGCGTCCCAAATCAAGTACCACCTTTACATTAAATAGATCAATTGTCTATAAAATTCTGTAATTTAAAAAAACTTAGAGCATTTTTATAATACTCTCCTCTAGATGACACATGAATGTAATGCAGCAGACATGTAATCCACCAAAAAATGTGTTTAGTTTGTCTAAGAAAGTGAATTATACAGTTGTCATTGAATAAAACAATTAAAAATCAATAATAACTGCTAACTCATTACCTCTATAAGTTGAGGCCTTCTAGGCTCATTTTGCAAATTCTCTCGCAAGTCTCTAGGCAAAATCTACAAAAGATATACGCCGGTCATGATATGAGCAACACGGAAATTTTATATATATATAATGGAGGAAAGAGGCCCTAGGAGGGTTTTTCGTCAGGTGGCATCTAAAATCTATATCCTCCGCGACATTTTTCGACGATCGGCACCCATCATCATCATCTTTATCATGTACCATGTGGATACACCAAATTTCATGTGATTCCACCACTTTTTCACCGTTGAATTAGCAATGCAAAAAGTTGTATTGTCGGTAAACCATTAATTTTGCACCCACCAAATCAACGGTGAAAAACTATTGGAATCAAATAAAATTTGGTGTATCAACATCTTAGATGATAAAGATGAAGATGATGGGTGCCGATCGTCGAATAAAAATGTGGAGGGTGTATTTTTTCGACGCCATAGGAGGAAATTCCCTCATATAGCACATTTCCTCCATTATTCTACACACACACACACACTAACTGGATTTGTTAAATAATAAAGTACAAGAAAAGTGTATTAAATGCAGAAGAATTAACTTTGAATGTTGCATATAGCACACATACTGTTAACAAACTTTAAACTTCTAACCAGACTTAACACGAATATGAAAGTTAACATGATGCTTCTAAGAATATATATAAGCTCCAGTATCAAAATTGTTTTCAGAGTTTCATTTTAAACTGCGATCAAAGAGTAAGTACGCATACATGGGTTCAGTGATGTTGCATGCCACACTTTTCTATTTGTAATGTGTCTTGGTGTGATGCCGCCAATGGGCCAATGGGGTAAAGTCAAACCACATGTGCCTCAGTGCAATAAATAGTCATTCTGATTATTTTTTCTTTTTAATTTTCCTTCTTTTCTTTTTTTTATTTTAGAGAGAGAGAAGGTTGTTAAGATTATTGCATTGTCACTAACAGAACGAAGCTATGCTACCTAGGGTGCAAAAGATTCAAAAAACTTGCTATTAGGTGATATGAGATCTATATGGAGAATTAATGTCACAGACTTATGCTAAGCTTATCAAGTTACATTGCTGCCACAAGGGTAATAATAAGAAAGTAAATATATTACCTTCATTGTGAGCTTGCACAACTAATTCTTTCTAGCATAACAATTGGAGCAGATATCTCAGGTACCGGGCTGTACGCGTGACATCTTAATTAAACCTATTGTGGCCTTTATTCTCTTGACTGTTACCTAATTTGACAGGGATAGGCAAAGGCCCGGTATATAGAAAGACTGAGAGGTGAGAAAGGTATATCAGAAAAACATATCTAGCATATGATACTTTGATACAAAACTCTGCACTCCATACTCTTCAGCTTCCTCAGTACTCATTCTCAATTTCCTACATTACACTTTCTCAATATTATTTATCTATCTTATCACCCTTTATTTGCATTAGACAACAAAATATCTGTTGCCCTTTTCCTTAATATGTATGTGCTCAGGGAATGCAGGATGTGGCCATTGTTATATTCTAATTTCCAATATTTCTATTAATTATTTTATCTTATTGTCATAATGTGAAATCCATCCTCCTGACATTTAAGTTCTTATCCATTTCTACTTCTTTAATCTTGCCATCATATGTAAAGCTGGAGTTGCTTTCACCATTATTAAACAAATAGCATGGCTCACCATATAGTGTTGCTACCAAAAAAGGTTATTGTTCTACTCCACATGAAACTTTAATTGAATAGTAACTTGATCATGGTTTCAAAAACGCTGCCTATTTTAATCCTCTCTGAAGTCAGAAACTATCTCCAGCTTCACTAGTGACTAGATGAGCTACTTCAATATTCGTGACATGTGCGCTTGTAATGTTAGGAATAGATCCACCGAATATGTGGGAGAAAATGACGGAAAAGAAAACAATCGCATAAATAAAATGGATACACGGGATTCAATTTGCATAGCCCATTTTGCCGCACTAGTTTTTTTTTCTTTTACAAGATACAAGACTACAAATTCTCCAACACTCTCTTTATTTTTCCTCACACAAATTTTCTGGAGAATAAGCTGAACTTCACAACTTGTGATTGGGTTTCTTAATCCATACAACGAATCAAAACCCTTCTAAATAGGCAAACAAGCAGCAAGCCCTCTTGGACCTTTTTTTTGCATCAACATCCATATCACATTAAAATCATTAGGAAAATCAAATCCCCCGGTTCAAACATGCAGTCCCTTCTACTTTGAAACAATTGTCATGGGTCACTTTCATTAATGAAAAATTCACCTTTCTCATTAAATGCACTTTGTCTTGCCTACACAGCACATGTTTCATCACATTTCATTTTCCTTTCAAAACACTATTTCCTTGTCCCTTTCACATTCAATCCTCCTGCACGCCTAGCCTCTCTGCATACGGCCGACTTTCTGTCCACGTGCGCTGATTATATATACGTCAGCGCATGCGTCAACTTTCTGGGCCAGGACAGACTTTTTCTGGGACCTTTTGGGCTGCTCAACAGTTTTAAGGCATTTCCAACACTCACCGCCTTGATTTAATAACTAGTGAATCTCGACATTTTCTTGAAATCTTTAAATGCCGTTTTCGTTGCCCTGGACTTTAACAATCTATCACGTCAAAAGAATTTTTTTACCATAATCTTGTTTCCTTCTCATAATCCGAAGAATATTTCCTAGTGCAGCACCTCCTCATCATTAATCATAGAGGCCAACTGAGATATTGCATAGCCACAGTTTCTCAATGGTGACAACTTTGGTAAATATGTATGTCGGATTCTTTGATCTAAAAATCTTCTCTAATGATAATGTTCCTTCATCTACAAGCTCGCGGATAAAATGATAGAGGGACTGGATGTGCTTTGTTCTTAAATGATATATTAGATTCTTTACAAGATGAATAGCACGCTGATTGTCATTGAAAAGAGCATTATTGTCTTGCTCTTTGCCAAACTCTTTACAACCACTTGAGAAGCGGTTTGTTCCTGTTCCGCTGCAGTGTTTTCAGGATTTCCTTGAGATCTCATAGTTATATCACTATCTGTGATCTCTTCTAACACAGCATTTTCACATTCTTCTGGCTGCTTTCCTGTATTATCAGATCCTGCTACAAGTCTATTTTTATACAATACATTTTCATTAAAAGTTGCATTCTTGAGCCTTATGATTTTTTTATTTTGATCATACCAGAACCGATAAACAAAATAGTCAGAATCATAATCAATGAAATAACATTTTCTAGCTTTAGGATCAGGCATGTCTCTTTTATCACAATCTATTTGTACATATGAAACACAGCCAAAAACTCTCAAATGAGAAAAATTTACCCCATTCTCAGTCCATACCTCTTCTCAGTCCATACCTCTTCTGATATCTGGAAACCCAATGAAACTGAAGGTCCCCGATTTATTAAGTAAGCTGCCGTATTGACTGCATCTTCCCAAAAATGCTTTAGCAATCCTGAATGTAACCTCATGCTTCTAGCACGCTCGTTTAAGGTTTTGTTCATTCGTTCAGCGACACCATTCTGTTTTGGAGTTCCCAGAATCGTTTGTATCATCCTGACTCCGTTTTCTGCACAAAATACCTTTAACTCCGTACTATCATACTCACCGCCATTGTCAAATTTCAGACACTTGATTTTTAAATCAGTCTGATTTTCAACTTCAGCTATCCATCTTTTAAAAGTAGCAAACACATATGATTTATTTTTCAAAAAATAAACCCATACCTTTCTTATGGAATCGTCGATGAAGGTGACATAGTAGCGAGAGCCTCCAAGAGACTAAACCGGGACTGACCCCCATACATCTGTATGCACCAGCTCCAACTTCTCTTTCTTTGGTGATTTTTCAACTTTTGAGAAGCTAACTCTTTCTGTTTGCCATGGACACAATCCTCACACAAGCCGATATCTACAGTCTTCAATTCAGGTAGTCGTCCTTTGATGCTAGCAACTTTATTCCTTACTCGCTCATGTGCCCAAGCCTTTGGTGTCATAGTTTAGAATCGCCACCACTTTTGGCCACTGCCACTGTGTCTGTGTTCTGCAATCATATATAAGGTTCCCAACTTAATACTTCTTGCTACAACCATAACACCTTTGGAGATCTTCCAAGCACCACCTCCAAAAAGTGTTGTATAACACATGTTGTCCAGTTGACTCATGGAGATAAGATTTCTCTTCAGACTAGGAACATATCTGACATCCTGCAACTTTCACTGGGTTCCATTGGCAGTTTTTATATGAACATCATCTTTTCCAGTGATCTCTAAAAGTTCATTATCGGCTAAATAAACCTTTCCAAACCTTCCTGCAGCGAAGCTGTGCAAATAAGCCTTTGCACGGAGTCAGTGAAATGAAGCATCAGGGTCCGGAATCCAGGACTGTCAACGCTACAAATAAGAGCATCATGGATCTCTTCGGTAGCGACATTTGCAGAAGAAGACGCTTCTTAATGATCTTTCTTCTTGTACTTTTAAAACTTCTTGTTCTTCTTTGGTTTAGTACAATTATTGGAGAAGTGACCCTGAATACAGCAATTCCAGCAGGTGGTATCTTTGTGAGGCTTTGATTTACTCCTCCTTTTGGATTTAGATCTGCCATTGCTCGGCCTATGTTCTCGTTGAAAACTCCTTACTCCAGTACTCAAAGCAAACCCCGAAAATTCTCCTGACTCTCTCCTGCGAACATCCTCGCTGAGAATCAAATCTCGAACTCCATCGAGTTTTAACTTCTTACTCCCTGAAGAACTGCTCATCGCGGTCACAGTTGCGGCCCAGCTTTCAGGTAAAGAGGACAACAGGATCAAAAATTTGATCTCGTCATCGTAGTTTATTTCCACATAACACAATTGAGTTGTAATCAAATTAAAATCATTAATATTATCTGCAACAGATGCACCTTCTCTTATCTTGAGATTAAATAGATACCGCATCAAATGTACTTTATTAAAGACGGATGGTTTTTCGTACATATTTGACAACGCCTTCATCAAATCCGCTGTAGTCTTCTCGTTGATGATGTTGAACGCAATATTGTTTGCCAGCGGTTGACGAATCACACCCAAGGCCTGACGATCTAATAGATCTCAATCTTCTTTCTTTGTATCTACTGATTTCATACCCAAGGGTCATGAAACTTTTTCTGATATAAGTACGACTCTCTCCTGCGAACATCCTCGCTAAGAATCAAATCTCGAACTTCATCGAGTTTTAACTTCTTACTCCCTGAAGAACTGCTCACCGCGGTCACAGTTGCGGCCCAGCTTTCAGGTAAAGAGGGCAACAGGATCAAAAATTTGATCTCGTCATCATAGTTTATTTTCACAGAACACAATTGAGTTGTAATCACATTAAAATCATTAATATTCTCTGCAACAGATGCACCTTCTCTCATCTTGAGATTAAATAGATACCGCATCAAATGTACTTTATTAAAAGTGGATGGTTTTTCGTACATATTTGATAACGCCTTCATCAGATCCGCTGTAGTCTTCTCGTTGATAATGTTGAACGCAATATTTTTTGCCAACGATTGACGAATCACACCCAAGGCCTAACAATCTAATAGATCTCGATCTTCTTTCTTTGTATCTACTGGTTTCGTACCCAACAAGGGTCGTGAAACTTTTTCTGATATAAGTAATCTTCAATCTACATCTTCCACAACCCAAAATCCTTCCCATCAAATTTATCGATTTTCACTTCTCCTTCATCCGACGCTATCTTTTGCTTACCGCAAATTTAATTTTCTCCCTCGGATGTTTGAACCAACACTTTCAAAACTACAATCTAAAAAGACGGGGACGAGAACACAAACGTCGTTACCCACCATTAATCTGGATCTTAGAATCGAAAGACCCTTTGATTCCCTAACCACGCTCTGATACTAGTTGTTAGGAATAGATCCACCAAATATGTGGGAGAAAACGACGGAAAAGAAAACAATCGCACAAATAAAATGGAGACACAGGATTTTTATAGTGATTCAGCAATTTGCATGGTCCACTTTGCCGCACTAGTTTTTTTTTTATAAGATACAAGATTACAAATTCTCTAACACTCTTTATTTTTCCTCACACAAATTTTCTGGAGAATGAAACTGATACTTCACAACTTGTGATTGGGTTTCTTAATCCATACAACGAATCAAAACCCTTTTAAATAGGCAAACAAGCAGCACGCCCTCTTGGATCTTTTTTTGCATCAACATCCATATCACATTAAAATCATTAGGCAAATCAAATCCCCCGGTTCAAACATGCCCCCTCTACTTTGAAACAATTGTCATGGATCAATTTCACTAACGAAAAATCCACCCTTCTCATTAAATGCACTTTGTCTTGCCTACACGGCACATGTTTCGTCACATTTCATTTTCCTTTCAAAGCTCTATTTCCTTGTCCCTTTCACATTCAATCCTCCTACACGCCTAGCCTCTCTGCATACGGCCGACTTGTCGTCCGCGTGCGCTGATTATATGTACGTCAGCGCATGCGTCAAATTCCTGGGCCAGGACGGACTTTTTCTGAGCTAATTTAAATAGGACATTTTGGGTTGCTCAATAGTTTTAAGTCATTTCCAACATGTAAGTGGCACCTAAATTTCTACCAGATTATCCTACTATCCTACATGTCAGAGACAGCATGTCCTATTGCATAGAAAGAAATTCTGAAGTCACTATGTAGTATTTGTAGAATTCAAGCAAGTATGCAATTTACTGGCTTCATAAAAATAAAATAAAAATTAACTAAATGCAACGAAGGACACTTTAAAAACCGTACAATATTTCCATATGGAAGTCAGCTCTCCAACAGAACCAAGTTTGCTATTTTCGCCCCCAAAATAATCCCTCAAGAATAGAATAAAGGAATGTTACATTTGTAGTTATGCCTTACAATGCTAAAAACACTTTATGACGAATTTTTAATTGTCACAGTTGTGGTTATGCGTTATAAGCAAGACGCCTGGTAATTATTCAACAACATAAACCAGTATGTGCACTATTACATAGTAGGGGTTAGAAAAATTACAAAACATACCAGATTTCAGTGTCAAGTTCCTAAATCAGTATATTTATGTGTGCATTTAAACAAGCTCAAGATTAAAACCACACAGTTACTGCATACACAATCTAGATAGGCTGAGCTCGACCTCAAGCTCGGCTTGCTTGCTTGGTATATTAATAACATGCCCTGTTTTTGCTAATCAAGCCATGGCCAATGACAGCTTTATTCAAACAGCATCAAAGAAGCATCAAAGTGGAATATCTCCATGAATTAAAGACAGCACATTTTGTGCAGAATCCAAGATGGTAAAACCAGCTAGGCAGCATAGAAGCTTTGCAATGCACTCAAGACACTAACAACAGCAAGTTCTAATCCTAAATTGTTGGAGTCGAGTATATAATATTGTTTTCTTCCATCATGCTCTGTTAAGGGCCGTCACCTTAAATTTAATTGATTTATCAACATATCGTGTTTAACCGCCTAATACCTCTATATATGTCACCTTGTTGTGGCATCAAGTCATTAGCTGAATTTTTTCACCTCTCCTAACCAGAGAACTCATTGATCTCCATTGCACATGTCCAAACCATCTCAATCAGTTCTCTCTCATTTCACCTTCTATGGGAGCAACCTCTGACTTGTTAAGAATATACTCATTTCATATCCTATCTTCTAAAGTATTACCACTCACCCATTTGAACATTCTCATTTTACTCAGCTTTGGACATGTTGCTTTGTAATTGCCCAACATTTTGACCTATAAAGCAATTCTGGCCTTATTGCCATCTTATAAATAACATTTTGATCCATAAAGTAAATGAACCTACCAACACATCAATGAGGTTGGCATATGACCAATGAAGTTGGAAGGTTTGCCTTATCGTTAACCATAAATCACAACGAATCATTCTTACATGATCTGAGCCTCATTAAACGACTTTAAAGTTGCTCTCACTAGGGCTGATGTACCTCTTCCATTACACATTACATATTCACACCATTAAACACCGACTACTATCAATTAGCAAGAAAAACAGTTAATCTCCTCAGTGGCACTCCGGCGAACAGATTGAGCAGACAACTTCTCTTCCTTCCGAACAAATCATTTCTTATAATCCCAAATGCTCCTTTAGTCCGACCACGGAACATGCGATTTACTTGGGTCCTAATTAACTTTGCTAAAGTTCGATTCACAAACACTGCAAAGTTTCTTCTTTTTTAGTTTCTAATTGTAAACATGTGATTATATAACTGAAAGTTGAATTTGAAGAAAGGGTTAGATTACCTTGAGAAGAGCGTGGATATCGTCTTCAACGATTATGAATCCATCTTCGTCCAAGGGTTTTCTCGATGCGAGAAGCAATGGAAAGCAGCAACGGCTGTTCCTCTTTTTAATGAAGAAATTGGGGTTCAAATGCTTGTTAGATTGGGGGTTTGGTGATGCTTTGGGATTTAGAACCCTAGAATAGATTGCAATTGCGCTCATTTGAGAGAGAGAGAGGGAGAGCAAAAAGGAGAACAGATAGCAGCAAGACCTCAAAATAAGGGATTATGATTTTGCATTTAGCCCCCTCATTTCCTTCAAATTATAAATAAGAACTAGCAGCTATGCAATGCAGGTGAGAAATACGAGAATGGAATTCAATTCTAAATAAGTAGATTGCGCTTTAGAACTTGTTCTTAGAGTTAAATATGAGGTCGTGCCAATAAATTACTTGAATAAAGTATAATTAAGTGTCACACATAGTAAACTATAACTATAATGGTGCATCTTTTTGCAAACTATAACCGCAGCTTCAATGGATATCCACCAATGTCTAAAAAGACAAGAAAGCAAATTTTGTTTTTATTTATGTATTCTCTCATGCTTAGCAAATTAATGTTTGGATTAAGCTCCATCAATGTGATTTCTAATTTTTCACTTCTCTTCAATATTGAATCTTTAGCGCAGCATATACATTTACCAATTCCAAGTGACTTAATTTGATCCCAACTCAACAATTACTAAATCTTATATAATGCAAAATGTGTTGGGAATTTTCTGAGCGAAATAAACGGAACGTGTCGCGTATACAGCAATTGTGCCGTGTTTTAGTAAGTACGGTCATGTGCATGGGCAGATCTATAAAGGGTCCGAGGGGACATATGCCCTAACTGAATTTTTGTAAAAAGAAAAATAGAAGCATAATATGGGTTGCAAAGCAAGTGTAGGAATTTACAAAAGTATGTTAAAAATATTTATATTTATATTTTATCTAAACAAAACAGTATGAATACCAATGCTTGTGTCATACCTTGTATCTCTATACAAAGCTCATACAGTGACCTATTTTTATATATATAGTAGAGATCGATCCCACGTCCGTGGGATCAAACATGATTCAAGACATTTTCCGGATAAATTGAAGAAACAAATAGAAAAAAGCTAGTGCTCATTTTTAAATAAAATAGAAAAGTGATTAGTTCCATTTTAAAAAATCCATATTATGAATTTTTTTTAAATACCCAATAATTTTTTTTAAATACCCAATAATTTTTCTGTATCAAGATAAAAATATTTTATTCAATAAGAAAATACCCAATAATTTTTTTTGTATCAAGCATAAAGTATAATTCCTATAAGCAAAATTAGAGAGTGGAATTATCCAGTAAATTTTTTTTATTCTGCCATGCTTGATTTTTTTTTTTAAATCCTATTAAGATAAAATAAAAAAGAAGAAGGTATTATTGGTTCTCTTGAAAAGAAATACCACATTTTTCTTTCTAAATTAATATCAAAGCTGTGCTAGGCATATGATTCAAGGATAAACTAAGAAAATAGAAAACAAAAAAAAAAAACTGAAAACCAAGCAAAATATTATTATTATTTTAGGCCTCATACAAATACGAATAGGCCTAGAGATAGGCAAATGAATATATGAAAAGTTTTTGGTATTTTTTTTAACATAAATACTATATATTTTGTAGTTTGTAATTAGATCCCAAGAACAATAATGTCGCTAAATAAATACCATATTTTGGTGTTTTATGTAATAACCATAAAATCATTTATAGAAATAAAAAAAATAAATAGAAACTATAATACACCACAAAACCAATTAATTTTCTTATTGGGCCTCACATGTGGGCTATTTGAAAATAGATAGCAAAATGAATAAAATGAAAAGGACAATGGTAAAATAGGAAGTGAAAAAATAGTGTTATGGAGAAAGATACTTTTTTATTAATCCAACTTTATAGTAGTTATATAGAGTATATATATTATATAAAATCCTACTTCAAGCTTTTCTTTTTCTCATTTTTCCCCTTCGCATTCTATTCAATTACTATTCTGTTCTCAACCAAAATGTCATTAAGCTTTTCTTTTGTCTCTATGCATAGAAAATTAGACTACACCCCTTTAGTTTAAGAAAAACTGCTTTCAGGAAATTAATCCTCCGCCCTTATAATTTAAGTTAATATGTATATGACTCACTCTAAGTGTGACATCTCGAAAATTTATTCGAGTTAATTATAATTTAATTAGCGATATAAAGTATGTTAATTAATAAAAGATAGCTAATAATTATTTATATATATATATATATATATATATATATATATATACATACAGAGAGAGAGAGAGAGGTTAATGGAGGAAATGTGCCATAGGAGAGAATTTCCTCTTATGGCGTCACAAAAATGCACCCTTCATGATTTTTTTCGACGATCGGCATACATCACCTCCATCTTTATCATCTAAGATGTGGATACATCAAATTTCATATGATTATATCATATTTTCACCGTTGATTTAGTTGGTGCAAAATTAATAGTTTACCGACAATAGAACTTTTTACATCGCTAATTCAACGGTGAAAAAGTGGTGGAATCACATGAAATTTGATGTATGCATATCTTAGATGATAACGATGATGGTGATGGATGCTGATCGTCAGAAAAAATGGTAGAGATTTTATTTTTTCGACGCCATAGGAGGAAATCCCCTCCTATGATGGATGCTGATCGTCGGAAAAAATGGTAGAGGTTGTATTTTTTTGACGCCATAGGAGGAAATCCCCTCCTATGGCCTCTTTCTTCCATTATATATATTAAAATACACACACACATATGTATGTACTTAACCTAGAATTAACAATATGTTAGTTTAGACCAAACATCACAATTATGTAGTCATGATAAATAAACCTTAGTTTACTTTTCTTAAAACATTTAACAAGTTTAAATTTTTTTTTTTTAAACGAGAAGAATAAATAAATAAAGAATAAAATATAGCATGGCAAGAAGGGACAACAAGGTATGGTTTGAGATGGTAAAATAAATGATGGAATATGGTTGAGAATTAGCCATTCTTCTTGGCATCTCCTTCTTCTCATCTTTTCTTCCTCTTCCTCTTCTTCACCTTCTCTTAATATCCCTTTCTCTAATCCCCACCAACAAATCCCACGTACACAATAATCTTCACAAAAATCATATATTTTCTTTCAAAGAACTCTTGTGGAAGCTACTTCTTCATTCTTAAGGCCACCTTACAAGTTTAAGACTTCCCACAAGCTAATCTACAGGTAAGGTGCAAGCTTTAATCAAGTTTAGCAACTACATGCCTTAACAACTCTTAACTTAAGTTGAAGTTTGTGCTTTGAGTTGTTTTTTAAATTTAAAGTAAGGTTTTGAAGTGAGAATTGGTCTTGTGTGAATTTTTTGGGTAACCACAGCTTAAAATAGGATAAATAAGGGTATTTTAGTGCTAATTATTCTTTATTTTAACACCAAAACTTCACTAATCTACAATGATATTTTAATTAGTGCTAAAACTGGTATTTTGTTAAGGTTGGGGTTTCATTTTGATTCTGCTATTACTCCAGTGATCACAGAGATAAATTGCGATTACTGCGGCTTGTTATAGGACCATGAGTGCACAGAGATAAATACCGCGGCTTGTTACTCCAGTGATCACAGCGATTTTGTTATTACACCAGTCATCACATCATTAACATTATAATTTATAGTTTAACACTTTAGATCATGCAAAACCTAGTTTAGTTGTTGTTTTGTGTATTGTTACTTTGAAATTGTTAAAATTAGATAATTTTGCAAACTAGAATTTTGGGTTTAATGAAAATTGATGAGATTAAATTATAGAAATGGTTTGTATGATCTAGTTATGATATTTAGTGAATATTGTGGCCACTAGTTTTGTTTAAACATCAAGTTTCGAATTAAAACGGTAATTAAGTGCTTTCTAGGTTTTCGGAAATAAATCGATTTGAATTATTTTAAGGTTTTGATGATTTAAACCCTATTTCATATATAATTAGTGGGTTTTGAAACCAAGATTTGTACATTTTGGTTTTATCTCGATCAATTGGCGTTTGTACGCCGAAGTCGAGAGTTACTTGGTTCTTTTGCATGAGCGGGTCATAAGTTTTAACCTAGGCGCGTTTCGTGCGCCGTTTTGGTTTTGTCCATGATTTCGGTTTACGATATTATATGTTTACATGTTGGTACCTCTCATGTGGACTTCGGACGATGAAGAAGAGGATGGCAGCATCGACTTCGGCAGACAAGGACCAGATGAGTAGATGTATATCTACGGGGGAAATCGGGTGGATGGCGTATAGCACCCCCGCAACTTCGTAGGATATTATGTGGTCTTGATATAGTAATATATAGATATGTTATTGCAAGATACGAATACGGAGCAAGAAAGGTTTTAGGAGACCACGGATCAGAATTTGTGTAAGTTGGATGATAGTGTTTTGGTTTAGTTCTTAGTCGTGAGACCCTAGAGTATAGATTGACACACACGCGCGCGCGCACATACATACACTTGACTTTGTGTATGTGTGTGTGTGTATGAATGTGTGTAGATTTATATATATATATATATATATATATATATATATATACATACATACATACATACATACATACATACATACATACATATATATATACGTAACACCCGAGCCCAATGCTACTAATTTCAGTTACCGTTCGAGCGTAGTGCGGCACTTATTTCATTTATCTTGTTTGATTGTTACTTACTGTAAAATTTTACCCGGCAAATTCATTTCTGCATATAACAATTTTTGGCATCTAAAGTAAAATTAAAAATATTCATCTTGGCCTGCTTGACAACCCTAACCCCATTGTAGCGTCCGTGCATCGTGTTCTCGTCCCGTTCAGTGAAACAGGCGAGTTTAGACGGCTACGTGCACGTACGTTTGTCCGTTTTTGGGGTATACTTTTTGATCATAAAACACCTCATTTTGAATTTTGGATCCCGCTTAAAATTCTATTATTTCGATTTCAAATTTTTGGACCCGATCCGGGCGCGATTTGGAAATGTTTTACTTTGCGCCAAAATCCCAAATTTAATTATATTTTAACCATCGAATATTTCCTTAAAATTATAATATTTTTACTGTTCCTTATATCTTCTAAATCTCTCTATTTAAAATTTTCCTAACAAACAAATCCCTTCACAACCAATCAAGATCCCTCATTCCCGTGGGCCCCACTCTATTTCTCTCTCTCCTCTCTTTCTCTCATCGTCTCTCCCTCTATCTCACTCCTCTCTCTTATCTCTCTCTCTCTCTCCCCCCCATATCTCTCTCTCTCTCTTCTATATATATCAATCTCTCCCTTCTCCTTTTCTTTTTCAAAAAACCAGAACGCGAACCCACCATCACGCAAACCCTACCGCCGCGTGCCCTCGCCGCCGCAGCCCAACGCCGACGACACCCTCGCCGACCTCGTTGCCTCCTCACCCTCACCTCACCAAGCCCCCTCTTCCTCCTTTCCCCACGTTCTCGTGCACCCTGCACCAGCCGCGGCCGCGCACCCCTGCACACGCGTTGCACCGCCGGATCTATCGCCGCCGACGAACTCGCCTCCGTATCCCGGCCTTCGTGCAACCCCTGTAAGCCTTACCTACCCGTTTTCTTCCTCCTTCCTCCTTCCTTCCTTTCTATAATCGTCTCTGGTGATCTGCAGTTTGGCGCGGTCACTGTTGGCCGACCGCCGGAGTTCGTCGACGAACGTCGACCGTCACCACCCGTCCCACCGACCATTGTAAGCCTTCCCTCTCCATCCTCCTTCCCTTTCTTCTTTATTTTTCCGTTCTTTTCTTTGTGCAACTTTTGACATTCACTGTTCATTCCTTGGCCGGAATCCGACGATGCCGACGGCGTGACCCGACGTTCCAGCGAGGTACCCCGACCCGTGTGGTTCCATTGTTCGTCGTTTGGGTTCATTCTGTGAACCGTGCGCCCGTCGCGAGTTTCCCGCCGACGTTTTACGTTCCGTTTTTCCCGGTTCGCGACCCATCGAGGCAAGTAACCCTTGCTACATGCTAAACAATATTTACTTATAATTAATGACACCCTAAAACCCGCAATCTAACTTTGGTATTATAATTTCCCACTTTTTCATGTACAATATTGTTATATATCATTTTATCTTTAAACTTGGAACCTACAGTTTGCAATTGAACCTAATAACCACATTTACCTGTTTAATCATATTTTTAATATTGACATAGCTTATGGCATTTATCTCTATAGTTTTGTTCCATTCGGACACTCGTATGCATTTTAACCTATAATAGCTGTATTGAACCTTTATATAAATCATTGCACCTCTAAAGTGCTTAAACTTGTTAACATGATTAAAATGCCATAATTGTCATACTACATTCGCATAACATTGAAATCATCTCTGTGACACAACTGACAACTGTACTGCTAATTCAGTGAATCTGCCTGTTGCTTACTTCATTGCTTATCTCATGTTGTTAATGCCCATGCTTGATTATATAACTGATTGTGAGTACACCTATGATATCGCTTGAACTGTCTTGCTACCTACACATTGATTGACCCGACATGGTACCGTATACTGCTTGACTTGACTTGATGTACCATGACCTGATCCGTTACCTGATCTTGTGTCTAATGCTAACAAACCTGACATGTAGTCCTCATGGACCATTCCTGTTGTCTATCCAGACAAACCTGTTTACCTGATCCTGTGTTGGCATTAGTTTCTTGATTTCGGGATACCTGACTTGACTTGCACATATAAGTTGGGGGTATGGGGAAATCAAAGGTGAAACCTGACTTGTAACTCGACAGTTCACTACCTGTCCTGAGTGTACACCCTCCTGTTTTGTGCCTAGCGGCATGTCTCGGTTTCGGCCGAGAATATTGTGGCCGTGGTCCCGGGTATGTACGGGATACTATCGAGTGTACACATTCCTGTTTTGTGCCTAGCGGCATGTCTCGGCTGCAGCCGAGAATATTGTGGCCGTGGTCCCGGGTATGTACGGGATACTATTGAGTTACATCGATGATTCATCAATTTGGTTTCAAAGACTTTAGAACAGAGAACCTGATAGCACAGTTTAGTTTACCCACTGCACACTACCCTGCACTGCCCTGATTCATATTATTATTACCCTTGCTTTATTCATGTTTATATTCGCATTGCCTGTTTATTATGTTATTACTTGATAACATGACGCGCTGACGTCTGGGTTTTGCATGGCCCAGATTCCGTACAGCTATCGCAGTCCGAGCAGGAGTACTTCAGCCAGCAGGCTGAGCTGTGAGTTCAGTAGTAGCTAGTTCATTTATTTTCTGCAGTTTATTCCTGATGTGAGCCCGTATTAGGGGACATACATTTCAGTAATTTTGTATTGGATCTTTTGCTTCCGCATTTTATTATTCTTGACTCATGATATATTGGATTATGGACATGTTTTAGATAGTTTTATTTTGTTCTTGATATCTCTACAGCCGTAATGTGACTGTGGATGGATACTTCCTACCCACAGGTAGCATGGTTGACTATGTCACGTGCCCATTTTAGCGTACTCTGGGAAGCGGGACGTGACAATACATACATACATACATATATATATATATATATATATATATATATATATATATATATATATATATATATATATACATACATATATACGCGTGACATGAGGATGCTATATGATACTTGGAGATGAGTAGATATGATCGGGCATGATGCCGTGAGAAATTTGTTATGTGATCGAGTTATGATATGAGATATGTTATGATATTATAGCGGATCGTTGGATGATGATACCATGTGATTGATGATATATATATATATATATATATATATATTTATATATATATATATATGATAGTTGACATGTGACCAAGTTATGATATGAGATATGTTATAATATTACAGCGGATCGTTGGACGATGATACCATGTGCTTGATGATATATATATCATAGTTGACATATGATTGAGATATGATATGAGATATGTTATGATATTTATCATGGATCGCTTGTACAATGTATACTCATATATGATAATAGGTGTTGATGACATCGGATTGCACGAGACTTTATGTAATACCCAGTACCTATTATACAGTCAAATATGAATTTAAATGAAGTTTATATATTCTAACTTATTTCTTTAATTCTATCTTCAAATTTTTATCGTACTATAACCTTTGGCCCACAATAAATTTATAGTTGTATCGTAATACCCAGTTTTCAACGTACTATTTTACATATTTGAATGAAATAATTTTCCTATATTTTTATTATATTTATGTTCTATTCTTTTATTATAATCCCCTAAAATTTTACTGAATATTTCCAATTCCTATTTTACTATTTTAATCTAAATCCAATCTCCCCCCCTCTTTTGGCCAGGCCCATCTCCTTTTCCCAACTTCTTTTATTTTCCCCACCCCCTTTCTTTCCCGAGCCCAGCCACTCTTTCCCCTCTCTTCTCAGCCCAAATCCAAACCCTAACTCTCCATTTCCCTTTTAAATTCCAAGCCGGACCACTCCCCTCTATCTTTTTCTACTTTTTTTTTTATCTCCGAGCCCGGCCTATCTCTCCCCCTCCCAATTAAATTTAAACTCCTTCCCTACTCGACCCGACCCGACCCGTATCGCCTTCTTCCCCACGTCCCCTCTCCCTCTCTCGCTTTCCCGCTCGTTTTCCCCATACGCCCCTCGCCCACGTCTCGCGCCCGCCTCCCTCGCGCCCCACGTCCCTACGACTCTCGTGCTCGCGCGCTCGCGAAGCCCCTCTCTCCTCGTCTCTCTAACTCGCCCCCTCCTCACTCTCGTATTCTCTATCTCCATCGCCATTCCCTTACACTCCCACGACGACGACGACAACCAACTCCGACCTCCTCCACGACACCCTGGAACCTCCGATGACCCACCACGCCATCTCCTCCTCTTCGCAAACTCGAGACCCGAGCTCCACTGCTCGAGCACCGCCAGCAAACTTCTCACGCTCGACGATGAGCATTCCTCTTCGTTCCCCTCAACTCATCGCCTGCTCACCCCTGCCGCCCCTCTCGACACCCGACGGGCCCATCCCCCTACTCCATCATAAACCCACAGCCGAGAACTCAAGCACCTATCGTCACCGACCTCCACCTTCGGCCACCTCTGAGCACCGCAACCTCCACCTCTCCGCTGCCTCCTCTTGTCGCCTGAGCCGTTGCCTGCGACTCCGAGCTCCACTCATCGAGCCCCCTGCACGCCAGCTCTGAGCTCCAACCAAGACCCACCTCCTCACTGTACCCCCCTTCTCCGAGCCTCACCCCACGTCATTGCACCCTCACCGGCGATCACCCCAGCCACCGTCGTGCACCTCGCCGTCTCTCCCTCTTCCGGCCACCGCCACAGCCCAGCGACCCTGCACCCACCACCTCCAGCCGCTGTCCAAGCTCGTCGTCGCAGCCATGAACTCGAGCTCGAGCCAAGTCGAGGTTGCCGTGCCGCGCGTGTGTCGCGATCGCGCCGCTGCCGTACCATCGTCAACACGTCACCAGGCAAGTTTAGTACTTGCTTCATGCTACTTTTTATATTACAATTCTAATTACCAAAAATTCCCGCATATACTTTTCGTGTAGATTGTTATAAGTTAAGTGTTCGATATAAACCATGACATACAAACCCAGTTAATTTGACGGCAATAACCAACATTGAGTGGCCCGAGTTATAACGAATACCCCTTAAGATTTTGGTTACAAAATAAGGTCGTTTGCTCACGTAAAATGGTGTCCCGATTTCTGTCGTAAAGCCTGAAACTTCCGTACATGCTGAACCGTAAAATTTATGATAAATTGTGGACAAACCGGATTTTAGCGTTCAATGGCTCGTATCGAAGCTAACTGTTTAACCCACTGTACTATATTGTTGATCACTGAATTTTAATAAACTATGATAGAGATAATTGTGGAGGATTTCGATTTTGGACTGCAGTCCAGAACGGAAATCCCAGTTAATCCCTGTTTCTAAACCCCTGTATTTTCCTGTTCAAACATTAGAATGCACGGAACCCTATATCTATACGTATAGAATCGAGTTATATTCCTTACTCCACTGGTCTCACTGGATTCCTAAACCGTTTGATATTTTTAACTCATTTTATAATGTCGATACGTCTTGCTGAATTCTGCAGAGGCAGATTTTACGCATCGAACATAATCTGTCCATAACTCCATGTTGACATAGTATATAACTGATCCGCAAATTGAGGTGAAACCTAACTGATAATCCTAAATATCTTTCAACTATAGCGTCGCCTAAATACGATCCCAATCGGGATTAAAATGCGTTACGAAACAGACTTCCGATTCTAAAACCGGATTTCCAGCAGTGAACGCTTAAAATGAAATGGCCATATCCAGTGATCCTGAAACCCGATTAACGTGAAACCAATTTTGATGGATAGATAATTAAACATACTGCTTACCCCCTTTTTATTGTTTCGCTAAATTTTGCATGTATGATTTATGATAAATTATGCAAGTGGTAGGACACCGACGGATGATATCTTAATCATGCCTTAATTACTGTATTCTCATCACATTACATATATGTCATTGCATTGGTAACCTAGTGATCATGTGCATTACCCAGTGTTAGGTATTAGTGTTTGATTGTGGCAAGTGCGTTAGTGTTTAAGCATGGATGGATAAGTGAAAGTGACACGTACTTGTACACAATCAGTGGACCCTATTGATTTATTGCATTGTCGACGTCTGTGGGACGTGTATAAGTGTGACTATAATTGGTATGGGAAAATTATGGAAGCACTTGTATGGGTGTCACAGGTAAGGCACCAAACACTGTCCATTTATCTTGAGTATCAGTCGAGACATGCTTGATGGAGATTCTGTCTCCAGTTCTCGCGCAGACTTGTCATGGACCGACCGGTATTTGAGCTTATGGTTGGCGTTTGATGTAGATCACGGGGTGTGGGGTAGTTTGAGTGTGAGTTCAACAGAATCTCGGGAGTCCCATTGCCGGCTTATATCGTGATTTTGGGAGTTGTATGGATGGAGTTACTGATTATTATCGTGCGTGTTTCGGGCCCGTGTTCCCTTGCCCTTGGGTCCTACCTTTTGGGTGGGGGATACTCCTGCGTGGTTGACTCTCACACTTGGACTGACGCTGGGCTTAGCGACCTGTATAGTGAGACTTAGAGACTGATAGGGTTAGTGACATTGACATGTATTGCTTACTGATTCAACATACCTGCCATACTGTTTACTGCTTTACTGTTTGCCTGCTCTATTAGATACCTGCATTGGCTACTTCATGTTCACGTCTTTACTCTTTTGATTACTGTTACATACTCATTATTATTGCATGGGTTACCATTGTATCTATATATATATATATTGCTATCATGTCGCTCTGACGACCTGAATATGCATGCTCAGAGTGAGAAGTGGATCTAGCTTGGACCAGGACCTGACGTACCTCGAGGACATCGCGGACATCTTGATCAGCTACCCAGAGTTATACTCTCTTGATCTCCATCTGGTTAGTTCTTTTGTATTTGTTTGATTTAGTGACTATATTTCTCATTACCTGTGCATTGATTACTGATTACCACGTAAAGCTAGAAGCCGAAGTGTGACTACGGCATGATATTTCCTTGACCGTAGGAGTATGGCTGGCCTTGTCAACCCCTCGTATTCCGTATTTTGGGAAGCGGGGCGTGACATGGTTTTGTTGGTATCAGAGCCAGGTTTTGCTTCGATTGGGATTGCAGTTCCGTGTAGTGCTTGACAATCTAAGACATCCTTCGGTCTAAATTGTAAACTTGTTATTCTTGATCTTGATTCACATAGTGTGTTCTGCTATACATTTTGATCCATCCGCTAGAGTTTTGGGTGACTTAGAAGAGTTATGTGGTTGTAATTGTGAACTGCAGTATAGTTACAATACTGTACTCTGTTTGAGTGACTTGGAGTTCTACAGTTGATTTCCACTTGTTTGAATTTCACATTACCCGATACTCTTGTTTCGTTGTTTATTCTATGTCGTACTTTGACTCTAATTCCTGTGCTTTTATCGTTCTCAAAATTGTTGTTTCAGGACCATGTCTTTCAACGACTCTTCTTCTATCTCCACTTCCCAGAATCAGACCGTAGAGATTCTGAATGTACTGCAAGGTCTGAAGGAAGCCCAGGAGCGAACTAACGACCTGTTAGCTGAAGGATTAAGAAGGCAGATGACTCAGGCACCAGCGGAAGCCTCCAATCGTAAGGGAATCCCTATTAAACAAGGAAAAGAGATGAAGATGAAGCGCCTACTTATTCCCCAGCAACGGAAGCAGCGGAAGACCCAACGTTGTGGGTACTGTAAGAAGCAAGGACACCTTCAGAGAGATTGTCGCAGCGCCAAAGGGCAGTGCCTGATTTGCGGATCCAACGAACATCTTGTCAATGGTTGCCCTAAAAGGAAGGAGCTACAAGGAGGAGGTTCGTCCACACTCTCCACTCCTGCTAAGTGATGGTTATTTCGTAGTTCGAGCCTCGAAGATAGTGCGGACCCAGCGCAGGATTCAACTCGCGTAACGAGAATGCAGCGGTCTAGAAATCAAAGAAAAATTATCACGTTTTCTGCTTTCAATAAAAATATTGTCACTCTTTTGTAAATATTTTCCTTTCGTTTGAGATCTTGTATCCGCTGAACCTTTAGTTGAGTGTAATAAAACTCTGAGTTGTGATGTATGTATCGTTCTCTTGCCTCCCACTTTACTCATACTATTTGTTGCATCAGCATTCTAAAATTTGATTTTTCAGTCCTTACCTACCGCGTATTTTCCCTTGTACTCTGTATCCTTGATTATCTTCTTAATGTGTTCCACTGTCTAATCATGACTCTTTCTTTTCAGGCCATGGCCCACCCTGGAGCAGCGCCGCCGCTAGATGAGGACACACGGTCGTGCGTTTCCTTGGACTGCATGCTGGTGAGTTCAGAGGACGAGATCAACGACCCACAGGTTATTTTCGGAAACAGCGATTCCGAGAGTGAGGGATTCGCAGCCCCAGAAGTTGACATGATCAGCGACTCGGACGACGAAGAAGAGAACCCCGAAGAGGACCCAATAGAGGAAGATCCCGAGGAGGACCCGATAGAAGAAAATCCAGGGAAGGAAAACCTTGGGGAGAATCCAGTGGAAGAAAATCTCATGGAAGGAGATCCAGAAGAAGAGAATCATGTAAAAGCAGAAGAGGCTCCAGCCGAGGGAGAAGGACCGGAATAACAAGACCCCGCGGCAGAAGAACCTCCAGTGGCGATCCCTACGAGGCGCTATGGAAATGGACGCCCCTATCTGAGCGCGCGAGCCTACCGTAACCTGCTGAACTTCCACAACCACGACTGACGTGATTTAGCTTTGTCTTCGCTGGCCAAATAAATCTATGTATAGCTTAGGGCAACTTTTTATCTTTCGTGAGTGCCTTGTTTAGAATTTTCTGGAATGAAATAAAATTTATGAGTTCGCTAATCATTTGATTTTTGGTTCACATGATGCTTTGACTGTTTCCTCTATATATTTCTTTTCCTCCTGAGATTCATGATTGTTCACCCTTGCACCCTGTGCCGACCCGACCTCAGTCTCTCCGACATTCAGTTTGAAGTACTACAGTCCGACCTTTCGAGTGGGCCATACTTCATTGTAATCCCTACCTTGGCTAGCCCCTATACATTTTTGTGCTATCTCCTATTACCATAATTACATTCAATGACATCGTATTCGAAATTTAGCTTCCACTAACTTGTGTTTACAGAAATTGCGTGTTATTAACTACTTCCGTTTTACCCATTTTAAATGCTTTACTATTCTTCACATTTTCAATGGCGCAAACATATGTCACACATACTGTTTTGTTTTATTATCTATCGTTTCTCCATATGGGTTTTCTTAAGTTATTTTAAATTGTTTGATCGATATATTCATTCTAAATTATGTTAGCCTATCGGCAAAATCCTTCACTATTGTTTGTTATTGCTATTTTATTTTCTGATATTGTGCATATAGTTTATCATTATAGACGGTCATGCCTTGTGTTTACTTAGGCCTATTCTTTCAGTTGCGTTATTTCTCATACTTATATAGACCTTAGACTTTTATCTAGCTGCTTTTAAATAAATCGCTATATGTTAGTGCTTGAGTTGGTGGCCTTTTGCATATTATTTTATAACTTATCGTTATTTTAAATTTCGAGGACGAAATTTTTATTTAAGTGGGGTATGATGTAATACCCAGTACCTATTATACAGTCAAATACGAATTTAAATGAACTTTATTTATTCTAACTTATTTCTTTAATTCTATCCCCAAATTTTTATCGTACTATAACCTTTGGCCCACAATAAATTTATAGTTGTATCGTAATACCCAGTTTTCGACGTACTATTTTACATATTTGAATGAAATAATTTTCCTATATTTTTATTATATTTATGTTCTATTCCTTTATTGTAATCCCCTAAAATTTTACTGAATATTTCCAATTCCTATTTTACTATTTTAATCTAAATCCAATCTTCCCCCTCTTTTGGCCAGGCCCATCTCCTTTTCCCAACTTCTTTTATTTTCCACATCCCCTTTCTTTCCTGAGCCCAGCCACTCTTTCCCCTCTCTTCTCAGCCCAAATCCAAACCCTAACTCTCCATTTCCCTTTTAAATTCCAAGCTGGCCCACTCCCCGCTATCTTTTTCTATTTTTTTTATCTCCGAGCCCGGCCCATCTCTCCCCCTCCCAATTAAATTTAAACTCCTTCCCTACTCGACCCGACCCGTCTCGCTTTCTTCCCCATGTCCCCTCTCCCTCTCTCGCTTTCCCGCTTGTTTTCCCCATACGCCCCTCGCCCACGTCTCGCGCCCGCCTCCCTCGCACCCCACGTCCCCACGACTCTCTTGCGCTCGCGCTCGCGAAGCCCCTCTCTCCTCATCTCTCTAACTCGCCCCCTCCTCACTCTCGTCTTCTCTATCTCCATTGCCATTTCTTTACACTCCCACGACGACGACGACAACCAACTCCGGCCTCCTCCACGACACCCTGGAACCTCTGACGACCCACCACGCCATCTCCTCCTCTTTGCAAACTCGAGACCCGAGCTCCACTGCCCGAGCACCGCCAGCAAACTTCTCACCCTCGACGATGAGCATTCCTCCTCGTTCCCCTCAACTCATCGCCTGCTCACCCCTGCCGCCCCTCTCGACACCCGACGGGCCCAGTCCCCCTACTCCATCATAGACCCACAGCCGAGAACTCAAGCACCCATCGCCGCCGACCTCCACCTTCGGCCACCTCTGAGCACCGCAACCTCCACCTCTCCGCTGCCTCCTCTTGTCGCCTGAGCCGTTTCCTGCGACTCCGAGCTCCACTCATCGAGCCCCCTGCACACCAGCTCTGAGCTCCAACCAAGACCCACCTCCTCACTGCACCCCCCCTTCTCCGAGCCTTGTCCCACGTCACTGCACCCTCACCGGCGATCACCCCAGCCACCGACGTGCACTTCGCCGTCTCTCCCTCTTCTGGCTACCGCCACAGCCCAGCGACCCTGCACCCACCACCTCCAGCCGCCGTCCAAGCTCGCCGCCGCCGCCGTGAACTCGAGCTCGAGCCAAGTCGAGGTTGCCGTGCCGCGCGTGTGTCGCGATCGCGCCGCTGCCGTACCGTCGTCAACACGTCACCAGGCAAGTTTAGTACTTGCTTCATGCTACTTTTTATATTACAATTCTAATTACCAAAAATTCCCGCATATACTTTTCGTGTAGATTGTTATAAGTTAAGTGTTCGATGCAAACCATGACATAAAAACCCAGTTAAGTTGACGGAAATAACCAACATTGAGTGGCCCGAGTTATAACGAATACCCCTTAAGATTTTGGTTACAAAATAAGGTCGTTTGCTCACGTAAAATGGTGTCCCGATTTCTGTCGTAAAGCCTGAAACTTCCGTACATGCTGAACCGTAAAATTTATGATAAATTGTGGACAAACTGGATTTTAGCGTTCGATGGCTCGTATCGAAGCTAACTGTTTAACCCACTGTACTATATTGTTGATCACTAAATTTTAATAAACTATGATAGAGATAATTGTGGAGGATTTCGATTCTGGACTGCGGTCCAGAACGGAAATCCCAGTTAATCCCTGTTTCTAAAACCCTGTATTTTCCTGTTCAAACATGAGAATGCATGGAACCCTATATATATACGTAGAGAATCAAGTTATCTTCCTTACTCCACCGGTCTCACTGGATTCCTAAACCGTTTGATATTTTTAACTCATTTTATAATGTCGATACGTCTTGCTGAATTCTGCAGAGGCAGATTTTACGCATCGAACATAATCTGTCCATAACTCCCTGTAGACATAGTATATCTCTGATCCTCTAATTGCGGTGGAAACCTAACTGATAATCCTAAATATCGTTCAACTATAGTGTCGCCTAAATACGATCCCAACTGGGATTAAAATGCGTTACGAAACGGACTTCCGATTCTAAAACCGGATTTCCAGCAGTGAACACTTAAAATGAAATGGCCATATCTAGTGATCCTGAAACCCGATTAACGTGAAACCAATTTTGATGGATAGATAATTAAACATACTGCTTACCCCCTTTTCATTGTTTCGCTAAATTTTGCATGTATGATTTATGATAAATTATGCAAGTGGTAGGACACCGACGGATGATATCTTAATCATGCCTTAATTACTGTATTCTCATCACATTACATATATGTCATTGCATTGGTAACCTAGTAATCATGTGCATTACCTAGTGTTATGTATTAGTGTTTGATTGTGGCAAGTACGTTAGTGTTTAAGCATGGATGGATAAGTGAAAATGACACGTACTTGTACACAATCAGTGGACCCTATTGATTTATTGCATTGTCGACGTCTGTGGGACGTGTATAAGTGTGACTATAATTGGTATGGGACAATTATGGAAGCACTTGTATGGGTGTCACAGGTAAGGCACCAAACACTGTCCATTTATCTTGAGTATCAGTCGAGACATGCTTGATGGAGATTCTGTCTCCAGTTCTCGCGCAGACTTGTCATGGACCGACCGGTATTTGAGTTTATGGTTGGCATTTGATGTAGATCACGGGGTGTGGGGTAGTTTGAGTGTGAGTTCAAAAGAATCTCGGGAGTCCCATTGCCGGCTTATATCGTGATTTTGGGATTTGTATGGATGGAGTTACTGATTATTATCGTGCGTGTTTCGGGCCCGTGTTCCCTTGCCAATGATGCGCATGTTCCACATACACATATTTTCCGGCTCACACACATCATTATCGGTAATTGCCATGTCATGTACACTTTAGAAAATATCATCTCATTGATATAATCAGCTAAATGCTAGTTACCACATAATACTTGTGTGATTGCTCTCATGTGTTAACTTAGAGATTGCATTCTTTACATAGATACTTCATGCATTCATATAATCATTCATGTACTATTATGGGGCTTTATGCCGATATTCACTGTTTACTTACCCTTGATTCTTGGATTTCGTATTTCCATGAGATTTCTGGATTTGGGGGAAAACCGCAAGAATTTATAATAACTTCTCTCTCTCTCTTATTTAAAATACCAGTTGCGGTTTTCTCGTGATGTATATGTCGTCCACCATGAGTTTTCATGATTGCTGTTGGATTTCGAGACCCGATTCGAGGAGTAAGATGAACCGTTTCGGATACATGGTGGGCCCGGTAAGGTACCCCGGGGCAAGAAGCTCGAGTTGTAGACGATGAGCCTGGCAGGGGAAGACTACCTACCGGTGATGTCTGGCGCGGCGGATATCCGGAGGATACTGACCGTTGTAATGAGATTTGATGATATGGGCCAATCTGGACTGACAGAGCCCGAGATATTAAGACATTGAGACTTTGAGATATTGAGATATTGTGTCGATACTTGACACGGGCTTTCTGTCGATTTCACTGATAATGTTTCAGTTTTATTATACAAGTTTTACTGATGATTTCTTTATATCAGATTTTTCAGATTTCGTGGTGGATTTACTCATTCATGATGCATTCATACATCAGATATATGATTTATTGCTGTTTAGTGACACTGACACGAGCACTGAGTATTGCACTTATGCATTGATTATTACCCTGTCACTACTAGATGTCTAGTGTTATGTTAAGTATATTATTATGGCCTAGGAGATCGTCGTGCATGCGATTTCTACCCGCAGATGTAATCTAATAACAAGTTGGCAACTCACCCCCGTTGTGCCAAATTTTCTTTCAGGTCCAGATGTACAGGTTTCCTTGGCGGCTTGTTGGCACACCACTTCATTTAGGGTGATTGCTTGGTAGGTTGGTTCACTTGTATCGTGACCACCGTTGTACTTTTATTTATGTCGGTTGCATCTAGTAAGCTCCATCAACCAGACTTGTATTATTTGATAGTTTTAGAAAACCAGTTGTTTTTCTTTCGACCTTAGAGTCGTGCTTGTATTATTATGGTTTTTTGGTGGATTTTGGTTTTTCTTCTGAGTTTTGTTCCTCGCCCTTCGGCGTTGTATATTATTGCTTGCGTGGTTCTGACCGCCAATTGGCGAAGAGTTAGATCCCGCTTGGGGATGCCCTTTTTATTGCTTATGTATATAATCTTGTTTGTACCTATTTGGGGCCAATTTTTACAAAGGAGACTCTGCCGAAATTTTGGGAAAATTTGATGTTGCTTTTAAACTTGCTTTCCTACATTTCTTCTTTTAAATGGTTTAGATTTCTGGGCTTCGACTTGCTTAGATTACGTTATGCCTCTAGACGTTTCGTAATTTAAGTGCCGGTCACGTTCCGTACCTTCGGGTCGTGACAAAGTTGGTATCAGAGCGTTAGGTTTTACCTTCTAGTGTAGGATGACCATTGGTTGATGGAGTAGGTGACTAAAGTAGAGTGACGTACCGTGGGTATGTTCTGCGGCATACCTACGATACGCTACTCCGCTTAAGAAGCCTTAGGATGTATATTTCTTTGCACCGTATTTCTATTCGTTCCTATGATCTATCTTCGTCGATATCGGATGGTGGTTTCTGTTACTAGGGTTGCACGGGCTGAGAGGGTTGCGGCTAGAGTTGCGGTCAGCGTGAGCGTTTGATATCTGCACCAGATGATTAGGCCACTGCTAGAGACCGGCTAGAATGTGATGACCGTTAGTGCATCGTCTGTTCTTGAGGATCAAGGCACTGTTAGCGTGCAGACGAAGGGTATTCCCATGTCATCTAGGCAAAGTTAAAAAGTTCGAACGAATGTCAGAAACCCATTTTCCCAAATTTAAGGTATTCGGAAGAACATGCAAGTAATTCTATGGACCCTCTAGAAGAATGAAACCCTAACTCGACATAATGACCATGAAAACGCCTTTGAACCTTATGGTTTGCGGCAGTTCCGCAGTGCCATTAGTCAGGATTGGGTTTGCCCTTCTACGGCTGGTCCGCAGGTGTTGTGGCATGTACTGAATATTTTTAAATTGTACTTGAGTGTTGAGCTCTCGGGGAATTATGGGACTTTGATGAATCGATCGAAAAGTTTAACGTAGTCCGGATATCATGTGATGGGATACATTACTTGGGAGACTCTAGATATGAGTATAGCCGTTTGTAGCGCCATTCATACAGCTGCGAAGAGATGATAGCCAAAGAACACCAGGCACCAGACTATGGATGGGATGCAAGGAGTTATCTTGCTCTGCTAGCTTTGGATACACCGACACCTTCGACATTCGAGAAGGAGCATATCGACGTCAGTGTTACGATTTGCAATTTGGTGATTTGAATATCACATTTCCGCTGTTTGGATTTTGGTATTTTGAGGATTTCATTTTATGATTGGTTTTTCTATGTACTCATTCTTTGCACTCGATTAGTGTTCCGTGTATCAGTTGTATTGATGTTCGTTTTGTGCATACCCATTGCACTTGATTTTGATTTTATACATTCTGAGATACTGATTTGATTTCGTGTATATGGGTTGCACATGATTTTGGACTCATGTTTTCGGTATAGTTTTCTTGCACTTTTCGTACTTTTATTTGGTTTTGTGCACACTGATGCACGTGGTCATAAGTTTATCTATCGCGGTATACTTGATTTGGATTCGGTGTATGTCGTATACCGCCGATTTCGGTTTTGATGTTCGATATATGTTTTCGTGCACCATGTGCATTCGATTGAGATTCTTGCGCACACTTGGCGCACTTGATGCGATTTTGTGCACACCAGATGCACTAAGTCGGGGTTTTGTGCAGATTAAATGCACCGGATGTTGTTTTCGTGCACGCTCGTTGCATTTGATAGATGTTTTTGGTGCACACCCGTTGCACTCAGTTTTGTTTCTGTGCGTATTCGTGGCATCTGTATTTTGTTTCGATTTCCGTGCGCACCGGACGCACATGGTATTTGTATGCTGTATTTGAGATCGATTTCATTTTGAGCTGTACGTTTTTATGATAATTACTATTTGGTGTAGTAACTGAGCAGGACTGTTCTGAGAACAGTATCTAGGTGTTTTTGCATGCTTCTCTATTCAGATATTTGGATGATTTTACTACGATGCGTACTATATGTACATGTTATAGTTTTGAGTATATCATGTTGATTTCGTATTGGACCTTGATATTGTATTTTCACTATAACTCCGATGATTGCGTGATGATTGACAGAGTTTTGATTTTGAGTTATGTACTTGTTTTCCGTGCGCATGCATTGCGCTAAGATGTGTTTTAAGTATTGATAATTTCGGAGCCCCGACGATTTGAGTGCTTTACTGAAATGTTTTAGTATTTAGAGGGAGTTTTAATTTAAATTCGGGGACCGAATTTTTTAAGGGGGGAAGACTATAACATTTTAAAAATAAATAAATAAATAAATAAATAAAATACTTTAGATGAATTTTCTGATAATCGGTAAAATAAACCGTAATTTCCGTAAAACTTAACCATAATTATTTTTCATCATAGATTTAAAAAGACCTATTTTAACTATGTAATTGCTTGTAATTGAAATTATTTAGTGAATTATAAATTGTTAGTTTAATTAAATATTTTTCCTAAATTAATTATTTCAAATATTATTATAAGCTTTTAAATATACATTAGATTAGTGTAAATTGCAAATTGGAATGGGTTAATTTGACAAATGTGAACCATGCCATATTGGAATCAAGTGTATAACATGCAAAATTCTTTCTCAAAATTCTCCATGGTTCTAGATTTTTCTAGGATTTATTTAGAAAAGAAAATAAATAAAATCAAATAAATGAGAAATGACATAAAGGATGTAATTATTATAGAAGTCTTCTATACAATTCCACACATTTTCACCTCACTCTCTCTCTCCCTTCTCCTTGACCGAGCCCTCATCTTGGCTGCCCAAAAATTTTCCCCATTTCACTTTGCATCAAAAATCTCCAAAAATTCATCAAAAATCCAAAATAAAACCTCACAAATTCCAAGTCCAATCCTTACCCATTATTTTTTAGCCATATTAGTTTGGATCTTGGAGCAACGTTAGCATTTTTGGGAGGCTTGGGTGCATGTTGATCTCATGTTTATTGAGGTATAATTCTAACCCTAGTGTTAATTGTAGGTTAATTACTTTAATTTAATGAATTTCTGTGTTTATTATGGTTCAAATTGCTAACTTGAAAATTCAAGATTAGGGTTTTTAAATCAAGTTAGGGTTTTTATAAGTTGTTTATGATTACATGGTGTAGTTTAAAATGTTAAGACATGGAAAAATTAATCTAGTTGTTAATTTGTAAATTGTTGCATTTAAAACATCCAAATTAAGAATTTTAAGCAAACTAGATTTTTAGAAATTAATTAAAAATGTGAGATTAAAATCTAGTAAGGGTTTTCATCACATCATTAACATTATAATTTATAGTTTAACACTTTATATCATGCAAAATCTAGTTTAGTTGTTGTTTTGTGCATTGTTACTTCGAAATTGTTAAAATTAGATAATTTTGCAAACTAGAATTTTGGGTTTAATGAAAATTGATGAGATTAAATTATAGAAATGGTTTGTATGATCTAATTATGATATTTAGTGAATATTGTGGCCACTAGTTTTGTTTAATCATCAAGTTTCGAATTAAAACGGTAATTAAGTGCTTTCTAGTTTTCGGAAATAAATCGATTAGAATTATTTTAAGGTTTTGATGATTTAAAGCCTATTTCATATATAATTAGTGGGTTTTGAAACCACGATTTGTACATTTTGGTTTTATCTCGATCAATTGGCGTTTGTATGTCGAAGTCGAGGGTTACTTGGTTCTTTTGCATGAGCGGGTCATAGGTTTTAACCTTGGCGGGTTTCGTGCCCGTTTTGGTTTTGTCCGTGATTTCGGTTTACGATATTATATGTTTACATATAGGTACCTCTCACGTGGACTTCGGACGATGAAGAAGAGGATGGCGGCATCGACTTCGGCAGACAAGGACTGGGTGAGTAGATGTATATCTACGGGGGAAATCGGATGGATGGCGTATAGCACCCCCGCAACTTCATAGTATATTATGTGGTCTTGATATGGTAATATATAGATATGTTATTGCAAGATATGAATACAGAGCAAGAAAGATTTTAGGAGACCACGGATCAGAATTTGTGTAAGTTGAATGATGGTGTTTTAGTCTAGTTCTTAGTCGCGAGACCCTAGAGTATAGGTTGACACACACACGCACGCACGCACACACATACACTTGACTTGGTGTATATGTGTGTGTGTGTGTATGAATGTGTGTAGATTTCTATATATATATATATATATATATATATACGCGCGACATGAGAATGTTATATGATACTTGGAGATGAGTCGATATGACCGGGCATGATATCGTGAGAAATTTGTTATGTGATCGAGTTATGATATGAGATATGTTATGATATTATAGCGGATCGTTGGATGATGATACCATGTGATTGATGATATATATATATGATAGTTGACATGTGACCGAGTTATGATATGAGATATGTTATGATATTACAGCGGATCGTTGGACAATGATACCCTGTGGTTGATGATATATATATGATAGTTGACATATGATTGAGATATGATATGAGATATGTTATGATATTTATCATGGATCGCTTGTACAATGTATACTCATATATGATAATAGGTGTTGATGACATCGGATTGCACGAGACTTTAGGTCAGTAACCAGATCATGATATTGTTTGATGATGATACCTTATGAATGATGATGTATATATGATAGTTGACCCGTACCCCGATTTTGGGATACCGTACAATGGATTTTACCGTACGAGGTATAGATATGATGATTGATCCGCACTCTTGACTCGAGGAAGTCGTACTATGTACGTGACGCTATTGAGGCTGGATAGCCGACTCTTAGAGGTATCGACTCGGACTTTATGTGGACTTTTCTTACCTTTCAACCAGTTCCTTAGTTAGTCTATTAGTGGTTTAGGTAGATGCTAGTTTAGGCTCGAGTCATACATATTTTCAAAACCAACGAATCGTGAGCATTTTTCAAAAATACAACTGGGGGATACTACGGATTTTCAAAGGATGTATCTTTTCTCAAAAATACCGTAGCCCCTATTTTTCTAAAAACCACGATTCTTGCTTTTTCAAACACCAAAACGGTATGACTCGTATAGTAGAAAAGTATATTCTTCGGTATTGCGGTTATTACTCCTTCTCTGTTATATTCATGTTATTCTTATTATACTGCATGTTTATACATATGTTCCCTAACTGTTATGATTCTATCTGTTAGGACACCAGCACCATTATCGATGATGCGCATGTTCCACGTACACATATTTGCCGGCTCACACACATCATCATCGGTAATTGCCATGCCATGTACACTTTAGAAAATATTATCTCATTGATATAATCAGCTAAATGCTAGTTACCACATAATACTTGTGTGATTGCTCTCATGTGTTAACTTAGAGATTGCATTCTTTACATAGATACTTCATGCATTCATATAATCATTCATGTACTATTCTGGGGCTTTATGTCGATATTCACTGTTTACTTACGCTTGATTCTTGGATTTCGGATTTTCATGAGATTTCTGGATTTGGGAGAAAACCGCAAGAATTTATAATAACTTCTCTCTATCTCTCTCTCTCTTATTTAAAATACCAGTTGCGGTTTTCTCGTGATGTATGTGTCGTCCACTATGAGTTTTCATGATTGCTGTTGGATTTCAAGACCCGATTCGAGGAGTAGGATGGACTGTTTCGGGTACATGGTGTGCCCGGTAAGGTACCCCGGGGCAAGAAGCTCGAGTTGTAGATGATGAGCCTGGCAGGGGAAGACTACCTACTGGTGATGTCTGGTGCGACGGATATCCGGAGGATACTGACCGTTGTCGTGAGATTTGATGATATGGGCCGATCCGGACTGACGGAGCCCGAGATATCGAGACTTTGAGATATTGAGATATTGTGTCGATGCTTGACACGGGCTTTTTGTCGATTTCACTGATGATGTTTCAGTTTTATTATACAAGTTTTACTGATGATTTCTTTATATCAGATTTTTCAGATTTTGTAGTGGATTTCCTCATTCATGATCCATTCATACATCAGATATATGATTTATTGCTGTTTAGTGACACTAACACGAGCACTGAGTATTGCACTTATGCATAGATTATTACCATGTAAGTACTAGATGTCTAGTGTTATGTTAAGTATATTATTATGGCCTAAGAGATCGTCGTCCATGCGATTTCTACCCGCAGATTTAATCTACTCACGAGTTGGCAACTCACCCCCGTTGTGCCAAATTTTCTTTCAGGTTCAGATGTGCAGGTTTCCTTGGCGGCTTGTTGGCACACCACTTCATTCAGGATGATTGCTTGGTAGGTTGGTTCACTTGTATCGTGACCACCGTTGTACTTTTATTTATGTCAGTTGTATCTACTAAACTCCATCAACCAGACCTGTATTATTTGATAGTTTTAGAAAACCAGTTGTTTTTCTTTCGACCTTAGAGTCGCGCTTGTATTATTATGGTTTTCTGGTGGATTTTGGTTTTTCTTCTGAGTTTTGTTCCTCGCCCTTCGGCATTGTATATTATTGCTTGCGTGGTTCTGACCGCCAATTGGCGAAGAGTTAGCTCCCGCTTGGGGATGCCATTTTTATTGCTTATGTATATATTCTTGTTTGTACCCATTTGGGGCCAGTTTTTACAGAGGAGACTCCGCCGAAATTTTTGAGAAAATTTGATATTGCTTTTAAACTTGTTTCCTACAATTCTTCTTTTAAATGGTTTAGATTTCTGGGCTTCGGCTTGCTTAGATTACGTTATGCCTCTAGACGTTTCGTAATTTAAGTGTCAGTCACGTTCCATACCTTCGGGTCGTGATAGCCATGTTCTACGGGACCAGGATTTTCTTTGGCCGTTTTCCACGGGGTCAGGATTGACTTTAGCCGTGTTCCACGGGGCCAGGAGGTGCTCTAGCTGTTTTCCACGGGGTCAGGATTGACATTAGCGGTGTTCTACGGGACCAGGAGGTGCTCTGGCCGTTTCCCACGGGGTCAGGATTGACTTTAGCCGTGTTCTATGGGACCAGTATTTGCTCTGGTCGTTTCCCATGGGCTCAGGATTGACTTTAGCCGTGTTCTACGGGACTAGGATTTGCTCTGTCCGTTTTCTACGGGGTCAGGATTGACTTTAGCCGTGTTCTACGGGACCAGGAGGTGCTCTGGTCATTTCCCACGGGGTCAGGATTGACTTTAGCCGTGTTCTACGGGAACAGGATTTGCTCTGGTCGTTTCCCACGGGGTCAGGATTGACTTTAGACGTGTTCTACGGGACCAGGATTTGCTCTGGCCGTTTCCCACGGGGTCAGGATTGACATTAGCCGTGTTCTACAGGACCAGGATTTGCTCTGGCCGTTTCCCACGTGGTCAGGATTGACTTTAGCCGTGTTCTACGGGACCAGGATTTGCTCTGTCCGTTTCCTATGGGGCCAGGATTGACTTTAGCCGTGTTCCACGGGGCCAGGAGGTGCTCTGGCTGTTTTCCACGGGGTCAGGATTGACATTAGCCGTGTTCAACGGGACCAGGAGGTGCTCTGGCCATTTCCCACGGGGTCAGGTTTGACTTTAGTCGTGTTCTACGGGACCAGGATTGGCTCTGGTCGTTTCCTACGGGGTCAGGATTGACTTTAGCCGTGTTCTACGGAGCCAGGATTTGCTCTCTCGGTTGTCTGTGAACCGTCGAGGTTTGGAACAGGGACTTTGCCATGGCTCCAAGGTTGATTGTCGCGTCTAAATCCAGCTGGAATGAGGAGGAACACTGTTGGTGATCTCTAGGCTGTTTGTGAACCGTCGAGATTTGGAACAGGGACTTTGCCATGGCTCCAAGGTTGATTGTCGCATCCGAATCCTGCTGGAATGAGGAGGAACGCTGTTGGTGATCTCTAGTCTGTCTGTGAACCGTCGAGATTTGGAACAAGGACTTTGCCATGGCTCTAAGGTTGATTGTCGCGTCTGAATCCTGCTGGAATGAGGAAGAACGCTGTTGGTGATCTCTAGGCTCTAGATGCGGCCGTCGAGACTTGGCTCTCTTTCTGATGGAGTCTGGTGGGAATGTATGGTTCCCTCTTTATTTGTGCCCCTGGATTGTATATAGGGATCGATGTGATCTCACCTCCAGGGCAAAAAGTTTCATTTTATATTTTTTCTTTCCGCGATACTCTATCATTTCAGCTTTTATACCGCGAAAATCACGATTGCCCAATCATTTCGGCTATTTTTCGCGGTGCCCAATCATTTCGGCTATATATTTTTTTTACTCGCTGCTTTTTATTGCAAGTTGCCCAACCATTTCGGCTATTTTGTATGCATATATTTTACTTCCTGATTTTGTTGCAAGTTGCCTTATCATTTCGGCTATCTCATATGCACTTTTGCCTCGCTATTTTTTTTCTTATTGCGGGTTTAGATTTGGAATTTGATACCGATTTAGGCATCAGTATCGCTACGACTGGGATATTGCCAGGAGCGAATCATCATTTGCCTTTGTCAGTTCGAACAAAGGTGGCTTAGCAATCAGGGTTAGGATCCTGTCGACTAAGTCTTTTAACTTCATGAGCCGTAAGGGTCTCATGAAGGCATTTTTCCCTACAAGTTGTGAGGATATCGTAAGTGCGTTTTCTCCTTAAAAATCGTGAGGATTCCCAAGTGTACGGTCTGTTCATATCAGAAAACTGCATTCTAATACCGCCCATTCATTATCTATTTGTTGTATTTATCGGTACTATTAACCAGTGTCTGCTCAGTAATACAGATTACAGGTATTCGTGACGAAATACTGGAAATACATTTAAAAGAACGGATATATCAATTGAGAGTCGACACTGCAACCAGAACCGCAATCCGACCGATACTTCAGGAGTCCCTTTTTGCAACAAGTCTGTGTACACATTTTTCTATCTAAATGGTCCAACACAACAAATGTGTACACAAGACTTTTAGGCACATATGGATATGATATAATATGCATTCAAGGCAAAATATTATATGCATTCAAGGCTAAACATCATGTGTTGATTTTTTTCCTTCCAAAACTGAAATCAAATCAAAGTCAATTAAACAAATCAGCATGAGCCATAATGGGGGCAGCCATGAATCAAGCCACATGTGGGAATGGAGTACTGAGAATTTAATGGTGAATATTATGTGTTGAATTCAAGATTCAAAATTCTCTCCAAAATCTGGGTGCAGACCAAGCCAAATCAGAGAAAATAAACTACGCCAAAGTAATGTGAGGGGACAAACAAACCATCACACGAAGCATGAGACGGTTCCAACAAGTTGTGGCCGGCCACATCACCTCCTGGACCGGCCTGGCCGGCCCCACCTCCTCATGTGGGCCCCAGCTCCTCACAGTGACTTCCTTGCTGCCACGTAGCTATAATTTTATTGTTTATTTTCTTTTCTTTTCTGCCTATAAAAGCAGGCAGTGGGCAAAGGTTCAAGGGGACATTCTTTAGTCTTGGATTGTCATTCTTTGTCCAAGTTTTCTATTCTCCTTTCTTGTAAATAGCTTAGTCCCCTTGAGTTCTTAACTTTCTCTTGATCCTTCAACCTCTTGATTGAGCTTGCAAGATTAAGGGTTGGTTATTGATCCCATGGCTTGTCTTGAGTTCTATGGTTCTTAGTCTTTCTTACTTGCATTTTCATTCTTGTCTTTTATTACTTGCAATTTATTACCATGTCATTTAATTACTTGCTTGTGATCTTTTCTTCTCTTTGTTTATCTTATCTTTTGTTCTCTCTTTTTGGTTTGTTTTGTGAATGGTTGTTAATATGGTGTTGTTAGGAAGAAATACTATATTGTAAGTTAACGTTTCGTTCCTCATTTCCTTTTCCCGTTATTTTCCTTTGAACTCCTCCCAAACGTTATGCAAGCGCTCCGTTAGGCACCCTACCCTACCAAGGTAACGGTGATTCCTAACCGCGACCGGTTGCGTTCGGTTTGGCCGGAGGCGAAAGCAAGAGACAAGAACGGAAGGACAAGGGTCAATAAGCGGGATTCCATGAATATTGTGCTTAAATACCCTAATCCACGTTGTTGCCGATTGCTCTAGCTTCAATTGGTTAAGACTCGGCTCAAAGGACTTGAATACGGATTTCCTTAACTTACAATATTCTATCTTATCCTAACAAGCATTTACTTTGCATATAACACTTAGGTTAGATACGAACAATCCGCCTACGCGCATTAACTCGTTATGAAAAGAAACATAAACGCTCTGTCTCCCTGTGGATCGACCCGTGCTCATCGCGGCTAGCTGCAAAGCGAAACCGTCCTGATCGCGGTTAGACTTTAGAACTCTTAAATATCCGACACGCTTTTGGCGTGCGATCAAATGGCGCCGTTGCCGGGGAGACGGTAACGTTTTCATTTTTGTTATTTCGGATTAATCTTGTTAATACCCATCTAACCCTATTTTTCAAAACAACATAAAAATTTCAAAACCAAAAACCAAAATCAAAACAAAATTTAACACAAGCTAACCATTTTGTTCTCTGGATTTTATACCTGCTTGCACTCTATAACTAAAATAAAAAGATAAACAATACCAGTGTGGCATTAGTGGAACACTGAGAGTACTGTTGAAATTTGGAGCCCTACCTCATCAAGTTAGCCGGCGACATCATCACCAAATCCGGCGACGCCGGCCCTTTCACCACCTCTTGCTTCCAATTTCTCCTCTGAGCTCCAGTGTTCTATTTTTGTCCTATTTGTATTGTTTGTTTGTTTTATAATTTTTAGTGTGCAGGTATTTGGGCATTTGTATCGTTTTTCCGCACTAATATCCATTTTTTCCGACATTTCAGATTTTGCGGATTTGCGAACAGCGAGCGTGGGGAGCAAAGTGCACATTCAAAGTTAAGATGGTTACGAAATACAGCGCCAAAGATCCGGGTAGTTTGACCCGCGCAAGCGAAATTTTCAAGCTTACCGGATTTGATTCAACGGGGGTTTCCTAACCCAAAAACTTAACGGTACGTATTCACAGACACCTTCTTCTTAAATCCGACGCATCCACTATCTATTTTTGCAAGATTCTTTGCAAGTTCGCTAGCAAACGCCAAAAATTGACTAACCCGTATTTGTTGTAGTGCCATGCTTAAAGCAAAAAATGATTGTTTGATTCTTTGAATTTTTATTGAATTGCGCATTGCATACATTAATACGGACTTAAGGGCAAGCAAACCCCACAACATACGGTAAAGGATTTCATCACCTTTTCCGTAGCCCACAAATCACGAAACTGAGCATAAACGTTCACCCACACAAATTTTAAAAGAAACTAGACTTTAAGCCTTTAAGGACTTCGCGCTCACTAGGAGAAGTTAACTGTGTTTAAAACACCGCTTAAGGTATATTGTTTACGGGGTGTCTAGGAAAGTGTTAACGGCGAAACCGCCAAAAGAGAAAGGGTTATTTAATTAAGGACCTTCGCGAAAGCGTCGGAAAACCTCCCCTTATCTCTGCACTTACCTGGCCTTGTGATCAGTGTATCTTGAGCCAGTTTCTCGACACAGTTTTACTTCACCAATCAAGTTCTTGAGCAAGTCTAGTTGACCTAGGTGAACCCTAGAACGATTAGGTGTGTGATATTTTTGTGTCGTGATTGTTTTTGTCCAGATTCTTTTTTTTGTATATTTCATTTTTTTGTTAATAACTAACTAAAAAAAATAAAAAAAAATCACATTCTTTTTCCCCTCCTTTTCTCTTCCTTTCTTTCTTTCTCTCTTCATATCATGGGTACCCCACCTCGAAAAACCCTTGCCGAACTTTGGTACCCACAACCATACATAACTTCCTACGGTTCTTGCTTTGGCCGAATTTCGAACGACCCCTCCATGCCCAAAATTTCATTGAAAGATCGCATAGACGCGTCTAGGACAAACACTTGCACTCCGCAATCCACTTTGTATCAACATTTTCAACCTCCCCCCTTCTTATGTTGATACCCCTTTTGCAAGTCGTCCTTTGTCCATCGTTGAACATATTAAACAATCTCGTAGCCGATCTTTCACTCCTTTCACCACTTCAAATTCTTGGGATCAATAATTCCATTCACCCTCTTATCCGTATGTTGATCCTACCCCTGTCCAGCCATTCAATTCCTACCAGTCCTACCCGACTGTTGCACCTTCCCTAGACATTGCTTCTAAACCGCCATTTAGGAATTTTCAGTATCCAAACAACTTTGAATCTTTTACTGAAACCCCTTCATAACCTATGTCTAGTCTAGAACGGTCGTTGGAAGACTTTAGGGTAGCATCATACCAACAGATGATGGATTTGAATGCGTTCATGATCGCCCTCATACAACCTAGTGACCCGGTAGCTAGTTTTCAACTAGCTCCACATTTTATAATGTATGATGAGGCGGTAGGACATGCTGAGAATTTGAGTGGAGAGAGTGAGCTGTACACCCTTCCAAATCAAACCTACCCATTGCAAATTGAATCTCACAACTCTTATTTTGAAAGTCTATCGAGTATCCCAAATGATTTATCAATTGAAGATAGAATGGTTAATGAGTTGTGCGACTTTGTAGTATTTGATTTACCCGATTGTGAAGGGTCCTTTCCAAGTGAAACCAATCCTAATCCTTTTGACCTCTACACCTCCATCTTAGAACGAGAATCGATTGAAATCCATGCTTTTGATGAAGTGTCTGAGAAAATTGATTTTCACTTGATTAAGGATATAGACGCTGGGAATATTTTGGATGATGAACTCGCAGTTTTGGATGAGTTTTTCTCCCCAATTCATCATCCTGAGTCATTAACTGTTTTTCCCGAACTTCATATGCGTCTTGATTTTGATGATAAATGCATGGATAAAATGAATTTTGAGGAGAATATTGAGGATAGTTTTGAGGATGAACCAGTTTTAATTGATGGGTCGGATTTTCCAATTCATCCTATCCCCTTCATTGACTGTGTACACCCTCCTGAACCTTTACCTGATACCCCTCCTCACTCACTCCCCTCCATCCATTCCATCGTTCCGACATTGCACGAAACCGTATCACTTTCATTTCTTGTGTCTGGTTTACCGAGTTCGGCGTACCCATTTTCTCTCACGAATCTTGAGGGATTTGACCCAATTTCTCGACGGGTTAATAAATTAGCACAATCGCTTTTCACACATCGGTCATTACAAATTGCGCTAATTTATTCACTCCATTTTCACCCTCAAGTTCGTACACCAATTCTTTTTCCCTTCCGCCATTCTTCCTCTCATATACCGAGACCGTATCCCGCTTTTATCTCCATACGGTCTCGCGTATTCTCTATTTCTTTTCTCTTCATCTTCTTTCACCAACCCGCATATTATCATGATAGAATTTTTGAATGGTTGGTGCTCACTTTTAGCCTGTGTATGGCCTTATATAGATTGATACCGTTCTCTTTCCCTCCTAATCATGAACTTCAACGCTTAATAGTGGAAACACTGTTTTACTTAAGTTTGGGGGGGAACCTTTTTGTGTATATATTTTTAGTTTTCTTTTTGTTTTGTATATAATTTTCTTTTAAGGAGCGCCGGCAATTTTGACCCTCTTGGTGTAGCCTGACAGTGAGGACACTGTCAAGTTTAAATTTGGGGGTGTGCTCGATAAGCTTTCTACCTTCGCATTCATTTATATATTCTGCATTTGCATACTTAGTTAAAAACCCATAAAAATCAGAAAATTTTCTAAAAACATAAAAACTTTGTCGTCAAGTTAGCTAGTGGGAGAACTTAGATTCAATATTTCGACGGTTTTGTTTAATAAGATAGGAACAACTAAATCCTATTTTTTAGATTTTGAAAACCTGAAAGATAACTCTCCTTTGAAGTTAACTATAGCTAATATACGTCTTTATATCACACTACACGTGTTGTGAGTTTTGAAAATTAGATGACAAGTCTATTATGTCTGAAAACTTTTAAATTGATAAATTATTTTCTGAGGATCAAATAGGTTTGTTCTGAAATAAGTAATATCAAGACTAGTTTATAAAGAGAGGTAGATATGAAGGGATATTATTGATGTCTTAATTGGAATTAATTCTGAAGAATAACCTATCTGAATCTTGATTGGAGTGATTACACACCTAACCCACTAAACACGTCTTTTATCCAAAAATATAATTGAACTACCGGTTATATCTCCGCTCGCATTAAATCGTTATGATTTTCACGCCAAAATTGGTCTTTTGTTTTAGGGCCTAGGTAACTTGAGTAATTAAGTCCGCTGGGGTGTCTCTACACCTAATGCCCTAAAACCAACTGGTTTGGGAGCATTAGCCCAAAGCTCGCTAAGAAGCCTAGAAAGTCCAAATTAAAACAAAGTCAAGCAAGTGTTCTCTCCGAGTTAAAATTCCTAACGGTTCTTTGTGTGAGAATAATCTTGACAAAAGACAGATTTTTATAAAAAAGTATTTCTAGCGGAGATATGAAGGTTTCATTCTATGATAAAGACTATTGCACGCTCACAAAGGTGTGTATGAAATGAAAACAAGAAAAAGGTGGAGTGAAAAATAAGACCTAGTTTCCTGTTAAGAAAGATAGAAATTCTTAATTTGAAACCTTACTGGAAAACGAAACTTGAAAAATACTTAACTCTTTATAAAACTTATGTGATCCTTTATTTTTATCTGGGCTTTATTTTGTGATATGATGACTTTAATCGATCCTTCTGAAACTTAACGACACTATTTGCACTACACGTAAAAACATATAAAATCTTAAGTTAAATGAGAAGTGAGGTGTGAAAAATAAAGGTTCGATAGTTCTAAATTTAGGATAATAGAATTGTTATCTTTAAAACAAAACCTTAGGGTTTGAATTATAGTTATTTCGCAAAACTGGCTTGACAGGATTTTGTGGGTGGAATCCGCTGAAAACCCTCAGGAGACAACACTCCTCCTACTAGGGACACCTAAAGGTTTAACGGCTTGTTGCACACGCTCAGTGCAATCGCGTTCCCTGCGAAAGTGCGGTTAGGATTTTCTTTTATGAATAAATGGTTTTGCTCGGGACGAGCAAAAGATAAGTTTGGGGGTATTTGTTCATATCAGAAAACTGCATTCTAAAACCGCTCATTCATTATCTATTTGTTGTATTTATCGGTACTATTAACCAGTGTCTGCTCAGTAATACAGATTACAGGTATCCGTGACAAAATACTGGAAATACATTTATCAATTGAGAGTAGACACTGCAACCAGAACCGCAATCCGACCGATACTTCAGGAGTCCCTTTTTGCAACAAGTTTGTGTACACATTTTTCTATCTAAATGGTCCAACACAACAAATATGTACACAAGACTTTTAGGCACATCTGGATATGATATAATATGCATTCAAGGGAAAATATTATATGCATTCAAGGCTAAACATCATATGTTGATTTTTTTCCTTCCAAAACTGAAATCAAGTCAAAGTCAATTAAACAAATCAGCATGAGCCATAATGGGGGCAGCCATGAATCAAGCCACATGTGGAAATGGAGTAATGAGCATTTAATAGTGAAGATTATGTGTTGAATTCAAGATTCAAAATTCTCTCCAAAATCTGGGTGCAGACCAAGCCAAATCAGAGAAAATAAACTACGCCAAAGTGATGTGAGGGGACAAACAAACCATCACACGAAGCATGAGACGGTTCCAACAAGTTGTGGCCGGCCACATCACCTCCTGGACCGGCTTGGCCGGCCCCACCTCCTCATGTGGGCCCCAGTTCCTCACAGTGACTTCCTTGCGGCCACGTAGCCTAATTTTATTGTTTATTTTCTTTTCTTTTCTGCCTATAAAAGCAGGCAGTGGGCAAAGGTTCAAGGGGACATTCTTTAGTCTTGGATTTTCATTCTTTGTCCAAGTTTTCTATTCTTCTTTCTTGTAAATAGCTTAGTCCCCTTGAGTTCTTAACCTTCTCTTGATCCTTCAACCTCTTCATTGAGCTTGAAAGTTTAAGGGTTGATTATTGATCTCAATAGGTTGTATCATTCTTGAAGTTTAATAAAGTGTTCTTTTGTGCTTCCTTCACCATGAGTTCTTTGCCCTCTCTTGATCTTGCAACCTCTTTATTGAGCTTGCAAGTTTAAGTTTGGGTTATTGAACCCATGTCTTGCAATATGTTCTTTGGTTCCTAATCTTTTACTTACTTGCATTTTATTCTTGCTCTTTTAATTCTCGCACTTAAATTCCATGCATTTTAATTACTTGCTTTTAATCTTTTCTTTTCTTTGTTATTCTCTTTTGTTATCTCTTTTTGGTTTGTTTTATGAATGGTGTGAATATTGATGTTAGGAAAAGAGAAAGATATTGTAAGTTAACGTTTCGTTTTTCATTTCCTTTTTCCGTCTTTTCCATTTGAAACTCCGCCCAAACCCTACGCAAGCGCTCCGTTAGGCATCCTACCCTACCAAGGTAAAGTTGATTCCTAACCATGACCGGTTGCATTCGGTTTGGCCGGAGGCGAAAGCAAGAGACAAGAACGGACGAACAAGGGTCAATAAGCTGGATTCCATGAATACCGTGCTTAAGTCCTCTAATCCACGTTGTTGCCGATTGTTCTAGCTTCATTGGTTAAGTTTGGCTCAAAGTACTTGAATACGGAATCCATTAACTTACACTATCCTATCGTTTCCTAACAAGCCTTATACTTGAATATAACACATAGGTTAGATAACGAACAAATCCGCTACGTTGTTAACTCGTTAAAACAAGCCTAAAAACTTACCATCTCCCTGTGGATCGACCCGTGCTCATCGCGGCTAGCTGCAAAGCGACACCGTCCTGATCGCGGTTAAACTTAGAACTTTAAAATATCCGACACGCTTTTGGCGTGCGATCAAATGGCGCCGTTACCGGAGAGACAGTAACGTTTGTGTTTTTTTTTTTATTTCGGGTTAATCTTGTTAATATCCATCTAACACTTTTCAAAACAAACTAAAAATTTCAAAAACCAAAACAAAATAACTAACTTTCCTAACCATTTTGCTCTCTGGATTTTGTACATGCTTGCACTCTGTAACTAAACAGAAAAGATAAATAATACCAATGAGATATTACTTGAACAGTGTGATCACAGAAGAAGTTTGGAGCCCAAACTCCAAAAACCAACCGGCGACACACCCTCAAAATCCGGCGTCGCCGGCCTGTTCTTCCCCAATTGCTCCAAAATTTTTGCCTGTGCTCCAGTGTTCTTGTTGTGTCCTATTTGTATTGTTTGTTTTTTATAATTTTTAGTGTGCAGGTATTTGGGCATTCGTATCGCTTTTTCACAATAATAATCCGTTTTTCTGACATTTCAGATTTTTTTTCCGGATTTGCGAACTGCAACCGTGGGGAGCAAAGTGCACAGTCAAAGTTAAGGTGGTTACGAAGTACAGTGCCAAAGATCCAGGTAGTTTGACCGGCGCAAGCGAACTTTTCAAGCTACTTGGATTCGATTCAACGGGGTTTCTTAACCCACAATTTAACAGTACGTACTTTACTAACACCTTCTTCTCAAATCCGACGCTTCCAATATAATATCTTTGCAGGATTCTTTGCAAGTTCGCTAGCAAACGCCAAAAATTGACTAACCCGTATTTGTTGCAGTGCCGAGCTTAAACTAAGAAACGATTGTTTGATTCTTTGAATAAATTTTTTCATTGAATTGCGCATTGCATACATTAATACGGACTTAAGGGCAAGCGAACCCGACAACATACGGTAAAGGATTTCATCACCTTTCCCATGGCCCACAAATCACGAACTTGAGCATAACGTTTACCCGCACAAATTTTAAAAGAAATTAGACTTTAAGCCTTAAGGATTTCGCGCTCACTAGGAGAGGTTAATTGTGTTTAGAACACCGCTTAACGGTATATTGTTTACGGGGTGTCTAGGAAAGTGTTCACGGCGAAACCGCCAAAAGAGAAAGGGTTATTTAATTAAGGACCTTCGCAAAAGCGTCGGAAAACCTCCCCTTATCTCTGCACTTACCTAGCCTCGTGATCAGTGTATCTTGAGCCTGTTTCTCGACACAGTTTTACTTCGCCAATCAAGTTCTTGAGCAGGTCTAGTTGACCTAGGTGAACCCTAGAACGATTAGGTGTGTGGTATTTTTGTGTTGTGATTATTTTTGTCCAGATTCTTTTTTGTATATTTCATTCTTTTGTTAATAACTAACTAAAAAAAACTATAAAAAAAACCCACATTCTTTTCCCCTCCTTTTCTCTTATTCTTCTTCCTCTCTTCATATCATGGGTACCCCACCCCGAAAAACTCTTGCCGAACTTTGGTACCCACAACCAGACATAACTTCCTACGGTTCTTGTTTTGGTCGAACTTCGAACGATCCATCCATGCCAAAAATTTCTTTGAAAGATCGGATAGACGCCTCTAGGATAAACACTTGCATTCCGCAATGCACTTTGCATCAACCTTTTCAACATCCCCCACCCTCTTATGTTGATACCCCTTTTGCAAGTCGTCCTTTGTCCATCGCTGAACATATTGAACAATCCCGTAGCCGATCTTTCACTCCTTTCACCACTACAAATTCTTTGGATCAACAATTTCATTCACCTTCTTATTCGTATGTTGATCCTACCCCTATCCAACCATTCAATTCCTACCAGTCCTACCCAACTTTTACACCTTCCCTAGACATTGCTTATGAACAACCTTTTGGGAGTTTCCAGTATCCAAACAACTTTGAATATTTTACTGAAACCCCATCACAACCCATGTCTAGTCTGGAACAGTCAATGGAAGACTTTAGGGTAGCGTCATGCCAACAGATGATGGATTTGAATACGTCCATGGCCGCCCTCATACAACCTAGTGACCCGGTAGCTAGTTTTCAACTAGCTCCAAATTTTCTAACGTATGATGAGGCGGTAGGACAAGCTGAGAATTTGAGTAGTGAAAGTGAGCTGTACACCCTTCCTAATCAAACCTACCCATTGCCAATTGAATCACACAACTCCGGTTTTGAATGTCTATCTAGTTTTCCAAACGATTCATCGATTGAAGATAGAACAGATAATGAGTTGTGCGACTTTGTAGTGTTTGATTTGCCCGATTGTGAAGGTTCCCTTTTGAGTGAAACCACACCCAATCCTTTTGACCTCTACACCTCCATCCTAGAACCTGAATTGATTGATATCCATGCTTTGGTTGAGGTGTCTGAGAAAATTGATTTTCACTTGATTAAGGATATAGACCCTGGGAATATTTTGGATGATTAACCCGCAGATTTGGCTGAGTTTTTCTCTCCAATTCATCATCCCGAGTCATTAACTATTTTTCCCGAACTCCATATGCGTCTCGATTTTGATGAAATTTTCATGGATGAAATAATTTTTGAGGAGACTTTTGAGGATAGTTTTGAGGATGAACCAGTTTTAATTGATGAGTCGAATTTTCCAATTCATCCTATCCCTTTCATTGACTATGTATACCCTCCTGAACCTTTAACCGTTGACCTTCCTCAATCACTCCCCTCCATCCTTTCCATCATTCCGACCTTGCAAGAAACCGTGCCACTTTCATTTCCAGTGTCTGGTTTACCAAGTTCGGCTTACCCATGGTTTCTTACGAATCTTGAGGGATTTGACCCCATTTCTCGACGGGTTAATAGATAGCACAAACGCTTCTTACACACCGGTCATCACAAATTGTGCTAATTTATTCACTCCATTTTCACCCTCAAGTTCGTGCTCCATTTCTTTTTCCCTTCCGCCATTCTTCCTCTCATATACCGAGACTGTATCCCACTTCTATCTCCATACGGTCTCGCGTATTCTCCATTTATTTTCTCTTCATCTTCTTTCACCAACCCGCATATTATAAAGATAGAATTTTTGAATGGTTGGTACTCACTTTTGGCCTGTGTAAGGCCTTGTATAATTTGAAACCGTTCTCTCCCCCCTAATCCCGAACTTCAACGCTTAACAGTGGAAACACTGTTTCACTTAAGTTTGGGGGGGAACTTTTTGTGTATATATATTTTTTTTCTGTTTTGTATATAATTTGTTTTTGAGGAGCGCCGACAATTTTGACCCTCTTGGTGTAGCCTGACAGTGATGGCACTGTCATATTTAAGTTTGGGGGTGTGCTCGGTAAGCTTTCTTCCTTCGCATTCATTTGTATATTTTGCATTTGCATACTTATTTTAAAACCCATAAAAATCAGAAAATTTTCTAAAAACATAAAAACTTTGTCGTCAAGTTAGCTAGTGGGAGAACTTAGATTCAATATTTCGACGGTTTTGTTTGATAAGATAGGAATAACTAAATCCTATTTTTAGATTTTGAAAACCTGAAAGATAACTCTCCTTTGAAGTTAACTATAGCTAATATACGTCTTTACATCACACTACACGTATCGTGAGTTTTTGAAAATTAGATGACAAGTCTATTATGTCTGAAAACTTTTGAATGGATAAATTATTTTCTGAGGATCAAATAGGTTTGTTCTGAAATAAGTAATATCTAGAATAGTTTATGAAGTGAAGCGGATATGAAACGATGCTATTGATGCCTTAATTGGAACTAATTCTGAAAAATAACACATCTGGAACTTGATTGGAATGATTACACACCCAACCCACTAAACACGTCTTTTATCCAAAAAAATAATTGAACTGCCGGTTATATCTCCATTCGCATTAAATCATCATGATTTTCACGCTAAAATTGTCTTTTGTTTTTGGGCCTAGGTAACATGAGTAATTAAGTCCGCTGGGGTGTCTCTACACCTAATGCCCTAAAACCAACTGGTTTGGGAGTATTGGCCCAAATCTCGTTAAGAAGCCTAGAAAGTCCAGATTAAAACAAAGTTAAGCAAGTGTTCTCTCCGAGTTAAAATTCCTAACGGTTCTTTGTGTGAGAATAATCTTGGCAAAAGACAGGTTTTATAAAAAAAAAAAAGATTTTTTTGCGGAGATATGAAGGTTTTATTCTATGATAAAGACTATTGCATGTTCACAGAGGTGTGTATGAAATGAAAACAAGAAAAAGGTTGAGTGAAAAATAAGACCTAGTTTCATGTTAAGGAAGATAGAAATTCTGAATTTGAAATCTAACTGGAAAACGAAACTTGAGAAATACTTAACTCTTTATAAAACTTATGTGATCTTTTTTAAATTTTTATCTGGGATTTATTTTGTGACATGATGACTTTAATCGATCCTTCTGAAACTTAACGATACTATTTGCACTGCACGTAAAGACATATAAAATCTAAAGTTAAATGAGAAGCGAGATGTGAAAAATAAAGGTTCGACAGTCTAGAATTAGGATAATAGAATTGCTATTTTTTTTAAAACAAAACCTTAGGGTTTGAATCATAGTCATTTCGCAAAACTAGCTTAACGGGATTTTGTGGGTAGTATCCGCTGAAAACCCTCAGGAGACAACACTCCTCCTACTAGGGATACCTAGAGCTTTAACGGCTTGTTGCACACGCTCAATGCAATCGTGTTCCCTGCGAAAGTGCGGTTAGGATTTTCTTTTGTGAATAAATGGTTTTGCTCGGGACGAGCAAAAGATAAGTTTGGGGGTATTTGTTCATCACAGAAAACTGCATTTTATACCGCCCATTCTTATGCTCGTTTGTTGTATTTATCGGTATTATTAACCAGTGTCTGCTCAGTATTACAGATTACAGCTATCCATGACATAATACTAGAAATACATTCAAAAGCACGGATATATCAATTGAGAGCCGACACTGCAACCAGAACCGCAAACCGACCGATACTTCAGGAGTTCCTTTTTGCAACAAGTTTGTGTACACATTTTTTTTTATCTAAATGGTCCAACACAACAAGTGTGTACACAAGACTTTTAGGCACATGTAGATATGATATAATGAGCATTCAAGGCAAAATATTATGTGCATTCAAGGCTAAATATTATGTGTTGATTTTTCCTTCCAAAACTGAAATCAAATCAAAGTCAATTAAACAAATCAGCATGAGCCATAATGGGGGCAACCATGAATCAAGTCACATATGGGAATGAAGTAATGAGCATTTAATGGTGAAGATTATGTGTTGAATTGAAGATTCAAAATTCCCTCCAAATACTGGGTGCAAACCAGGTCGAAACAGAGAAAATAAACTGGACCAAAGAGACACCCGGGACAACAAAAGACAACGCACCAAATTGTGGACCCTTCCATCGGGTTTGGACCGGCCAACCTCCCCTCAAAACCGGCCTGGCCGGCCCCACATGCTCCAGTGGGCCCCAGTTCTTCACACACACACCCTTGATGTCATGTCAGCTCATTTTTATTGTTTATTTAATTTTCTTTTTTGCCTATAAATAGCAGGCAAAGGGAAGGGTTCATGGTGATTCCTTTGCTCACATTTCCACACTTTGTAACTCTTTTGTTTTCTTTTTAGTTCTAATAAATAGCTTCCCCCTTGAGCTCTCTACCTTAACTTGATCTTGCAACCTCTTCATTGAGCTTGCAAGTTTAAGCTTTGGTCATTGATCTCAAGGGGTTGTATCTTCATTAGGGAATCAATAAAGCTCTTCTCTTTTGTGTTTCATTTCACATGAGCTCTTTACTCTTCTCTTGATCTCGCAACATCTTGATTGAGCTTGCAAGATTAAGGGTTGGTTATTGATCCCATGGCTTGTCTTGAGTTTTATGGTTCTTAGTCTTTCTTACTTGCTCTTTTACTTACTTGCATTTTCATTCTTGTCTTTTATTACTTGCAATTTATTACCATGTCATTTAATTACTTGCTTGTGATCTTTTCTTCTCTTTGTTTATCTTCTCTTTTGTTTTCTCTTTTTGGTTTGTTTTGTGAATGGTTGTTAATATGGTGTTGTTAGGAAGAAATACTATATTGTAAGTTAACGTTTCGTTCCTCATTTCCTTTTCCCGTTATTTTCTTTTGAACTCCTCCCAAACGTTACGCAAGCGCTCCGTTAGGCATCCTACCCTACCAAGGTAACGGTGATTCCTAACCGCGACCGGTTGCGTTCGGTTTGGCCGGAGGCGAAAGCAAGAGACAAGAACGGAAGGACAAGGGTCAATAAGCGGGATTCCATGAATACCGTGCTTAAATCCCTTAATCCACGTTGTTGCCGATTGCTCTAGCTTCAATTGGTCAAGACTCGGCTCAAAGGACTTGAATACAGATTTCCTTAACTTACAATATTCTATCTTATCCTAACAAGCGTTTACTTTGCATATAACACTTAGGTTAGATACGAACAATCCGCCTACGTACATTAACTCGTTACGAAAAGAAACATAAACGCTCTGTCTTCCTGTGGATCGACCCGTGCTCATCGGGCTAGCTGCAAAGCGACACCATCCTGATCGCGGTTAAACTTTAGAACTCTTAAATATCTGACACGCTTTTGGCGTGGGATCACGGTCTCTTATAAGTCATAAGGATCTTACAAGAGTGTTTTCTCCTTATATATCGAGAGGACTTACAAGGGTTGTTTACCGTGTGAGCATATCCCAAGTCTCTGGTGGGACTTTGTTAGGGAAATGTTTATTCGTGCCCATGGATTTTATACAAGGGTTAATATCGAACCGCTTGTAGGGCAGCATTGGAGATTGTGATGGCTTAAGAACAGGTTCCGATCCCTGTAGCTTAAGGCTTTTGAATCCTATGAGCCGTGAGGGTCTCAAAGGGGAATTCTCCTAACGAGTCGTGAGGATCTCGTAAGTTTAATTTCTCCTTAGGTATCGTGGGGATCCCTAAGTGTGTTGCTCCCTTGTGAGTCGTAAGGATCTTACGCAGGTATTTTCTCCTCACAAGGTCGAGAGGACCTTATAAGCGTCTTTTAACGAGATTGCGCCCTTTCGGGTTTTCACAAAACTCGCCGGTAGCCCTGCTGTTTTTACTCACGGTGCCCTTTCGGGTTTTCATCCATGCTCATCTCGCTTATGGACATACCGTTTTCTTTCTTTTTATTTTTTATTTTTTTGTGTCAGCCTTGGGATGCTGCGGTCCGTAGTAGTTTATAGACATTTCGGTCAGTCATTAGTTTCAGGACATTGCGGTCCGTTGTTAGTTTAAGGACGTTTCGGTCCGTTTGCCGGCTACTACTTATAGAGTTTGGGCTTGGAAGATAGCAAGCGGACATAGGCGTCGTCATCTATCGTTGAACTAGGCCGTATCTCGTCAGGCGTAGTATTTTTTCAGGAAGCGACCGTTTATTGGCCTGAAAGGTCTTTCGCCATGCATGTCCATGAGTAGATAGGCTCCACCCTGGTAAATTTTATCTATGATGTACGGGCCTTCAAAGTTCTGCTCAAATTTCCCCCGCTTGGCACGATTGGGGATCATAGGTCTCCTGACCACTAGCACGAGTTCGCCTTGACGGAATGTCCTCGGCCCAGTCAATCTCTCGTATGAGCGCGTCATCTTTACTTAATAAGCCTCCAGGTTTTGTTGCACCATGAGCCGGGTTTCATCAAGGGCATCGAACTCCTCAAGCCGAAGGTGAGCATTTTCTTCGTCTGTTAGTTTGTAGTGAACCGCCACTCGTAGAGAGGGTAACTCTATCTCGAGGGGGAGTACCGCTTCTATGCCGAATACCAATGCATACGGCGTTGTATTTGTGACCGCTTTGAACATAGTTTGATACGCTCAGAGAGCTTCATGCAGTCTCTCGTGCCAGTCCATTTTATTTTTGGACACCGTCTTTTTCACGATCTTCGTCAAGGTCTTGTTGAAAGCCTCAGCTAGACCATTAGCGCGGGGATTATAGACTGAAGAGTATCTCTAGTCTATATTATGCTGTTGTGCAAAGCGGCTGATTTTGTGACTTCTGTAGGCCGTCCCGTTATCGGAGATAATTCGTCGAGGAGTGCCGAACCGGTAAATGACATGTGTCTTGAAGAAATGGAGGATATTTTTCGTCTTCACTTCTCTTAGCGGTACGGCTTCTGCTCACTTAGAAAAGTAATCGGTCGTTGCCAATATGAACCGGTGTCCTTTGGACGATGCCAGTTCGATGGGCCCAATTATGTCAGTTCCCCACATTTCGAATGGCCAGCTAGCCATCGTTGGGTGTAGCGGATTTGGATGCTGATGGATAAAGTCCCCGTGAATCTGGCACGAGTGGCACTTTTTCTCGTATTCGAGACACTCTTGGATCATTGTGGGCCAATAATTGTTAGTGTATATGCCCTAGAGGCCATTACTGTATCATACTAGTTTGTATATTACTTGATGGAAGCTTGGGATATTCACAGTTGTATATACAATCTTGCTCGAAATGGTAGTATGCTACTTGGTTTGTCTCTGCTTTAATATGTGCATGTGTTTCTTTTAGCATATTGCTGATATACATATTAGTAGAGCCCTTAGGATCTTTGCTTGATTACCAGCGTTGTGATGGCGCTCACACTCGTGGGAGCTGGGTGATCTATAAGCACATCCTTATACAGGTCCCTAGTCGTTGGACTATCGAGACAGGGCATCGATACTCCGGAGTAGACTAGCGTATGCGCTTCTCATCCCAGTGTGGGAGACGGTCTGTCCCACAGCCGTCAGTACGTCGTACTTGAGATAGTATGCGGGTGCTCGTTAGGTTACGAGTACACTGGACAGGACTCGTCGGGAACTGTTGGTTGGTATTATACCTATCGTCAGTTATCAGTTTCCAGGTGACATGAGTACATCTTAGTCCGCTGACTTGACACTGTCACTTCGCCTCCAGTGTGTTCCCACTGCACTTTGATTACTACCCTATCACGGCTCAAAGGAGTCGTGCAAACAGGTAGTTTTTGGGTGCAGTCCCGAAGCACTTGGAAGCAGTGACGGTTAGACAGGATTCGTCTCTCCCGGTATTGGGAGTTGACATCACGCTGTGTCCAGGAGAGCCATTACACGAGTAGTCCCTGGCCAGGGCAAGCGAGATATACTGGTAGGTTTTCAGTGTTATCTCAGGGTGTTCTGGGCTACACTCCGACACGACTTGTACCGCTATTAGGGGACTGACGTTCACCGCCCCTAGGCCCGCCATGCGATGTATCAGACGAACAGACCGGACTGTACGGAGATTGTCACATACAGGCTCAGTAGGAGTTCAGATGGGGTTCACCTCGTCAGTCTTCTTATCGACATCTACCTGGGGACCGTTACGTACAGCTAGTGCCGCTTGCGGTCTGTGGTTAAACCCACTGCCAGCGTAGTGTCGAGTCTTTAGAGTCCCACACAGAGAGCTATTCGCCTTTAGGCAAAATGAGTAGAGGTCGCATGGTTTTGCGACAGGGTTCGTTCACATCCGCGCACTTGTGCACGTTTGCTGTCCGGACAGTTTATACTAGCGGGCTTTGGTTTAAGCCGGATCCTAGTATATGATTTGGGATTGGTTTTTCTCATTGTATTCGTGTTCCTCGGATCACGAATACGGGTGCGTATGCACAGTTGCTTGAGACAGAGGGAGAGGACTTTGATTAGGGTTAATAACCATTGTCATTTTATTAACCCTAATACTTATGTGTGTATTATGGTTAATTGATATTAGCTTAATATAATTGTGCATGGTTATGGTTGTTGACCTTTTGACTATCTTGACTTGTTGACCCTAGTTGACATATTGACCATCATCATTCCATATAAAAGATACTTTTTGATCCTTGCAATTAGAATTAAATATGAAATGATAATGGTCATGTCATGATTAACCATGACAATTATCTAGCTAATTATCTAATTAAAATAATATACACATATAAGTGAGAATGGTTCATATTATTCTCATTCTATCATTTACTTTCTCTCTCTTGTTCTTCCTCTCCCTCAAGCTCTCCCCTCTCATGTGTTGAGAAACACTTGAGCTTGAGAAAAACCCTCTCTTGATAATCTCTACTCTCATCTAGGGTTCAAGGATTAGCACTTCTTGCACCCTAGTTACTTCTAGCTTGGAGTTGAAGCCAAAGGTTGAGGCTTTCGGGTGGATCTTTCTTCGACGTGAGAAGACGACCAAGATGACCTCCTTCCACCACTCCAAGGAGCAAGGAGAGAAGGACATAAAGCCCAAGGTATAACCTTTCTAGCACTTAGCTAGTTTCTAGTTAGCTTTAGCTTGTTTTTGTTTAGCAAAGATCCTTCATAGTCTAGTCCATGTTGCCTAAGCTCATAAAAATTCGATTTTTATTCCGTTTTCCGCCTCCCCGTAAGCACCGGGGTGGGCAACATGGACTTACAGTGGTATCAGAGCCTAACTAAACATAAACTAGCTAGGTAGTAGAGTGTATCGAAGTTCGAATCGGAAAAATCGAAAAACCAGTTTTCAAAACCCTAAGTTTCTGTTAAATTTTTTTCTGGTCAAATCAAAATATATTATACACCAAAAATCATCTCAGGGTTTTGTGAAGAAAGCCACCAAAAACGATCCAAAGATTCGACCAAAGAGCCGCGGTTCCGCGGCAGTAGCAAGCTATTGTCGCGCAACCGCGGCCGTCTTGGCTCATCTCTGGGTCGAGTTTGGTGCAGTGTGTTTCTGGCTTGGTTTTAGGATTTTTAAGATGGTTTATATGTGCCCAGGTTTTCCAGAATAGAAATTTGTTTTTGGGGGCCTATAAATCCGTATTTTTTTTCGAACTTCAATACACTTTGACTAAAAGGTTATATCTGTGATGTTTATATGTATTGAACGTCGGCTAATCGCTATATGTCGATTAGTCGGGGTTATACATATCTGTGATCTGTGATTGATGATGGTATGTGTATATGAATGGGTTGGATTGTCGCGGATGAATAGCCGGGGTGGATGTGAGATGAGTGTTGCTTTTTCTTTCATTCATTGTAATATGTAAATTGATGTAATATTATTATTTGTATGGCCGCACAACCGGGTCGGGGTTGTAGCCGTCATTGTATAATTCTTTTTACTGTTTTTGCTCCTAGGATAGACCCATGGAGGGGGTGCACAAACTACCGGGTATCTCGAAGTGCCGAGTGGACTACTCACGGTGTTGAGGGAGGTTGCTTCGCTTCGGGTACTTGGCGGGTAGTTTGCCGCACCCGTAGGGGTCTTGGGTGGGGTATTGGCTATTCACCGCGACCGTGTAATCCGCTTTTCGTTGCAGGCTCGAACGGATTGCGGATTCCTAGTATATCCAATGTATTCATCTGTGATCTGTAATGTCTATCATTGCCATATATTTATATGATAACTATTTAGGCGTTGCTTATGTTTTACAGCCGCGCTAGCCCAGCCCCCGCTCTGTCGTTAGTTAAGTAACCTAACGGGTGATGACGGGGCCCCGTGGCGAATGCGAATGGCATAAGCGTACGTCATATTTGGTTGTTTTCTGCAATGGTAGGATTAAATGATGGGACGCATTAAAAGAACCAATGCAAAAAAATAAACCAAGTTAAAGTCGATTGGAACACTTTGAAAACCACTCGGTTCTTTTCAAAAACTAAACTTTTAAACGCGGAGCTTGAACCACTCTTTTTAAAAGCTATCTCGTTCCATCGATTATATCAAGTTCACTACGTTCACGGTTTCGCCAAAACCATCCGTAGCCTTCCATCATTTCAGTTAAATATTCGGTAGTATTCAAGCTATGTATTTTGACCTCACGCCAAGGCATAGTGATTGGTAGCTGCCGGATATTTATCTGTTGCATAGATAGAATGCGTTGGTTTGAGACAGTCGTACTGCCATTTTGGCCTACGTCAAGGGTAGGTACGGGTGGGTTCAAATTAACCAGGATAATGATGGGAAGAACTTGACATGTGACTTATGACATTTTGACCTCACGCCAAGGTCATAAGAGCATGGGGCAAAATCCACATCGGGAGTTTCATAAGTACTGAAACTTGCTAGCGCTGCATACCATTTGGAGTGTGATAATTCTGGTAGGATTCCTTCGGTTTTATCACGCGATGATATTTGGATCCCGATCCTACTGTGAGTATATGCTACTCCTCGGGAAAACTCTCACTTAACGATCAATGCTATAAACTTAGTAGGTGTCTAGAAAGGTGTTAGCGGGGCTACGCCCACAGGGAAAAGAGGTTACTTAATTAAGGAACTTCGCGAAAGCGTTGGAAAACCTCCCTCGAAGTACCGACACTGGCCTGGCTGAACGGTTAAGTGAGTATTGTACGGTGAGAGTGATCCTGACTAATCCTTTCTTTACGGTTTGAGAAGGGATTCGAGAGACAGTGGGAGCCATCCAGTTTAGACAAACTAAAAACCACTCTAAACTTGCAAGTGCATCATTCTAAAGTGTTTCTTTTCTCTCTCCTAATTGCAGCGACCATTCAACATGACCGGACTTAAGTTATTACTAGATAAAAACATATTGACAGGGCCAAACTACAAAGATTGGCTCAGGAATGTCAAGATGGCAATCACTTACGACAAGTTGGGGTATGTCCTTACCACCAAAGCTCCCCCTGTCCCAGGTCCCAAAACCAGTGTCGTAGATAGGGAAATCTACAAGACCTGGGAAATAGATTGCGCGAAGGCCAAATGCCTCGTACTAGCCTCGATGGACAACGAACATCAGAGGAGGCACGAGAATATGGACCTAGAGTCCATATTTCTTCATACAAAAGAACTGTATGGAGAGCAGTCTCGTATCGCAAGATACGAAGTGTCGAAGAAGTTGTTTTCGGCAAGGTTGGCCGTCGGATCATCGGTAGCGGAACACGTGCTTAAGATGATTGGCTACTTAGAGGAGCTCGCGGACCTTGGGACCATGTTGGAGAATGAACTCTATACTGATTTGATTCTCCAGTCCCTTCCTTCCACTTACGCCCAGTTTATTCTTAACTTCAACATGCAAGGAAAGGAGGTTGAACTTTCCGAACTTCTGAACATGTTAAGGAATGCTGAGGGCACCCTACAGAAAGGTAGGGAGACATCCACTTTGTTTGTAGGAGGATCTTCCTCTTCTAGATCCAGGGCGAAAGCCAAGGGTAAGAAGAAGAAAGCCCCCGCCAAACCAAGAGGCGGTGTCGGTAAAGTGGATACGAAGGGAAAAGGAAAAGCAACAAAGATAGCGGGAAAGCTGGTGGGGAAGGAAGAATGCTTCTATTGTCACAAAAGTGGTTACTGGAAACAGGATTGCAAGGCTTGGAAGGCCAGAACACAGGATTTGAAGCGAGTTGCAGCTTCAGCTTCAGGTGTGTATGTTATTGAAAACTGTCTATCAATAAACTCTACTTCCTGGGTATTGGATACCGGATCAGGATCTCATATCTGTAATTCTTTGCAGGCGTTGAGAAAGCGTAGAGTTTTGAAGGCAGGTGACATGACCCTCAGAGTTGCGAACGGTGCTAGCATGGATGCTGAGGTTGGTTTTACGTAATTGCTTTTTTGTACCCAACGCAACTTGTAATATCATTTCTGTATCTTTGGTTTCTAAAGAAGGTTATGAATTTGCGTTTGTAAGTAATGTTGTAAACATTCACCTTAATCAAGTTTTGATTGGGTCAGGTACATTGAGCAATGGTATATACGTATTAAACCAACCACAGATTTTCAATGTCCAGAATACACACAAAAGAAAGTCTCCAGAAATCAATAAAACTTTCTTATGGCATTGTAGACTGGGTCACATCAATGAGAGAAGGTTGACTAAGTTACATGCAGAAGGATATTTGAATTCGTTCGAATATCAATCGTATGCAACTTGTCAATCCTGTCTCAAGGGAAAGATGACAAAGACTCCGTTCACTGGACACGGAGTAAGAGCGAGCGAGCTCTTGGGACTCGTACACAGCGATGTGTGCGGTCCAATGTCTACACATGCGCGAAGCGGTTATTCTTACTTCATTACTTTTACGGATGATTTCTCAAGGTTCGGACATGTCTTCTTAATGAAGCATAAATCCGAAGCTTTTGAAAAGTTCCAGGAATATAAGAATGAAGTAGAAAAACAAACAGGCAAAAGTATCAAGGCACTGAGATCTGATCGAGGTGGTGAATACTTGAGTGCCGAGTTCCTGGGTTACTTAAAAGAGAATGGAATTCTCTCTCAGCTTACTCCTCCATACACTCCGCAACATAACGGTGTATCGGAGAGACGGAACCGAACCCTATTGGATATGGTACGGTCCATGATGAGTAACGCTGAGTTGCCGCGATCGTTCTGGGGATATGCACTAGAATCAGCTGCATACCTTTTGAACCGAGTTCCCACTAAGACTGTGCCTACCACACCATATGAGTTATGGAGTGGGAAGAAACCCTATCTTCAATACCTGAAGATTTGGGGATGTCCAGCTTATGTCAAAAAGCAGCATACGGACAAGCTCGAGGCACGCTCAGTACTGTGCAAGTTTGTGGGATACCCAAAGAACTCCAGGGGGTATCTTTTCTATTACGCAGAGGAACAAAAAGTCCTTGTTTCTCGTAATGCCCATTTTCTGGAACATCAGTTCTTAGAAAAAGAAATAAGTGGGAGCGCAATAGAACTGGAAGAAATTCCAGAACCACAAGCTATTACTGAAAGCTTAGTAGAACCAGAGGGTTCGAAAGATCAGGACATTCCCATGCCACTCCGCAGGAGTAGTAGGCAGTCTCATCCGCCCGAGAGATACTACGGTTTTCTCATTGACGGGGATAGAGAGGATTGCATCATAGATTGTGATGAGCCTACTAGCTTCCAGCAAGCCATTCAGAGCGTCGACTCGGTAAAATGGCTGGATGCAATGCGGACCGAAATGGAGTCCATGTACACCAACAAAGTATGGACGTTGGACATTGCTCCAGATGGGGTAAAACCCGTAGGATGCAAGTGGATCTTCAAAAGGAAGATTGGTGTAGATGGACAGGTTGAGACCTATAAAGCTAGACTGGTTGCAAAGGGTTTCCGTCAGCGACCTGGCTTGGACTATGACGAAACTTTTTCTCCAGTAGCTATACTGAAATCCATTCGGATCCTTCTTGCCATTGCTGCCTTCCACGATTATGAGATTTGGCAGATGGACGTAAAGACAGCTTTTCTAAATGGACATTTAGAGGAGTGTGTCTATATGGATCAGCCAGAGGGTTTCATTCAGAGTGGGAGCAGCGGAAAGGTGTGCAAGTTGCTTAAGTCCATTTATGGACTAAAGCAGGCATCGCGGAGTTGGAACATCTGTTTTGATGAGACGGTCAAGGAATTTGGCTTTATCAAAAATCCAGATGAACCATGCATCTATTGTAGATTTGTAGCGAGAACTGTAGTATTCCTCGTTTTATACGTGGATGACATTCTCTTAATAGGAAATGACATTCTTATGCTATAATCTGTCAAGGGGTTCTTGTCACACAGGTTCTCCATGAAAGACCTGGGTGATGCCTCATACATTCTGGGTATCCGGATCTACCGTGACAGATCCAAGAGGATATTAGGACTTTCGCAGTCCAGGTACATCGACGCCATACTGAAGAGATTCAGTATGGAAGATTCCAAGCGCGGTAATCTACCGGCTTGTCACGGGATCACCCTCTCCAAAGAGATGTCTCCCAAGAATGATTTGGAGAGGGATCGCATGTCCATTATACCCTACGCTTCTGCGGTAGGTTCTATAATGTATGCGATGTTGTGTACCAGACCGGATGTGGCTTATGCACTGAGTGTGGTAAGCAGGTATCAGTCAAACCCTGGGGAGAAATATTGGATAGCAGTAAAGAACATTCTCAAGTACCTGAGAAGGACTAAGGAGATGTTCTTGGTGTATGGCGGAAAAGACCTCCAGATTGAGGCCTTTGCTGACTCCAGCTTCCAGAGTGACAAGGATGATTCCAAGTCCATGTCGGGTTTTGTCTTCACCCTCAATGGAGGGGCGGTGTGTTGGAAGAGTTCCAAACAGGAAACCGTTGCTGACTCGACTATGGAAGCGGAATACATCGCTGCATCTGATGCCGCAAAAGAAGCTGTCTGGATGAGAAAGTTCTTGAGAGAACTTCAGGTGGTTCCGTCCATTGTTGACCCAATACCTCTGTATTGCGACAACAACGGGGCTATAGCTTTAGCGAAGGAACCCAGGTCCCATCAGAAATCCAGACACATCTTAAGGCGGTATCACCTGATCAGGGAGATCGTAGATCGCCAGGAGATTGAGGTTCGGAGGGTTGCTTCAGAAGATAACACAGCAGATCCATTCACCAAGGCCTTGCCCCAGACTCAGTTCGAGCGGCTGATCGAGATGATAGGTCTTCGATACGCCAGTACATGGCCTTAGTGCAAGTGGGAGATTGTTAGTGTATATGCCCTAGAGGCCATTACTGTATCATACTAGTTTGTATATTACTTGATGGAAGCTTGGGATATTCACAGTTGTATATATAATCTTGCTCGAAATGGTAGTATGCTACTTGGTTTGTCTCTGCTTTAATATGTGCATGTGTTTCTTTTAGCATATTGCTGATATATATATTAGTAGAGCCCTTAGGATCTTTGCTTGATTACCAGCGTTGTGATGGCGCTCACACTCGTGGGAGCTGGGTGATCTATAAGCACATCCTTATACAGGTCCCTAGTCGTTGGACTATCGAGACAGGGCATCGATACTCCGGAGTAGACTAGCGTATGCGCTTCTCATCCCAGTGTGGGAGACGGTCTGTCCCACAGCCGTCAGTACGTCGTACTTGAGATAGTATGCGGGTGCTCGTTAGGTTACGAGTACACTGGACAGGACTCGTCGGGAACTGTTGGTTGGTATTATACCTATCGTCAGTTATCAGTTCCCAGGTGACATGAGTACAGCTTAGTCCGCTGACTTGACACTGTCACTTCGCCATGAGTGTGTTCCCACTGCACTTTGATTACTACCCTACCACGGCTCAAAGGAGTCGTGCAAACAGGTAGTTTTTAGGTGCAGTCCCGAAGCACTTGGAGGCAGTGACGGTTAGACAGGATTCGTCTCTCCCGGTATTGGGAGTTGACATCGCGCTGTGTCCAGGAGAGCCATTACACGAGTAGTCCCTGGCCAGGGCAAGCGAGATATACTGGTAGGTTTCCAGTGTTATCTCAGGGTGTTCTGGGCTACACTCCGACACGACTTGTACCGCTATTAGGGGACTGACGTTCACCGCCCCCTAGGCCCGCCATGCGATGTATCAGACGAACAGACCGGACTGTACGGAGATTGTCACATACAGGCTCAGTAGGAGTTCAGATGGGGTTCACCTCGTCAGTCTTCTTATCGACATCTACCTGGGGACCGTTACGTACAGCTAGTGCCGCTTGCGGTCTGTGGTTAAACCCACTGCCAGCGTAGTGTCGAGTCTTTAGAGTCCCACACAGAGAGCTATTCGCCTTTAGGAAAAATGAGTAGAGGTCGCATGGTTTTGCGACAGGGTTCGTTCACATCCGCGCACTTGTGCACGTTTGCTGTCCGGACAGTTTATACTAGCGAGCTTTGGTTTAAGCCGGATCCTAGTATATGATTTGGGATTGGTTTTTCTCATTGTATTCGTGTTCCTCGGATCACGAATACGGGTGCGTATGCACAGTTGCTTGAGACAGAGGGAGAGGACTTTGATTAGGGTTAATAAACATTGTCATTTTATTAACCCTAATGCTTATGTGTGTATTATGGTTAATTGATATTAGTTTAATATAATTGTGCATGGTTATGGTTGTTGACCTTTTGACTATCTTGACTTGTTGACCCTAGTTGACATATTGACCATCATCATTCCATATAAAAGATGCTTTTTGATCCTTGCAATTAGCATTAAATATGAAATGATAATGGTCATGTCATGATTAACCATGACAATTATCTAGGTAATTATCTAATTAAAATAATATACATATATAAGTGAGAATGGTTCATATTATTCTCATTTTATCATTTACTTTCTCTCTCTTGTTCTTCCTCTCCCTCAAGCTCTCCCCTCTCATGTGTTGAGAAACACTTGAGCTTGAGAAAAACCCTCTTTTGATAATCTCTACTTTCATCTAGGGTTCAAGGATTAGCACTTCTTGCACCCTAGTTACTTCTAGCTTGGAGTTGAAGCCAAAGGTTGAGGCTTTCGGGTGGATCTTTCTTCGACGTGAGAAGACGACCAAGGTGACCTCCTTCCACCACTCCAAGGAGCAAGGAGAGAAGGACATAAAGCCCAAGGTATAACCTTTCTAGCACTTAGCTAGTTTCTAGTTAGTTTTAGCTTGTTTTTGTTTAGCAAAGATCCTTCATAGTCTAGTCCATGTTGCCTAAGCTCATAAAAATTCGATTTTTATTCCGTTTTCCGCCTCCCCGTAAGCACCGGGATGGGCAACGTGGACTTACAATAATAACCCATCTTTTTGATCTTCAGCTTCATCTTCGGCCCGGCTTGGTGAGAACCGCAGAGTCCGTCGTGAATTTCTTGGACGACTCTCCTTGCCTCTTCAGGTCCCAGGCATCTTAGCCATAGAGAATCAAATGATCTCTTATATAAAGTGCCATTGACGAAAGCGAAGGATAGAGCTCGTTTCATGAGCTGATGTCTTGAGGATGCATCTTTAGGTGTTCGACGGGATTTGAAGTAGTCTATAAAGACTTCTCTCCAATCCTTAGCCTTTTCCTGGTCTTGAATTTGTAGGGCCATTTGTTTGGTCGCTTTCTTTTTTTCGGACGACTCCGAAGATATTTCTGCCGGTGCAAGAACCCGACGGCTTTGCACAACGATCCTCACGTCATCGAGGTTTTCGTCAGCCAGCTCTTTAGCGAGTTTGGCCAATGCATCCGCTTTGCTATTTTCTGCACGCGGTATGCTTTCCAGGGTGTAGGAAGGAATTTGAGTCAGCAGTTGCTGCACTCTCTCGCCGTACTTCACCAACTCTGGCTTGCACGTTTGATAGTCGCCGTTTACTTGACTAACGATCAGTTGGGAGTCTCTGTATATGAGGAGGCTTTCGACTCCCATGTCGACAGCGATCTCAAGACCTGCTATTAAAGCTTCATACTCGGCTTCATTGTTTGTTCTTGGCTCTGTCAAGGAAAAGTCAAAGCGCATTATCTCTCCTTGTGGAGTCACGAAGATGAGGCCTACCCCTGATTAGATTATGGGGGTGCTTTGTTTGCGCTTCTTTATGGAAGATGCTCCATCGAAGTAGAGTTCCTATCGGGTATCACGCCCTCCTTTCTCCCCGTCGATCGTGTCAAATGTATGCTCGTATGGAAATTCGCAGTTCAAGGGAGAGTCGGCAGGTATCAGATGCTCAGCGAGGAAGTCGGCGATGGCCTAGCCTTTCACTGCCTTGAGAGGACGATAAATTATCGAGAATTCCATTAAGAGTAGGGCCCATTTAGCGAGTTGTCCCGTTAATATGGCCTTTGACATCAAATATTTGAGAGGATCCACCTTTGATATGAGATGGACCTCATGTGCCAACGCATAGTGTCTGAGTTTCGTTATCGCGAAAATCAATGCCAGGCAGTGTTTTTCGATAGGCGAGTAGTTGTTTTCTTCCCCTAGGAGAACTCGACTCAAATAATATAGGGCTCTCTCTTTCCCTTGGTCATTTTCTTGTGCCCATAGCACGGTTAAAGAACCTTCAAGGGCTGTTGTGTATAGGACCAGAGGTTTTCATTTAACGGGAGCGGCCAGTACGGGCGGATTCTGCAGGTATTGCTTGATTTCGTCCAGTGCGCTTTGGCATTTGCGATCCCAGACGAAAGGAGTCCCTTTCATCATTAGGTGACTGTAAGGATGACACTTGCCGGAGAGATTGGCTATAAATCGCCGGATATACGCGAGCTTTCCTTGGAGAGACCGCAGCTGCTTGAGAGTTCTTGGCGGAGGCATTTCCATGATCGCCTTGATCTTCGACGGGTCTATCTCGATGCCTCGGTGTCGGACGACGAATCCTAGAAACTTGCCCGAGGAAACTTCGAACGCGCATTTGAGAGGGTTCATCTTCAAGTTGTATTTCCGAAGGCGCTGAAACACGATCTTTAGATGCTCTAAATGTTCCTAATATGATTTGTTTTTAACTACGAGGTCGTCAATATAGCATTCGACGATTTCATGTATGAGGTCATCGAAAATCTTCGTCGCGGCCATCTGATAGGTAGCACCGGCGTTCTTTAGACTGAAGGGCATCACCTTGTAGAAGAATATGCCCAAAGGGGTCCGGAAAGCGGTATGCTTCTGGTCTTCGGGGTGCATCTTTATCTGATTGTACCTGTTCCCCTCCGAAAGACGGCGCGACATGGCGTCTCGCCTGAGATTCGGGGCAGATGCTAATTGGTGCTATCCGTCCACCTCTCCGAAGATGCCAAGTTGATTTATGGCACCATGTATCGAAGGTTTAAACGGATGCGGCCGACGTAGAAGACTTCGTCAGATTCCCCCTCGTTTGAGGGGTTTTTGATTGTGGGGACGCTCTTCCCTGCAGGCGCAAGCCCCTGCAGTTAATTACGCTACCGCATCGCGGTAACAACTTTCTCCTTCTCCAGATGGTCACTTTGTGTCGTGTGTGTTTATTTTATGTTTTGTCGCCCGTGGATTGTTTACGGAGATCGAGTTATGTCGTCGCCCGTAGGGCGTGGACTAGTCCAAATCCGTGTTATCTTAGATTTGGGTTTGGGGGTTTGGTTTGAGGATACGTTAGCCATACTTGAGGCTAAGATCAACTCAAACGTTTGTTAAGGATACGTTAGTCTAATTTGAGACTAAGATCAACTTAACGGGATTGTTTAGATCCGACCAAAAGAGCATTTGGGCTCTATTGTTCCAATTTAGGGACATAGTGGTCCATCGTATGTATGGCCGTCGGGACCCGTTACCTCTCTGACGACGTTGAAGGAATACAACGACAGATGTCAGAGGAGTTCAGAGATGTACCCTCGAACCAGAGTTAATTGGGGGAGATTCATAGTCCAGTCTGTTTGAAGGTTTAAGGATACGTTAGCCATCTTGGAAGCTAAGATCAACTTAAACGGGATCGTTTAGATCCGACAAAAGAGCATGCGGGGCTCTATTGTTCCAGTTTAGGGACATTGCGGTCCATTGCTAGTTTAAGGACATTGCGGTCCATGGGTAGTTTAAGGGCATTGCGGTCCATGGGTAGTTTAAGGACATTGCGGTCCATTGTTAGTTTTAAGACATCTCGGTCAAGGTTAAGGACGTCGTAGTCCATGGGTTTAAAGACCCCACAGTCCGTTGTTAGTTTTAAGACATCTCGGTCAAGGTTAAGGACGTCGTAGTCCATGGGTTTAAGGACCCCACAGTCCGTTGTTAGTTTTAAGACATCTCGGTCAAGGTTAAGGACGTCGTAGTCCATGGGTTTAAGGACCCCACAGTCCATTGTTAGTTTTAAGACATCTCGGTCAAGGTTAAGGACGTCGTAGTCCATGGGTTTAAGGACCCCACAGTCCATTGTTAGTTTTAAGACATCTCGGTCAAGGTTAAGGACGTCGTAGTCCATGGGTTTAAGGACCCCACAGTCCATATCAATGTGTGGTCATCGGGACCCGTCACCTCTTTGAAGACGTTGAGGGATTACAACGCCAAGTATCAAAGGAGTGAAGAGATGTACCCTGGAACCGGAATGGGTTAAATAGTCTTTGGCCCAATTTGGGATCAAGACCAATTAATTATGTTATGAGCCCATTAGCCTAGTTAATTACGAATTGAGGACTTATGGCCATCTTGGGCTAAGTCCAATCATGTCTGGAATATTGACTTCCTGTTGGTCCCTTGAAGGAGAGGCTTTGCCTCTATCCATTCGGCCAATTGGGCCAGTGTCTAGTGTTAAACACTAAAGACGAATCAGTGTTGAACACTGGGAATAAGATTGATAAGTTAGTGTTTCAGCACTAAAAGATAGTTGGTGTTAAACACCAGCAACCAGGCTTTCAGATTAGTGTTGAACACTAAAACAGACCAGTGTTAAACACTGTCAACAGGAGTCCCAAACTAGTGTTGAACACTACGGTAATCAGTGTTGGGCACTGCAAATATAGTTCTGTGCTTAGTGTTACATTAAGGCCAAACAATGTTTTATCACTGAATTCAGGGGTTCCGTTTTAGTGTTAAACACTAAGGCAAGAGGGGTCACGTGGCAACACGTGAGAGCGCCCTCCCAAAATTGTTCTTCTGAGACTATGCATCTTTTAGAGCATCACGTGCCATCACGTGACGGGGATTCAAGCGCTTGTGTGTTAAAGCTTCTGTCAAGGGTCACGTGAGTCACGTGAGGCACTGCCTCCAGAAGGCTTTCTGTAGATCTTTTGGGGGCGGAGGGTCACGTGGTGACACGTGACCCTGCCTCTATGTATGTTGTTTAGAAGATCTGTTAATCTTTTTCAGGAATTAAATTCCTCGTAGGGTTGAACCCTGACAATAATTTCAGAGGAATTAAATTCCTACTTCCTTTTAAAGAGTTGAACTCTGAATTTTCTGTAGGAATTAAATTCCTCATATATGTGAAGAACTGAATAGGGTTAAACCCTAATAAAAGCTTTTAAGGAATTAAACTCCCATTCTCTGTTAAAGAATTATTATTAAGGGAATTAAACTCCCGTTGTTTCAACAGAACTAAGTTCTTAATTAGGGTTAAACCCTGTTTCTTTTTGTTCTGAAGGAATTAAATTCCCATAACACAGGGTCAAACCCTAATTTTATTTTAAAGGAATTAAATTCCTATAGTTCTGTGAGAATTAAATTCTCGTGCTTCAATTCCCTCTCTATGCTTTAGATCTGCATGGCAGGATCTCAACCCATTGAGAATTAAATTCTCAACTTCAAGGGGAGATGTGCGTTTTACAGATCCTCTATCAAAGAGAGAAGAAATATGTTCTTCTGTTTTATATCAGAGTTAAACTCTGTTGAGAATTAAATTCTCTTTTCTTTCAAGAAGCCTTCCCTTTCTTACCTAGGGTTTTTTTTTCTTTTGCAGGAGATCCAAATTCCTCAAAGTATCCAAGCTCTCTCCCTTTTCTTCCCTCTGCGTATATATCTCTTTTGTGTGTCTCTTGGCTCCTATTTATAGGAGAAGCAGCCGAATCAATTAGTTTTGGTGAATCTTTCATTGGGAGATTTGATTTGTATCCACCATTCGTTTTGGACCTTTGGATTATTAGGTGAATTTTATTCACCATTGGATTTTAAATCCAGAGATTCTCCTTTGTTATTTTGGTTAGATTTTACGGGGAAATCTTTCCAAATTCGAGATTTTCCCATAGATAGATGATATTTAATCACCTTTAAATCTTTAATTCAATCGGTTGCTTTGGAAAGATTTAAGAGGTCTTTTCCCAAAATTTAATTCTGTTAACAGATGGGCTTTGAAGTCGGTCACGTGTGGCCACGTGACCCTTGGTCACGTGTGGGCACGTGACCCCCTTGGAACGAGCCTTCTTCTTTCTTTCTGCGCTCTGCTTTCTGTTTGTTGCTTAACCGTCACGTGCCATCACGTGACCCCTGGTCACGTGTGAGCACGCGACCCTTGTCTGGACTCTTTTTCTTGGTTTAGCAGGAGAACAAATCTGCTGCTTTTGATTATCACGTGCCAACACGTGACCCTAGTCACGTGGGAGCACGTGACCTCCTTTGAAGCCTTTTTCTTGATTTGATTCAGGGAACCGGTTTGCCTTTGAAGCCGCTTTTGATTGTCACGTGCCAACACGTGACCCAGGTCACGTGGGAGCACGTGACCCTTTCTGAAGCCCTTTTCTTCGATGTAATCGGGAAGCTGAATTTGCCTTGCTGATGCTTTTAGGTGTCACGTGCCAACACGTGACTGCTGGTCACGTGTAAGCACGTGACCCTCTTCTGAAGCTTTTTCCATAAGCTTTTCTGATTTTAAATCAGGAAACAAATGCCCCCACAGCGTTGTTCTCACGTGTCCGCATGTGAGTGCAACGCTGTCACCTTTTGTGACCGTTGGATTCCTTTAGGGATTTGGGGAGATGAAACGTTTCCATCGCCTTCTATAAATACCACTGTCTCTTCAGAAGAGCCTTCACTTTACTCATCTTCTTCCTTTGAGAGCCTTTTCCCTTGAGAATTTAATTCTCGTTTCCAGAGCTTAGTTCTCTGTCTCAGACATTTTCCAGAGTTTAACTCTGTTGAAGGATCCCTTTTCCTCAGGTAATAATGTTGAACGGTCGAAGCACCTTTGTTTTTTTTTTTTAAAAGAACTCTCTGGATTTTAAATCCACATTAAGGGTTTCACAAAGAACCCATTTTTTCTTCAATTCCTTTAACCAAATATGAGAGCACTTAACCTCCGACAGTAGATCTCTTAGGGTCGGATGATCCTTGGGGAGATGATGATGGCGGTTCAACTCCACGGAATTTAATTCCATCCAAAAAATGTTTCTGGGAATTTAATTCCCTTCTCTTAATAAGGAATTTAATTCCTATGAAGAACTCAGTTTCTTCACACGGAGGCTTCTTGGGGTCTCTTGACCCGAGGTTGTCCTTCTGCAATTAATGAAACAGGAGCTTTCTAATGATTCTCATGACTTTTATTTCAGGTATCATGGATGCCCATCTGTATGGTCTCGACGAGATCATTTCCTATGGGAATATTCGTGCACTGGGCCGCAGTCAGAACCAGGAGTTCACCGATGCTCAGTGTGCCGAGATCATGAGCCGCTTTGAAGAGTACAACCATCGGCTACTCCCCCGTCGCTCTTCTCTTCTAAGGCTGATCGTGCTGGCGATCCGGGAGGCACTTCCTCTCTTTTGCACCGGCATACCGCTCAGGGCCTTGGACACTGCTGAGGATAAGGTACATTCGGTGTACCTGATGGGCTTGATCTCAAAGAGGAGGCGAGATCACCTCATTGATCTCTTGCACCAAGCCTTTCAGCAGTCAGCCATACTTGCCGCCTATCGGAGGGTGGAGGATATTCGTGAGGATCCCGACGCTTGCGACCGCGAGAGGAAGCATACTCGGGAGGTTCAAAATGCTTGGAGAATCTTGGACAAAGTTAATCTTGAGTTTCTCAACCCATGCCCCGCGTCTGAAGTCTTACCATTGTAAACGTGTCCTCTTTAATTTGTATGAACTTCTCGAAGTATGAGTGACAAGTTTTATTATGTCTTTCCATGTTTGCATGCCTTTCTCTGGGATTTTATCATTTTGCTACTGTTGTTGTTGGTGCTTTTAATATGCAGGGTGCTACTCCATTTTTTTGTGTACATCAAGTTTAGGCCTCGCGTGTTCTGCACGTGGGGTCCCTTGATGAGGTTGTTCACAAAATTTTCCCATGCCATATTTTCAGTGCACAATATCAGATGCAGAAAAAGGGCCTTGGAAATAGTTCTATCTCCTTGATTTTCGATGCCTTTCCTTTTTTTTTCCTTGAAAATAGCTTCACCATGCAAGATTTTACGCGCACAGCACTTAATGCACTTCTTTATATATGAGGCTATAGCTTTCTTTTCCCTTCACAAAGAGATTTATATTATTATTTTTTTTTATCTTGGAGTAACTTGTCTTGAGAAACAAATGAGCGCCATGGCCTGCAATCGCCCTCATGCTCGTCGACAGCCATGGGAAGTTCCTATTGAGGAGATGGTCCCCCGCTTTGCTGCTCGGTTGGTGGATCCCCTCCTTACCGACAACGAATGCGACTCAGCCATGCATGAACTCTCGATCCGTAGGGGTTCCCCCCTCCTGATGGGTTCCCTCTGGCTCCGGATGATTCTCACGGCCGTGCTTGCCGACATCCCTCCTCACCCGGCGGAGATGACCCTGGCGATGCTCGACGCAGCGGAAGAAAAGCTCGAGGGCTTTCATGAAGCGTGCCTGATTACTCAGGCTTTGAAGGATTGCTCAATTCATCTGCTGAGCCAGATAAAGGCCCGGCGAGCTATTATGTCCGCTTTCGCGGACGAACACGGCGCCAATCGATGGGGAGCAACTCCTCGTGAGAACCGTCGCTTTGATGTGCTGGAGAAAGCAGAGAGAGAGATGGAGAATTTTGTCCTCTACTTCATTAACCCCTGTGCCGTTGATCCCATGTTTGGTGACCTTTTCCGTTAGCGTAGAACATTTTTAAATTAGTCCCTCCTTTTTTACGCTTTATGCCGAACTTCCATATAGGCTTGGTACTAGTATGTATGTTTCCGCTTGCATAAATAAACTTTGTATTCTTCTCATGAGAACTTTCTTTAATTGCAAATGCTATCATCACTCTCCTGCGCATCAGACCTTTTTGGGCACTATGAATGTTCATGCGATTGCAAATGCTATTATTATTATTTTTTTTTGAATACTCATATGATTGCGAACGCATGCTCGCAATATGTCGGAAATCTTTCTTGTTGCCTTTCACGTCAGGTGATGTGAGCGCGTTTTAGATCGATTATTCCCGTCGACTGGAAGCCTATTTATACGGTCTTGTAAATGTCTTGTTTCCAAGGCCGCGGTCACAAAAGCGAGCTTACGCGGCCAGATAGAGCGACACGTAGCGAACATATTGTTGTGCGAGAAAAGGGCTCGGCCGTAAATTTTCGGAGAGGGAGCTAGCTTCTAAGGCGCAGAGCGAGCTTCATGCCAGCCTCACAGCCAAGGCCAACAAAGCATACGAACTCTGGCGGGTGCTTCAGGAGTCCATAAAAGAGGTGGTGGCTCTCGATAAAGCTGCCACGTTCACTCGTGAGAGGGTCAAGGCTCATAAAGCCACCGAGAAAGAGCTCGAGGCTCGGCTTGCTTCTTATCAGGCTCGGCAAGCTCAGGCGGAGGCTCGTCTTCTGGAGATCTTGCGTCATGAAACCGTGGCTCAACAACAAAACGATGAGCTGGTAAAATTACTACACCGCCCGCCAGCTTGAGGAATTGTATCTTTTCTCCCTTTTTTTTTGTACATACTCATGGATAAGAGTATCTTTCTTTTGTTTCCTTCATGAATTGTACTTTGTATCCATTTTGGCTTATGAATAAAAGATACATTTTTTTACTGGTGTGTCTCCTTTTCATTGAATGTATTCTGCGGATATTCTACCTTAATCTCCTTGTAGGACAGCGATGGCTTAGGATTCAGGGTTAGGATATGCTTCCTAAGGCTTTTGTATTTTATGAGCCACGAGGGTCTCATAAAGAGTTTTTCTCCCTACAGGTCGAGAGGATCCCATAGGTGTAAGTTCTTCTTAAGAATCGTGAGGATTCTTAAGCGGGTTTTCCCTTGAGAGTCGTAAGGATCTCACAAGAGAGTTTTTTCTTCCTTACAGGTCGTGAGGACTTGTAAGTGCTGGATGTGGTCACCCTTGTCCGTGTTTTACGGAGTCAGGGGTTTCTCCAGGTATCGTAGTTTAAAGACGTCGCGGTCAAGGTTAAGGACCTCATAGTCCGTGGATTTAAGGACTCCACCGTCCGCTGTTAGTTTTAAGACATCACGGTCAAGGTTAAGGACCTCATAGTCCGTGGATTTAAGGACTCCACAGTCCGATGTTAGTTTTAAGACATCACGGTCAAGGTTAAGGACCTCATAGTCCATGGATTTAGGGACTCCACAGTCCGATGTTTGGTTGCAGGGACCCGTCACCTCTTTGAAGACGTTGAGGAATTACAACGCCAGGTATCAAAGGAGTGAAGAGATGTACCCTTAAACCAAGGCAGAATCCGTAGGGAATCGGGGTGGTTGATCGTTAGTTTTAAGACATCACGGTCGAGGTTAAGGACATCATAGTCCGTGGATTTTAAGGACTCCACAGTCCGGTATTTGCTCTGGATGCTTTACACGGGTTCACTGCCGTGCTTGGCGAGGACCAGGCTCCGCTCTGGGCGTTTTCCGCGGGGTCAAAGAGTGACGTTATCCGCGTTCCACGTAACCAGGAATTTTGCACTAGATGCTTCACACGGGTTCACTGCCGTGCTCAGCGAGGACTAGGCTCCGCTCTGGATGCTTCACACGGGTTCACTGCCGTGCTCTGCGAAGACCGGGATCCGCTCTGAACGTTTTCCACGGGGTCAAAGAGTGACGTTATCCGCGTTCCACGTAACCAGGAATTCTGCACTAGATGCTTCACACGGGTTCACTGCCGTGCTCGGCGAGGACTAGGCTCCGCTCTGGACGTTTTCCACGGGGTCAAAGAGTGACGTTATCCGCGTTCCACGTAACCAGGAATTTTGCACTAGATGCTTCACACGGGTTCACTGCCGTGCTCGGCGAGGACTAGGCTCCACTCTGGACGTTTTCCACGGGGTCAAAGAGTGACGTTATCCGCGTTCCACGTAACCAGGAATTTTGCACTAGATGCTTCACACGGGTTCACTGCCGTGCTCGGCGAGGACTAGGCTCCACTCTGGACGTTTTCCACAGGGTCAAAGAGTGACGTTATCCGCGTTCCACGTAACCAGGAATTTTGCACTAGATGCTTCACACGGGTTCACTGCCGTGCTCGGCGAGGACTAGGCTCCGCTCTGGATGCTTCACACGGGTTCACTGCCGTGCTCTGCGAGGACCAGGATCCGCTCTGGACGTTTTCCACGGGGTCAAAGAGTGACGTTATCCGCGTTCCACGTAACCAGGAATTTTGCTGATTGTATCCGCATTTCACGGGATGGAGGTTTGACTGTTGGTGATATGTATACCACCGAGCCATGGAACTGGGAGTTGCCGCTGTTCCGCTTAGCTTGAAGTTGTGTCCGTCGTTACGGGACGAATGTTGGGATGATCTCTAGATCGCTTGTGGCCCGTCGAGGCTTAGCTTCTTTCTTGGTTGAAACCTGGGGGGGAGGTATGTTCCCTTTTTGTTTACGCCCTTGGATTGTGTACAGGGTGTGATGGAACATCACCTGTAAGGCATAAATTTTATTTTTATTTTATTTCTTTTTCCGCGATGCTCTATCGTTTCAGCTTTTATATCGCGAAGGTCGCGATTGCCCCATCATTTCGGCTATTTTTCGCGGTGCCCAATCATTTCGGCTATTTATTTATTTTCTACTCGCTGCTTTTTATTGCGAGTTGCCCCATCATTTTGGCTATTTTTATGCCTTCATTTTTACTTGCCGTTTTTTTATTGCAAGTTGCCCCATCATTTCGGCTATTTCGTAGGCATGTGTGGCTTGCTAGCTTTTTCGCCGCAAGCTTGGATTTTAGGCACCGATTTCGGCATCAGCACCGCTACAACTAGACTGTTGCCAGGAGCGAATCATCATTTGACTTTGTCGATGTTGAACAAACGTGGCTCAGCAAACAGGGTTAAGGGTCCTGTCGACCAAGGCTTTTGACTTCATGAGCCGTAAGGGTCTCACAAAGGTATTTCTCTCTACAAGTCGTGAGGATCTTGCAGGTGTCTTTTCTCCTTAGGGATCGTGAGGATTCCTAAGTGTGTGTTCCTCTGTAAGTCGTAAGGATCCTACAAGAGGGCTTTCTCCTTATGGGTCGAGAGGACCTACAAGGGTTGGACCTTGCTGGGGAAATGTTTATTCGCGTCCGTGGATTGTATACAAGGGTCAGTATCGAGCCTCTTGTAGGGCAATATCGAAGGTTGTGGAAGATTGCTTAAGCACAGGTTTAAGTCTCTGTAACTTAAGACTTTCAAATCTTATGAGCCGTGAGGGTCCCATAAGAGAGTTCTCCATACGAGTCGTGAGGATCTCGTAAGTGTATTTTCTCCTTAGGAATCGTGAGGATCCCTAAGTGTGTTGCTCCTTTGTGAGTCGTAAGGATCTCATGCAGGTGGTTTCTCCTTACAAGGTCGAGAGGACCCTATAAGTGTCTTTTAACGAGGTTGCGCCCTTTTGGGTTTTCACAAACACTCACCGGTAGTCCTGCTGTTTTTACTCACGGAGCCCTTTCGGGTTTTCATCCGTGCCCATTTTGCTTGTGGACATACCGTTTTTTTTTTATTTTATATATATTTTTTTCTCTTTTTTTTATCTCGTCAGCCTAAGGATGCTGCGGTAGTAGTTTAGGGACGTTTCGGTCCGTCGTTAGTTTAAGAACATTTCGGTCCGTCGATAGTTTAAGGACATTTCGGTCCGACGATAGTTTAAGGACGTTTCGGTCCGTCGTTAGTTTAAAGACGTTTCGGTCCATCGTTAGTTTAAGGACGTTTCGGTCCATCGTTAGTTTAAGGACGTTTCGGTCCATCGTTAGTTTAAGGACGTTTCGGTCCATCGTTAGGGGAAGGCCGGCTGCTGCTTGTAAAGTCTGAGCTTAGGAAGATAGCGAGCGGACATAGTCGTCGTCATCTATCATTGACCCAGGCTGTGGCTCATTAAGCATAGTATTTCTTTAATAAGCGGCCGTTTATTGTCCTGAAAGGCCTTTCACCGTGCATGTCCATGAGTAGATAGGCTCCGCCCTGGTAGACCTTGTCTATGATGTACGGGCCTTCATAGTTTGGCTCAAATTTTCCTCGCTTAGCACGATTGGGGATCATAGGTCTTTTGACCACTAGTACGAGTTCGCCTTGGCGGAATGTCCTCGCCTGGTCAATCCTTTCATACGAGCGCGTCATCTTTACTTTGTAGGCCTCTAGATTTTGTTGCGCTATGAGCCGGGTTCATCGAGGGCATCGAGCTCTTCGAGCCGAAGGTGAGCATTTTCTTCGTCTGTCAGCTCGCAGTGGACTGCCACTCGTAGAGAGGGTAACTCTATCTCGAGGGTGGAGCACTGCTTCCTTTCCAAATACCAACGCGTACGGCGTTGTGTTCGTGGCCGTCTTGAATGTAGTTCGATAGGCCCAAAGGGCCTCTTGCAGCCTCTCGTGCCAGTCTTTCTTATTTCGGGACACCGTATTTTTTATGATCTTCATCAAGGTCTTATTGAAGGCCTCGGCCAGACCGTTAGCTCGTGGATTGTAAACTGTAAGAATATCTCCAGTCTATATTGTGCTGCTAGCGCGAAGCGGCTAATCTTATGGCTTCTGTAGGCTGGCCCATTATCGGAGATAATTCGCCGTGGGTTCCAAACCGATAGATGACATGCGTCTTGAAGAAGTGGAGGATATTCTCCGTCTTCACTTCTCTCAGCGGTACTGCTTCTGCCCATTTGGAGAAGTAATCAGTTGTCGCCAGGATGAAACGATGTCCCTCGGGACGATGTTGGCTCGATGGGGCCGACTATGTCAGTCCCCCACATTCCGAATGGCCAGCTAGCCACCGTTGGGTGTAGTGGATTCGGGTGTTGGTGGATAAAGTCTCCATGAATCTGCACGAGTGCATTGCTTCGCATACTCGAGGCAGTCTTGGACCATCGTGGGCCAATAATAACCCATCCGTTTGATTTTCAATTTCATTTTCGGGCCTGCTTGGTGAGAACCGCAGAGTCCGTCGTGAACTTCCTGTACGACTCTTTCTTGCTTCGTCAGGTCCTAAGCATCTCAGCCACAGAGAATCAAGCGATCTTTTGTATAGAGTGTCGTTGACAAAAGCGAAAGATAGAGCTTGTTTCATGAGCTGATGTCTTGAGGACGCTTCTTCGGGCATTCGGTGGGAATTAAAGTAGTCAATGAAGACTTCCCTCCAGTCCTCGGCCTTCTCATGGTCTTTTATTTGTAAAGTCGTCTGCTCAGTCGCTCCCTTTTCTTCATATGATTCCGGAGGTATTTCATTGGGGCAAGCACCCGACGGCTTTGTACCACGATTCTTACATCATCGAGGTTTCGTCAGCCAGCTCTTTAGCAAGTTTGGCCAACGCGTCTGCTTTGCTGTTTCCGCGCGCGGTATGTTCTCCAAAGTATAGGAGGGAATTTGGGTCTCCATACGCGTCTGCTTGCTTTGCTGTTTTCCGCACGCGGTATGTTTCCGCGGATCGATAAAAGAGGATCGCATTTTCATCTTTTCTCCTGGGAGGGATGTAGAATGTCTGCAGTTCTTGCACACTGTAGGCATCAAGTGCGTCGATCTCTTTGTAATGCTCTTGCGGAACCATGAGATTTGCAAACTCCGATCATCGCCAGCGAAGGCTTGTATTGATGGCCGAACAGAAAATACTGCATTGATCTCATCTTCTGAGTCGCTGCCAAAGACCAGAATAGGGGTGGACGGTCCTGGACGGGTGTATTGGGGCGGCCCTGAATAAACTATTTCTTCTTCCTCCTCGGTATCACTCCCGAAGACCGGAATAGTGGTGATAGCTTTTTGCTTGTCCTCCGGTTTATGGCATCTTTCTGTGTCTTCGAAATCTGGTAAGAAGTATTTCACATCTTCGTACTTCGGATTTCATAACGGAGAATGGGTTCAGCTCTCCTGTCACGGTATATTCAAAGCCCATCTTGAAGTACTTCATACACTGATGCTGTGTAGAAGGAATAATGTTGTACTCATGTAACCAAGGCCGGCCGAGCAAAGCGTTGTAGCAGGTCTTGGCGTCAATGACATGAAATTTGATGTCCGTGACGAGCAACCCAAAGCGTAATGTCAGTATCACAGACCCGAGCATCCGTGATGATTAGGAGTCAAACCCGGAGATGGGTGATTTTATCTCGAGCGAAGTGTTGAACGCTCATGCAGATTTCCTTCAACACTCTTACATTGAGGAGGTTAACGGAGGACCCATTGTCAACCGGGATTTTGTTTATCTTGATATCATGACAGTATCCTGAGACATAAAGGGGACGGTTATGCTCGCACGTCCCGAGGAGGAGATCTTCATCGCAGAAGGTGATATCGGCCATGTGCACTTCTTCCAGCTCGTCCTTCATTTTTTCTTCGGCGAGGAAAGCTTGGAATTGCTCGGGCTCTTGTAGTGCCTTGATCAAAGAATCTCTCGCCTCCTTAGATAGCAGAAGGGTGTCGAGAATGCTTAGCTGTGACGGTATCTTCTTCAGGTGTGCCAGAACGTTGTAATCCATCTTGTTTTTCTTAGGCGGGTCCTTGGCTGCCAGTTCTTCGACGACTCAGTCATTGAGGGAGATATCTTCAGGGACTTTTTCGTTCCCCTTATCCTTTTTGTTCGATCCCTTGTTTGCGTGTCCGAGATTCTTTTCAGGTAGCGTGCGATTATGCAGCTGAATGTTCTCGCAGCTCTTCGCTTCTTCATCTTTTCCTGAGGTGGATTCTTTGAAGAGAGGGCCGAGAGCCATTTCCTCTTCCGAATCGCTCCCGAAGGTGAGCACTTGCGATCCCCTTCTATCAACCATGTGACAGTTGTCGGAAGCTCTTCCTCGTTCGTCTGTCGCATTTTTCTGCTGTCGACGAGCTTCACGCTTCATCCTCTTGAAGTGTTGCCTGTGAGCGACATACCCTTGCCACCAATTTTTAAAGTCGTTGCATTCTTCAGTAGGGTGCGCAATCCTCTGATAATATAAGCAGAAGTTAGGATGTATATCCCTTTCATTAAAGTGTATCCTATCTGTAGTGTTTCCTTCAGAGGGTGGCAGCTTCATCCCCATTGATATGGCTTTGGCGAACCTTTTCCTTGTCTTGAACCTGCTTTTATTTGCGGCGGTTGTACTTTGATCTAGTGGGAGTGTTTTAACCCTTTCGTCCAGTCGCCGGCGTCTGGCCTTTTCAAATATGGCCATTTCGCGCTTTCGATCAGCTTTGCTTTTCAGAAGAGCTTCGTTCAGGAATGCATCAATCATCTTGTCTGACGGTCCTAGGAGCTCCGATCGGGATTTGCCCCCAGTTTCTCTGGGTCAGGAGCTTCTTTACCGTCTATTGATGAGTGAGAGATCACATGGCAGCTTGCCACATAATCCTCAGGTTCATCCAAAGAGTTTTCTCCATTGTCATCATCTCCGTCCTCAAGGACATGGCTGAGAAATTCTTGGAGTGTGACTGGGGTCCGCGCTTTCTGGTTATATTCCTCCAGCGCGTCAATATGTTTTTGCAGGCCCGTGCGCTTGTTACCAGGCTTCATGGGCTTTTTGGTCTTCTTCTTCTTCTTTGAAGACTTTGACGGCTGGGTATTGGCGCTTTGACTATCACCACCAATTTTTGGAGTTAGGCGTGGCTTCAGCATTCCCTCGATGACCTCGGGTTCCAACGGACTTTTCCATTTGATCGCCAGGCATGTTTGGAGATCCTTCAGCATTCTTTTCGTTTTGGCTGAAAGAACGACCTTCCATGGAGCTTCTTCTATAAAAGAGTATGATGCCCCCGGTGTGTCCGCCTTTTTGAGAGCCTGCGGCTGGGGCGGGTTTACTTTCTAATTCTCGGACAGTGCGAATTTGCCCTGTTGGTATTGGTTCTCAATCCACCCTTTGAAGACGAAGCAATCTTCGATTGGATGGCCTATCGCTTGGTGATAGGGGCAATAATTGGGATTATTAGCCACACCGGATTGCAATGGGCGTTTTGGATCTGGCAAGTTGATGAGCCTGTTGCGCACCGCCAGCTCGAACAATCTCCTCATTTTGTCCCGAGAAAACGAATAAGGGCGCTTCATTTTCTCATTAAAGAATCGCCGTCTCTCGTTTTGGTGATCAGTTAGTCTTGGACCACTGGGCTGCTGTTGAGCATTGGCAACGAAGGTCGCTTTCCCTTTTCCTTTTTCATTTCGAGATTCCAGTTTCGAAGGAGATGGTCTATAACCCATCTGATCCATTTGGGCCAGTTTGTCAATTAAGGTCTGGAAAGTAGTTGGCTTGAAGAACATCATGAATTCGGAAATGGTCGCCTGGGGGTCGAGAGTACCCAAGAACATGCCTACTGCAGACGCTTCTTCAATGCGCTGCTCGCACTTAGACCATAGATTTTGCCACCGTATCGCGTACCGCACCCATATTTCGCCTGGCTTTACTCTGGTATTGATCAGCGCCTTGATTGGGGTGCGCGCGCTAGTGCTTGCAAACCTCTGCATGAATAGTGACTCCATTTCTGCAAATGTCTTAACGGAGTCGTTCGGGAGTTCGGAGTACCATTCAAACGTTGTCTCCGACAAACTGCCAACAAACTGGAGAAGCAATAGTTTGTCATCCCCTCCAGTGTTGCCACATAGAGCCCTGAATTGAGCAACATGCTGGTGTGGATTCCCCGTCCCCTTATATACGTGAAATTTGGGGATCGTGTATCCCGGCGGGTACTTTATTTGGTTGTACTAACCCGGACAGGGTCGTCCAGTCTTAACAATTTGCCCAGCCGCTTCATTCTCCTGATGACCTCGTATCTGCTGAGCGATGTAATCATCCAGGGCGGCTTTTGTGATGGTCTCCTCTTTGGCTGGTGAACAAGCCGAAAGAGGATTTGGCGTCTCTGCTCGGTCGTCTTCGAGGATAATCGGAGGATCTTCAGCTGGAGGATCCGTCTGTAACATCATCCCGACCATGTCTTGGAATAAGAACGCCATTCGTTTTATGTTGGCAGCTTGTTCCGCTGCCTCTTTGTCCTTCTTTTCGAGGATTCTGCGGAGGAACTCAGCATCAGTTTCTTGTTCTTGACGTTGCTCCGATGACGTTTCCGGGCTTTCTTTTGGCCATATGAGTACGGCCATTTGCGTCAACATTTCTTGGAGCTTCTGTTGTTGCTCCTGGGCCTTTGTTACGGATCTGGTGAGTGGTCGATGGCCCATAGAGATATAGCTATCCTCTTTCCCGGATGCCATATAGACAGTATGTACCACCATGCCCCCAGACTTGGGGAGTTTAGATTCAGTGTTCTTGCGATTCATCGCAGACACCGGGATTTTCTCCAGCCTTCTCCTCTTGTGAGCGGTCGAAGTTGAGGGGGCCGTTGTAGTGGGCACCCAAATAGCTGTCGCCTTCTGTGGCTTGACAGAGTGGTCCTCTTCTTGCCGAACCTTCATCTTTTTCTGTCGACGAAGATAGTCTTGATCTATCATGGAGTCCTGGACCTGTCGCCAAACTTTATAAATTTTAGAGGACAGCCGCTGAGGGGGCTGCTCTAGCTTCGCCTTTGTAGCGTTCTTTATTGGTCGAGGAGATCTTTTTAATACAACAGTCGGAGAGTTTTTGCGTACCCTCCTTAGTGGTTCAAAGCTGTTTCCAGTTGGAATAGCAACATCAATTTCAACCGTTGGAGCCGGTGGAGTCAATCCAGAAGGGGAATTGCCCCCGGCCTTCCTTACTCGGCGCCAGTGGCGACGTCGAGCGTGTTGAGCCAACGGTACTGGCTCAGCTATAGGGGTGGCTTAATCGTGCCTCCTGTTCTGGTCAGGTGTTGTTATTGGCGCCAGCCTATTGAAAACGGGCGTCCGCTGAGCGGGGATAACCAACCCATCGAAGGCAGACTTTCGAGTAGGAGGATCAATCTTGGTGACTTCGTTTGGAGCTGGAGCCGAAACAGTCAGTCTTGCAAAGACCGACTCCTTAGCAGGGGAAGCCGCTTTGGCGACTTCAGGAGCAGGATTGGCTATCCTCTTTGGGATAAACCCTTCCGGTATCGCGGTCTTCTTCACAGGCCCATTAGAGCTTCGGCCCAATCTGTTAAAGACTGAGGCGCTTGGTTTGGGCGACCCGTTGGGAGGGGCCGCAGTAGTTGTGAGCCGATCAAAGACCGACTTCTTCTGAGCTTCTTGTGATGGCAGTGGTGTGTTGAAGCATATGGGTGGGAGCATGGTCCCAAAGAATAGCCCTGTGGTGGCTTGCGTCACCTGGTCCACCGGCATTGTAAAAACGGAGGCCGCCTGAGGCCCGTAGGTCACTCCTCCAGCAAGGACGAAGTGAGAGTTATTGATATTGTTGCAGCTTGTGCAGTTGAAAGCCATTTGATCTTCTGTTTTTCTGCACGAAGCAAGATACCAAATTTTAGTACTTCAAATCCAAAAGCAACCATGTCAAACCGCGACTTGTTCGTGAAACACGACACATGAAGTGTGGAGCGGAAAGAGGAAGAGGTCCCACCGGGCGTGCCAGAATCTGTTCCCCGCCGAAAGGATGCAACCGGGACGTTGGGACGCCCGGCCTGAACTTCGAGGGCAGATGCTAATTGGTGCTATTCGTCCACCTCTCCGAAAATGTCAAGTTGATTTATGACACCATATATCGAAGGTTTAAACGGATGCGGCCGATATAGCAGACTTCGTCAGATTCCCTATCGTTGAGGGTTTTTTTATTGTGGGGACGCTCTTCCCTGCAGGAGCAAGCCCCTGCAGTTAATTATGCTACCGCATCGCGGTAACCACTTTCTCCTTCTCCAGATGGCCACTTCGTGTCGTGTGTGGTTTTTTTTTTTTGGTTGCCCGTGGATTGTATACGAAGACTAATTTATGTTGTATCCCTGTAGGGCGTGGATTAGTCCAAATCCGTATTTTCTTAGATTTGGGTTTGGGGTTGGGTTTAAGGATGCGTTAGTCTCATTTGAGACTAAGATCAACTTAAACGTTTGTTAAGGATACGTTAGTCTAATTTTAGACTAAGATCAACTTAACGGGATCATTTAGATCCAACAAAAGAGCATTTGGGCTCTATTGTTTAGTTTAGGGACATTGCGGTCCATTAGTTTAAGGACATTACGGTCCAAGGTTAAGGACATCATAGTCCATGGGCTTAAGGACCCCACAGTCCAAGGTTAAGGACATCATAGTCCATGGGTTTAAGGACCCCACAGTCCAAGGTTAAGGACATCATAGTCCATGGGTTTAAGGACCCCACAGTCCATAGTTTAAAGACATCATAGTCTATAAAGTTTAAGGACATCATAGTCCATGAGTTTAAGGACCCCACAGTCCGTAAAGTTTAAAGACGTCATAGTCCATGAGTTTAAGGATCCCACGGTCCATGGAATGTTTGGTTATCGGGACCCGTCATCTCTTTGAAGACGTTGAAGGATTACAATGACAAATATCAAAGGAGTGAAGAGATGTACCCTTGAACCAATGTTGGTTGGGAGATCTGTAGTCCAATTGGGACTAAGATCTGAGATTTATGAGCACATGAGCTCAATTAATCTGAATGAGGGGTTTATGGCCAACTTGGGCGCAGCCCACTCAGTTAAAATGTTAAACATTTGACAATACTGAGCATTGATTTGGGTTCTGACAGCCTTTCTGTCTTTTATTGAATGCTGAGCATTCATCATAGCTCTAGGCTTTATTTAAAGAACAGTTTATGTTCTATCAGCGCACACGTAAAGAACACGTGGCACGCTTGGCGCTAGCGCCAGTTAATGAGCGCAAAGCGCTTCTGTGATATAGCGCACACGGGAGGAGCATGTGGCGCGCTTGGCGCTAGCGCCAGTCCATGAGCGCAAAGCGCCAGTTTATGAGCGCAAAGCGCTATTTGTTCAGTGGCGCACACGTGAGGAGCATGTGGTGCGCTTGGCGCTGAGCGCCAGTCCATGAGCGCAAAGCGCTATTTGTTAAGTGGCGCACACGTGAGGAGCACGTGGTGTGCTTGGCGCTGTGCGCCAGTCAAAGAGCGCAAAAGCGCATCTGATCAGTTTTATGATCTGAGAAATAAATTCTCGTTTATAAGAGACTTTGTCTCAAGGTTCTAAGAACAAAGTTCTTATTTTATAGGAGATGTTTCAATTTCTTATTCTGGTGAAAGGCTTTACCTTTATGGATCTGTGATCCTAAGAGAATTGAATTATTCTCCCCCCTTTTTATAATGAGATGTTCATGATCTCTTTATGTAAAAGACCTTAGTCTTATAGATCTATGATCTGTGAGAAGAATTATGTTCTTCTTCTTTTATGAGATTTTTCTTATCTCTGTTTTTTTTTATCTTGAAGAAAAGTTCTTCTTCTACCGAGAGTTTTGCTCTTCTTTCTGAGATTTCTCAAAGTTTATAAAAGGGTCCTCTATTTGTTTCTGTATATCTGAGACTTGAAGTTTGTAGGGTGTTTTTCGTCACCCCATTGAGATGGGAATATACGCGCGCTTGTCAGGCGCATTACAGATTCCCCCTGCCTAGGGTAGGCTGGGGTTTATTGATTGTGGGGATCCGAATTTCCGGCAGCCGCGAACTAAGCTGCCGTTAATTACCCCTCGCCTTTGGAACGAGAGAACCTCCGATTGACGGGTCAAACAGGTCATGCGAACTCAATGTGCAGTGTTTTGTTTTGGAGGGATTTTGGATATATCTGGGGCCCCGCAGAGTTTTTACTGGGTCCCGCTACCCGGATAGCGAGCTGGGGGTCAGGGTGCTAGCAGCCCCTTGTGGGGTGCGGGGTAGCGCCCCGTTAGAAATTTTTTCTAACGGGAACAGTATTGTGGAGTATGTGTGTGTGTGTTTATATATACATATAAAAAAAAGAAAGGGCACCCAAAGGATGCGTGGGAGAAGGCGCCGGCGCCTCATGTGCGCAGCACGGGGGCGTTGGCGCTAGCGCTTTGGGCACTAGCGCCTCACGTGCCCGGCACATGGGCGCTCGGGCGCTGTGGGCACTCGGGCGCTGGCGCTAGCTCTTTGGGCGCTAGCACCTTACGTGCCCGGCATATGGGCGCTCGGGCGCTGGGCGCTAGCAGGAAAAGGGACTTGGTCTCTGCACTGGGAGCTATGCTCCCGATTTGATTTATGGAGTTGAACTCCTAGAAAGAAAGACTCTTCTATTTTTTTATATGGATTTAAACTCCCAAAAGCTTTGATTTGTGGAGTTAAACTCTAAGAAATCCCTGTAAATGCTCAAGGGGGCCCCTTTCTTCTCCTCTGAGCCTTGGATCTTTCCCAAAATAGGGTCTTTGGAGAAGGGTCTCCTCCTTCCTCCCCCCTGTTGACCGGATCTTGGAGAAAAGGGAAGTATGAGATTTTAAAAATCTCTTATTTTTGAGATCTGATGGGAGATCTGAGTTCCCCTTTGTGGGTTTTGTGGTGAAAAACTATTTAGTTTTGGAAGAGGAAGAGTAAAACTTTTGATTTAATTCAAAAGAAAGAAGAAGGTTTAGAACCTTGAGGAAGGAGAAGGAGGCATAGGAACCCTAGTTTTTTTGGGGGGATGAAAAGTGTATCCTTTATTCATCATCATGTTGCCTTATATAGGCTTACACATTTACATATAGCCCCTTGGGCTTTACAAAATGGCATTTTGCTCATCCCATATCTCATGTGCTATTTCTTTTTGCACATACGCCATAGGCTTTACAAAAATTTGGCTTTATGCCCATTCATGCATAAAAATTACATCAAAATTTATTTATTACATGATTTTTTATTTCAGCATGGGGGAGGCCGGCCGCTTCATGTTCGGGCTCGACTCGGGCATGAGCCCACTTGATCTGTGCTTAGGCCCACCTGTTTTGGGGTTGACCTTGACATTGACTTGGTCAACCGGGGTGCAATTTTCGACCCCAACAAAGTCTTAGGTCCTTTTTATAGTGAAGGCTGATTTGTTCAATCAGTTAAAGAGATCTTGTCTCTAATTGATTTGGGGATGTCTCCCCCGTTGGATCTTTGATCCAAAAGGCTTCTGTTTTTCAGAAGGCAGTCTTCTTATTTTTAACAAGATTGAGAAATCTTTTCCCATACAGAATTTATTTTGTATTTTAGTGATTTTTAATCACCATTGGATCATTGATCCAACGGTGCTCTGATTTACAGAGCACAATCTTTTTGTTTGGAAAGATTTTGAGGAATCTCTCCTTAACAGAATTTTATTCTGGTTAATTGATGATTTTTTAATCATGTTCGTTGGATCTTTGATCCAACGGTGGAGAACATTTAGTTCTAGCGCTAGCGCACTCATGCTTTGCATGTGGTGCACTGCTTAGAGTGCAGCGCGCTTAGCGCTAGCGCACACATGCTTTGCACGTGGTGCGCTGCTTGGGGCGCAGCGCAATTGGCGCTGCTATAAAGCGCTGCTTCATTTCAAATTTTGAAATTTGAACAGAGCTTTGATCTGATTGGGGGAAACAGGATCTCACGCAGGTATTTTCTCCTTACAAGGTCGAGAGGACCTTGCAAGTGTCTTTTAACGAGATTGCGCCCTTTCGGGTTTTCACAAACTTGCAGGTAGCCCTGCTGTTTTTACTCACGAAGCCCTTTCGGGTTTTCATCCGTGCCCGTTTTGCTTATGGACGTACCCTTTACACACACACACACACACACACACACATACATATATATATATTTTTTGCGTCAGCCTTAGAATGTTGCGGTTCGTAGTAGTTTACAGACGTTTCGGTCAAGCGTAGTATTTTTTCAAGAACCGGCCGTTTATTGGCCTAAAGGGTCTTTCTCCATGCATATTCATGAGCAAGTAAGCCCCACCTTGGTAGACCTTGTCTATGATATACGGACCCTCATAGTTTGGCTCGAATTTCCCCCGTTTGGCACGATTAGGGATCATATGTCTTTTTACGACTAGCACGAGTTCGTCTTGGCGGAATGTTCTCGGCCTAGTCAATCTTTCGTACGAGCGCGTCATCCTTGCATTGTAAGCCTCCAGGTTTTGCTGCGCCATGAGCCGGGTTTCGTCAAGGGCGTCAAGCTCCTCAAGCCGAAGATGAGCATTCTCTTCATCTGTTAGCTCGTAATGAACCGCCACTCGTAGAGAGGGTAGCTCTATCTCCAAGGGGAGTACCGCTTCTGCGCCGAATACCAATGCATATGGCGTTGTATTTGTGGCCGTTTTGAGCGTAGTTCGATATGCCCAGAGAACTTCATGCAATCTCTCGTGCCAGTCCTTTTTGTTTTTGGACACCGTCTTCTTTATGATCTTCGTCAAGTTGAAAGCCTCAGCCAAACCGTTAGCTTGGGGGTTATAGACCGAAGAGTATCTCCAGTCTATATTATGCTGCTGTGCGAAGCGGCTGATTTTGTGACTTCTGTAGGCTGGCCCGTTATCGGAGATAATCCGTCGCGGAGTGCCGAACCGATAGATGACGTATGTCTTGAAGAAATGGAGAATATTCTCCGTCTTCACCTCTCTTAGTGGTACTACTTCTGCCCACTTAGAGAAATAATCGGTTGTCGCCAATATGAACCGATATCCTTTGGATGACGCTGGTTCGATGGGCCCGATTATATCGGTTCCCCACATTTCGAACGGCCAGCTAGCCACTGTTGGGTGTAGCGGATTCGGATGTTGGTGGATGAAGTTCCCGTGAATTTGGCATGAGTGGCACTGCTTCGCGTATTCGAGACAGTCTTGGATCATCGTGGGCCAATAGTAGCCCATCCTTTTGATCTTCAGCTTCATCTTCGGCCCGGCTTGATGAGAACCGCAGAGTCCGTCGTGAGTTTCTTGGACGACTTTCTTTGCTTCTTCCGGTCTTAAGCATCTTAGCCACAGAGAGTCGAATGATCTCTTGTACAAAGTATAATCGATGAAGGCGAAAGACAGAGCTCGCTTCACGAGCTGATGTCTTAAGGATGCATCTTCAGGCATTCGACGGTATCTGAAGTAGTCTCTAAAGACTCCTCTCCAATCCTTAGCCTCTTCCTGGTCTTTTATTTGGAAGGCCGTTTGCTTGGTCGTTTCCTTTTCTTCGGATGAATCTGGAGATATTTCTGCTGGTGCAAGAACCCGACGGTTTTGCACAACGATCCTCACGTCATCGAGGTTTTCGTCAGCCAGTTCTTTAGAGAGTTTGGCTAACGCATCCGCTTTGCTATTTTCCGCGCACTGTATGCTTTCCAGGACGTAGGCAGGGATTTGAGTCAGCAATTGTTGTACTCTCTCGCCGTACTTCACCAACTCTGGTTTGCACGTTTGATAGTCGTCGTTTACTTGACTACCGACCAGTTGGGAGTCTCTATATATGAGGAGGTTTTCGATTCCCATGTCGACAGCGATCTCAAGACCTGCTATCAAAGCTTCATATTCAGCTTCATTGTTTTTCCTCGGCTCTGTTAGGGAAAAGGCAAAGCGCATTATCCCTCCTTGTGGAATCACGAAGATGAGGCCTACCCCAGATTTGATTATGGGGGAGTTGTGCTTTCGCTTCTTCATGGAAGATGCCCCGTCGAAATAGAGTTCCCATCGGATGTCACTCTCTCCTTTCTCCCCGTCGATCATGTCAAACGCGTGCTCGTCTGGCAATTCGCAATTTAGGGGTGAATCGGCAGGTATAGGATGCTCAGCGAGGAAGTCGGCGATGGCCTGGCCTTTCACTGCCTTGCGCGGTCGATATGTTATCGAGAATTCCATTAAGAGTAGGGCCCACTAAGTGAGTCGCCCTGTTAGTATGGCTCTTGACATCAAATATTTGAGAGGATCCACTTTTGATATGAGGTGGACCTCATGCGCCAACGCATAGTGTCTGAGCTTCGTTATCCCAAAGATTAACGCCAGGCAGTGTTTTTCGATGGGGGAGCAGTTGTTTTCTTCCCCCAGGAGAACCCGACTTAAATAGTAGAGGGCTTTCTCCTTCCCTTGGTCATTCTCCTGTACCCATAGCGCGCCTAAAGAACCTTCAAGGGCTGTTGTGTACAGGATGAGAGGTTTTCCCTTGACCGGAGCGGTCAGCACCGGCGGATTCTGCAAGTATTGCTTGATTTCGTCGAGTGCACTATGGCATTTACGATCCCAGACGAATGGGTTCCCCTTCTTCATTAGGTGACTGTAGGGGAGACATTTGCCGGAGAGGTTAGCTATGAACCGCCGAATATACGCAAGCTTTCCTTGGAGAGACCGCAGTTGTTTCAGAGTCCTTGGCGGAGGCATTTCCATAATTGCTTTGATCTTTGACAGGTCTATTTCGATGCCCCGATGTCGTATGATGAATCCTAGGAATTCGCCGGAGAAAACTCCGAACGCGCATTTGAGAGGGTTCATCTTCAGGTTGTGTTTCCGAAGGCGCTGAAACACGATCTTCAGATTCTCTCAATGCTCCTCGTACGATTTACTTTTCACTGCGAGGTCATCGATATAGCGTTCGACGATTTCGTGTATGAGGTCATCGAAAATTTTCATCATGGCCCTCTGATAGGTGGCGCCAGCGTTCTTTAGACCGAAAGGCATCACTTTGTAGCAAAATATGCCCAGCGAGGTCCGGAAAGCGGTATGCTTCTGATCTTCGGGATGCATCTTTATTTGATTGTACCCTGATGATCCGTCTATGAAGGAGAAGACTTTGTGAGTGGACATGTTGTCTATCATCAGCTCGGTAACCGGTACGGGAAAATCATCCTTTGGGCAAGCTTTGTTGAGATCTCGAAAGTCTACGCAGATGCGTACCGTCCCATTTTTCTTCATCACCAGGACAATGTTGGCGATCCAATCGGGGTATTAAACTTCTTGGACGAAGCCGGAGTCGATTAGCTTCTTGACCTCGGCGTTGATGCTCATTTCAAGTTCGAGCCGCATTCTTCTCGGTGCTTGTTTGATCGGCTTGACGTCCGGAGATATCGCCAATTTGTGCACAACTACTTCTGGATCTAGTCCCGGCATTTCGGAGTAGTTCCATGAGAAACAGTCTTTATACTGCATGAGCATGTCTTTGAGCGTAGCCACCTTTTCTTCAGACAATAGCTCACTGACGAACGTCGGCCGTGGGTCGTTTGCCGTCCCCAAGTCGATTTTTCTCAGGTTATCTGCAGTAGTATTATTCCATCTTCCAGCTCTTTTGGCGCTGGTGGAAACTCTGAGATCACCTCGTCATAATCGTTTTCGAAGCACCAGGGGAGGTCAGCCATATCCTCACGTACTCCCTCTCCTGACAGTGTTATCGCGTGACAGGTACGAGATCGCTTCCAAGACCTATGTTGATCCGGCTCTACTCTCGCTGCATACGTGGCTTTCGGTTCATGCTTTTGTGGCGGGGTTACCCTCCAACTGCTGGATAAAGCGAACCTGCCTTGCTGATACTGGTCTTCTACCCAGTCTTTGAATGTGAAGAGGTCTTTGAGAGGATGTCCTATCGCTCGGTGATAGGAGCAATAATCCGGGTGAGAGGCCCCGTCTTCTTGTTCGGGGTGTTTGGATTCCGGGAGCGTAATCATTTGATGTTTCATGACAAGGCCGAATATCTTCCTTGTCTTGTCTTGGGGAAAAGAATACGCTCGATCCATCTTTTTTATAAGAGACGAATCCCGGCTGCTCAATTCTCGATCACGTGGCTTCTTAGACCGGCTTTTCCGCTGTCGAACGTTTTTTTCGTTCTTTAGCTTGTTTTTACCTCTGCGTCGGGTCTTCTGTATGACGGGCTGGCGATGAAGAGCATCGTCATTCTCCGCAGCCTGCTGAAGGAGGCGCTGCATCCTGGCTTTCTCGTAAATGGCCATTTCACGATTGTGGTCATCCCGGACTTTTTGACCCGCTTCCCTTATCAACTTGTCCATCTGTTCTTCAAATGACGGACTTAGCACTTTCATGAAGGGACCTCGTTTTGGTTAAGAGTTAGCGTCTTCTAACAGAGCGTCCCCTTCTTCATCAAAGTCATGTATAACGTAGCAGCCATAGAATCATTCCCGTTTCTTAGATTGAACATATCCAAGCCCGATCGTTTCCATTCCCCCATTGGGTAATTTTCGCTGAGTTCCAGGGACGTTCCAGATCCTGTTGTAGAACTGAGTTTGTCGAGCAGTCTGTTTGAAGGGTACGCCTTGGCGCCTCAACATCCTTTTTAATCCTTCCGTGTAGTATCTAGGCAGACGGATGGGCTGGAGCCTGTCAAGTGCAGAATCGGCACCATGCCAGATTTCTTTCTCCACTTTGGTTTCTGCGGATCAATAGAAGAGGATCGTCTTTTCATCTTTTCGCCTGGGAGGGACGTAGAACGTCTGTAGTTCTTACACACTATAGGTATCAAGTGAGTCGAGCTCTTTTTAATTCTTTTGCGGAACCATGGCGATTTGTAAACTCTGATCATCTCCAATGAAGGCCTGCATTGATGGACGGACCGAGAACACTGCGTTGACCTCGTCTTCAGAGTCACTGCCAAAGACCAGAATAGGGTTGGACGGTCCCGGCTTGTTGCATTGGGGTGGTCCTACATAAATTATCGCTTCTTCCTCCTCGGTATCACTCCCGAAGACCGGAATAGTGGTGATAACTTTTTGCTTATTCTCCGGTTTATGGCATCTTTCCGTGTCTTCAAAGTCCGGCAGGAAATACTTTGCATCCTTGTACTTTCGGACTTCATTTACGGAAAATAGGTTTAGTTCCCCTGTCACGGTATACTCGAGACCATCTTTGAAATACTTCATACACTGATGTTGTGTAGAAGGGATGATGTTGTACTCGTGCAACCAAGGCCTGCCGAGCAAATCGTTGTAGTATGTCTTGGCGTCAATGACATGAAATTTGATGTCAGTGACGAGCTACCCAAAGCGTAACGTCAGTATCACAGACCCGAGAGTCCGTGATGACTGGGAGTCGAATCCGGAGAAAGTGATTTTATCCCGAGCGAGGTGTTGAATGCTCATGCAGATTTCTTTTAATACCCTCACATTTAGGAGGTTGACAGAGGACCCGTTATCAACTAGAATCTTCCCTATCTTGATGTCATGGCAGTATCCGGTGACGTACAAGGGACGGTTGTGCTCTCATGTTCCAAGGAGGAGATCTTCATCGCCGAAAGTGACGTCAGCGGTGTGCACTTCTTCCAGCTCGTCCTTCATCTTTCCTTCTGCAAGGAAAGCTTGGAACTGCTCGGGCTCTTGTAGTGCCTTGATCAAAGAATCTCTCGCCTCTTTAGATAGCAGAAGGGCATCGCGAATGCTTAGCTGCGAGGGTATTTTCCTTAGGTGTGCCAGAACGTTGTAATCCACCTTGTTTTTCTTTGGCCCCTCCTTGGCTGTCAGCTCTTTGACAACTTGATCATCGAGGGCGATATCTTCAGGGATTTTTTCCTTCCCTTTATCTTTTTTGTTCGATCCCTTGTTTGTGGGTCCGAGATTCTTTTCGGGTAACGTGTAATTACGCAGCTGAATATTCTCGCAGATCTTCATCTCTTCTGTTTCGGAGATGGATTCCTTAAAGAGAGGGTCGAGGACTATTTCTTCATCGGAATCGCTCCCGAAGGTGAGAACTTGTGATTCCTTGCTATCAACCATGTGACAGTTGCCGGCAGTTCTTTTATGCTCATCAGTTGTGCTTCTTTGCTTCCGACGAGTCTTCCGCTTCAATCACCTGACGTGTTGTCGGTGGGAAATATATCCCTGCCACCAGTTTTTAAAGGCATTGCACTCTTCGGTGGGGTGCGCAATCCTTTGATGGTATAAGCAGTAGCTAGGATGTACATCCACTTCGTCAAGGTGTATCCCGCCAGGAGTGTTTCCTTTGGAGGATGGCAGCTTCATTCCCATTGACAGGGATTTAGCGAACCGTTTCCTTGCCTTAAGCCTACCTTTATTTTCCGTAGGCATGCTTCGGTCTGGTTGGAGTGCTTCAACCCTTTTGTCCAGCCGCCGACGTTTGGCTTTTTCAAATATGGCCATTTTGCGCTCTCGATCAGCTTTGCTCTTTTGACAGGCCTCATTCAGCAACATGTCAATCATCTGGTCTGACGGTTCTAGGAGTTCCGGTTCAGGATCTGCCCCCAGTTTTTCTGCATCAGGGGCTTCTTCACCATCTATTGACGAGTGAGAGATTACATGGCAGCTTACCACGTAGTTCTCAGGTCCTTCTGAAGAATCGTCTCCTTCGTCAGCGTCATCGGCTTCATCCTCAAGAACATGCTTAAAGAATTCATCCAACGTGATTGGGGTTCGTGCCTTCTGGTTATATTCTTCTAGTGCATCGATATATTTCTGCAGACCTGTACGGCTGTCTTCGGGTTGGACGGGCTTCTTGGCCTTCTTCTTTTTCTTTAAAGACTTTGGAGGCTTGGCCTGAATGTTTAGTCCACCTTCACCAACTTTCAGCGCTGGGCGCGGCTTCAACATCCCCTCAATAATCTCGGGCTCCACCGGGCTTTTCCATCTGATCGCCGGGCATGTTTGGAGATCCTTTAGCATTCCTTTTGTTTTGGCTGAAAGAGCGACCTCCTATGGAGCTTCTTCTACAAAAGAGCACGATGCCCCTGGTGTGTCCACCTTTTTAAGAGCGTGCGGCTGGGGCGGACTTACTTTCCAATTCTCGGACAGTGCGATTTTGCCCTGTTGGTATTGGTCCTCAATCCAGCCTTTGAAGACGAAGCAATCTTTGATTGGATGGCCTATTACTCGGTGATAGGGGCAGTAATTGGGATTGTTGACATCACCGGGCTGTAGTGGGCATTTCGAATCCGGCAAGGTGATGAGCCTGTTGCGCACCGCCAGCTCGAATAGTCTCCTCGTTTTATCCCGGGGAAACGAATAAGGGCGCTTCAGCTTCTCGTTAAAGAATCGTTGTCTCTCGTCTTGGCGATCAGTTGGTTTTGGACCACTGGGCTGGTGCTGAGCATTGGAGACGAAGGCCGCTTTCCCTTTTTCCTTTTCGTTTCGTGGTTCCATCTTCGAAGAAGATGGTCTATAACCCATCTGATCCATTTGATCCAGCTTGTCAATCAAGGTCTGAAAGGTAGTCGGCTTGAAAAACATCATGAACTAGGATATGGTCGCTTGCGGATCAAGAGTACCCATGAACATGCCTACTGCAGGAGCTTCTTCGATGCGTTGTTCGCATTTTGACCATAGGTTCCGCCACCGAATTGCATACTAAACCCACGTTTCTCCCGGATTCACCCTGGCATTGATCAGTGTCGTGATTAGGGTGCGTTCGCTAGCGCTTGCGAACCTTTGTGTAAACAGTAACTCCATTTCTGCAAATGTCTTGACGGAATCATTCGGGAGTTCAGAGTACCATTCAAACGCTGTCTCCGACAAGCTGCTAACAAACTAGCGAAGCAGCAGTTTGTCGTCACCCCCAGTATTACCGCACATGGCTCTGAATTGAGCAACGTGCTGGTGTGGATTCCCCATCCCCTTATATACATGGAATTTAGGGATCGTATATCCCAGCGGGTACTTTATTTGGTCGTACCAACCCGGATAGGGTCGTCCAGTCTTAACAATTTGGCCGGCCGCTTCGCTCTCCTGATGAGCTCGTATATGTTGAGCGATATAATCATCCAGGGTGGCTTTAGAGATGGTCTTCTCTTTGGCTACTAATAGAGCCAAAAGAGGGTTCGATGTCTCCCCTCTGTCGTCTTCAAGGATAATCGGGGGTCTTCAACTGGAGGATCCGGCTGTATCAAAGTTTGGGGGGGTCCCTCTGTGCAAGACTTGAAGTCTTGGGTCCTTTATATAGGGGAGGCTAATTTGTTGAATCGGTTGAAGAGATCTTTTCTCTAATTGATCTGGGGATGTTTCCTACCGTTGGATCTTTGATCCTAGGAGTTCTGTTTTACAGAAGGCAATCATCTTATTTTTAACAAGATTGGGAAAATCTTTCCCATACAGAACTTATTCTGTATCTTGGTGATTTTTAATCACCATTGGATATTTGATCCAACGGTGCTCTAATTTTCAGAGATAATTTGATGACTTTTAGTCATCTTTGTTGGATCTTTGATCCAAGGATGGGGAACATTTAGTTCCAGCGCTAGCGCTTTCGTGCTTTGCACGTGAGCGCTGCATCAGAGTCTTTGACTCTGGGTGCTAGCGCACTTAGCGCCGGCACTCTCGTGCTTTGCACGTGAGCTCTGCATCAGAGTCTTTGACTCCTAGCGCTGGCGCTCTCGTGCTTTGCACGTGAGCGCTGCATCAGAGTCTTTGACTCTTAGCGCTGGCGCTTTTATGAAGTGTCGCTTCATTTCAAATTTCAAAATTTGAACAGAGCTTTGCTCTGATTGGGGGAAACAGATATGAGGGGCCGATCCGAGGGACGGCGCCTGAGATATTGGATTTCGCGTGTCGATATTTGACACAAGATTTATGATGATTTATTGATGGCATTTCTGTTTTTACCTTATTAGAATTGTTATGATATGCTTATTTTTTATATACATGCTACATCCATGTTACTACACGTCGCTTATTTACATATGTCACATTCATACCATTATACATCATTATAACCTCATATTTAGGATTGTCGTTGTTTCGTTCATGGATGTGATTGCCAGTTGTGATGTTATTTACTACTCATGAGCTAGCAACTCAATCCGGTTGTGCCACGGTTTCTTACAGGGCCGATCGTTCAGTGTAGTCGCGGTTTGGGGCATACCTGTACTTTTGGACGTGATCTTTTGCTTAGGTGGGTTATGAGTATTCTTTTGTTCGCCATCTTGTGTACTTGTACATTGTATCTAGTGTACTCCATCTACTACATGTATATTTGACTTAGAAACGAGACTGAGAGATTTGTATTATTTGACTCTGGGTGCCGTGCTCATATGAGCCGATTGTGTGGTGATACTTTATTATTGCTTTCTTTACTTTATTCTTCGTCTAAGGCATCATATTTTTAACTGCGTGGCTGTGTTCCATCAAGTGGGCGTTGAGATTGCTCTCAAGTGGAGATGCTTGTATATTATTGTTTATGTATCTGTTTTGATCAAAAATTTCAAAGGGGGTGCTACTGAAAAATTTAGCGATAACTTGTTTTCGAAAATGATTTTCCAATAATTCTTTTACTCTTTAAATTAAAATTTTTACAAAAATTTCACCTCTTTATCTTTGTTTACAGTTTAGATTCTGGGTTTCGGTTTACTTAAATTGCGTTACGCCTTTAGATGTTGCGTAATTTAAGTCCCGGTCACATTCTACGTTTGGGTCGTGACAAAGTTGGTATCAAAGCGTTAGGGTTTATCTTTCAGAGTCTAGGATGACCTTGGTATGATGGAGTAGGTAACTTAAGTAGAATAGCGTAACGTATATATGTTCCGTGACATTCTACGATACGATACTTCGCCTAAGTGACCATAGGATATATGTCTTGTGATTTCTTTCTTGATTCCATGCATCCTTTTTTTCTGGTTGCCGTGTTCTTACCCATTCATGTTTCTTGTTCCAGCCACCATGCCGTCGAAGACTACGCGGGCTCAAAGGGCTGCCGCCAGAGACGAGATCAGAGCGGGCTCATCCGAGACGAGGACCGATCAGGGCGGTATGCCTACCACTAAGAAGCAGGTTGATCCCCCTTCTCCAGGAATGATTTCTAGGCTGGAGGCGAGTATTCAGGATCTGTACCAAACGGTCGGAGCATTAGTTGAGGCCAGCCGAGCATATAGGTCAGATGTCGTCCCGCCTTTATGGGACCGTGGTACTATCTACCGCTCAGACAGCCGTACATGCCGCTACCGGGACTATCGAGGTATCACTTCCAGAATTCACGAGGTTAAACCTTCCGGTATTTACTAGGACAGATGCAGCAGAGTGTAACGATTCTGAAATCCATGTACAAATGTAATTTATTCAAATGTATAGAAATGGTATTTCAGCCTAATTAGGAGTTATAAATTATTTTTGTTCAATAAAAGCAAGAAGCAATTTGTAGCTCACTGGTAAAACCTCTACACTGCTGTGACATTGCTAATAATTGCGAATTTTTCCTCCCAAGTCTACAGGTTTTGAACTTAAAAGATGGCATCAGTGAGGACACTGCTGCAAATATATTTGGGGGAGATTTGTGCTTATTCACGCATCATTTTGCATCATTTTGTATAGCCTATAAAGGCAAAGATAATGAAAATATCCCAACAACTATTTATCTCTCCCAAAAAGCATCAAGATCTGTGATCTTCTCCTTCCTCAAGGTTCTAAAACCTTCTTCTTCCTTTTGAATTAAATCAAGAGTTTTATTCTTCCTTTTATAAAACTAAATAGTTTTTCACCACAAAACTCACAAAGGGGAACTCAGATCTTCCATTAGATCTCAAAAAGGGGGAGATCTTTAAATCTCACCCCCCTTTCTCTAAGATCCGGCCAAACGACAGGAAAAAGAAAGAGACTCATCTCCAGAAACCCCACTTTGGGGAAGATCCAGGGCGCAAGGAGAGAAGCCCCTTCATCAGCTTCAAAATATCCTAGGAGTTTAACTCCTCATACACACACACACACATACACACACACAAAAATAAGTATTCCTTTTTGGGAGTACAACTCCCGTTGCAGGGACTAAGTCTCTTTTGCCTCCCGAGCGCCCTTGTGCTCGAAGCGCTAGCGCCCGAGCGCCCACGTGCCTGGCACGTGGGGCGCTAGCGCCCAAGCGCTCAAAACGCTAGCGCTCTTGCGCTCAAAACGCTAGAACCTAAAGTGCTAGCGTCCGAGCGCCTACGTTCCTGGCACGTGAGGCGCTAGCGTCCAGAGCGCTAGCACCCTGGAGCCCAAAGCGCTAGCGCCCGAGCGCCTACGTGCCTGGCACGTGGGACACTAGCGCCCAAAGGTGCTAGCGCCCGAGCACTTTCTCCCACGCATCCTTTGGATACCCTTTTCCCTTGTGTGTGTGGGTGTGTGTGTGTACACATATACAAACACATACACACATACTCTATGACACTGTCCCTGTTAGAAAAAAAAATTCTAACGGGACGCTGCCCCGCACCCCGCAAGGGGGCTGCTAGCCCCCTTGACCCCAGCCCGCTATCCGGGTAGCGGGACCCCCTTAAAATCTCTGCGGGGCTCTCGATATATCCAAAACCCCTTCAAAACACAACACTGCACATTGAGTTCGCATGACCAGTTTAACCCGTTAATCAGAGGTTTCCTCGCTCCAAAGGCGATGGGTAATTAACGGCAGCTTAGTCCGTGGCTGCCGGAGTTTCAGATCTCCACGATCAATAAACCCCCGCCTACCCTAGGCAGGGGGAATCTGTAGTACGCCTGACAAGCGCGCGTGTATTCCCATCTCAATGGGGTGACGAAAAACGCCATACATGCTCTTGTCTAAAATCTTTAGTATGAAGAAAAAAATATATAAACAAAAATATAAATGGAAAAAAAATGGTGAAGAAAAATGAACACTGGTTTTGTAATTACTTAAAGCAGCATAAAAAAAATATAACGTGGGTGCCTTATCACCTAGTTCTTTAGACCAAATGGTTTGGGAGCCACTGCTAAGCCTTAGGCGTTGCAAGATTAGGATATTGCTAATTACGCCTAAAATAGTGAGCACATTTGGTAATCGGTTGGTTAGTACCTCAAGAAGTATTAACGGTCGCATGAAGAATGTGTGAGTCCATCTGAAACATTTACCGACTAAAAAGTACTAAGGAAGATGGATAAGAATATGATAGTTTGAATTGAATTCTCTAAGTTTGGGGATGTCCTTTACACAAACGTAGGGGTATATGATCGATGTTTGGAAGAAAAGTAGAGAGGAAGACTAAAGACGATGTTTTATTGAGGGATGATGTGATTTCTGACATCTTTTCATGACTATTAAGATAAGGCCCATGGCAACTAAAAAGCCAGTGTAGTTTGAAACGCTTATTTTTAAGTTCTTACTTTTATATGTTCTTTAACTTTGTATGTAACTTTCATCATCTTTTTTTTATTATGCGATTTTATAGGTGTAATCCGCTGAAAACTCTCAGGAGACAACGCTCCTCCTACTAGGGACACCTAGAGATTTAAAGACTTGTTGCACGTGTTCAGTACAATCGTGTTGCCTACGAAAGTGTGTTAGGTTTTTCTTTTTTCTTCTTCTTCTCTTTAATAACTAGTTTGCTCGGGACGATCAAAGTTAGATTTGGGGGTATTTGATTAGTCTAAAATATTGCACATTTGAATGAACATTTTCACTATTACTGTTAAGTACTAAAAGGTGTTTATTGTAATTATAGAACATATGAGGGTTTATGTGTAAAAAGTTTATTATTATATGTATCTACATTATAATTAACATAATGAGGGAAAATACATGCATATACTATTTATATGAAATATTGTAATTAAAATATGCATATCATATCAAATATTTCTAATCAATATTCTTAACATATAATATCATATAAAATGGTTAGGATAATATCTCAAAAATACCAAATACTACTTTAATTTGAGATATTGTGCAGATTAGCTCAGGTCTGGAATCCAAGAGGTCCGGGATAAATTAAGATGTTGGAATCAAATCTGCCAAAATATTGAAGCAAATCGTAAGATCTAGCAACGGCGGAAACTCAGTACATTATTTTCAGAATCCAGACATCGAAGGGATCTCCAAATGTCAACAGAAGAGAGTAGAAAAAATCCCAGGTGATGACCCCACCAATGCGCCGCGGTTGGGCGGTCAAAGACCAAGATATGCGGCGGATCCGCGGCATGTTAATAGGCGTACGATGTGAAATTTTGTATGATGGATCTTAACAGCATATATTCAAATATGGCATCTAGGGTTTCTGGGGCTGGACTATATAAGTGACCGAGAGCTTCACATCAAAAATCATCAAACCGAAGAGATCAAGAGGTCCAAAGCGATCCACGCATCCAGATGATCATCAGCTAGCCATCTACCTCCAACAAGAGAGAGAGAGAGAGAGAGCAAAAACTAGGGTTCTTTGTAATCTACTTTCAAAACGGAGAGTTGTATGAAATATTTGGTTAATAAAGGTAGATCTTAGTTTATCTTTTCGCATCTACTTTCTGCATTTAATTTCTGCATCTTAATCATATTTTCATTCTTTAACCTTTCTTCTAGATCTCAAACCATGAGTGAGTAATTCCTAAATTGCTAGAGTTCGTAGGATAGGATAGATCAATGGATAATAAAATCATTTAACTTCTTTTATACATTTTAAAGTTTATAAACTTTAGCAAAACAAATGCTAACATTCTTATCGGGCGCGCTACCAATTTATTGATAGTCATGACCACGATTCGAGATCTGTTTAACACTTGTTTTGTTAAGGGCTAGACATGAATTGAGATCAATGCAAGAACAAGGGTTAATAGTGGGGAAACCCCAGTTTCTTCCAAAAACCCTAATCTACATTCATCACTATCGATCTAGTTTTAAAATATTAAAACATAAAACAAAATTATTTTTAATCATTCATCCATTACTACCAAGTCCTATGAACCCTACAAGCCAATTCTTTATAAACTTTACATTCGTTTCAAATAGATCTACAATCAATCATCCAATTTTCTATCAACTCGTCTAAACCAAGAAAAAGGTTCATGTTTCCCTGCGGACGACCCGTACTCATCGCGGCTAGCTACTAGCGACACCGTCTTGATTGTGGTTACTTTACGAACATAACTCTTTTCAAACGAACAATCACTCGTCGAAGGTCGAGATGGAGCGTGGCGTAAGCCCTCGGAACCAGTCCTGGCCAGCCTGGATTAGGGTGGTGGGGAAAGCTCGGCACTGAGCCGTGTCCGAGTTATCTTGAAAGCTAATGCCCGCCGTAAACGCGTCCAAGTGGTCTTTCGGGTCGGATTTCCCGTCGAAGAGGGCCACTTTGGGCTGTTTGTTTCTGGACGAGACGTGCTCGGCCAACAGCTATTCTGTAAAGGGCTTTGTTAGCGAGTCAGCTGAGTACCTGGCCCCTTCGCAGGACACATGGCTATCCCGTCGTATACCTTCGATTTTCTTCTCGAGGGCTTCAATTCGGTGGTAGTACCCCGAGAATTCTGCACAGTCGGAGTGGTGGCTATCCCCGCTCCGGGTCTGCGCGATGGTGCGGCTTCAATTCCGCTCTATCAAATTTCTCAAATTTTTGGACGAGGCCCTTCTCGAGTAGTCCCGACGTTCGCCGTTCGCGCGGCTCCGGCGAGAATGGGGGCATCGGTCATGCCTGGAAGCAGGCGAGCTGACCGACACCTCCTCAGGGGGAGAGAACGCGCGGCGGGCATCGAAGCGATGGCCCAGTCTTCCTTGGGATCGGGGCGTGGAGCTGTCCGGCGCTCAGCGGGTCATGGAATCAATCGCCGCATGCAGGTCACGATGGCCGGAGTCGGCATGCCGGCGCACGGTGGCGCTTAGATGAGCGTAAGTGAGATCGAGGGCTTAAGCGTGCCCATCCGTCCTTCTGCGGACGTCGTTATCCTGGGAAGGGGGAACTGCGGTCTGGTGGGTGGGGCCCGCCGCTTGAACGTGGACGAGGGCATCCACCAGCGATGTGAGCATGTCTATCCGAGCGGATAAGGCGTTGATGACGTTAGGAGAGGGAGACGAGCCGCCTCCGCCTCCGTTGTGGTGGCTCGTATTTGGATCGTCGCGGTTGTCGCTCGCTATCGGGTCGAGGGCGGAAGATCAAGTTTAGGGGTGGAGAAGCTTCTAAAAAATTCTCACAGACGGCGCCAACTGATGGAGGTTGTGATCTTCTTCAGATGTTGTCCTCCGTCAATCCTGTGATGGCGGTCTTTAACGGTTGAGATTTACTTTGAGAGTTGTTGAGCGTGTGGATCTCAATGGGTTGGTGTTGACGCCGAGCTATCTGCAAAGGAAGTCCCGGGGTGGATGACCACCGTAGGACCCTCCGACGATCAAGTTAGTGCCGAGAAATAGATGCAGAGTAACGGCGTATTGGAATGAGTTCGAGTTACCTGAGTCATCTGAAAGAGGGGTTTATATAGGGGTCGCATGGCGCGAGCCGGCGCGAGATCCCGCCGTCGGTTACGATCCCCTCGTTACGTCCGCGTTGATGGCGGGATCCGTCCATTAATGACAGGATACACTCATTAATGGAGGGATGTGCCAGTGTGGGACGTTGACCGTGGGGTAGCAGATATCTTGCTTCGTCGAGTACGCGGAGCCGTTGCGGGGGTGTATGGGCTCCGTGCACTTGTTTGATCGGGGGAACCGAAGAAGCTCGGCCCGTCAGATGGCTCAGAGGCGAGCAGGAGGCCGAGGAGGCTCGGCCTGGCAGGAGGCTCGGCCTGGCAGGAGGCTTGGAGACGAGCGGGAGGCCGAGGAAGCTCGGCCTATCAAATGGCTCGGAGACGAGCAAGGAGACCGAGGAAGCTCGTTGGACTGCTCGGAGACGAGCTATTGGCTGTTTGCTAGGTGAATGTGGAAAGTACTCGGGAAGGTGTCCAAAAGGTCGGATGCGTCCTCGGAGACGAGGTCCCGAGGAACGCCCATAATGCATCTCATTTATTCCACCTCCGTAGCTTTCGGGACGCGTCATCCGCCATGTGTCGTAATTTGAGGAGATACCACTTGTGAGCATCATCACCCACTCTCTCTTATCCATGTCCGGATGTATTATATCCAGCATACCGAATAATTTCTCTATCGGATGTACATGTCACCGCATTCAATTCTCTACAAGATCACATGATCCCAAAAACATCCAAAACCCAAATTGAATCAAGGCAAATCCATCTATCTCGCCATTGATGTCCGCTAAGAAAGGGCAAATTTGGAAAAGAAGCTAAACACGGCGAAACAATATAGCCGTCATCTTCTGAACACATCTAATACTTAGAGAATTATTGCACTAATAACGCCAAATTCTTAGCCAAATTTAAGCAGCTCAAGGCGAATTCAAGAAGAGATGAAACATGGTGCTTTTAATGTCTTTATGTCCAAGCTTCACATGTCATACATTTGCACAGACCCCACCAATTTGGCAAACCTTAAATTGATCATCAGTTGATCCTATGGCAGTTCACTCTAACTTCTCCTTGATCCCCTTCTTTAACATTGAGCATACCCAGCTTCACCATGGCCGCCGAAAAATCGCCGAAAAACCTGTCCTGGCTCACTGCATAAGCACTCACTATCCCTTGTGTTTCTGAACTAGTGAACAATGTTTGATCGGAAGTGAGCAGACCTCCTCCCATTGCCAATGCATTGAAATAGCTGTTGTCGAACGAGTTGCTCGACCAATCCAAAGGAACCGTCGTGTTATCTCCCGAAGCACAAATTCTCGACAACATGTATGCAAAGTTTTGGTTTAAAGTCGGATCGATGTCGTGGGTTGAGTCGAAGTTTTTTAGCCGGTCTTTGAAGAACTGGCATCTTGCAACGCCCAATGTGTGAGCACCTAAATAAACCAGAAACATAATATATAAATGTTTGATTCATATATAATTCATCAATATGCATTATACGTAAATACCACAGTCTTCACCAATTGCCATTAACTAAAGTAATTGTCATATTTTTGGGAACACAAGAACATTATTTGGACTTCCGTCTAATTTCCTGTTGCAAATAATTTAACTAAAATTTGAAATTAGGATATCGCAGAAATGGTTGAGATATACCAGCTAAGGCGACCAATTCCTGAACAGCGAAACCATTCTGAGCAAACATTGGAATGAGCATCGTGCTATTGAAGAAGGGCGGAGGCAGATTCCTCGTGTCTTCAATTTTAGATCTTCGCCCATCTTTTCTTCCTTTTGGCACATCGTACATTGGACCCCCAGCCTGCATTCATCAAATATTCAATAGTATAAAAAAATACGATACATCAAGACAGATTATGTGCATGAAATACTTTCATTATAGTAAGAAGTCAGCGTGTTTCGAGTTTAAATATGATCAAATTAAGATGGTTCTATGTTTTTGCTAGAGAGCTATTATAGATACGCTGAACTATAGGAGTTTAAAAGGCTATGAAAATTTAGCTTTTTGCGATAATTACCTTAGGGCATCAAAAAAACGGCATCAATAGTAGTTGTTTTACATTTACAACAATTTCATATTAGAAAAATAATTGAATCCAAAGATTCCAATCATTTCCTGTCATTAGTATGAAGTAAAAGTAAAACAACCGTTCTTAGTCATATACTGGAAAGAAGAGGTTCATGGCATTTTATTATGACTTATATAATTCATGGTATTCATCTTTAAAAATGTTGAAAATTCATTTAATTATATATAGGATAACTCGCCTGTAAACAAAGATAGGAAAAAAAAATTCCAATTACCAAAATAACGGCATCTCTAGCTGCTAAAGCAAGTACATCTGCACAACTAACAACTCCAGGGCACATCCTCTCAAGTACTTGCTTGGCTTGGTCGATGATTTCGAATCCATGCAAGCTTAGATTTGGAGGAGAGTCTTTCTCTGCCTTGTTAGTCGACGTCGAATCGATAAGAACTGATCCATCACAACCCTGCATCATGAGAAAATTAAAGCTAGTGTGGCTAGGTTCCTTGCTTTTATTTTAAGAAATTTTATATTAAAAAAAATGGAGACATGGTGATTTAAAGAGCAACAGATCTCACTTAGTTGCGTTAGTAAAATAAATCCGTCTCCAAAAGCTGCACACCTGAATAAAACAATCATGGAAATGCATCCTTAAAAGCCCAGCTGAAGCAGTAGGGTCACTTTGGATGGCTTGATTCACTACATATCTTACTACAAATTCAACTGGAGGGCAACTTGTCGAGTAATAATCTGTAGTTAGAGCCGCCATGCCCAAGCTTGCACCACTCATCAGAACCTTAACGACGAGTGACAACATCATTATCTTGTCCGAAGTAAACATCATAACAGAATTTTTGAAGGTTTCTAAACTTAGACGAAGTCGGGTGATCATATATACAGTTGCATTGTGATCACATTGATAATAAATTTATCCTTTGGAAAGTTTATGAGACCTTAGATATTTATTAAAATAGGAATAAAATTTGATTTGAGTTTTGGTTAGTGCACTTCCACTCTCATTCATGGATAAGAAGTGCTTGCATGTGTGTAATAATGCACCAAAAATTCATATATTTTTCCCTGTAATTTAGTGTAAACCCCACATGATCAAGGCAATACAATAATGTACATTATGAATTGGTATTACGGCCTTTGTGATTTTCATGTGTTGGCGGCTACAAGGAAAGGGCTGCATAAAATTACCGGCTATCAACTTGAAATCAATCATATCCTAACTACTACTAAATACTTGGCAAAACGATAGAAGGCAATAGTGTTGAATATGATGTAAATTTGGCTCACCGGCCACTTTTATTAACTATTCCTCTTTTTGACTACATGCACACATGCAGCGGCCCATGTTTATAGGCTTATGCATGTCTGGAATTTTAAAATCGTGAAGGCCATACTAGCCTGCAGGAGGTCTTAAAATTATTGCATGTGAATGCAATTAATGTTAGGAGACAAGTGCATGTGAAGACATGAAGACAAAGGAGCTAGGTATGGACTTTGTCTACTTAAAGAGTAAGTTGTTGCATACATTTAGAGAGATGAAGTGAAGTGAGAGTTTCATTCTCCAGAGAACTTGTGAGGGAAAATACAGAGAGAGTTGAATAGTGGTGCATGGAGAGTTGATCTGATCTCTTCTCTTCTTTTGTTTGAGCTACTTTTTGTATTGAGAGTTTCCTTTTGGAGTGTTCTCTTTGTAGTGATCTTTGCGTGATAGGAGAATTTGTATAATATCTAGTAGAAGGTTCTTGTTGTGGTTGCAGGAGTAGGTCTAGTTGGGAGGCTGAACCTGGGTAAATCCTCTTGTGTTATTGTGTTGCTTGGTGTGCTCTTTTCTGAGTGGTTTGTGTAGGTTTGCTATACTCTTTACTAGACGGTTTAAAGTGTACCGGAAGTAATAATTTTAAATTTCCACTAGTAAAATAGGGGGTTGCCCCTACGGATACTGGAATCCGTAGGGGCATATTTATCTTGGCCCTACGGATTAATCCGTAGGGCTAAAAGGTTGCCCCTACGGGCACAGACGTCCAAGAATAAAAATATTAATTCTTAATTTGGTGTTTGCCCCTACGGAGCCGCAAACAAAGGACCTACGGGTATATCCGTAGGGGCAACTAAATATCAAATTACTAAAGCACAAATCGATCGTCTACGCTCACAATTTCTTTCTCTCTCGATCTTGATCGCGCGCGAAAACAACTCCTCGTCGCCACCGTCGTCCTCCTCGTCTCCACCTCGCCACCGCCGTTCAGGTCGTCGCCAGCGCCGTTCGGGTCGTCGCCACCGCCGGTCAGGTGAGTAAATCTTGAGGTAAATTAAAGAATTTTTTGATTAACATACGTGCTGGGTCTGGGGTCGGGGGGTTGCGCGCGCGTGAGTTGAGGTTCGGCAGGGGTCGCGGTCGGGGTCGGGGTCGGGGTTAGGGTTGGGGTTGGGGTTCGCTGCTGCTGGGGCTGGGGCTGGGGTTAGGGTTTGCCTTAGGATTGGTGTTGGGGTTTAGCTGGCCGCACTGGGGTTAGGGTTAGGGTTAGGTTGGGGCTGGGGCTGGGGGCTGGGGGCTGGGGCTGGGGCTGGGCTGGGCTGGGGCTGGGGCTGGGTGGGGCTGGGGCTGGGTGGGGTTGGGGTTAGGGTTAGGTGGATTGATGACAACAAAATACATGGATAGATCGATGAATTTAGTGATGTTATGTGTCCCGTCAACATAGGAAATTCAAACGTATACTCCGTTTTCTCATCTTAAAACTAGCAACCAAAATGTGACTAAAAAATCTTTCTAAATATATTTGAAACACATTTATTAGTTGGGTTGAATATTTGTGATTCCATTATATTATATTGTAAGATGCAGAAATTGTATCCTAAAACTACTTGATCCAATCATCCAACAAATACATTCATAAGATACTTATTAATTTTCCTGTATCTTGTATTGAATCGTAAAATTAATTTGCATGTCGTAAGATATTTGACAACACTAGGATGTCTTTCATAAAACAGAAAGTAAATTGGTGTAGGGAGAAAGCTGCTTGATGGGTGGTGACTGGGTCCATTCTTTCTTCATAATCCCCTTCAAGTCTATGCCTTTCAATTATTGTGGGAAAATTAGATATTACTTGAGTGATCATGATATCATTTTTTTTGAATATTTCTTCCGAGAATATATGCATGGTCTTGACATTGAACTTTATCATACTTCTTAATATTACTTTAGTGATTGATAATATTCAATAAGCTTATGTTGTTGACCCAAATTAAGTAAGAGGGTTAGTCAATTGGAATTGGTGTTTGGAACTTTGAAGTATATCTTTAATGGGATAGGTTTATTTGGTGTCAGTTAAATAAAATGAGAAGTAGAACCTTTTATTGTTAGTTATGAATGAATCTAATATTGGAAGTTGATGGTTTCAGTTAGAACTTTTTTGGTATATGATAGATTTCCGCCTACCAAAATCGTTCCATCCAAAAAGTGAATACAGTGGAACTTCTGTTCTCCTTGTCCATCCACTTTTTCTCTCTGGAAATTTGTAGTCTATATAACTATCTAAAATGTATTTGCTAATACAATTATTTTAACCTGACATACTAAAATATTATTATATTGTTTATGTTATCAATAAGTTATTAGTAGTATTCTCTTGATTGGTAAAAGGGGGATGGGCGTTCGCTCTATACATTCTTAATGGGATAGAAGCCTACCCCCCACAGCCGGAACACACACATACAACAAGAATACACAACAAACGCATAATTAGAGAGCGATTCGAGATGTTCGGGTTAAAACCAATATATGATACTCGATGATAATATGAAACCTTCATATCCCCATCGAAACTCATATATGAAACTAAAAGCGCCACTTAGTCCCCGTCTATCGGTTAACATACGTGCGATACTCGTCGTGACCTAGAACTATACGAAGGTTGTTAAATATCGGACAGTATAGTTCGATACTAACTGTTGCGCCACGGCAGCGCCCCGGCCTCTTGCTCGAGGCCAAAATGCGGAATAAAAATTTTCCTTACTCGGAAACCGGCGCTACCGCGGATAATGAAAACCCGGATCGTTTACCATTAACCTAAAGCTAGCAATCAAGAGATAGGGTGAGAAGTATACCGACTGATCCGAGTCCTCCGGTCTTCATCTCCATCGTCCCGATCTCCCGTGGAAAGTGTTGCCTCCACATCGTCGCCTCCTCGCCGGAAAGGGCACCACATCGCCTTCTTCTTTTACGGGCTCCCGCCTCAATACCGAGGCAACTCGCGCATGAAGCCGGCAACTCGACATGCTCAAGATATGCTGTAGAATGTGTAGTGTAGAGGGTATGTCTCTTTTGGGGTTTGTTGCCATGGTGATGGAGGAATCAAGAATAGAAAAATGGTGCTTGCATTTTTCTAGCAAGAAAATGAGATCAAGAAAGAAACTATGAAGCTCTCTTCTTCTTCTTCTCTCTTTCTTTTCTTTTTCTCTCAAGTGTTCTTTCTTTCATCAAGTGAGAATGAGAATGGTGGAGGAATGAAACATAATGCAAAGGGAGGTGAGTGTAGGAGCAAAAGAAAGGTGACCATATCCAAACCCCATCATCACAACTCTAATCAAAGATCAAATCCTATCTCATCACTTCTAATCTTCATAAAGCATGAAAAGAAGAATGAAAGGAATGGTATCTAAAAAGTTATCATAATAAATCAACTTACAAGAAACCCCCTCCTCAAATGTAATTTGCAAAACTGCAAATTACCCCCTCCATCAGAAAAGTCCGGCCGGGAAAGAACAAAGGAAAACCGGCCGGAACGGAATGCAAACTGGCAACTCCAGAAAACTGGTCCCGTAATAAATTTGAGGAAAACCCCCATACTGTGCATACACACCCGCATCTGTATTCCGACCGGATACAAATGCAATGAGACAAAATCTACACTGTACTAAACTAGGACCGGCTTAAACCAAAGCCGGCTAGTAAAATCCGTTCGATCCTGATCCGTGCAATACCGCACGTATCTGATCGAACCCTGCCATATAATCATACGGCCACTAGTACAAACCGTCCGATCCTGATCCATGCAATACCGCACGTATCTGATCGGACCCTGCCATATCTCCATACGGCCTCTACAGCGTTTCGCCCGAAACTTGAGTAACTGAGTGTGGTGGACTCTAAAGACTCGTCAATACCTTGGCTGTGGATTTAACCACTAGCACGTCAGAGGTATAAGCCAATACGTGACGGGCCACCAGGTATTGACCAAAAGGGACGTCGATGAGGAAGCTCACCCCGACACCCAACTGAGCCTGTCAGTGACAATATCCGTACAGTCCGGTCCGTTCGTCTATGAGTATCGCATGGCGGGCCTAGGGGGTTGGTAAAAGTCAGACCCCCAAAAGCGGTACAAGTCGTGTCGGAGCGTAGCCCAGAACACCCTGAGATACTACTGGAATACCTACCAGTAAATCTCCTGCCTCGGCCGAGGGCTTCGTGTAATGGCTCTCCTAGACACAGCGCGACCTCACCCCCAATACCGGGAGAGACGAACCCCTGCAGATCCGCTCACTGCCTCCATGTGGCTCGGGACTGTACCCAACTAAAACCTGTTTGCACGACTCCTTTGAGCCGTGGTAGGGAAGTAATCAAAGCACAGTGGGAACTCACACGAGACAAATGACGATCTCAGGTCGATGAACTAACCTGTACACATGTCACCAGGGAACTGCTATCTGACGTCAGGTATAAGACCAACTAGCATGTTCCCGGCGAGTCCTGTCCGGTGTACTCATAACCCAATGAGCACCTGTATACATCTTAGGTGAACCAACTGACACCAGTGGCTTGTGAGACCGGCCACCGCCCCTCGTCGGGGTCTCGACTGTATACACTAGTCTACTCTGGAGAATCGATGCCCTGTCTCGAAACTCCTACGACTAGGGACCTTTTAAGGATGTGCTTATAGACTACCAGCTCCCACGTATATGATCGCCATCATACTGCCGGCAGTCAAGCAAGAATCCTAGGGGCTCTATCAACGTGTAATAGCGACATGCCAGGTCACCTAAAGCAGTACACGATGATAAAGATAAACCAGATAGCATACTATCATCTCGAGTAAGATTGTCCTACCGGGATAGGTCCTCCCTCAATCATTGCAATCACGTGCCTGTGATCCAATAATTGACTCTGAGGGCACTATCTCCAACAATCTCCCACTTGCACTCAAGGCTAATTATTGCGATGCCGCATACTCACAGCCCGTGTGATACCGAACACCCAACTCCTCTACTAGTCAGTCTCACAAAGCTCGTTTGCGAAACTATTGCGTTCGAGGAATAGCCTCAGTGAGTGGATCCGCTGTGATGTTTCTTTCTATGTCTCTCTATATTTCAAGTTCGCGGAGAAAGCCATCTCCCGAAATGAGCAATACCTGTCTTAGAATGTCTGGATGTCTGATGGGACCTAGCTCATAAATGAACTCCAAATCCAAACTTCTTAGACTGTATCGTCAACTGAATTTAATCAGTATCCTGCGCCATGCCACCCTCAGTATTGCCTTGGACCACCTGTCCAAAATACTGCCCCTCGTCAGAAGGAAAACTATAACTCTGACAACCTCCTTGTCGTCCATGTCACCTTGGAAGCCTGGAATGATAACTGTCTCCCAAAGGAGGCTGTCGTTATCATATCCCTAGAACATCCACTTATGTTCTAAGACTGCTTCCGACTGTTTCTCCAGGATTGGATCAATATCAACTTATTGCATCTACTGCAAGAACAACATCTGGTGTGGTACTTGACATCTCATGATTGACTCAATTGCCTAAGCAAGTGATCTGTCAATCATGCGTATCCCTCTCCCCTTTAGTCTGCAAGACACCTTTTGAGAGGGTGACTCCAATACCTACAGGTGTACTACCGTGCCAGGAGTCGTCCATTCTAAATACTCATAGAATGCTGTCAAGGTACCCAGATTGGGAAACCACCCAAATCTAGATCTAAAACCATAGATCTAGTAACCAGTATGTCTGATATAATATCCAAGTCCAGTGTAGAGAAAACACTGTGTGACGACCAAAGTATAACCGATCGTAGTATAGGAATATCACTTCCTACTACCTTCTCAACAGATCCACCCTGCTATTCTGATGACGTCAAACCTATGACTGTCACATCAGAAATAGATGATCTATCTCCGCTACATCTGCTTTAGTCTATAAATAGTCATAAGCCTGATGTCCACCAATGCTTCCGCTGCTCCCACTGATTACGACAACCCTCTGGCAGAGTCATATAGACGTGCACTTCCAAAGCTAGTTTAGAACGACGCTATACTCATCCTCCTGCCGGGTCTCGCAGCCTGGAACAACAGCAATGGCAAGTGTGGGTAAACAAGAACTTCCCTGTCACCGTCCTTGAGGCTACCGTAGTACCTCTCGGGTGCCTGAAGTTACCCACCTTATCTGCGGAGTGGCCAATGGAATGTCAAACCAGATTGAATCTTTAGGTTTCTTATCAAATCTTCGGTAATCGTTTGTGGTTCTGGAATTACTTCCAGTTCTACCATACTCCCACTACTGTTTTCTGAAAAAATCCATTTCTTTTAAAATTGTGGCGAGTCTAGAACAATATTGCTATTGTTCATCCAGATGGTAGAAAATCAACCCTCGTCATAGCCTGGGTCAACCCACAAACAGCCATTACAGAAACGTGCCTTGAGTTGTCCAGTGTCTGGTTTTAAGCATAAGCCGGACAACTCCCCGTACCTTAACAACGTTAAGATATGAACTGTTCTATATCCAATATAGAACCAGAGGCACTGATTTAATTGAACCAGATTCAAATCATGCAGCTGTCTCCAGTGCATGTCAACTAAATGGAAGGAGGCCGATCAGCGTTACTCAACTTAGGAATGCTTCCAATTATGAGTAACCTGAAAGAGAAGCAATTTCTCTTTATCATTACTATCAACTGAATACCATACACAAGTATCTACATCTTCGATCTCTTTGAAGAATCCCGATACTTGCAATACCTGGTTCTCTACTTTATCCAAATACCTATAACTTCTCAAAATTCGGACCCTGTGTTTCTACGAAACACTTGTCTAAAAAACTAGAGAAGTCATAAGTAAACCGAATATAGTACGAGGACCAACCCCTTTGTCCTAATGGACACTGGACAACATACAATACTCTGTATAAGTCCGCTGAGTCTAACAACTCTTTCACTGTGTGTCGTAGGTTGAAAACTGTACTTATGGTTAAGAAGAATTACACCGCTGTTTAATGCTCCTTACCTAACCATCCACTGATACAGGTAAATGTCGTAGACATAATTTCAAAAGGTATATCTCACTCTATGAAAATAGACGTACAGATATATCAATTTGAAATTGGTGCATAACCGCGGATATTCAAAACCAAATAATTGCCGTCCGGCAAACAACCCAGGTGACTTTCTCAAATAATGAGGATGATCACCTAATTCCCAATAACTTACTCCCACTCATCATCTGTAAAACCATACAGATGTGAGAATCATACCTGGTAAATACATACCCTGGAGCAAGTGTCTAACTGGGAAATCAGTTTTCCATTAACAGTACACAGTGAAACTGAAACATTGAAATGTTTCGTTGGGGTATCCTGGTATTCCTAGTAATGCCTCTTCCATTATCCAGATTCACAACTATAACCGTATAATTCTTTGCCACCTCTCCAAATCCCTTTATATGTCTTTAGTCATTACCTTCTGTACACCCCTTTAAGCCAAATGGTTTTCTTCCTTCCCTACCGTTCGGCACCAGCCTATGGTTTGGAAGAAGACTATCCAAAAAGCATAAAGGGTGTACTGTCCCAATCCTAGGAACACTCGCAATGCGAGAGAAGGTGAAGATAAAAGACACCTGAATGTACTTTATTCCTATTTCTCCTGAACCAGGATCCATCCCCGAACTGGAACAAGTTCCTTTCGAGTTCGTATATAACCATACGATGGAGTAGCCAAATAAACTGTGGATCTTCGTAGTGATACGGAGTGTCCTGGAGAAATACAAAGGTGATTTAGGATTGGCGAAGAAATACTTGGTTCGGTCGTGAATATCAGTCGCAATTTACTTTGCCCTCCTTCTAATCCCTTGCTTTGTCTTAACTTAATACCTTCTGCACACCATCGTTATGCTAATTGGTTTTCTTCATTCCCTACCGGTCGGCACCAGCCTAAGGTTTGGAAGAAGACTATCCAATTTGCGTAATAGGTGTACTATCTCCTAAACCAAGGAGTACTCGTAATGAGAGAAGGTGAAAAGAAAAGACAACTGAATAATCCTATCCGTTTTCTCCAGAACCAGAAACCATCCTCGAAGTCCTTCGAGTTCGTATCTAACCATACGATGGTTTTGTCCAATGGAAGTGGACGTTCGTAGTAATACGGGGTGTCCTGAAGAAAAGGGTAAAAGTAGGAGTGGCAAAGTGGTCTGCAACTCTGACAATCCAAAAGCCTGTGTTAAGAAGGTTCGGTCAACTTGGTCACTGAGTCATAGTCCAGGGTCGGGTCAATGGTCGCTGCCAAAGAGAGAGAGAAAAGAAACACTCAGCGTGCACTCTAACCTAGATCAGAATGGTTATCACTTTATCTAATCTGGAAACTTCCCACTGTACCTCAAATTCTCCTCCAAACCTGAAAGAAGAACTAGTCGGGGTCACCCGAGGAGTAAAATAACTCATCAGTGGGAATCGGGATCCAACTATCATCGCATGATAACTTGACGGAATCCACTCAAGTCACCACACTCCAGAAGGTATGCGCATGCCTGGCAAGTTTCAGTTCTTTTGAAACTCCCGATGTGATTTTTACCCCTAGGACCCAAGTGACCTTGACGAATAATCAACAAATCAAAAAGGTCCTAGTCAAGTTCAACCCGTCATTATCTTGATTGCGTTAAACCCACCCGCACGACCCTTGACGAATAATCAACAAAGTCGCACGACTGTCCTAACCAATCCACATATCCATGCGACAGAATAGCACAACAAAGCTACCGCACACTACGCCTCGGCGAATAGCAACGACAAACGTAGCGCGAATACTATGCAATACTAATCCGAAATGACGGAGGGCTACGAATGGTTTTTGGCGAAAAACCTTTAACGTAATGAACTTGATATCGTTGAAGGAACTGGATAACTTTTTATAAAAATATAGTGACGAAAACCTTTACTAAAGAGGTCACTCCCGGTGAAGGGATCTCGGCTCTTTCCCCGTAGAATGAGGTGCAGGATATTCCAACTGAATACCACGATGCAAAGCAAAAGTAATCGGCTATAGTGAAGTTAATGCCCTGACGCAAACTTCTGTCCAAGGGGTCACTCCCGGTAAAGGGATCTCGGCCCTTGCCTCGTCGACTGAGGAGCATGATATTCCAAATGAATACCACGATGCAAAACAAAAGTGAACGTCCTTGCAATAACAGCTTTTTGAAAAGTGTTCCAACAACATCAGAATAGGTTTGTTTAGCTTGCATTGATCCGAATCAACGCAGTCCCATCAATTAATCACACCACAAAGAACGAAAATATACTGACGTACGTATATGCCATCCGCATTCGCCACTGGGTCCCGTCATCACCCGTTAGGTTAGCTAACTAACGGCAGAGCGGGGACTGGACTAGCGCGGATGTAAAACATATACAACATCTACTAATATATATATCAATATATTATATTTCGCTCAAGGCGTGATAAAATGCAACATCACAGAAATGTACAGCATCACAGAACAATACAGATATCTGGAAACCCCGGGTTTCACAGAGCCGCTGCTGAAACCCGACGTTCCCCTGGTCGTGTGGATAGCCTGTGCAATGAAATCCTAGACCCCTACGGGCGCGGCAAGTCACCCGCCAAAACCTGAAGCGAGGCAGCCCCCTTCAGCTCCGTGAATGGACCACCCAGCACTTCATGGAATCCGGTAACTTGGGCACCCCTCCTGGGTCAACCTGTACCCCCTACGAGTGCGGCGAATAACCCGCCAATCCTAGAGTGAAGCCCCCTCCGTCTCAATGCCATGAGATGCGGGCCCGTTGCCCCCTAGAACCCGGCTATCCGTGCACTCCACCGCGGGGTAATCCTAGTACAGAAAGTAAAATATACATACACCGGGTACATCGACCGCAACCAGGTCGTGCCCCAAAAGAATAATACAAACAGGCAGTGACGGCAGTCCACATGTCGGACGCTCGCCCCGCAATATCAAATGTACATAATACAACAACACAGTACTAGCATTGCATCCAGGCTATCCCCCACGACCGATCCGCAACATCACAGCATAAACATAGAACATCAACGTGAAAGTCACGTTCGCAAATCCGTCTAACCGGGCTATAGCAGTTAGACCGGATTTACCGATCGAGTGACATTCACGGTCGCAGATATAATGTAAATACTGTGAAAAATGTGTTTAAAATTTTCCGATTGACCAAAAATTAACAAGTGGGCCCCCAACCAATACTGTAGCACTCACAGAAAAACTGGGCCCAATTTTAATATTCCAAAACCCCTAATTACAGCCCATAAGCCCACTGCAAAAAAATAATCACGCGAACAAACACTCCTGCGGCGGAAGCGCGGCCAGAAGGGGGTTTTGGCCGCCCTTCCGCGGTCGTACGGAGGAGTCGTGTCACCAAATTCTTGCTGTGTTCTTAGAACTGCCTGCACATCATTCTGAGACCACCTGAAAAATTTTTAGACTCCAAAAAATTCCGACAGAAACTGATTGTGCTAGAAAAATACGGTTTTTGGAATTTTGGTCGATCGGAACTGAAAAACACATTAGAACAAGCTAGGTAAGGTTAATGGCGTGGCTCTGATACCATGTTGCGCCACGGCAGCGCCCCGGCCTCTTGCTCGAGGCCAAAATGCGGAATAAAAATTTTCCTTACTCGGAAACCGGCGCTACCGCGGACAATGAAAACCCGGATCGTTTACCATTAACCTAAAGCTAGCAATCAAGAGATAGGGTGAGAAGTATACCGACTGATCCGAGTCCTCCGGTCTTCATCTCCATCGTCCCGATCTCCCGCGGAAAGTGTTGCCTCCACATCGTCGCCTCCTCACCGGAAAGGGCACCACATCGCCTTCTTCTTTTACGGGCTCCCGCCTCAATACCGAGGCAACTCGCGCATGAAGCCGGCAACTCGACATGCTCAAGATATGCTGTAGAATGTGTAGTGTAGAGGGTATGTCTCTTTTGGGGTTTGTTGCCATGGTGATGGAGGAATCAAGAATAGAAAAATGGTGCTTGCATTTTTCTAGCAAGAAAATGAGATCAAGAAAGAAACTATGAAGCTCTCTTCTTCTTCTTCTCTCTTTCTTTTCTTTTTCTCTCAAGTGTTCTTTCTTTCATCAAGTGAGAATGAGAATGGTGGAGGAATGAAACATAATGCAAAGGGAGGTGAGTGTAGGAGCAAAAGAAAGGTGACCATATCCAAACCTCATCATCACAACTCTAATCAAAGATCAAATCCTATCTCATCACTTCTAATCTTCATAAAGCATGAAAAGAAGAATGAAAGGAATGGTATCTAAAAAGTTATCATAATAAATCAACTTACAAGAAACCCCCTCCTCAAATGTAATTTGCAAAACTGCAAATTACCCCCTCCATCAGAAAAGTCCGGCCGGGAAAGAACAAAGGAAAACCGGCCGGAACGGAATGCAAACTGGCAACTCCAGAAAACTGGTCCCGTAATAAATTTGAGGAAAACCCCCATACTGTGCATACACACCCGCATCTGTATTCCGACCGGATACAAATGCAATGAGACAAAATCTACACTGTACTAAACTAGGACCGGCTTAAACCAAAGCCGGCTAGTAAAATCCGTTCGATCCTGATCCGTGCAATACCGCACGTATCTGATCGAACCCTGCCATATAATCATACGGCCACTAGTACAAACCGTCCGATCCTGATCCATGCAATACCGCACGTATCTGATCGGACCCTGCCATATCTCCATACGGCCTCTACAGCGTTTCGCCCGAAACTTGAGTAACTGAGTGTGGTGGACTCTAAAGACTCGTCAATACCTTGGCTGTGGATTTAACCACTAGCACGTCAGAGGTATAAGCCAATACGTGACGGGCCACCAGGTATTGACCAAAAGGGACGTCGATGAGGAAGCTCACCCCGACACCCAACTGAGCCTGTCAGTGACAATATCCGTACAGTCCGGTCCGTTCGTCTATGAGTATCGCATGGCGGGCCTAGGGGGTTGGTAAAAGTCAGACCCCCAAAAGCGGTACAAGTCGTGTCGGAGCGTAGCCCAGAACACCCTGAGATACTACTGGAATACCTACCAGTAAATCTCCTGCCTCGGCCGAGGGCTTCGTGTAATGGCTCTCCTAGACACAGCGCGACCTCACCCCCAATACCGGGAGAGACGAACCCCTGCAGATCCGCTCACTGCCTCCATATGGCTCGGGACTGTACCCAACTAAAACCTGTTTGCACGACTCCTTTGAGCCGTGGTAGGGAAGTAATCAAAGCACAGTGGGAACTCACACGAGACAAATGACGATCTCAGGTCGATGAACTAACCTGTACACATGTCACCAGGGAACTGCTATCTGACGTCAGGTATAAGACCAACTAGCATGTTCCCGGCGAGTCCTGTCCGGTGTACTCATAACCCAATGAGCACCTGTATACATCTTAGGTGAACCAACTGACACCAGTGGCTTGTGAGACCGGCCACCGCCCCTCGTCGGGGTCTCGACTGTATACACTAGTCTACTCTGGAGAATCGATGCCCTGTCTCGAAACTCCTACGACTAGGGACCTTTTAAGGATGTGCTTATAGACTACCAGCTCCCACGTATATGATCGCCATCATACTGCCGGCAGTCAAGCAAGAATCCTAGGGGCTCTATCAACGTGTAATAGCGACATGCCAGGTCACCTAAAGCAGTACACGATGATAAAGATAAACCAGATAGCATACTATCATCTCGAGTAAGATTGTCCTACCGGGATAGGTCCTCCCTCAATCATTGCAATCACGTGCCTGTGATCCAATAATTGACTCTGAGGGCACTATCTCCAACACTAACAACCGTCGTATAGTCTACGCGACGAGAAAATTCAATCGTATGGTAACCCATAGATTTGTCCCGTGTGGATAAGTTAAGAATGTATAAAGCAAACGCCTTCATTCACTTGTGTTTTCATCCGTTTCGAGATATTTCGTCGGTACCTTTCCGCTGGTTCTCCGTGTACAAAGATAGATTAGATGTTCATTTCAACGTTGTTTCACAGCTTTGAAATGATTATCTATTCTATTACAGTGTACTCGGAGAACAGCGGGGAGGTGCTGCCGAAATTTACTCGAAACGGTTGAAAGCACAAGTGATGGGCGTTCGCTCTATACATTCTTAATGGGATAGAAGCCTACCCCCGACAGCCGGAACACACACATACAAACGCATAACTAGAGAGCGATTCGAGATGTTCGGGTTAAAACCAATATATGATAATATGAAACCTTCATATTCCCATCGATACTCATATATGAAACTAAAAGCGCCACTTAGTCCCCGTCTATCGGTTAACATACGTGCGATAATTTATTCTTTTCAACGACAAACGCACACACAAAGCATATACACGGATTTTCTCCTTTGTCAGTAACTATCCCGTTCTTATATTTCTCAATATAGTCAGCATAACTTACAATTTATATGTTATTCAGTCTAACATGGCCCATGAGTACGTCAGAGTTAAGGACTGGATGTATGTGGATTGGAAACAACGTATGCAACCTAAGTTTGTCGCAGGAGTTGCTGCTTTCCTTGAATTTGCACGCGCACATAATAAGATCATAATAGAGAAGATTCTCTGTCCGTGCGATAGATGTGGCAATAAGTACTGGCAGAAGGTAGAATTGGCAGAGCTTCATATTGTAAAACATGGGTTTACTAGACTTTATTCAACTTGGAAATATCACGGGGAAGGAGAAGAATACAGTACTGCGGTAGAAGAAGAAGGAGAACACGATAATGCGGCAGGAGAAGAAGAAGAATTCGGTAATACGGCAGGAGACGGAAATTTATTTCCATCAGAAGAAATGGAGGATATGGTAGAGGCTGCCCTAGGTGAATCTATTCGTACCGAAGATGACATTCCTTCCGGTCAGAGACCGCGTGCAGATAAATATGAAAATTTCATGAATGATGCTAGAAAACCAATTTATGAGAATGCGAAGTATTCCACCCTCTCATGGTTCGTCCAACTTTTCCAGATTAAGTGCCTAAATGGATGGAGAAACAAGTCATTCACAATGCTTCTTTCGTTCTTGAAAGATTCTATGCCTCCGGGAAATAATGTGCCCGAAAGCTGGTACGAAACCCAGAAGATGATGTCTGATTTGGGTCTAAAGTGCGAGAAGATTCAAGCATGTCCTAAAAATTGCGTGTTGTACCGGAAAGAGAATTCAGATTTGAAAGAGTGTCCAACATGCGGAGAGGCCAAGTATAAGCCGAAAGATTCTGATAAGAAGCCTGATATACCTGTGAAGATAGCACGATACTTTTCCATAACACAGAGGCTACAGAGGCTATTCAGGTGCAAGAAAACAGCCGAGGCAATGATTTGGCATCACCGTGCTCCTCCAAGCGAAAATAGAAAAATGAGCCATCCAAGAGATTCACCGGCATGGAAGGATTTTGATAGGAGGCACGCAATATTCAGTAGCGATCCTCGCAATGTCCGGCTCGGACTGGCTACCGATGGCTTCTGCCCATTCAACTATATGGCTGGAAGTCACAGTACATGGCCCGTTGTAATGATAATTTATAATCTGTCGTCTTGGTTGGCTATGGACCAATCATACTTTATGATGCCTCTTCTTATCGACGGACCAAACTCACCGGGGAACAATATCGACGTCTATCTCCGACCTCTGATCGAGGAGCTGAAAACTTTGTTCATTGATGGTGTAGAGACATATGATTCAAACACAAATACAATCTTCATACTACGTGCGGCTTTAATGTGGACAATTAATGACTTTCCTGCGTATGGAATGCTATCAGGTTGGTCCGTACATGGTCACAAAGCATGTCCTCATTGCCATGAACACACAACATCAAAATTTTTGAATTTTAGCAGGAAGGTTTGTTATTGCGGCCATCGACGTTTTCTGCCTCCAGACCACCCCTATAAGTTAGACACGGTTCACTTTGATGGTCATCAGGAGCTTCTTGGGCCTCCATCCCCATTGTCCGGAGAGGACGTGACTGCTAAATGGGATGGTTACAATAACGTGACCTTCGGGATGGATCCGACGAAACAGGTCAAACCACAATATTGGAACAAGTTAAGCATTTTCTTCGAGCTTCCGTACTGGTCTACAAATTCAGTGCGTTATTGTCTGGACTTCATGCATATAGAGAAGGGAGTATCAGAGCACATACTTAACTTGCTTCTGTATAAAGACGGGAAATCGAAAGACAACATGAATGCCCGGATGGATCTACAAGAGTGGGGAATAAGAAGTGAACTGCACCCTAAACCGGTAGCGGGTAAACCGGGCAAGTTTGTACTTCCCAATGCCGCTTATCATATGTCACAACCGGAGAAGAACATGTGTTGCATGATTTGAAAGTCCCCACAGGTTTCTCAGGATCATTCAGCAAGAAAATAAAAATTGTGAAGGGCAAGATCGATGGGCTGAAAAGTCATGATCACCATGTTATCGTGGAGCACCTTCTTCCATTATCCCTCAGGACTTCTCTCCCCGACTCGGTTGGTCTAGTAATCAACGACCTATGTTGTTTTTTCAGGGAGTTGTGTGCTAAAACACTGGAGGTTGCGACGCTGGATAAACTAGAAAATTCTATTGCGTTGATACTTTGCAAGTTTGAGCGTATTTTCCCACCGTCATTCTTCGATATCATAATACACTTGACGGTTCATCTTGCAATTGAGGCGAAATTAGCCGGACCGGTACAATATCGATGGATGTATCCCGTCGAGAGGTACGTGTAATTTTTCGTTTCGCGCAATTATAAATTTATTGTTGTCCTGTATACCCGTGTTTATTTATTCAACATATTCTCATTAGGTACCTTTACACTCTTAAGAAGTATATATGCAATAAAAATCGACCAGAGGGTTCTATCATGCAAGGTTATCTTCTTGATGAAGCAATCACATTCTGTTCCCGCTATCTGGACGAGAACATTGAGACAAGGCTTAACCGACCACGAAGAATTCAAGACGGGCCATATGGTAAAGCCGAGTATAAGATGGTAGACACTATGTTTATCAACAAGATATACCGGTTTATCTTGCTTAATTGCGCATGTCTTGAACAAATTAGAGAGTAAGTTCTTTTGGATTAATTGTTATATCTGTGTTTGTGTGTGTATGAAATGACATAATATTAATGTCATAATTATTTGTCGAAAACAGAACTCATTTTAACGAGGTACGTGAGGGGCATCCTGATTGGAACGAAGAACGTTTGGAAAAATACCATCAGGATAATTTTTGTGATTGGGTCACAGAGCATGTAAGTTATTCGAATTACATTTTATTGCTATCAGTTTTAATCTAAACTTGTATCGTTATGTATTTATCGTAAAATTTGTTTTGTTAGATCCACCATCCGAACTTGTCTGCATCATTTGAGAGTGATTCAAGATGTTTAGCTCAATTTCCTAGTATGGAGGTTGCATATTACAAAGGATTTGGTGTCCTTGGATACAAATTCGAAGTTAAGGACATAGAAACATCTAGAACCACTCAGAATAGTGGGATTGCGACGGTAGGATCGGACGGTGTGATTTACTATGGGTACTTAAATTGTATACTCGGCATCCACTATCCCGGACGATCAGAACCCTTTTATATATTCCAGTGTACTTGGTACGATCTGCGAACCGATACAGACAGGTGGAGAAGCAGTCTTGGGACTTGGAAAGATGAATATGGATTGACCAGTGTGAACACACTTCGATTTTACGGTCAGGACGGTCCGTTTATCTTTCCGAACCAAGCGTTCCAAGTATACTACTCACAGTGTTTGAAGCATCCGGGGTGGAGTGTTGTATGCCGATGGAAACCTAGAGATGTCTACGATATCCCAGAATACGAGGACAGCGATGAAGACGAAGAAGAGAGAAGGCTTAAAGTGCTCCGACCGTCTGTTTCGAAGGACGGGTTGTCTTCGACCGATCATGAAGTTACGTGGGTTAGAAATGACATCGACGATGAAATCCAAGTAGATATGTATGATGCGCCCACGAAACGAAAAAGGTTATCAGTAATGTTATATTATTACTTCACATTTTACGCTCTAGATTATATATAGTCAATACTTTTAATGATTGTCTAATGCGTCCACGAACCGTTTATCTAGATTTGATGACGATGTCGGGAGCAGCGAGGGGCGGCAGGAGCTCCAGCCGCGGCAGAGGCAGAGGCAGAGGCAGAGCGGTTCTGCCGCCCGGAGAGCTCCGCAGGGAGCTTCAGAGGGCCGGTCTTGCACCCAGATCGGAGACCCCTTCGGATGCCTCCTTCCGTGTTGATTTGGCCACACCTCCAGGTATACTGCACGCATATCCATTTTGAATGTAATATTACAGATATTCATGCATGTTTATGTCAAAATTACTTATATTGTCAATGTTTGATTGTCTAGTTGTTGGTGATGCGTCCATATCTGGGACAGAGGCCACCCCCGCTCCTCCAGGTATGTTTATATATCATATAGTGTATGTATATTGATTTACATTGCTATATCATAAATACACACATTCCTTTTGCTCTTACTTAGCAATTTTTATTATTGTCTAGCTGTAGGTGGTGACACCACCGCACCTGCGGGTATGTTTATATATCCTATAGTGCATGCATATTGATTTAGAACGTTATATTATTAATCTACACATTCTTTTTGCAATTACTTATATAATCTATTTTTAATTGTCTAATTATAGGTGGTGCGTCCACACCTTCCACAGGGGCCACTCCTGCCGCTTCCATACCCTCCGCATCGTCTGCAGGTTAGTATGAATAAATTTAAAATATTTATTCATTTTACATATGCTCTATAGAATAAATATGAACTTCATGGAAATTTAGCGTCGATGTTTATTTTATAGTTGGAGGGGATGCGTCCGGGTCCGGGACCCCGGTTGTTCCTCACCGAAGGAACTATCGTCCCGCTCGTGCTGTTGCTCGGGCACAGGCTCGTGCGCTAGTCACCGGAGGTATATATCACACTTGAATTTTTGTTTAACCTTGATTTCTTAATAGAACTTTGTCTTATTATTGATTTTCTTGATATTTCGTGCAGACGCAGGGCCTCTCCATCCCCAGAGGGGGACTCGAGGCCCGAATCAGTCCCATAGGCTGAGGCCTGATAGAGCTAGGGGGGAGGCAGCATTCCCCCTATTTTTTACCCTTGACTATCGCTATACCGGTCCTCATGCCGAGAGGTTCGGCCGGTATTTGGGGGACGAGAGCCGGATCGTGAAGAACTATCCACTTCACGTTGAGTGGGGCGAGCAGCACCAGCGCTCATTCGCCCTCTTCTTTGATCAGGCTCGGGTATGTATTAATATATATTTTCATTTGATCTATCCAATATATTTATTATTAACACTTGCAATCTAATAACAATGTTTTTTTTTTGTATTTTCAGTTGGATTACGATTTTCAGCCTGTAGCCGACCCTGATCACCCGGGGAGGGTGCTCGACCTTCATGCTCTGTACAATGGCCTGATGAAGAACATGCAGGCCAAGGTCCGATACAACAGGAATGAGCTGAAGGCCGACTGATACTCCCTGTGGATAGCGACCCCCGAGGCAGAGAGCGGCCCTCCTATCTACTCCGGCGTTTGCGAGAGTCGACGTAGAGACATGGCCTCTATTGTGCGCTTATTTCGACTCCGAACGCAAACAGGTATGTATTTTAAATTTAATTCATTATTTATGATATAATTTATTTCTTTGTGTTTCTTAATTAGAAAAATAAATGTTAATGCGTTGTGCAGAAACAGGCCGCTCAGAATACGGAGAACAGGAAGTCGGCGAAGAGGGGTCGCCCCACTTACACAGGTGGCTCGAGGAACATTACTCGAGCCATGGAGTTATCGGTAAATTAAGAGTTATTCTCTAATATTCTGCAATATTAAGAGTTATTCTCTAATATTTCTAATATTAAGAGTTACTTTCTAATATTGCAGACATCTCGGACCGTGGCGTCAGGTGGTACACCGAGCGTGCTGTCCGCATATCTTGCCGTCCACGGCACCTCGACAGATCCCGCCACGGGCGAGCTTCGATATCCCGACGTCGCTACCCAGGAGTACTGCGTAAGTGTTAATATTTTTTCTACCCAAATTTGAAATTTTAGTTTTGGAAGGTTCAAGTTTAAATTTTATACTTATACTTTACTGCTTAATATGGGTGTAGGAGCGGGTGGTTGAGCAGGCCTAGGCCTCGGGGATCGATTTTACCGGACAGAACGATCCGAGGCTGCTGACCCCAGTTCTGGACGCCGCACACGGAGGGCACCACGGAGGTTGGGAGAGAAGCCGGGGATTGGGCCCTAGCAGGGCCCATATGAGGTTGGACTCCACCCCGGCGGTTACTTCCTCCATCTCCAGTGACCGGCATGTCCATCAGGAACTGGATAGCTTGAGGGCCACCGTTCAGGAGTTTAAGGAGATGCTGGTATGTATACTACTTTATAGTAAAATATCATTTCATATTATATACATATCAACATATCCATAATTAGTACGTAGCTTGAGCTTATTTGGTTTTAGACTTAAGTTTGATTAATCATACATACATATGTAATTATTATAAACAACGCTTTTCCAAACTAGATATCCAAACAGGGTTTCGAAATAACTTAATAATGATACGAATTCGAATAATACACAGTTCTTACACGCTTCTTACACACGTTATGTCCAGACACGACAGGGTAGATCGGCCGAGCCTCCACATGCATCTCCTTCGGCTGCGGCTCCGCAAGCCACTACATCGGCTGCGGTTCCGCAGACAGCTCCTGTAGCTCCACCGCCCACTCAGACTCCCACAGCCGCGGCTCCGCAAGCGACTACCTCGACGACGGCTGCGCAGACCACATCGCCAGCTCCAGATGCCGCTCAGACTCCCGCTCGCGACGCATTGCAGAGTGTATTGACCGAGGAGCAGGCGCGCGTTATTCTAACGTTATTCAGAGGTGGAGCTGGACCGAACTAGGGTAGCTTTTTGGTTCTTATTTTTTGAAACATGTATTTATTTATATCACATTGTACTACATTTTGAAACGATATTGATATTGGTTTGTATTTATATCATATTCAGTTTTTGGGTTTCTTTTGTATATTATATATATGCGTGAGATGTGGTTATGAATACTGCAATATATGATTTGATTGATGTATATAGTATTGTGCACAGGGCGGGAAAAAATCTAGCAGCCCATTTTAAAAAAAAAATACAGACAATATGTACCTACGGATTAATCCGTAGGTATATATGTTGCCCCTACGGACATATCCTTAGGGGCAAAATATCAGGAAACCTGATATTTTCCCCCCTGATCTCAGTGCAGGATGTTAGGAGTGCCCCTACGGATATAACCGTAGGGGCCACTGTCTATCCCCTATGGTGTTATCCGTAGGGGCCAAATATCAGGTTTCGTGATAGTTTGCCCCTACGGCTATATCCGTAGGGGTATAACAGTGGCCCCTACGGTTCTATCCGTAGGTACATACAATATATTCAAAAAAACATAAAAATATATGATTTGATTGCCCCTACGGAGTAATCCGTAGGGGCAACAACACCTACAGATATATCCGTAAGGGCAATAATTTGCCCGTAGGGGCACGTTCAGGGCCTCAACTTGCACCTGCGGCCTTTGCACCTACGGGGTATTTTTTCGCCCCTACGCATATATCCGTAGGTACAGAGGGTTGCCCCTACGGATAAATCCGTAGGGGCAACCCTTATTTGTAGTAGTGTTCAAGAGAGCTATAGCAAGCACATATAGAATCAAGACCAATGAATACAACTTGCAACCACAAATGAGAGCTAAACTAAGAGGTTAACGAACTACAAGCTTTGTAGCGCGTTGGCCACCTCTCCTTATACTCCGGCTACACTTCCTGGGATCGAGCTTGAATGTAGACTTCCTTGTAAAAAATGATCCACCTTGAACTTTGCCGAACACAAGCTCCCACTTTACAAACTAAGTGTACGTGAAGAAACTTTCTATACTAATTTGCTAAATGAGTGAAGAAAGAAGATGTAGATTCATTTGCTTACTAATTTTCTTCTCTTTTACTTTTTCTAACTCACTCAAGAGAAATCCAAGCGAGAGAATATGGAGATTAGAATGATATGAGAATTAGATAAGATTAAAAGAATTATGCATACTTTTTCTAAAAGACAAGTCAAAAAGAAATTTCCAAAAATTTCCACACTTCTTTTTATATCACGACTCATTTTCTTTTCTATATAAAATTAAAGAAACTAAAATATTCTCATATCATTTCCATGTGCATCCTGTACACACAAGTTTCATGTATAAACATACATGATAAAATACTATTTGTATCATATACAAATAATATTTAAAGAGAAGAAAAAATAAAGTGAGCATGATATATATATATATATATATATATATATGTATATATTGTAAGTCTACGCTAGCGCCCCGGCAGTCTACAGACGCCAAATGCGGAACAAAAAAACTTTTAACTGGCGCTATCGTATACTTTAACCCGGATCTGCCATTATTGCTAAACTAACAAACTGTAAAGAGTGTAGAAAGGTTATACCGAACGATCCGAGTCCTTCGTTCTTTAACCATCATCCCACGCTCCGTTGCGGCTGCTCCGATCTCTTCAATCTTCGATCTCCTCGTCGAGGTGGCACCACGTCGACGATTCTTTAAACGGGCTCCCGCCTCTGACTTGAGGCAACTCGATCGTCAAGTTTGCTAAAAGAGACGACCAAGAATGATGTAGAGAATGAGTAGATGACTTTGTCTCACTTCGTCCAAGTCCGTGGACGATCGGTTAATGAAGTTGCCGTGGGAATTGGGCGATGGAATGAAATGAACTGTGAAATTCCATACACCCCAAATACTATCATAATCTTTTCTACAAATGAAAACCACCAAGTGAGTGAGGAGGAGAGAGAGGGCCGGCCACTTTATAGAAGGAGGGAGGTGATGGTAGGAGCTATCATGGAGGTGACCATAAACAACCATCCTTATCATAACAAAAGATCAAGAACAAATATCTTAAGAAAAACAAGAATCATTGAAATCAAAGCATGAGTCATAATCCTTGTCACCACTAACTAGAAACTTCTAGAACCTTCTAGAAGCATGACTCACTCTCATCCAAGAAAAGATAAATCCGTCTTTAACCGAATATTAAAAGACGGCTGATAGAAAACTGGAAACTGGCAACTTCCAAAAGTGATCCTGAAACGAATTTCAGGACAACCCCGAAACTGTATAAATATACCCGCATTTGTATTACGACCGAATATAAATGCAACTGAGACAAAGATATTATACCTACTCAATATAATACTCGGATCCGGCTTAAACCAAAACCGACCAGTATCAACCGCCCGAAAAATAACGCGTGCGTAAACGCACGTGCATTTTCCGAACCCTGCCATAAAACCATACGGCCTCTACAACGTTTCGCCCGAACTTGGGAAACTGTCTGTGGGGGACTCTAATGACTCGTCAGTACCCTGGCAGTGGGTTTAACCACAAACCGTCAGCGGCACTAGCAATGCGTAACGGCTGCCCATGGACTGACCTCAAGGGAGGCCGATGAGCGAACTCATCCGGAAACCCTACTGAGCCTAACAGTGACAATGTATATACAGTCCGGTCCGTTCGTCTATGAGTATCGCATATCTGCCTAGGGGGCTAGTAACGTCAGACCCCCAATAGCAGTATAAGTCGTGTCGGAGTGTAGCCCAATAACACCCTGAGATACTACTGGAGTACCTACCAGTAAATCTCCTGCCATGGCCATGGACTTTGTTTAATGGCTCTCCTAGACACAGCACGACCTCGCCCCCAATACCGGGAGAGACGAATCCCCTGCCGATCCGCTCACGTGCCTCCATATGGCTCGAGACTGTACCCAAAAACTACCTGTTTGCACGACTCCTTTGAGCCGTGGTAGGGTAGAAATCAAAGCACAGTGGGAACTCACACGAGACAAATGACGACCTCAGGTCGATGAACTAACCTGTACACATGTCACTAGGGAACTGCTATCTGACGATAGATATAGTACTAACTAGCAGATTCCCGGCGAGTCCTGTCCGGTGTACTCATAACCCAATGAGCACCTGTATACATCTTAGGTGATCCAACTGACACCAGTGGCTTGTGAGACCGGCCACCGCCCTTCGTCGGGGTCTCGACTGTACACACTAGTCTACTCCGGAGTATCGATGCCCTGTCTCGAAACTCCCATGACTAGGGACCACAATTAAGGATATGCATATAAACCACCCAACTCTCACGTATATGATCGCCATCATACTGTTGGTGGTAAAGCAAGATCCTAAGGGCTCTATCAAAGTGTAACATGTAATCAGTCGCCTGAACATATACACGACTGATAAAGGCAAACCAGATAGCATATTATCATCTCGAGTAAGACTGTCCTACCGGTATAGGTCCTCCGCAATCATTGCAATCACGTACCTGCGATCCAATAATTGACTATGAGGGCACTATCTCCAACAATCTCCCACTTGCACTCAAGGCTAATTATTGCAATGTCGACTACTCACAGCCCGTGTGAAACCGAACATCCAACTCCTCTACTAATCAGTTTCACAAAGCCCGTTTGTAAAACTATTGTGTTCGAGAAATAGCCTTAGTGAGTGGATCCGCCTAGAAGTTTCTTTCTATATCTCTCTAAATCTCAAATTCGCGGAGAAAGCTATCTCCCGAATTGAGTAATACCTGTCTTAGAATATGTCTGGATATCTGATGGGACCTAGTTCATAAATGAACTCCAAATCCAAACTTCTTAGACTGTATCGATCACTGAACCTAATCAGTATCCGGCACCATGCCACCCACAGTATCCTCTTGGACCACCTGTCCATAATACTGTCCCTCTTCGTCAGAGGGAAAAACTATAACTCTGACAATCACTCTGTCAACCATGTCACCTTTGAAGCCTGGAATGATAATCGTCTCCCGAAGGAGGCTGCCGTCATCAAATCCGTAGAACATGTACTTATGTTCTAAAACTGCTTCCTTATGTTTCTCCAGGATTGGATTAATACAAACTTATTGCATCTAGTGCAAAAACAACATCTGGTGTGGTACTTGACATCTCATGATTGACTCAATTGCCTAAGCAAGTGATCTGTCAATCATGCACATCCCTCTCCCCTTTAGTCTATACGACACCTTTAGAGAGGGTGACTCCATCACCTGCAGGTACACCACCATGCTAGGAGTCAACTATTCTAAAAACCATTAGAATATCTGTCAAAGTACCCACATTGGGAAACTACCCAAATCCAGATCTAAAACCATAGATCCAGAAACCAGAATGTCAAATATTATATCCATATCCTGTCTGGAGAAACAACTGTGTGACGACCACAGTACAACCGATCGTAGTATAGGAATTTTACTTCCTACTCTGTATATGTCATCCAATATACCTTGACATCACATCCTACTACCTTCTTAACAGATCCATCCCCTATTCTGATTGAAGTCAAAACCATGACCGTCATATCAAAATTAGATGATCTATCTCCGCTATAACTGCTCTAGTCTATAAATAGATATAAGCATCTTGCCCACTATGCTTCCGCTGCTCCCACTTACTACGACAACCCTCCTACCGGGTCTCATAGCCTGGAACAACAGTAGTGTCAAGTCTTGGTAGATAAAAACCTCCCTGTCACCGTCCTTGAGCCTACCGAAGTATCTCTCGGGTGTCTGAGGTTACCTACCATATCTGCGGAGTGGCTATTGGAATGTCGAACCTGATTGAATATATAGTTCCTATTAAATTTTCCGTAATCGTTCGCGGTTCTGGAATCACTTCCAGCTCTACCATACTCCCGCTGCTGTTTTCTGAAAAAGATCCATTTTACTAAAACTGTGGCGAGTCAAGAACAATATCACTATTGATCTTCCAAATGGTAGAATATCAACCCTCGTCATTGCCAGGGTCAACCCACAAACAGCCATTACAGAAACGTGCCCTGAGTTATCCAGAGTCTGGTTTTAAGCATAAGCTGGACAACTCCCCGTACCTTAACATCTTTTAAGGTATGAACTATTCTATATCCAATATAGAAACTTTGGCACTTATTTAATTGGAACCAGATTCAAATCATGCAGCTGTCTCCAGTGCATATCATCTTAATGGAAAGAGGCTAATCAGCATTACTCAACTTAGGAATCCATCCAATTATGAGCAACCTGAAAGAGAAACACGTTTCTCAAAACCATCACTATCATCTGAATACCAATCACAAGAATCTACATCTTCGATTTCTTTGAAGAATCCCGATACTTGTGATACCTGGTTTTCTACTTTATTCTTATACCCACAACTTCTCAAAACTTAGACCTTGTATTTCTACGAAACACTTGTTTAAATACTAGAGAAGTTATAAGTAAACAGAACATAGTACGAGGACCTACCCCTTTGTCCTGAAGGACACTGGACAACATACAATACTCTGTATAAGTCCGCTGAGTTAAACAACTCAAAACCTGTGCGTCGTAGGTTGAAAACTGTACCCTGGCGATTTCCTCAAATATCACCAATTACAACGAATTCCGATATAATGAGGATGATCACCTGATTCCCAATAACTTACTCCCACTCATCATCTGTAAAACCATACAGATATGATAATGAAACCTGGTAAATACATACCCTTGGAGTAAGTGTCTAATCGGGAAAACAGTTTTCTTTTAACAATGCACTGAAACATGAAAATGTTTCGTAGGGGTATCTTGGTATTCATAGTAATGCCTCTTCCATAATCCAATTCATGACTTTAACCGTATATTTTATTGCCATCTCTCCAAATCCCTTTACTTGTCTTTAGTCATTAGCTTCTGCACACCATCGTTAGGCTAAATGGTTTTCTTCCTTCCCTACCGTTCGGCACCAGCCTATGGTTTGGAAGAAGACTATCCAGTAAGCATAATAGGTGTACCCTCCTAAACCAAGGAGTACTCGTATCTTGAGAGAAGGTGATGATAAAAAACATCTGAATAATACCTTATTCTTTTAAAGGTGAAATAGGAGTGGCGATGAAGTACGCGGTTTGGTCGTGAATGATATCAGTCGCAATTTATTTTGCCCTCTTTCTAATCCTTTTATTTTGTCTTTACATATTACCTTCTGCACACCCTACTTAAGCTAATTGGTTTTCTTCATTCCCTACCTTTCGGCACCAGCCTATGGTTTGGAATAAGACTATCCAATAAGCGTAATAGGTGTACTCTCCTAAACCAAGGAGCTCTCGCAACCTGAGAGAAGGTGATAATAAAAGACAACTGAATAAACCAATTCTATTTCTCCTGAACCTGGATCCATCCTCGAAGAAGTACCTTCGAGTTCGTATATAACCATACGATGGATCTATCCAATGGAAGTGGATATCCGTAGTAATACGGGTGTTCTGAGAAATTCAAAGGGTAAAAGAAGGAGTGGCAATGACTTATGCAACTCAGACAATCCAAAAGCCAGTATTTTAAGAAGGTTCGGTCAACCTGGTCACTGAGTCATAGTTTAGGGTCGGTCAAAGGTCGCTGCCAAAGAGAGAGAGAAAAGAAACACTCTGCGTGCACTCTAACCTAGATCAGAATGGTTATCACTTTATCTAATCCGGAAACCTCCCACTGTCCTGTCAAATTCTCCTCCAAACCTAAAAGAAGAATCAATCGGGATCACCCGAAGAGTAAACCAACTCATCAGTGGGAATCGGGATCCAACTCTCATCGCATGATAACGTGATGGAATGCATCCACGTTACTCATACTCCAGAAGGTATGCGCATACTTGGCAAGTTTCAGTTTCTTTAGAAACTCCCGATATGATTTATGCCCCATGCTCTTATGACCTTGGCGTATGTCAACAAATCATAAGTCACATGTCAAGTTCTGCCCGTCATTATCTTGTTAATTTGAACCCACCCGTACATACCCTTGACGTATGCCAACAAGGTAATACGACTGTCCCAAACCAACTCATCTATCTATGCAACAAATGAATACCCAGCAGCTACCAAACACTATGCCTTGACGTATGCCAACAAACATAGCTTGAATACTACAGACCATCCATAAGAAACGACGGAGGGCTATGGCTGGTTTTTGGCGAAAAACCTTCAACGTAGTGAACTTGATATCGCTGAAGGAACCTGATAGCTTTTTAAAATATAGTGGCGAAAACCTTTTGCTAAAGAGGTCACTCCCGGTAAAGGGATCTCGGCTCTTTCCTCGTGGAATGAGGTGCAGGATATTCCACTGAATACCGCTATGCAAAGCAACTTGTAATCGACTATAGTGAAGTTATTACTTTGACGCAAACTTCTGCCCAAGGGGTCAGTCCCGGTGAAGGGATATCGGCCCTTGCCCCGTCGAATGAGGTGCAGGATATTCCACTGAATACCGCTATGCATAACAAAAGGAAACGTCTTTGTAACAACACTTTTAAATTGTTCCAACAACTGAAAACAGGTTTGTTTAACTTTGCATTGATCAGAATCAACGCAGTCCCATCAATTAATCACACCAGAAAAGAACGAAAATAAAATATACGTATATACCATCCGCATTCGTCACTGGGTCCCGTCATCACCCGTTAGGTTACTTAACTAACGACAGAGCGGGGACTGGACTAGCGCGGGTGTAAAACATATACAACATCTAATAGTATATATACCAATATACAATAATCGCTCCAGGCGTGATAATATGCAACATTACAGAAAAGTAATAAGCATCACAGAACAATACAGATAATCTGGGATCCCCGAGTTTCACAGAGCCGCTGCTGAAACTCGACGTTCCCCTGTCGTGTGGATAGCCTGTGCAATGAAACCTAGACCCCTACGGGTGCGGCAAGTTACCCGCCAAAACCTGAAGCGAGGCAGCCCCCTACAGCATAGTGAATGGACCACCCTGCACTTCACGGAATCCGATAGTCTTGGGCACCCCTCCTTGGGTCAACCTGTACCCCCTACGAGTGCGGCAAATAGTCTGCCAATTCTAGAGTGAGACCCCTCTGCCTCTCAAAGCCATGAGATGCGGACCCGTTGCCCCCTAGAACCCGGCTATCCGTGCACTCCGTCGCGGGGCAAAACCTAGTACAGTAATGAAAAATAGTACAATAGGTACATCGACCGCAACCTGGTCGTGCCCCAAAAGAATATTATACAACAGGCAGTGACGGCAGTCCACAAGTTGGACGCTCGCCCCGCAATATCAAATGTACAAATAAACTCAAACTGTACTACCATTGCACACTGCTATCCACCACGACAAATCCGCAACAACACAGCACAACACAGAACATCAACGCGAATGTCACGTTAATAAACCCGTCTAAAAGAACTATAGCAATCAGACGCGGTTTACCGATCAAATGACATTCCCGGTCGGAGATATAATGTAAGCACTGTAAACTAACATGTTTAAATTTTGATCGACCAAATATCAAGAAGTGGGCCCCACGACTTACTGGTGAACAGTAACAAAACCTGGGCCCAAATGATATATACCAAAAACCATAAATTCCAGAGAAGAGCCCACTGACCAAATTTGGGAGCATGATCTCACCAAGTGGCCGCGGATGCGCGGCCAAACCATGGGTTTGGCCGCGTTTCCGCGGCGGTCTGGTGGGGTCACGAGCCCAAATTTTGTCGTCGTTCTTATAAAACCCTGCACAGTTTTCTGAGATGTGTAGAAAAATTTTAGGACACCATTTAAAATCAACAGAAATTGTCAAATTGAAAAAATGTGATTTTTGATTTCCGGTTCGATCAATGTTTTAAACGCGTTAGCACAAGTTAGTATAGCAAAATGGTGAGGCTCTGATACCACTGTAAGTCTACGCTAGCGCCCCGGCAGTCTACAGACGCCAAATGCGGAACAAAAAAACTTTTAACTGGCGCTATCGTATACTTTAACCCGGATCTGCCATTATTGCTAAACTAACAAACTGTAAAGAGTGTAGAAAGGTTATACCGAACCATCCGAGTCCTTCGTTCTTTAACCATCATCCCACGCTCCGTTGCGGCTGCTCCGATCTCTTCAATCTTCGATCTCCTCGTCGAGGTGGCACCACGTCGACGATTCTTTAAACGGGCTCCCGCCTCTGACTTGAGGCAACTCGATCGTCAAGTTTGCTAAAAGAGATGACCAAGAATGATGTAGAGAATGAGTAGATGACTTTGTCTCACTTCGTCCAAGTCCGTGGACGATCGGTTAATGAAGTTGCCGTGGGAATTGGGTGATGGAATGAAATGAACTGTGAAATTCCATACACCCCAAATACTATCATAATCTTTTCTACAAATGAAAACCACCAAGTGAGTGAGGAGGAGAGAGAGGGCCGGCCACTTTATAGAAGGAGGGAGGTGATGGTAGGAGCTATCATGGAGGTGACCATAAACAACCATCCTTATCATAACAAAAGATCAAGAACAAATATCTTAAGAAAAACAAGAATCATTGAAATCAAAGCATGAGTCATAATCCTTGTCACCACTAACTAGAAACTTCTAGAACCTTCTAGAAGCATGACTCACTCTCATCCAAGAAAAGATAAATCCGTCTTTAACCGAATGTTAAAAGACGGCTGATAGAAAACTGGAAACTGGCAACTTCCAAAAGTGATCCTGAAACGAATTTCAGGACAACCCCGAAACTGTATAAATATACCCGCATTTGTATTACGACCGAATATAAATGCAACTGAGACAAAGATATTATACCTACTCAATATAATACTCGGATCCGGCTTAAACCAAAACCGACCAGTATCAACTGCCCGAAAAATAACACGTGCGTAAACGCACGTCGTTTTCCGAACCCTGCCATAAAACCATACGGCCTCTACAACGTTTCGCTCGAACTTGGGAAACTGTCTGTGGGGGACTCTAATGACTCGTCAGTACCCTGGCAGTGGGTTTAACCACAAACCGTCAGCGGCACTAGCAATGCGTAACGGCTGCCCATGGACTGACCTCAAGGGAGGCCGATGAGCGAACTCATCCGGAAACCCTACTGAGCCTAACAGTGACAATGTATATACAGTCCGGTCCGTTCGTCTATGAGTATCGCATATCTGCCTAGGGGGATAGTAACGTCAGACCCCCAATAGCAGTATAAGTCGTGTCGGAGTGTAGCCCAATAACACCCTGAGATACTACTGGAGTACCTACCAGTAAATCTCCTGCCATGGCCATGGACTTTGTGTAATGGCTCTCCTAGACACAGCACGACCTCGCCCCCAATACCGGGAGAGACGAATCCCCTGTCGATCCGCTCACGTGCTTCCATATGGCTCGGGACTGTACCCAAAAACTACCTGTTTGCACGACTCCTTTGAGCCGTGGTAGGGTAGAAATCAAAGCACAGTGGGAACTCACACGAGACAAATGACGACCTCAGGTCGATGAACTAACCTGTACACATGTCACCAGGGAACTGCTATCTGACGATAGATATAGTACTAACTAGCAGATTCCCGGCGAGTCCTGTCCGGTGTACTCATAACCCAATGAGCACCTGTATACATCTTAGGTGATCCAACTGACACCAGTGGCTTGTGAGACCGGCCACCGCCCCTCGTCGGGGTCTCGACTGTACACACTAGTCTACTCCGGAGTATCGATGCCCTGTCTCGAAACTCCCACGACTAGAGACCACAATTAAGGATATGCATATAAACCACCCAACTCTCATGTATATGATCGCCATCATACTGTTGGTGGTAAAGCAAGATCCTAAGGGCTCTATCAAAGTGTAACATGTAATCAGTCACCTGAACATATACACGACTGATAAAGGCAAACCAGATAGCATACTATCATCTCGAGTAAGACTGTCCTACCGGTATAGGTCCTCCGCAATCATTGCAATCACGTACCTGCGATCCAATAATTGACTATGAGGACACTATCTCCAACAAATATATATATATTAAATTAACACTTAATTTAATAATCCGGTTATATCAATATATATACCGGCTAATATCATAAAATACCCGATTAAAATACGTGTATCAAATACACATGTTTAATCGAACTCATGTACGTATTCTCATACGTACTCTACATCGTTTCGTCTGAGCTGGAAAACCTCTATGTAGGACTCTAAACACTCGTTAATATACTGGCAGTAGGTCAGGATCATATCCATAACCCACAAGCACGTCAGCGGTACTAGCTGCACGTAACGGCTACCCAGGTATTGATCAAAAGAAAATCAACAAGCAAGCTCATCCGAACTCTGTAAAGTCTATCAGTGATTATCATCGTATAGTTCGGTCTCTTCATTTGAGAGTGTCGTATACCGGATCTGGGAGGTAGAAACCGTCAAACTCCCAATAACCCAATAAGCGTGTCGATGTGAAACTCATAACCATCCGAGAAACTATTAATAACACTTATCAGTAAATCTCGTCTGCCTTGACCAAGGACTTATGGTTATAGCCAAGCACGCATAGTGCGACATCAACTCCCTATACCGGGAGAGACGAATCGTTTCGATCACTCATTGCCTCCTTATGCTTCGGGACTGTACCCAACTAGAACCTGTTTGTACGACTCTTTGAAGCCGCGACAGGATAGTAATCAAAATACGGTGGGAACACACATAAGACTCTATGGATATCTCGGGTCTACAGACTAGCTTGTACTCATGTCACTATAGAACTGCTATCTGATGATGGATATAATCCCATCTAGGAGTTCTCAAGTGAGTCCGTCCAGTAAAACTCATTCATCTAAAGAGCACCTGTATACAATTTTTAGTGTCAAATACCAATAGCTATGGGATCAACCTCGCCCCTGTCGGGATCAAGAAACGTATACACCAATCTACTCTGGAATATCGATGCACAGTCTCGATACTCACGTGACTATGGACATTTAAGGATGCGCTTATGGACTATCCAGGCCCCACTAGTATGATCCCTATCATAATCCTGGTAGCCAAACAAAAATCCTATGGGTTTTATCATTATATATTAGCGATACGTGATAACGAGTAAAATGTATACACATGAACGATAAAGACAAACCAAATAGCATACTGTCATTTCGAGTAAAATTGTTCTCCATATAAGTCCTCTTTCAATTACAATAATTGCCTTGAGGGCACCTATATCCAACAGTTTGATTAGCTCTTAGTTATACCTTTTTCATATGATCCCGAAACGTCGGATCCTATTTCGATTTTGCTGCGTTATATTATTTATTCGTTGGGCTGTGCCTTCGTGATTCCTTCGTCGTAAGAAGGATCATCGTGCGGTTCAACAGTTTTACAAGTGGTATCAGAGGATTCACGCTTGGTGTTCTTTGGGTGTTTAGGAAGAGGACGTCGATAAATTACAAGATCGAAAAGTTCGATGGGCGAAGCAACTTTAGCATATAGAAGCTGAAAAAGACGGCCCCATTGAAGCATTAGGGTAAGCATAAGATTTTCTTTACGAAAGAAAAAAATCCGACGACAACCACAACAGCAAAGTTGGAAGTGTTGGAGGATAAAGTTTTCAGTTCGATCCAGTTTCATTTGGCCGATGAAGTTCTTTGCGAAGTCGAACAAGAAACTACGGCGACAGGGTTATAGAGCAAGTTAGAGGCTCTGTACATGAAGAAATCTTTCACAAACCGTTTCTATATGAAGCAATGATGATACACCTTGAAGATGAAGGAATGGGCATCGGTCAAAGACCGCCTAGACGAGCTCAACCAAATTGTAATGGGTTTGCGTAATGTAAAGGTGAAGATAAAGGTTGAGAATCAATTCATGATCCTACTCTATTCTTTGCCCCCAGTTATGACTAGTTCGTGAAATCGATAGTGTTCAACTGATTCAAACTCTCATTAGAGGATGTCAAGGCTGATTTGCACAATAAGGTGTTGAGGGATAAGGTAGTGGGTGACAAAGAGTGTTATGAGGATGCATTTTCCATTCAGGACTGTTCTGAGAAACGGTCGTTTGGTGGGTCCAAGGGCAAGTCAAGAAGCCGAGACGATTACAAGTGCATGTATTGAAAGAGGGATTGTCCGAAGTTCAAGGAGAAAGACGAGCAGCTGAATTCAGATTAGGGCAATGATGACTGATGTCAGTAATGTGCCGGCTTTGAGGAGGGACTTTGATCTGTTTAGGTGCTTTGGACAGAGTCAGTTGCAAGTGCGTGATTGATGGAGATTCCGAGATTTCAAGTGTGCTCTTATTGTTATGACGGCGAAAGAGGTGAAGAACCTATATTTTCTTTAGGGACACACGGTCATAGAAAGTGCTGTTGAAGTTGTTGCCAGTTTAGGTGGTCCAAACTCTATCAAGACGTGACGTCCATGATTGGGCCAATGAGAAGAGTTTGTAGGTGCCTTGGGAAAGGCAGTTACTTGAAGGTGTAGAGTTCGGCAGGTCATATCCCTATGACGATTTTATCCAGGGAAGAAGACAGAGATGGGTCTTCCACCGGTCCTTTCTTGAGTCGGAGCCAGTTTTGTTTCCTTTATCGTTAGATTCTTAGAGAAGTCATAGGTGTATGTTTTCTCGAGTTTATGTCCTAGACTGTCGAGATGTTGGTGTTGCAGGAGGCCAAGCAGACCGAGAAGCGTGTAAAGCTTCTTTGGTCCGATTTTGGCGAAGTGTGTTCTTCGCAGCGATCCGCCGGAATTTGCAAGTCAAAGGGTATCATGCGTCTTACACCACTCTGGTGATCCCATGGCAAATGATGTTGCAAAGCAGATGTTTCGGACAGTGGGTGAATGGCAGTTTCTTTACGGCTTACAGATGGTGTTCCGCGATGGAGTTTCGGACTGGAGCCTTATCTACCGCCGAGTACTTCATCGAGTGCTCGCCATCGACGATCGTAGATACAAAAATTCCTGAAGAACTGTGGACTGGAAGGGCTAGAGATTACTTAGAGCTTCATGTTCAAAGATGCATCGAGGGGCCGAAGGAGTCGGCTATAAGTGCAAAGCCAAGGGGTGCAGGTCATAGTGTCCTGAGATCATTGTAATCAGCCAATTTCTGATCAACGAGTCTGCGATCATTAGAAGAAAACTGACTCGGATAGATGGTGAACAGAGAACAGTTATGCCACCAAGCGTGGTGGAGTTCGAAGTTCCAGTCCAGGTTTCGATTCGAGATGAGGTGGTCGGTACTCTGATTCAGATGGAGAGTCCAGTACATCCCATAGTGCAGAGTTCTATGAGAGTTAGAAGCATAGGAGCGGCTAGGGACGAGTCTTCAAGATAAGGGGATCGGGAGTTCAACAGGAAGTCTGCAAATTTGATTCTTGACATGGAGAATGTTAGGGATAGAAACTTATGTTGTTTGTAGTGGTATATTAAGAAACTTCTCGCTCGGTATAAAAGGGAGAAGACCAAGCCCGTGTTTACTCCGCTACAGACGCACTTCAAAATTTAGGTGACGCTATCATCATTGACCACTGGTAATAGGGACGGATGGAGGACGAGAATGGGTCATGTTGGACATTGACGCGGTGCCGAGAGATCGATGTTTCAGTTGGTTATCGCATGATCAACGATGGAGGCAGTTTTGATAATCGTCTTGTAAGTGTTTAGGGAGGCCATTTATTTGCAGAGATTGTTAGATGTTTTGGGTGTTCCACATAAGTGATTGTTTTCTTCTACAAGATAATAAGAAAATTCATGCTATTACAGATATTGATACTCATGGAGAGTCTGACTGATGGAGACGAGAATTTGGATATCAAGTTAAGCAACACTTGGACTTGATTTTCCTAGTAGATTGTTGAAGATCAGGATGACAAGAATAGAGCTCCAAGTTTTGAGAAAATAACAAGATTTTGACGAATTTACATCAAGATGGAGATTGTTGAATATGGCGTAAATTTGGCTCATGAGCCTTTTTTGACCACATGCACACATTCAGCAGCCCATGTTTATAAGCTTATGCATGTGTGGAATTTTAAAGTCCTAAAGGTTATGCTAGTGTGGAGAAGGTCTTGAAATTATTGCATGTAAATGCAATTAATGTTAGGAGACAAGTGCATGTGAAGGCATGAAGAGAAAAGAGATATGGGCTTTGTCTACTTAAAGAGTAGGTTGTTGCATGCATTTAAAGAGATGAAGTGAAGTGAGAGCTTCATTCTTCAGAGAACCTGTGAGGGGAAATAGAGAGAGAGTTGAACAACGTTGTACGAAGAGTTGCTCTGCTCTCTTATCTTCTTTTTTTTTAGCCGCTCTTTGTATTGAGAGTTTCTTTTTGGTGTGTTCTTTTTGTAGTGAGCTTTGTGTGAGTGGGAGAGTGTATAATATCTAGCGGAAGTTTCTCGTCGTGGTTGCAGGAGTAGGTCTAGTTGGAGGCCGATCTAGGTAAATTCTTCTGTTATTGTGTTGCTTGGTATGCTTTTTCTCTGAATGGTTTGATCAACCGTCAGTTATATCTTTTCATACGATTCCGAAATGCCGGATCATGTTTCGATTCCGCTGTGATAAATCATTTGTTCGTCGGGCTGTCTCTGTGATTCCTTCGCCGTAAGGAGGATCACCGTACGGTACAATAGTTTCTACAACAAAAAGATGGGCTTGTCATAATCCCAAAATATCTACTAGGTTCTTCAAAAAAAATTTAGAATGATCAAACTAAGAGAAAGAAAACATGCTTAATTTCAAAAGGCTACCAAATACTTTGGCCTGATTAGGAGAAACTATCAAATTCTTGTTAAATGCAAAAAAAACCTACCATAAAACTTTCAAAAACTACATGAAACTACAATAAAATTTTCAAAAACCATAAAAAGAAAACTACCATAAAATAGATGTCACCTCAGCAATAGTTACAAGAAACTACCAAAAATCTTTCAAAGCATGGTGGTTTTGAGAGAATTTAGTAGAATTTGGTGGGTTTTTTGGAATTAAGCTAGAAAATAACATTTGTCAACATCCTAAGCTAAGAATTTATTAAAGTCATGCGCTTGACCTCAATTGTTGGGTATGACTCATTTTCACTCGAGTAAAAGTGCAGATGATACAGCCAGGTTTCCATATCCAAATGTTACTTTTTCTGCCATTGTCACCATGCACAAGAATGGTGGATTTGTGCAAGCCTCCACATACTTTATATGGACATTTTACTTTTGGAGTTTGGATGTGCTTGTCACACATTTTCACCAGAAGATTGGTCTAGAGTTTTTACAAAGAGGCCAGGCACTCCAACACTAGATACAGCCTCCTCTTTAATTTAGAAATATATATATATATATACTTAGTGATCATACACAAAAAAGCCCATAAACCATGTTATTAGCCAAAAAGAAAAAAAAGTTCCTATAGAATCTCCATTTGACATCATGGAGGGGAAGCATATTATGCACAGTTTCTTGTTTCATATGTTGGTTTCGGTTAATTTCTGTGGACAACAATCTTGGTGGATTGTTAGCTTGCCATGTTGATGTCATTTTATGGAATATGCATGTCTAATCTGCCACCATTTTCACCTTTCCATTTGTTTCATTTCAATTAAGTTTAATATAATTATGTATGTGTAACCTGCCACCATTTTCACGTTTCCATTTGTTTCATTTCAATTAAGTTTAATATAATTTAACCTGTTTATACTTCACAAGAATTTAACATAATGAATAATGGATAGAAATATTATATTTTTTTATCAAAATATTCCGCATTAGCATGGCCTGTCTTTCAACCATCGTTGTCATTAAATGTATTTTGTGTCCAGGATGAATAGACCTATTGACTTCCTCCATTCTTTTTTGTTCCGTTTTCGTTTTCTTTTTCTTCCTTTTTTTTTGGGAGGGTGTGTGTGATTTTTTTATTCTTTTTATTTTGGGGTTGCGGGGTTGAGGGGGGGTGGGGGTGGGGGCAATGCATATAAACAATTATTACGTATGATCAAAATACAAGATAAATGGATAAAGTATATTTAATTAACATAAGGAATATAAATAACATTGAAAAAGTATATTAATTAGCACAGGTAGCATATATTACCTTGAAACAACTTTATAATAGCAGTTCCATGCACCGACACTGTAAGGATGCTTCCGAACTATATATCGAGCATAATTATACCCATGTTTTGGATCGATGTATGCCAGAAATTAATGCTATTGATGTACGTATACATTTGTGTGGGTGTGTGGGTGTATAGGGTGTGTATGTGTGTGGGTGGGTATGTGAATCTATATAAGTAGGCGGGCACGCTAGCACACACAAGTTTATGGAGTGACATGTATATATTAAACAAGCATATGCCCACAATTAATAAATTGGTTTGATTCCAAAAATCAACCAAATACTTTGGCTCGGTTACGAAAAACTACCAAATACTCTCAAAAGTATATGAAACAACCAGAAAACTTTCAAAAACTATGGAAAAACTGACATAACTAAGGTGCCATGTCCGCAATATTTGCAAGAAACTACGACAAAACTTTCAAAGCTTTCTTGTAACTGTAAGAGAGTTTTCGGTAGTTTCTCGTAACTGAGCCAAAGTATTTTGGAGTTTTTTTAAATCAAGCGTGCACTAAATTATAAGTTTGAAAACAATAGATGATTGTCAAACTACAGTGCAGAATATAGATAAATCTATACTTACGAGCACCCAATGACCGAAGCTCCTCTTTCTTTTCATTTGGCATTGTGTTGTCGGTCAATTTCAGAGTGAGATTGATAATCTCTCGTGACTCCAAGTAGCGACGTAAGGACAGTAATGCTTTGCAGAGCTACATAAAGTTGAAATGAATTACGAAATATATAATCGTGCAGTTACGATATCAAGAACAAGAAAAAAGCCACTTATCGAAATCTGTTAGGTACAGCTAAATAAATTTATTTTGTCTCCATTCAGATCCATGGAGGAAAATAACGCAAATGAGAATAATGAAAGAAAAACATAATGGGGAAAGGAAGAATGATAGTGAGCACACATATTGATTAACCAAGAGATGAACATGAATACCAAATTTCCCTAGAATTCTCTTATCCCAAAGTAATTAGATTTCTTTCTCCCCGACTTCAAACACGCTAAATGAGAATTTTCCGAATGTTCCAAAATAAAATTGTTGGTTAGATTTTACCATGTCACTAGAAATTCTCAAAATTTGCCTTTTCTTCTTAAAATTATATCTTAAGCATGTTATATGAGGATAGTAAAAACAGTTTCAGGAAAATGGTGTATGTTAGTCCCAAGTCCAACACAGACTTTTAGTTATTTTTTGAGAATAATGGAGGAAAGAGTCCATAGGAGGCTCTCATCAAGTGGCGTCAAAAACCTACACCCTCCACCATTTTATTTGACGATCAACACCGTCCATCTTGATCATCATCGTCTAATATGTCTATACACCAAATTTGATGTGATTCTAACACTTTTTAACCGTTGAGTTAGTGGGTGCAAAATCAACGGTTTACCGACAATAGAACTTTTTACATTGCTAAATCAACGGTGAAAAGGCGTTAGAATCACATGAAATTTGGTTGATTTAATGGGTGCAAAATCAACGGTTTACCGACAATAAAACTTTTTAAGTGAAAAGGCGTTAGAATCACATGAAATTTGGTGAGTCGACATATTAGACGATAAAGAACAAGATGGATAGTGCTTATCCTCGAATAAAATAGTGGAGCGTGTAGTTTTTTGACACAGACTGACGAAAAAGCCTTCTATGGCTTCATTCCTCCATTATTCTCTTTTTTTTTAAACATATATGTGTATATTTGTTTCCTTTATCTTTTCCTATAGTTTCTTGAGTTTATTAGCTTTTCTCTATGTTTGGATGCTTTAACCGCTTTAGTTGTTGTTTGGTTAGTGAAACCATGGAAATGCAGCATTTGTTTCAGGCAACAAATATTGCATGCAACATTTGTTGCAAGTAGAAATCCTCAAATTCATTGTTTGGATGTTTTCAATTTTTGTTGTTGGTTTTTCAAATCCAATCGCTTTATGTGTTTAGTTAAACAAAATACAATTCAAAATGCAACATTTGTTGCACAGAAAAATTTTATGTGGCTATGGAAAGCTTAAGTGACACCCATAATAATTCGTTAAACAAAAACAATTGGAAATGCAACAATGTTGCTAAGAATTGTTACTTTTCGCGACTCCATTTCCATTTACATTTACAACTCAAATTGTTACTAACCCAACATGCAAAATAGAGATTTTGTGCAACCAATCCTATAGTTGTCATGACCCCAAAGCACGAGGAGGCAAAACGCTTTAAGCCCAAAAAAAATCATTATATAAATGCAATAAGCTAAAAACTTAAGCATAGATAAGAATTTTTACAAATGATGCAGGGTAAGAACTGGCTTTGCAGCCAGCCAGCCGTTAGCAATATGACATGTTGCACCACAATCACCTGTGAAGTTGTCATACTGCTTCTAATCAATGTTGAAAATAGAGCAAAGTTGTCACGGCCCGCTTTCCAAAATACATAAATACGGTACGTGACAAAACCACTATGCTACCTATGGCGGAAAAAGATTCTTCCATAGTCACATTACGACTGTCAATCAGATATCAAGAACAATAAACTGCTAAATCTATCTATCATATGTCCAATAGCCATAAGAACAATAACTGAAAAAGGTAGCGAAAGCAATAAAGATCTAAGAAATAACTAACCAGCATAAGAGCTATATCAATGAGGTAGTCCTCACTGATCGGCGATCCGGTCGAATACTCACATGCTATGTCAAGTACCTGCGACATGCGAAGCCTAAACGTCAGTGCGTCATAAATATCAAAATAATAGTGATAACCAGAATAGAATGCTATAATTAAATATGAGTGTAAATAATAAACACAGGTGTAAAATAATGAGCTATAGGTATATTATGTGTATCCTAAAGTCTGTGCTTCTAGGTTATCTATTCTACAAATATTTGAAATCAATTAATAGAATCGTCGATGTAACTCAATAGTATCCCGTGCATGCCTGGAACCACGGTCAAGACTCTCGGGGCTGAATCCGAGACGTGCCGCTAAACAGTAAAAACAGGGTATCGTGTACAGACAAATGATGTTAGCATCATCATTTCGAGGCCCGAAGCCCGTATCGACCGATCAGTCTCTGAAAAGTATCGAACTGTTGAGTTACAAGTCAGGTTTCATTATTGATTTCCCTTTATCCCTAGGTTTTGTGTTCAAATCAGATATTGATAATATCAATCTAATTCCAACACAGGATCACGCAGGTACAGGTCTTGTCTATGTAGACAACAAGTCACGTCCATCAGGACAACAAGTCAGAATTGTCAGCATTAGTAATAATCTAAGTAACAGGTCTAGTAATGTCTTGTGACCCTGTGCGGTCAATGTATATTAAACAAGATACATACTAGATGGAAAACCGTAACCAGTTATCTCAATACGGTAAAAAAAAGACTAATGCCTATGATCTATATATCTATCTGTAATAATGATTTTACGTCTGCTACAAGGTATGCTGCAATCTAGATAAAGGATACTGAACTGATATAATTGTTGGGTTGCGCTTGAGCATCGGCCATCAATCCGTGGCCAAATGCGGAACAAAAACTTTTATAAACCGACGCTAATGGAATCCGATTTCCGGATCATACCATTAACCCTACACTAGCTATATGAAAAGGAATTTGGAGAGGTTATACCGAACGATCCAAGTCCTTCGATCTTCAACCTCTGTCCCAAGCTCCCCGCGGCTTCCTCGATCAAGTTTGTTCTCCGGTCTCCCCACATCGAAGTAGATCCACGTCGAAGGTATGTAATACGGGCTCCCGCCTCAAAACCGAAGCAACACGGGTATCTAGTTTGCTAGCCTAGATAGCCAAGATGAAGTAGAGAGTGTGTGTGATTACTTTGTCTCAATACACCCAAGAATTCTCAACTCATGAGAGGGTTTGGGTGGAGGTCGAAGAAGATGCCATGAGATAGAGAGTGTGAGCTCAAGAAAAACAGGTGAAGAACTGAAGTGTTGTGTGATCTTTTTTTGTGAGCACTTAAAGAAAAACAACCCAAGAAGGAAAAGATCCGCCTCATTTTTTTTGCTCGCCACAAATATCTCACAACAAAATATCTAACCCAAAACAAAAACCATCCCATGACCCAATACCATGAGTCACCAAGTGCACATGCTAAATCAATGCAACAAAGCAAAAACTCACACTCACTTTCCACCTCAATAAACATTAACCTAAATGTTTAATCCAATAAAAGAAATGGCATCTACTAAAGTAATCTTGTAACGAATTACAAGAATACTCCTTATCTGTATATACATACCTGCATCCGTATTCCGACTGAATACGAATACAACGAGACGAAAATAACCCAACAATATAATACTAGAATCCGGCTTAAACCAAAGCCCACTAGTATTATCCGTCCGAATCATGACACGTGCACAAGTGCACGTATATGATCGAACCATGCCATAAAACCATATGGCCTCTACAACGTTTCGTCCGAACCAGGAAAACCCTCTGTGTGGGACTCTAAAGACTCGTCAATACGCTGGCAGTTTGTTTAACCACAAGCACGTCAGTGGCACTAGCTGTATGTAACGGCTACCCAGGTATTGAGCGAAAAGGAGGCCGACGAGCAAACTCATCCTGAAACTCCTACTAAGCCTGATAGTGACAATATCCGTACAGTCTGGTTCGTTCGTCTATGAGTATCGCATATCGAGTCTAGGGGGTGGATAAAGTCAGACCCCTAATAACGCATCATTTAGTGTCGGTATGAAACTTATCATCGCCTAAGAAACTACCGATCCTAGATTAGTAATTCTCGACTAACTTGGCCAAGAATTTCTGGTGATGGCCACTCGTGCAAAACCGCGACATCAACCCCCAATACCGGGAGAAACGAATCTCCTGACGATCCGCTCACTGCCTCCATATGGCTCGGGACTGTACCCAACTAAAACCTGTTTGCACGACTCCTTTGAGCCGCAGTAGGGTAGTAATCAAAGCACAGTGGGAACTCACACGAGACAAATGAAGATCTCAGGTCGATAGACTAACCTGTACACATGTCACCAGGGAACTGCTACATGACAATAGGTATAATACCAACTAGCATATTCCCGACGAGTCCGTCCGGTGTACTCATAACCCAATGAGCACCTGTATACACCTTAGGTGAACCAACTGACACCAATGGCTTGTGAGACCGGCCACCGCCCCTCGTTGGAGTCTCGATCAGTATACACTAGTCTACTCTTGGAGTATCGATGCCCAGTCTCGAAACTCCCACGACTAGGGACATTTTAAGGATGTGCTTATAGACCACCCAGCTCCCACGTATATGATCACCATCATACTGCTGATAGTCAAGTAAGAATCCTATGGGCTCTATAGACATGTAATAGTGATCTGTAATGTCACCTAAAACATGTACACGATGATAAAGGCAAACCAGATAGCATACTATCATCTCGAGTAAGACTGTCCTACCGATATAAGTCCTCCCTCAATCACTGCAATCACGTGCCTGCGATCCAATAATTGACTTGAGGGCACTATAGCCAACAATCTCCCACTTGCACTTAAGGCTAATTATTGCGATGTCGCATACTCACAGCTCGTGTGATACCGAACACCCAACTCCTCTGCTAATCAATTTCACAAAACTCTATTGTGAAACTATCGTGCTCGAGAAATAGCCTCAGTGAGTAGATCCGCTATAATGTTTCTTTCTATGTCTCTCTCTATCTCAAGTTCGTGGAGAAAACCATCTCCCGAAATGAGCAATGCATGTCTTAGAATATGTCTGGATATCTGATGGGACCCAGTTCACAAATGAACTCCAAATCCAGCAAACGTCTTAGACTTATCGTCCACTGAATTTAATCAGTATCATGCGCCATGCCTTCCTCAGTATCCGTTTGGACCATCTGTCCAACATACTGTCCCTCAAAAAAGAGAAAACTATAACTCTGACAGTTACTCTATCATCCAGATCACCTTGAAAGCCTGGAATGATAACCGTCTCCCGAAAGAGGCCGTCGTTACCATATCCCTAGAACTCTACTTATGTTCATAAACTGCTTCCGAACGTTTCTCCATGATTGGATTAACATAAATTTATTGCATCTAGTGCAAAAACAACACCTGGTGTGGTACTTGACATCTGATGATTGACTCAATTGCCTAAGCAAGTGATGTGTCAATCATGCACATCCCTCTCCCATTTAGTCTGTAAGACACCTTTAGAGAGGGTGACTCCATCATCTGCAGGTACACCACCATGCCAGGAGTCCTCCATTCTAAAAACACCTTTAGAATACTGTCTAAGTACCCAGATTGGGAAACTACCCAAATCTAAATCTAAAAACCATAGATCTGGTAACTAGAATGCCTAATATTATATCCATATCATATGTGAAGAAACCACTGTGTGACAACCACAGTATAACCGATCGTAGTGTAGGAATTTCACTTCTTATAAAGTGTATATCATCCAAGTACGAGTCATCACACCCTACTACCTTCTTAACAGATCCATCTCCTATTCTGATGAAGTCAAAGCCTATGATTATCACATCAAAAATAGATGATCTATCTCCGCTATATCTGCTTTAGTCTATAAATAGACATAAGCTACTTGTCCACTATACCTCCGCTGCTCCCACTGACTACAGCAACCCTCTGACAGAGTCATATACACGTGCACTTCTAAAGCTAGTTTAGAACGACGCTATACTCATCCTCCTGCCGGGTCTCACAGTCTAGAACATCAGTAATGGCAAGTCTGGATAAACAAGAACCTCTCTGTCACCGTCCTTGAGGATACCGGAGTACCTCTCGGGTGCCTGAGCTTACCCACCATATCTGCGGAGTAGCTAATGGAATGTCAAACCCGATTGAATTTTTAGGTTCTATTAAATTTTCAGTAATCGTCTGTGGTTCTGGAATCTCTTCCAGTTCTACCATACTCTCACTACTGTTTTCTGAAAAATCCATTTTACTAAAACTGTGGCGAGTCAAGAACAATATCACTATTGATCTTCCAGATGCTAGAAAGTTAACCCTCGTCATAGCCCGGGTTAACCCACAAACTGCCATTACTGAAACGTGTCTTGGGTTATCCAGAGTCTGGTTTTAAGCATAAACCGGACAACTCCATATACCTTAACTTCGTTAAGATATGAATCATTCTATATACAATATAGAAACATAGGCACTGATTTAATTGGAATCAGATTCAAATCATGCAGCTGTCTCCAGTGCATGTCAACCAAATGGAAGGAGGTCGATCAGCATTACTCAACTAGGAGTGCATCCAAATATAACCCGAAAGAGAAGCAAGTTCTTAAAACCATTACTATCAACTGAATACCAAATACAAGTATCTACATTTTCGATCACCTTGAAGAATCCTGATAGTTGCAACGCATGGTTCTCTATTTTATTCTTGTACCCATAACTTCTCAAAACTTGAACCTTGTATTTCTACGAAACACTTGTCTAAAACTGGAGAAGTCACAAGTAAACAGAATATAGTATGAGGACCAACCCTTCTGTCCTAATGGACACTGGACAACATACAATAGTTTGTATAAGTCCCTTGAGTTGAATAACTCAAACCCTGTGCGTCGTAGGTTGAAAACTATACTTTGGTTAAGAAGAATTACACCGCTGTTTAATACTCCTTACCTAACCATCAACTTATATAGCTAAATGTCATGGACATAATTTCAAAAGGTTATATCTCACTTTATGAAATAAACGTACAGACATATCGGTTTGAAATTGGTGCATAACGGATATTCAAAACTAAATATTTACCGTCAGGCAAAACCCCAGGCGATTTTCTCAAATATCACCAATTACAACGAATTCCGATATAATGAGAATATAATCACCTAATTCCCAATAACTTACTCCCACTCATCATCTGTAAAACCATACAGATGTGAGAATTAAGTCTGGTAAATACATACCCTGGAGTAAGGATATAATTAGGAAATCAGTTTTCAATTAACAACGCATGGTGAAACTGAAACATGTAAATGTTTCGAAGGGGTATCCAGGTATTCCTAATAATGTCTCTTCCATTATCCAGATTCAAGACTGTAACCGTATATTTCCTTGTCGTCTCTCCAAATCCTTTTATTTATTTTTTACTCATTACCTTCTGTACACCCCCTTTAGGCTAAGTGGTTTTCTTCCTTCCTTACTGTTCGGCACTAGCTTATGGTTTGGAAGAAAACTATCCAATAAGCGTAATAGGTGTACCCTCTTAATCCTAGGAGCCCTCGCAACCCGAGAGAAGGTAAAGATTAAAGACAACCGAATAATCCTTATTCTATTTCTCCTGAACCAGAATCCATCCTCGAACCGGAACAAGTTCCTTCGAGTACGATGGACTATCCAATAAATGCGGATCTTCGTAGTGATACCGGGTGTTCTGGAGAAATTCAAAGGTGAAGTAGGAGTGGCGATGAAATACGCGGTTTGGTCATGAATGATAGCAGTCGCAATTTGCTTTGCTCTCTTTCTAATCCCTTTATTTTGTCTTTACTTATTACCTTCTATACACCACACTTCGGCTAATTGGTTTTCTTCATTCCCTACCTTTCGGCACCTGCCTATGGTTTGGAAGAAGACTATCCAATAAGCACAATAGGTGTACCCTCTCCTAATCGTAGGAGCCCTCATAATCTGAGAGAAGGTAAAAGGAAAAGACAACTGAATAGTCATATTCAATTTCTCCAGAACCGGAAACCATCCTCGAAACTGAAACAAGTTTCTTCGAGTTCGTATGTAACTATACGATGGTTATATCCAATAAAAGAGGATCTTCGTAGTAATACGGAATGTTCCGGAGAAATGCAAAGGGTAAAAGTAGGAGTGGCAATGAAGTATGCAATTCTGACAATCCAAAAGCCAATGTGATTTAAGAAAGTTCGGTTAACTTGGTTCATGAGTTTTAGTCTAGAGTCGGGTCATGGTGGCGGCCAAAGAGAGAGAGAAGAAACACTCAGCGTGCACTCTAATCTAAATCAGAATGATTATCTATTTATCTAATCAGGATGTCTCCCACTGTATCATCAAATTCTTCTCCAAACCCAAAAGAAGAATTAGTCGAGATCATCTAAAATCACCCGAGGAGTAAACCAACTCATCAGTCGGAATCGGGATTCAACTATCATCGCATGATAACCTGATGGAATCCACTCAAGTTATCACACTTCAGAAGGTATGCGCATGCCTGGCAAGTTTCAATGTGAATTTTTATCCCATGCTCTTATGACCTTAACTAAGGCTAACAAATCATAAGTCACATGCAAGTTCTACCCGTCATTGTCCAAGTTAATTTGAACCCACCCGTACTCGTCATTGACTAAGGCCAACAAGGTTGTACGACTGTCCCAAACCAACGCATCTATCTATGCAATATAAAAGTAACAAACAACTACCATACACTATGCCTTGACTAAGGCCAACAAACATAGCATGAATACTAGGTGCTACTCATCTGAAATGACGGAGGGCTACGAATGGTTTTTGGCGAAAAACCCTTAACGTAATGAACTTGATATCGTTGAAGGAACCGGATAGCTTTACAAATATATAGTGCGAGAACCTTTGCTAAAGAGGTCACTCCCGGTGAAGGGATCTCGGCTCTTTCCTCGTGAAATGAGGTGCGGGGTATTCTCAACTGAATACCGCGATGCAAACCAAAAAGTAATCGACTATAGTGAAGTTATTACCCTGACGCAAACTTCTACCCAAGGGATCACTCCCGGTGAAGGGATCTCTGCCCTTACCTCGTCGAATGAGGTGCTGGATATTCATAACCGAATACCACTATGCAAAACAAAAGAGAACGTCTTTGTAATAACAGCTTTTAAAAATTTGTTCCAACAATATCAAATAGGTTTGTTTTCCTTGCATTGATCAGAATCAATGCAGTCCCATCAATTAATCACACCAGAAAAGAACGAAAATATGATGTACGAAAATGCCATCCGCATTCGCCACTGGGTCCCGTCATCACCCGTTAGGTTACTTAACTAACGACAGAGCGGGGAATGGACTAGCGCGGGTGCAAAACATATACAATATCTACTAGTATATATATAACAATATATAATAATCGCTCCAGGCATGATAAATGCAACATCACAGATAAGCGATAAGCATCACAGAACAATACTGATAATCTGGGAGCCCCGGGTTTCCTTTGAGCCGCAACTGAAACCCGACGTTCCCCTGGACGTGTGGATAGCCTGTGCAATGAAAACCTAGACCCCTACGAGCGCGGCAAGTTACCCGCCAAAACCAGAAGCGAGGCAACCCCCTTCATCAAAGTGAATGGGTCACCCGGCACTTCACGGAATCCGGTAACTTGAGCACCCCTCCTTGGGTCAACATGTACCCCTATGAGTGCGGCGAATAGCCCGCCAATTCTAGAGTGAGGCCCTCTCTGTCTCAAAGCCATAAGATGCGGGCCCGTTGCCCTTTAGAACCCGGCTATCCGTGCACTCCACCGCGGGTAATCCTAGTACAGAAAAGAAAATAAGTACAACGGTGACATCGATCTCAACCCGATCATGCCCCAAACAAATAATATACAAGCAGGCAGTGACGGAAGTCCACATGTTGGACGCTCGCCCCGCAATATCAAATGTATAAATAAAACTAAATTGTACTAACATTGCACCCAGGCTATCCACCACGATGATCCAGCCAACATCACAGCACAACACAGAATATCAACGTGAATGTCATGTTCGCAAACCCGTCTAAAAGAACTATAGCAATTAGACAAGTTGTACCGCTCTAATGACATTCACGGTCGCAGATATTAATGTATGTAATGTAAACCACGACATTAGAATTCCGCATGGAATTAGCAAATCAAACCAATTTCCAAAACCATTGGGAAAAAACAGTGAGCTAAAGTTCCAAAAACCGATCGTTTAAAGCCAATTCGGAAGTCCGAATCAAAACGAAACGTGCCCGAACCTTCGCGGGGAGTTAGAGAACGAAATTAACTTCGAGTCGGGAGCCTTTAGGGGGTACCCCACCCCCGAGGCCACCACGAGGTGGCCATGAGGTGAGGCAGACCCGAAACTGCCCAAGATGGGGCAGTTTTGGGTCCCCACTGCCAAGACCACCTTGTGGTGGTCTTGGGGAGTGGGCCCAGCCATTCGGTCCCCCTCGGGGGTTCCCTAGGGTGTTCATGCACTACCCCGCAGCTTCTCAGTTCAAGCCGTGAGCCCGCGGGGTTTGCAAACATCTCAAACTTTCAGTTTTTGGAACTGTTTTTGTCGGCAGGTTTGCACGACAAAAACGGCGGATTTCTAATGTCGCAATGAGTTAGTATGGGGTTAATGGGTTGGCTCTGATACCATGTTAGGTTACGCCAATTCCCCGGCTATCAATCCATGGCCAAATGCGGAACAAAAACTTTTATAAACCGACGCTAACGGAACCCGGTTCCCGGATCGTACCATTAACCCTACACCAGCTATATGAAAAGGAGTTTAGAGAGGTTATACCGAACGATCCGAGCCCTTCGGTCTTCAACCTCTGTCCCAAGCTCCTCGCGGCTTTCTCGATCAAGTTTGTTCTCCGGTCTCCCCATATCGAAGTAGATCCACGTCGAGGGTATGTAATACGGGCTCCCGCCTCAAAACCGAAGCAACTCGGGTATCTAGTTTGCTAGCCTAGATAGCCAAGATAAAGTAGAGAGTGTGTGTGATTATTTTGTCTCAACACACCCAAGGATTCTCAACACATGAGAAGGTTTGTGTGGAGGTTGAAGAAGATGCCATGAGGTAGAGAGTGTGAGCTCAAGAAAAATAAGTGAAGTGAAGTGTTGTGTGATCTTTTTTTGTGAGTACTTGAAGAAAAACAACCCAAGAAGGAAAAGATATGCTTCATTTTTTTTGCTCACCACAAATATCTCACAACAAAATATCTAACCCAAAACAAAAACCATCCCATGACCCAATACCATGAGTCACCAAGTGCACATGCTACATCAATGCAACAAAGCCAAAACTCACACACTTTCCACCTCAATAAACATTAACCTAAATGTTTAATCCAATAAAAAAAATGGCATCTACTAAAGTAATCTTTTAACGAATTACAAGAATACCCCTCATCTGTATATACATACCTGCATCCGTATTCCGACTGAATACGAATGCAACAAGACGAAAATAACCCAACAATATAATATTAGGATCCGGCTTTAACCAAAACCCACTAGTATTATCCATCCGAATCATTACACGTGCACAAGTGCACGTATATGATCAAACCCTGCCATAAAACCATATGGTCTCTACAACGTTTTGCCCGAACCAGGAAAACCCTCTGTGTGGGATTCTAAAGAATCGTCAATACGCTGGCAGTGGGTTTAACCACAAGCACGTCAGTGGCACTAACTGTACGTAACGGCTACCCAGGTATTGAGCGAAAAGGAGGCCGACGAGCAAACTCATCCTGAAATCCCTACCGAGCCTGACAGTGACAATATACGTACAGTCCGGTTCGTTCGTCTATGAGTATCGCATATCGAGTCTAGGGGGTGGATAAAGCCAGACCCCTAATAACGCGACATTTAGTGTCGGTATGAAACCTATCACCGCCTGAGAAACTACCGATCCTAGATCAGTAATTCCCGACTACCCTAGCCAAGGATTTCTGATGATGGCTACCCATGCACAACCGCGACATCAACCCCCAATACCGGGAGAAACGAATCTCCTGACGATCCGCTCACTACCTCCATGTGGCTCGGGACTGTACCCAACTAAAACCTCTTTGCACGACTCCTTTGAGCCGTAGTAGGGTAGTAATCAAAGCACGGTAGGAACTCACACGAGACAAATGACGATATCAGGTCGATAGACTAACCTGTACACATGTCACCAGGGAACTGCTACCTGACAATAGGTATAATACCAACTACCATGTTCCCGACGAGTCCGTCCGGTGTACTCATAACCCAATGAGCACTTGTATACATTTTAGGTGAACCAACTGACACCAATGGCTTGTAAGACCGGTCACCGCCCCTCGTTGGGGTCTCGATCAGTATACACTAGTCTACTCTTGGAGTATCGATGCCCAGTCTCGAAATTCCCACGACTGGGGACATTTTCAGGATGTGCTTATAGACCACCCAGCTCCCACGTATATGATCGCCATCATACCGCTGGTAGTCAAGCAAGAATCATATGGGCTCTATCAACATGTAATAGTGATCTGTAATGTCACCTAAAGCATGTACACGATGATAAAGGCAAACCAGATAGTATACTATCATCTCGAGTAAGACTATCCTACCGGTATAGGTCCTCCCTCAATCATTGCAATCACGTGCATGCGATCTAATAATTGACTTGAGGGCACTATAGCCAACAATAACATTATAATAATCTTATAATGAACCAGCATGCAATTAGATAAAGCCGTCATTGATATGAATATGGATTGATGCTATAAAACAGTAGATTGATAATACTTGCTAAATATTAAAATACATGTTATATAAATATTGATATAAGCAAAGTAGCATGTTGCAAGTGTAGAAACTTGCCTCGGAAACAACGGTTGATGTGTAAGCGATGACGTCAATAGGTTGATCGACTATTGCGACACGAATCAAAAGACAATGGCGTCCGCAATGATAAAGGTGTGCAGTGGCTCAACGTGACACGACACGGTACTGGGCCTTGCGGTGACACGGGGCAGATGCGATGGTGGCACACAAGTGGCATAAGCTGAGCACGAAGCGGGCATGGCGTGGTACGGTCTGGGTACGGTGATGATACGGTCATGGCATGGTGCGGGTATGGTGCATGGTCTGGTGGTAGTCTGGTCTGGGTATGGTGCATGGTCTGGATATGGTGGCGGCATGGTGGTGGTCTGGTGATGACATGGTGATGGCACGATGGTGGTCTGGTAATGACATAGTGGTGGCACAGTGGTGGCGAAGGAGTTGGGGAGAGACACGCGAGGGGAGAGAGAGAATTATATTGTTATACATAGTATATAATATATTATGTATATAGTATTTGTTTATAGATAATTTCAAATTACTCCAAATATTACCCGAATCTAGTAAAAAAATATAGTTTTGAGAATAAAATACATACGTAAAGATTTTGGGTATAATGCAATAATCTAGTATTAAATACATATACCCCCAAATAAAATTTATATAAATATACATAAAGATTTACTAAATATTTTGTTGTCTATATTTGACCATAATAAATAAGAGCAACAATAAGATATGAGGTGATATGCCATGCAAAGTTAGTTAGAAAAATATTATTTATTTATATCTTGTACTATAGATATGTAAAGATGTAAACACATATAAAGTATATATAGTACTCGATTCACGTAGATACACCGTACTGGTAAATATTTGATACAACCTTGCACCATATCGGGTTTCAAATATGCGGGCCGGGTCGGATAACGACTACTATTATTTGAATCATTCGCAACCCAATAGCAAAAAAAATGAAAGGATTTTTAAAGCAAGATTAAAATACCAAATTATATTGTATAAATATACTAGAGTGTTACAAAAGTATTTCGTTACTTTACACCATTTAGCATAACTAAACCTATTTCTTATAAGATGCGACAAAATAACTTGGATACAAGAAAGCTTGCGCCTTTTATTACAAATAGCTTGTGCTACCTTACGTGTAGCAGTACTAGTCTACACCATTCCCGAATAATTTTTTGCTGAGGACCTTCTCTTATCAAACTAGATCTAGTAATTTCAACATGGTAAGTAAACTATTTCCTAAATTCCTCATCTTTCATAACTCAAAGATAAACATACCGAGTTCTTTAATCCCACAACTGCATCTTTTCACTGATCCCCATATCCCACAGATTTTGATTCCTTAATTCATCTCGTTAACTTTCGTACCTTATTCTAAACTATATTTTGCTTCTTTAAAACCTAATTGTTTATCGAGTATATCTTATTATGAAGTACACATGTGAACTTGATTGATTATTATTTGAATGGTTTATATTTTACATTTTCATGAGTAGAATGCTATGCGAAGTATATATGGATGTGATCTCACGAGTTAAAAAGTAAAAATTCATTCATTAATTATTTGAATGGTTTATATTTTTTTACAAAATTATATTTGTACTTTATAAAACTAAGTTTCTTCTATTTTATTTTATTTAATTGTAAATCGGTTTATAATTATTGCAATTAATAATCAATATAGCTTACACTTTAAGCAATGTTATTTGAGCTTTTCACTTTATATAAGTGGAGCGCTACGCTTTACACTATTGCTATTTTCAATATTGTTTCTAATCGGCCAAAACTACAATCAACAATTTACAGTTTTTAGATCTATAAATTATACATCTCAACCTGATTTAAAACCTAACTGGTCTAGTTATCAAAGTTAGAGCAAATTGAATCTTTATGTTGTCCTGACAATCAGTCACAGAATACAGAGCACGGTAACATATTCGATTGAAAGCGGCCAGCAAATGCCATTTTCCCATATATGAGCATCTACACTACTAGCTGAGAATCTTCGAAGATCTCCAATCAACAGCATGTCAAAAGGTTTCTATACCTTGAAATTTAAAGTTTGGAACAAGAAGAATATCAAGAAAATTTCAGACGTGATGCTTAGTTTTAAATTCGCTCAAGGCAATATTTGAGACGTCTATAACTCATATGATTGATTTACACTTTCAAGTATATTTTATTTTCATCAAAATTAACTACTTTGAAACTTCCCAATAGTTGCCTAATCCATGATTCAGACCTTATTGTTACATGTTTATTAATATTACATACATATATGTTATCATCTTTATTTGACTTTGGTCATAATTGAACGGTTGCATCTAATTTCAGTAGAATTTACTTTCAAACGTTTTATGTCTTGTCATAAATTTAGTTAGATATCCTGTCTCCATCATTGTGCTTATATTAGCGAAACGACGACATTTTGCCATAGTTCATAATGTTCACACCGATTAGATTGTACGAACACGTTTTTTTGGTTGCCATATCCGTGTCGGATATGTATTATACGGATTCGTGCCCGATACTTGCACAACAAGTGTCCGACACATATTTTCTGTGTCCCGCTTCGAAGCAAGAAGGTTTTTGGATATGGATATGTGTCAAACACGTATCGGACACATATTGAACACGTATCGGATATATATCGAAAACAATTTAGTGAAACCACGACCCCAAAAAACTATTATTCAATTAATCAAAAGTGAGAAACCCTTAATCTTGTTATAACTTTCTTGATTTGTTGACCTTTCTTTTTATTTTACTCAATTTTGCTGCGTAATATAATTTCTATGTAAAATATATAATATGTTTTTGTTGAAGCTGTTAGTAAAATACTGAAATTATATGATTTTGCTAAAATTATATTTAGTACGATTAGAAAATTATTGAAATTATATGATTATTGCTGAAATTATGTTAAATACAGGTAAAAAATTGCTAAAATCATTTTTTATGGAAATTGCTAAAGTTGTGCTAAATAACTAAGTTATTTGCTGGATTTTGATAAATACAATAAAAAAATATTGAAATGCCAAGAGTTTTGTTGAATATGTTGTGCAATGACATGATATAACACACACACACACACACATTTTGGGATTTTGATGTATCGTCGTATCTTCATATCTTATATTTTGGGATTTTGACGTATCGCTGTGTCGTATCGTATCCGAGTTCCTACATCCGTGTTCGTGCAACTTTGCCTAGCGATAACTTAATTTCATACGAGACATCAGTAATACAAATTTTATAATGTTCTAAAATAAAATGATAAAAAATCGGAACCGTTAATAGCGATTAAAGGGTGGTTAGGGAAATTAATGGGTTTCGGGTCAAATTGTCCATTGAAAATGGTCCCAATTGATATAACATGGTCATATGTGACGATCACATCATGAAAATGCTCATCAATTGGTTGAAAGTGATATTTGGGCAATTCTTGAAAGTTCGAGCGGATTTAATGCAAATCTAAAGGAATTTGACAAGTCTATTCGAATTTTATACATCAGCAATTTATGATAAATCATAAAAAATCTCTACAAAAACTCTCGTAACGAGTTGTGCAAGAATTCATGAGATATGGATTTTTGAGCGTCTCGAAAATGATATTCCGGTCATTTGAACGAATCTAGAACCATTCACTTAAGTTGCCTTCATGTGTGTCAAGATTTTATTTTTATGCAAAAAATGAGGTGAATGATATGATGCAGATGTACGGACATGATGAGTATGTAAGGTTATGATGCAACAAAAATGATGCAGGGGTAAAAGGATAAATTTGCGAATCGCTGCTTTGATGGGATGTCTACACCATCTAAGGAATCAATTCCAGAAATTGGATACCCCTTTGACATTATAACAGTAGAGATATAAAATGACAGAAGTTCTTAGGGCCGTTTTCCTAATATATAAATCATTAAGATTACGGGGTTGTATATACTACATGATGGACGATAAAGTTCCCTTACCGGCATTTCGAAATTTTCGCAATTTTGACCTCGTTTAGAGGGCGTGCATAAACTGAAGTTTATTGCATATAGATGCTGCAGCTTATTAGTTTAGCCGTTTTTCTTTTTATTTTCCAATTAGAGACTTTTAATTACTTTTGCATCACTAAGCTTGTTTTAGGTGTCAAGTTGAAAGGGAAGTGTTGATTTGCATCCCCCTCTCCCTCGATTTCTTTATAATTTCTTGAAAAAATGAGAAGCCGAACCATACCTCTTGGGTATGAGTTACAACAAGTAAGAGTTTTAGTAAAATTTACCCTAAAAGGAAAGCAACAACTAAGTCTAAACATCGCCAAGTTCGTACAAATAAAAAGAAAATCCGAGTTTTAAAACCCAACATCACAAAGTTCATATTAAAAATCACAGATAACACTTAATTGGGCAATCCTCCTCTTCCGCTTCACCGACGATCCGCATCTCCACTTAAATTTATTGCCGCGCTTGTCGAGCGCCTAAATAATGTATCTGTTATATCTATCAGGGGTTTGAATATAATCACAAAAAAACATGAAGAATGGGATGGTCGATATCATGTTCGTTGTAATTGGGTTAGGAAGACTGTCTCTCTCGTGACAACGTATCACTCAGATGATTCAACATGGCAATAGATCAATCAATATGGCAATAAATATGGAAGATTTTATTCTTGAAGGATGCATGATATTGATTTAATTTTCACAATAATATTATATTTTTTATGAATAGTCAAATACGGTCTAATTAAATTCCCCATTATAATTCCATTATAATTCCTTGTAGGCCTTAATTTAGATCTATAAATATAAACCCGACACAAATATATATATATATATATATATATATATATATATATATATATATATATATATATATGAGCAAGTGATGGATCAAGCATTTAAAAAATAGATAGCTGTTAAACACAATAAAAATGTCATATTGGAGACACTCGATCGAAAACATTGATGGTTTCAAAGTGAATAAAATTTTCTACACATAGACCGCTTTATGTGTAGATCAAGATGGCCAGAACGCATCATCGATTTGATGGTCGGATTGAGTTATATAATAAACTAGGTAACGGTTTAATATGAGTTAGTTACCTGATAACCCGTTTTTAATATATATATATATAAAAGGAAAATTAATATCATACATGATAGAAGAATAACATCATCCGTGTTGTTGTCATGCTAGGTGATCCATTGCCATGTTGAATGATTGGAGTGACGTATTTTCATATCGGGAGATACCATCTACAGCGAGCCACTGGCCATCGGTTCACACAATCACGCAATGTGTACATACATATGCATGAATATATAGGCACAAACAGCTGATAATGGATACAACAAGCAAGTGGCATCTCATAAAATGCATTTGCTGAGTTGTGAGATCTAATATATATTCTTATAACACGACTTTAAGACGCATAAGCCAAGAGAATGAATTAAGTGATCCGTATGTATTTTTAGTTGAATATTCGATTCTTATAATTGTTTTTTAAGAATCATATATTCCCCAAGACACGGAAACAATTTATAATTATGTCTGTATTAATGCAGGTAGAAATAATACGGTTCGTGTTTATTTCTGTATTTATTTAAAAAATGTTATCTATTTTGTACAGGAAGCAAGTACGTAGTACAGTAACATGGCACTTGTTTATTTCTGTATTTCTATAATATTTTAGTAATTAATGCATTTGCAAACCTCTATATCATTTTTAGCTACAGCTAGAAATGTTTTTTTCTTTTTGTAATTTATTTGTCTATAAACCTTTAAATAATTTGCTTGTAAACCTTTTTAATTATGGCCACAGGTTGTCTAAGCTCTATAATCTATATATGCATTGAAACCCAAAAAAATATGGAAAGGTTTGTAGTTGATTGCATGTTTCTTTTAATTATTTTTTCAGAAATCTAAAACCGTGGTTGCAACCCCATGGTTTTATTTAAGAAACTTGAAACGGGGGATGGCAATTTAATTGACATTAATAGAAAAAGGTATGGATTGAGGTTGATTTCGATAATACAAAAATGACGACGTAGAAACTCAGACTCCGAAGTAAATATTAAACACGGTTTTTTTAGAAAGAAACTGTCCTTATTTTTAAGTAGGCCTTTTTTAGGTCTTGATTGCTTTCATTTTTGAATATACATCTTAAATTTTTGTCCGAAATTAAAATTGGAAGCATTCAAATAGCCCTATGGCCTTTGGGTTATAATGGCAGTGTAATTATTTAAATTAAATAGCTACAGATTTACCTAAAATCACATATAATAAATTGATTTCATACAATATTTTCGAATAAAACAGTTCCCTAATCCCTATAGTTTCCTAAATATATAGGTTTATACAAATCACAAAAATTTTGACAATAAAAATGTTTGGAATAAACCGAGATTTAGGGCAAAATGTTAAAAATACGAAAATAGGAGGGCCTCTTTGAAAATAAGAGAGTAAAAGGTGCGCCATTACAGGAAACCAAAGGACACGCTTGGTCTTCACATTCTCGTCAAAAGAGAACGGAGATGCTGTGACCAAGGTTCGATCAATTTTCTCTCTCCCCATTTTGTTTTAATTTTTATTGATAGTTTCAATATTTTTTTATTAGCTTTACTTTCATGGTCTATGATTTTAGCTGTGTTTTTTAAGGTAAATTTTGTCAAAATCGATTTTTTGGTTTTTTGTTTTCTAGGGTTAGATCAATCAGATTTCGTTTTCTAGTATTGAATCCATCGATTGTTCATATCTTCTTGCAGGAATTTTAAGAGTAAAATTTCTAGGGTTTGAATAGGATAACAATGGCGTGGTTTAGGGTAGCATCAAGTGTAGCAAGGCTAGCCCTTAGGCGAAACCTAGCTCAGTCCCCTCATCACATCACAAGACCCCGAATCCTCCCTCGATCTTTCCATTCAACTGCTTTGAAACCGAAAGCAGCGGAATCGGCCGCCCCGATTCCCCGAGCGGTCCCTTTATCTCGGCTCACCGATAGTTTCCTTGATGGAACAAGTAGCGTTTATCTTGAAGAGCTCCAAAGAGCTTGGGAAGCCGATCCCAATTCCGTTGATGAATCTTGGGATAATTTCTTTAGGAATTTCGTTGGCCAAGCCGCCACTTCGCCAGGGATTTCGGGCCAAACCATTCAAGAGAGCATGAGGTTGCTTCTTCTTGTCAGGGCTTATCAAGTTAGTGGTCATATGAAGGCCAAGTTGGATCCTTTAGGTTTGGAAGAGAGGGAAATCCCTGAGGATCTCGATCCCGCTCTTTATGGGTTTACGGACGCAGATTTGGATAGAGAATTCTTTCTTGGGGTCTGGAGGATGGCGGGGTTTTTGTCGGAGAACAGACCCGTTCAAACTTTAAGGGAGATTTTGAATAAGCTCGAACGGGCTTATTGCGGGAGTATTGGGTATGAGTATATGCATATTCCAGATAGAGAGAAGTGTAATTGGTTGAGAGATAAGATTGAGACGGTGAAGCCTTGGGCTTATAGTTCGGATCGCCAGCTGGTGATTCTTGATAGGTTGATTTGGAGCACTCAGTTTGAGAATTTCTTGGCCACGAAATGGACTGCTGCGAAAAGGTTTGGCCTTGAGGGCGGCGAAACATTGATTCCGGGCATGAAGGAGATGTTTGATAAAGCTGCGGATCTCGGGGTCGAGAGCATTGTCATTGGGATGTCTCATAGAGGAAGGCTTAATGTGCTGGGTAATGTTGTTAGAAAGCCTTTGAGGCAGATATTTAGTGAATTTAGTGGCGGGACTAAGCCTGTGGATGAGGTTGGGTTGTATACAGGGACCGGCGATGTGAAATACCATTTGGGTACTTCTTATGATAGGCCTACTAGAGGTGGGAAGAGGATTCATTTGTCGTTAGTTGCGAATCCGAGTCATTTGGAGGCTGTGGATCCACTTGTGGTTGGAAAGACCCGTGCGAAGCAGTATTACTCCAACGATACTGAAAGAGTAAAGAATTTGGGGATTTTGTTACATGGAGATGGGAGTTTTGCGGGTCAAGGCGTGGTTTACGAAACTTTGCATTTGAGTGCTCTTCCCAATTACACTACTGGTGGGACGATTCATATTGTAATTAACAATCAAGTTGCTTTTACTACTGATCCAAGATCCGGCAGGTCATCACAGTACTGTACTGATGTTGCCAAAGCCTTGGATGCTCCAATTCTGCATGTTAATGGAGATGATATAGAAGCTGTGGTCCATGCTTGTGAGCTTGCAGCAGAGTGGCGTCAGACCTTCCATTCGGATGTGGTTGTCGATATCGTTTGTTACCGTCGCTTTGGGCATAATGAGATCGACGAGCCCTCGTTCACACAGCCGAAAATGTATCAGGTACTTTCCTTATAAATCCTCGTTCAATTACTATTTACAGATAGTTCCCAATACAAGTTTTTGTCGCTGCTTACATTCTCTTTATGTTAGTAATCAGAATATGAATTTTTAGGAAACACAAGAACATGCATATATCAAGTTAACTTTTCTTGTTTTTTTCCTCTTTGATGTGCTATGGAAATGCCATAAATTTAAATATTGTGTAGCGGCGAGGACAAGTATTACTGTATTGGAGAGGAAACAGAATCTAATATTGAAATGACGAATTATACCCCTATAACATAAGTCTAATTTATGATATAATGACTTGCTTTAGCAGCATAATAGTTTTTTGAACCAAATAGAACTGGATTTTAGTAATCATCATTTAGTTTTAAAACTGCTAACCTAATAGTTTTTTGAACCAAATAGAACTGGATTTTAGTAATCATCATTTAGTTTTGAAACTGCTAACCTTATTGATGCTTGTATAGGTCATTCGGAATCATCCAAGATCTCTTGATATTTACCAAGACAAACTCTTAGAATCTGGCCAGATCTCTAAAGAAGATGTTGAGAGGATAAACAGCAAAGTCAATTCTATCTTGAATGAGGAGTTCAATAACAGCAAGGATTATGTTCCGAAGAAAAGGGACTGGCTTTCAGCTTATTGGGCTGGATTCAAATCTCCTGAACAGATCTCACGTGTTCGAAACACCGGGTATAATGTACTTTTTTGGTGACTTCCATTTTCACATGTTTTGCCTTTTTGTTCAAAACGTAAATTTTCCTTTATTCACAGAGTTAATCCCGAAATATTGAAAAGCGTTGGGAAGGCCCTCACAACCATTCCTGAAACTTTCAAGCCTCATAGAGCAGTTAAAAAGATTTTTGAGCAGCGTGCTCAGATGATTGAAACTGGAGAAGGCATTGACTGGGCAGTTGGAGAGGCGCTTGCTTTTGCAACCCTCCTCGTTGAAGGCAACCATGTGAGGTTGAGTGGTCAGGATGTTGAAAGAGGTACGTTTAGTCATCGGCATGCAGTCATTCATGACCAAGATACAGGAAAGCAGTATTGCCCTCTTGACCAAATTGTCATGAACCAAGACGAGGAATTGTTTACAGTTAGCAACAGGTATGTAAGAAGCTTTTGTTTTCTCTTGGTTTGTTTGAATGCAGCAAAGTCTTATAAACTTTCTTATGTCCCCCCCCCACACCCCCCACGATGCATGCATGAAAAAATATACTACATTTCTATAAATATTGGGAAATTAGGATTTAATTTGATGTCACTGTAGCTCAGTTTGTTTTCATTGCTATATAAATACACAGCAAAGTCTTACAAGCTTTTGTTTTCATTGCGAACTGATTCGGTATCAAGTTGGGTTGGAAATGTAGCTCTGTTTGATTAGTCTGGACATGGATTGTATCTGAATTGGGATAGACATGCATCCCACTTGAATTGGTCTAGACTCTAGACATGTATTCATTCATGCCCTATTGATTTTCTTGATCTCCCTTTCGTTTTTCAGTTTGGTATGGACATGTTGAGACATGTTGAGCACGAGGTCCTCTTACTATCAGGGCATGTATGCATGCTATCTGAAATTTTGCTTGTGATTGCAAGCCAAACTGATAACACAAACATCCTTTTTCTGCATATAGAGATTTTATTTGATTTTGCTTGCAAAATAAATCATCTACTTGAAGATTTTAAGTTGCTTGCATCAAGGAATATTGGCCGCGAATGAATAACTTATGTCTCATTCTTGCATGTCACCATGTTCTTGATAAATCGTTTGCTAAACGAGAAGTATTGTTTATACAGTTCTAAAGATCTGGATCGGAATATTAAAATTCTGTTAGGGATGAAACCAATTATTAACCAAATTTCTCTTTGCAGCTCACTTTCTGAGTTTGCTGTCCTCGGGTTTGAATTGGGCTACTCTATGGAGAATCCCAATTCTTTGGTTCTTTGGGAAGCTCAATTTGGTGATTTTTCTAATGGTGCTCAAGTAATATTTGATCAGTTCTTGAGTAGCGGAGAGTCAAAGTGGCTTCGCCAAACTGGGCTCGTTGTATTGCTTCCTCATGGTTATGATGGTCAAGGCCCAGAGCATTCAAGTGCACGCTTAGAGCGTTTTCTCCAGGTATTCAAGTTCTCTCTCTCTCTCTCTCTCTCACACACACACACACACACACACACACACTCACTCACTCTAAAGTTCTGTCAATAATGAATTTTTTTTATTTAAGCCGTGAAACTGTGTATGAATCTTTGTTTGACTACATGTTCAAGTCATGATCGCAGCACATTGTGCCCTTTTCTTTCGCTTGTGCTGTCAAGATGCCCTTTTCTGAACTATGTACATATTATTTCCCTCCACTAAATATGTTTGTGGATTTCAAGATATGATGGCATACACACATTCTCAATTCTGTAACTATTGAAGATTTTTTTCTTTTAGTGGTGAAACTGTATAGGGGGCTTTGTTGACTTCATGTTCAAGTCATGTTCTCAGCACATTATACCCAGGCCCTTCACTTGTATTTTCATGAACTATTTACATGCTCTGTTGTTTCCCTCCACTAAAGATGTTGTGGATTTGATATGCTGCCATTTTAGTTTGATCCTGAAGCAAATATTTCTCCATTATGTTGCATTTTCGTTTCCAGCTGTCCTTGATTTCAGCAGTATCTCTGGTGCTATTTTGCACTGTTGTCTAAATCATATCATTAATTGAGAATATCACAACCTACATGGCTACACATGAACTTTACATCTTGAACCGCAGATCTTGTGATATGCCCACTTTGGCCATTCACATGTAAATCAAATTGGAAAAGGGATAGTCAAGTCTAGTAACGTTGATTGTGGTTTACATTTTTAATATTTGTGCACACATTGGCATAAATTGTTCAGCAAGTCTGCACGATCTTTTTTTATTTGTCTTTTGCCTTTCAGTTTCAGTGAACTTAAGGTTAATTTAAAGTGGAACATTATTTAGCAAATTGACTCACATAGGAAACAAAACATAGTTATGGGAACAAGAACAAGATACATGCTCTTATTATATTGAGATAGCACATAATTTTGTTCATATTTTCCCAACCAACCACCATCAAATTAAATCCAGTAATTTGAGAGAAATATGGAGGAGCTTATGATCAACAATTTGTTTCATGCTTCTGACTAGTCCTATAGTCTGCCTTTGTGAAGGTTTCTGCTATGATCCATTCTTCAGGACACCTCTTAGTATCTTCGCATAATTACTACACAATGCCACAAAATATATATGAGTGGCTACTGCCATGTAATTTCTATTAAATATAAAAACAAATCCCTCAAACCCTCATCATAACTTTGGAGTTTTGGTGCAGAGGAAGAGATAGTTAAGATGGTTTCAGAGCAACCCAGGTTTAATTCCCACAAGATGCGCATTTAAATAGCATTGAAATAGGTACCTCTATGCAAAAGCACAAGTTTCGGCCCTGTGGGATATGTTAGAATATGAAAATAAATATCTCAACCCTCATCATAACTTAATAGAGTTTTGGTGCAATGGAAGGGCCATTTAAGATTATGATACCTCGTTTTTAGCGATAATGTCGGATATGCTGTTTGGGTGAATTTTATAGGTCTGAAAAGGTAAAATTTTGGGAGTTTGAATTTTTAATCAATCCATCAAAATAATTATAAAAAACTTAATGTTATTCAGGTTGATTTCTAAGTTAATTTCCGCACTCACATATGATTTTTTGTGCCCGAGGTGCAGATATTGAGTACATGAAAAATGCATATGGATGTCATCAACCAGCATACTTTTGATCTTTGTATTATACTCCTAAATTGCTAGCAATGATTAATTTTGGTAATACAACGGGTGGAAAACTTTTTCTGTTAATTGTGGAGATCTCCGAGACCTATTGTATATTATGATGGAACTATTTTCTCGTTGTTTTTGATTGGTCAATGACTTATTTGGTGTGTAAAGATGAGTTTGTTCAGTATTAACTTATGTACAAATGTATGTGTGGAATTGTGGCATCTCCCATTTTTCAGCTCCCCTTAACTTGCAGTTAATCTAAATAATATAACACTATCAAACTTTCTCATATTTTATGAACCGGCATTAAACTTATAAACTTACATTAAATTCTATCTAGCTACCGCATCCATCTGCAAGGATTAGTCAACATATGCCTCTCACATGATTCTATAATCTTGAGAATACCCTTAAGTGGTTGTTATTAGCCCCAAAACCCCAAACCACCGAATGACCGCCTCCTCCACCTCCAAAATTCTATAAATAAACAATAAACCGAAACAACCTCTCCTTCGAAATTTCCTTCAAGACCAAATCCAACCCGCAAATTTCTGCCAATTCCCATCCCTACTTAACCCCCTTGTCAAATGACTCAAAGTACATACCTATAATCTCTCTCGATGAATCCTCGACGTCGTGTTGCAAAATCTGTTTGACTAATATTTGCAGATGTATGTGGTAGTTTAATGGCGTTTATTGCAAGTTTTAAAGTTTAATGGAAGTTTCCTAAAATCTGGAAACGTTTGATGGCGTGTTATGTAATTTACCCTTAATTTGAAAACAATCAAACACATTCTTAAATTAAACATCATGTTTATTGCCATTGTTAAAAACTTAAAATTGCTGACAAATCAAACTTGCGAGCACTATTTTGAAAAAGTTGGACTTGATTGTTTCATATAGGCCTTTCATAGGGGACAACTAATTGAAAGAATAATGACAACTATAGATCAATTTGATGATTGCAGAAATCCATGTCTATTTTCATATTAAGTTCTCATGCCTGACTCCTTCCATCATTGAGTACTAATGAAACAAAAACTATTATATTTCTTCTCTTTTAACTGCCTTATACATTATACCCTTCTTCTAATTTAAGGATTATTCTTGATATTTATCTCTATTCTGAGTTTATGAGCGAGACCTAGGCTATCATTTAACACACATGGTTTGATGCTGTTTAGAACTCAAGTCTCCTTCATCTTTTGTTGTTATTATGTTTCCATTTTATATATGCTAGTATGTCAACATACCGGTTGAACATCTTTGCAGATGAGTGATGACAACCCTTATGTTATTCCTGAGATGGAGCCAACTCTTCGGAAACAGATCCAGGAGTGCAATTGGCAAGTTGTGAATGTTACAACACCTGCAAATTATTTTCATGTTCTCCGTCGTCAGGTAAGTTTTTACAGAAAACTCTTCTGATGACTTGCTAATGGTGAAGATAACCCAGTCTATTGATTTGGGTTGTTTTTGTATAGATTCACAGGGAGTTCCGGAAACCTCTTATAGTGATGGCTCCCAAAAACCTGCTGCGCCACAAGGATTGCAAATCACATTTATCAGAATTTGATGATCTTGTAGGCCATCCAGGATTCGATAAACAGGGAACACGCTTCAAACGCCTGATCAAAGATCAGAATGACCACAAAGAGATCGAGGAGAGCATCAATCGGTTGGTTTTGTGCTCTGGAAAGGTACATAGTTCCATTCGTTTTCTGAGTACTAGTTCTAATATCTCATATCCTGTTCACCTAGATGTAGTTAGAGGAAGTGTCCCCCCCCCCCCCCCCCCGGTTTAATCATGTTTATTGTTTCTTTTCTCTTGAAATGTACCTTGTAGGTGTATTATGAGCTAGATGAAGAACGGAAGAAGACAGGGCGCAAAGATGTTGCGATATGCAGAGTTGAACAACTTTGCCCATTCCCCTATGATCTTGTGCAGAGAGAGTTGAAGCGGTATCCAAGTAAGAAAATCTTGATAAATGCTCGACAGTAACACATGCTCACAGATTGCTGAACTTGCTGTCCAAAACACACACGCACGCACGCATACTGCTTTCCATATTCAATTACGCTGACACTATTCCTCTCATTTGTGTGATATAATCATAGACATTTACCTTGTAATCACACATGATTTGTCTTCTAACATAGAACTTGCTTTATTGGTGGGGGAAAGTGCTATTTGTTGCACAAAACATGTCAGGCGTTTGATTTTAGGTCTGCCAAAGTGGTGGGCTCCTATGAGCTGAGGGACGTAACTATCTTCAAAATATAGACCTTTTTCAGTTCAGTTAAATCTAGTTTGGTTTTTTTGTTCATGCTGATTTAGTTACCGTCCTAACACTATAATTTTAAGAACACGGACTGCCTTTAAAAGTTTACATCAAAGTTAAAATGGATTGAGCCTCAGCTCGGAACCTAAATGTCATTTAGCATATAATTTAGTTTGCTAAGAGATTGGCGTGCTAACTGTGTTTTTCTTTAAAAATGCGCATAAACATCAGCAGGGACAATATGTTTTATGTTTAAAGCAGTAGCTGATTTGCTATCTATTATGATATACCCAAGTAAAACAGGTTAAAAAGTCTAGGCCCACCTGAACCTGGTCATTTATTTAAAACAGGGTCAATTGGTTGACACGTTTACTACCCTTACAAGTATGGGTGACAAAAACTTATCTAAGAGGACCTCTTAGAAGCTACTGGTTCTCCTGAGGTCATTTCAGTTTTTGTTCAGGCTATAAGATCATTGCCTCGAAAGTTCTCACACATACACATGAAGCATAAAGCATGAAATCTCACCCATGATTTGAAATCTCGGCCAATCGTGATCCAAGATGGCCGATTCTGATCCCAAAAATGACCGCTTGAGTTCCACGACCGATATTGTCCAATACCGAGTAATATTGGGTTTACCACCTGACTAGTGGAGTGTTAGTATTAGCTTTATTAATGATTAATGGGTTTATTTATGGGTTCATAAATGGTTTAATGAGTTTATTGTAGTTTATTGGGTTATTATAGTTAGTTTGACATCTTTAATACGACTTCAGAAATCATTAACTACTAAAGAATTTACCAAATTGTTTATAGTTATTTTAAATGTCCTTAAAAATTCTTTTCTTAAACGTTATAAAATCCAATATTTCGATCTGGGGTGCCGATATAACCGAGATTACCAATTCCAATCCCAATAGTGATTGTCCGATACCGGTTTCGATAGCGAGATATTAAACCTTGATCTCACCATAATAACCTAAGCTTTTTTAATCCGAATGGAGTCGGCTATGGATCGAGACTCTGTGACTAGCTCTTACAACCACTTGTCAACTAAAACTGAAAATCAATGCCAAATTCTCTTAATTTTGAAGAAAATGTGCAAGGGAACAATGATAGGTTAGTTATAGGGAATTGCATTCGACTCTGAGACTAGTGAAGCTGAGAGGTAAGATAAAACACACTCCCTAGACGACAGCACAACAAAATGGAGAAAAGAAAATACAGATTATTAACATTATCTTAACTAATTTGTGGAGCTTAGTTTAGAAAGTGCTCTCTTCTTTATAAAATAAAAGCCGGAACTTTTGGAATCGGGAAAGGGTGTCTCAAGTAACCTTGTGTTAGCAACTTTGCAGCCGAAACATGTGGGCTTGAGAGTGTCTTAATCACCTAGACATGCTCATGAGTTCCCAAAAAAAAAATTAGCTCTTCTTAAACCTTTTGGTCTTGCTCACTTAGTTTATGCATGTTATTCTTGTCATACTGCACTTAGCTTCTCGTAGCATCACTTCGAAGTTGATAGCATACTCAATTTCGAGGTTTGGCCTAGCTTTATGATCTAGGTTGCACGGACACTTCCAATGGGTTACCGTATCCATGTCCGACACGTATCGAACACCGATACTTGCACGACACGTATCGGAAGCGTTATATTTATATCATATATGTATAATGTATAATATGTGTTCTATGTGTGTCATATGCGAATAAACATATTTTTAGTATGTTATTAGTGTGTAGACTTTTAATTTTGCCCATTTAAAAAATTAACATAATAGTTTGATATCATATTTATCTTTATAAGATTATATATATGGCCGTGTCCCCGTATCCTATATTTTAGAATTTTGCCATTTCGCCGTATCGCATCATGTCGTATCCGTGTCCCTGAATCCATGTCCATGCAAATTTGTTTATGATGATCAGAATTACTTGTAGACAAATTGAACTACATTGATACCATTAATTATTTAATTTTTGTCATCCATATTTTATTTCCAACGTAATGTTAGCTTTAATACATATTTTTATCCCGCAACCCAATTACTATAGCTTTTGGGTGGAGCGGTTCTTTGATGTATCATAGCTTTTTCTAAAAGCTTTTATTAGTTTAATCCATAATTAACAGCTTTGCTTTCTCAATTTAACTGAGGAGACGGCTCTTATCATAGCAGAATAGGGAAAAAGTACCAGATTAGAGACACAGAGAAATAAATGCTTTTTTTTCTTTCTTCTTTTTCTGGCCAAAGGCGAGGGCACGAAGCCTAAATTTTCTTTTTTGTTGTTTGTTGCTGCTGCCATTTGTTGTATAATTAATACAGATGAGACAATTTTTTTTTGGGTTATCATTATGTTGTAATTTAAACTGACATACCCACCCTCAATTTGCCTTTTTCCAGAAGCAGAAATTGTTTGGTGCCAGGAAGAACCGATGAACATGGGCGCATACAGTTATGTGAACCCTCGTCTATCCACTGCCATGCGACCGCTAGGGAGAGGGTCTATCGACGGCATTAAATACGTGGGTAGGGCACCATCAGCTGCCACCGCCACTGGTTTCTATTCTGTACATGTTCAGGAGCAGACCGACATTGTCAAAAAGGCCCTGCAGCCGGAGCCCATCAATTATCCATTCTGATGAATTCATGCATTTTTGTTGTATTAAGCTTGGGAAAATGATCATGAGTTCTTGGCGGCCCCAATAGTTTTGGCGAAATAACTTTTATATTTTTTATTATTATCACAACATTTCTTTGTTTCTATTATATGTTTTGTACTGGTGACCAACGGATGCAAAGTTACCAGTGTTCATTTCCTTTTTCGTTGCATTGATAAAAAATGCAAGTCAATCCGTGAAGTGCTTGCTGATACAAGTCAGTTATTTTGGTGAAACTGACTATAGAACGATCATGCTGTCTTGTTAGTTTTGGTATTACTATGTATATTGTAATTTTGTTTTTTGTTTACCATGAACACCGACAATGTGCGTTTTTCCATTGTTTTTGTTATTGATTCACACCGTTCTTCTTTTAAACTTACTTGGGCTAACTGAGTGTGCTGTGGTCTCTCATGGTTGGTTAGATAAATATGATCGGATTTATGTTTGATGAAAATGGAAGCAATGGAGCACCATTTTCTTGATTATCGATACCGGACTTCTTAATCATGCTTAGAGCATGAATACACTAATTTTTATATGATTTAGTTACCATCTGTTCATTGAATTAGAGATGTAAAATACTCTGTTGAAAATGCATAAACAAAAGAAATTTAGACAACATGATTAGTAGCCGTATTGATGAAGATGGACAATGCTGGACTATCAAAGAGCTGGCGGAAATGAAGTTGTAGTGGAGTCGTGAACTAATGAAGAAGAATTTTACAAGAATATTTATAGGGCCACTAAACTCATGTATTAGAAATTTGGGGCGGCCTAAAACAGTCCTATGTTGAAAAACATCCCTTAAAACTTTCTATTTTTAAACAAACCCCCCAAAACTCTTTGTTAACTAAAAACACCTCTTTACTTAAGTTAATTAAGATCAATAATTGGATTAGAGCTAATATGATGAATTGTGAGATGACAAGTCTTATGTAACATTAAAATCCTCTTCTCTTTTCAATTTAGCAATTGCCTTCCACGGGAACGCCGGGGAGTGTTTCACCGAAGTAGTATAAATCCCCGTAGTAGGTCTACCATACGTTACTTGGGATGGCTAATAGGGTTTCCAAAGAAGTTGGTTTCGTAGTTTGAGAATTCAAGTGGTTGCTTGCTCGGATTGTTTCACCCGCTGACTGACTTTCTTTCCATAGGAGATCCGGTTGCTTCCCAATACGAGTGGCGAATGCGTGCACCTCTTTGAAAGCGGCCCTAAGGACAAATTTTTCATGAGTGGAATTGCCTAATAAGTTTTCTTGCTGGTAGTGAATACTTGAGCAAGAAAACGGAGATTTGGATCCTATCCCAGCTCCGCCCAGAAGGGCAATTCCGGGAATTGGTCAACAACTTTTAGGTCACCGGTAGTACCCGCCAAAGCACCTTTTCGGAAAAGTCCAGTTCAAGCAAAGGGAGAAACAGAATTGATTGATGACTCTTGTCGAACTACACAATCTCAACGTCGGTTTACCAGCCCTATCAGAAGTGTTTTTTTATGGTTATGTCGGCGCGAAGAGCAGGGATAATTGTAGTAGAAAGGACAACTGCTCTCGTTTTCCTCTAGTTGAAGTAGGATAACAGAATTGAAAGAGCTTCAGCGCTCATCCCTTGCTTGGGCCTTGGAGCTCGTCCATTCGTTGGGTGATCCCTTGCTCTCACGTTTGAGTGTTTGCTCGTCGTTTAGGCCGGTGATTCCAACTATGCAAATAGAGTTCACGAGTGTGATTTCGGTATTGAAAGAAACCAAGTAAGGGATGAGCGCAAACTAAGCTACTGATGACCCTGGAACCGGGTGGAACTCTTTGCTCCTACTATTTTTTAGTGAAAGCGGAATCACAACTGTGCTTAAATCCCTACTTCCATCTAATCACGAAGGCTCCTTCACTCTCTCACGTTGAAAAAGAAAACAAGCTTAGAGGAGCCCTCACACCAGAAAGAGGTGGCAGCTGTATTATCACGGTGGTTGGAGGTCGAAAGAGCATGGATTCCTCATTTCATTGGCAGCTCAGCTCCGGTAACAACGGCGGTTCTTTTTCTTTCTTCTTTGTTACCGGGGTCGACCCCAAAGCAATAATGCCCAGCTGGCTATAAAGCAAGAGGAAGCGACCTCGGTAAGGCCCTTTGTTGTAAGCCAACCCTTTCCTCAGCTGATGCCGACATGCCCCGGGTGAGAGAAAACAACCTTCCCGGTCACTTTAATTCACAACAAATATCGGGATGAGTGTTGGGAATGTCGTATCCTCCCTATGTTGTGCGGAGCTGAGCATCTTCTATTCGCTGGAATAAAGCTTTTCCTCCGCAGGGGCCTTTTCAATTTATGCAAAACCCATTAGTCTTATTCATCCAAACTCTCATCTTCAAGTTATCATTTTAGCTTCTTAACGCAGAATTATAAAGGCGTTAGAGATGATAATTAAGCATAGAGCCCAATTTAGTTTACTTAAGAGTTTTAGGAGATGTATATAAAAATATGACACTTTGAAAGACGTTTTTCAAAATAGCAACATTTCAGGAGGCCTATATCAAAAAACCTATAAATTTATTTGGCATCATATGGTTAAACACATAATTTGATCGGTTCTTTATGCTCATCAACAAGCTGAAGGCATACAAATTAAATGAATGGCTGGGGACTAATTTTGCTTTGTATGTTACAAACATTTTCCATTTTCGAATTTATTTAAATTCATAACCACTTCAAATTTTATCAGCCAATGGTTTCTATTATAATGTCACATTTGCAACATAACTAAAAAGCACAAGGAAAACAATAAAAATTTATGAGTCTTGCATGCATCATAAAACCAGTAACCACAATATAGGTCATGAAACCCATTGTGTCCATATACAAAAGCTCAAAGACTACATCTAGAGTCTTGCCATTGAACCAATCCACCCCTTTAATTAAACAAATTAGAAAATCAGGAAATATCACACAATGTCCCAAAGATCAAAATGTACAAGATATAAATAATTCAGAGCCCGACAATCTCCAGTAGCGCTCGCTCTGTCTCCTTTCATGTGAGTATGACACAAATTCCACATCCACAATGCAACAGTAATTGATCAATTTGTTAACGATGGGCGCATAACGGATTCATAGACCAGTTTTTGCCCGTTTCATTCCCGTGCTGTTGAATGGGGACGGGGACGCACTGGGACTCATGTGAGGGCTCTCTTCTCTCAGGGTACCATTTAGCATTGCCAGTTCCCTTAACTGTTGCTTCTTGTAAAAGTCGTTTGACTCATCCTGAAAATCAAAGTAAAACAATAAGATCAAAATAAAAGTTGAATTGGCAAGAAAATATATAAACAAGCAAGAAATATATAGAGACGGGGGGTTCAATCATGTACCACAGGCTGCAAAAGATCTTCTACGATTGCTACAGCTTGGTTCAGTTGGACATCGATGATGTCAGCTGGAAATTCAGCCTCCACAAGCACGTGCAATGGCTCGTTCAGGTGTTCGTATCCTGGTTTGTCTCTTAACATTTCTTCCTGCAGGAAAAAATGAGGTTGCTTAAAAAGATTGTTGATCATTTTTCTCCTTCCTCCAATAATGATTACATGATGGGTTTTTTAAAATTTAAATTTAAATTTAAAATTTAATTTATTTATAACGGATAGAAAATTACGGTCCAAATGTATATCACAAGCGGAGACTTCGCTAAGATGATGTATTCGATATTGATAATGGAGGTTTAAAATCATGTACCCAAGATAAATAAGAAATAGTAGGAGAAGATGAATATATATGAATTGATTAGATGTCATATGGAGTTATGGAATAATAGGAAACAATAAAGCATTTGTCATAAGCAATAAGTTAGGAAAGCATATACTGTTTATATTTCTAGTTAACACGATGTGAGATGTGACCTTAGAATGGGCCCTTACAGCAGTATGACATCAATTGCGCTAGGGTTGACTGGATTTACTAGTATATATGAACAGATTGATTGACGCGAGAGCGAAAAGAATTTGAAGTGAAATAAAATTCGAATACTCAGAAAAGAAAGCTTAGACAGTCACTAATAAAAAAGCAGTGTGAATCATGTGAGAAAGTTTCCAAGATCTTTGTCAATCGAGCGAATAAAATGAAAGACAAATGGAAACTAAAGAAGATAAAGGAAAGGGTTGCTGAAAGAAAAGAAGAAATTTAATTGCTCGGATTAAACTTGAACCTGACAGAGAGCATTTAAGAGATTTATGCCAGTGAAGAACCAAACATCTTGAACATCTTTGAATCAAATTAGATCCAACATGCCTCGAGTAAATTACGACAATCAAATGCTAGATCGTCAGACAAAGTTTCAGCTATATTCAACCAACCATTTTTTCTTTCTGGAACTGAAATGTTAATCCTTTACATGAAAAGTAACACATAATAATACATATACCAATACACAACAATTGGATAATCTATTTGCAACGGCAATTGGTGGAACTATAAGATAATGGTCCATGTTTTATGTGAGCAGAGGATTAGAAATCAATAAAATGTTTGTAGTTAATGTGTATATAGGAGGCCCAATCGAGCAAGAAGATTTTGTAACAAATATGAGGATTTGGTGAAAGAAGGGAAACAATCAAAGCGAAATAGGAAATTAGGAATAATGCAAGGCTTAAAAAGAAAATCTATCTAGAACTACTAATAGAAAACAGAGGGTTGAGGGAGTAAGGCTGAAACTAGAATGCTCATCTAAAATGAAAATATTGAGATGGATCAGTAGTAATAAACTAGAAGATGGATAAAAATGTGTGCATCAATAAATTTTTTTTATAGGTAGCCTATGAGGAAAAAAAGTAAATTGTAGAATTGTAGTTGTTAACATAACCAAGGAGAGGGACCTTAACAGAGTTGAATGCAAGAAAATAAATTATGGAGACAGCTCCAAAAGTTTGCAATAAAGGCCTTGTTGTTGTCGTAACTACAGCTACTGAAAAAAACCCTCATATGTTTCAGATTATGGGAGCAAAGTAGTTGAACAAATCAATTTTCATCATTTCCCAATAATCCCATATGTTTAAAGAAAGACGTAATATAATGCTCAAATGATTTGGTGTTAATAGCTTAAATCCCCCCTGTAGCTTACCCTATATTGCACTTATATACCTCAAGTTATCTACCGGCATGCATATCCACTCTGCTAGTTGTCCAAGCCATAAAAGAACACTCAACTTGTAATCTAAACACCACAAATAATTTTCTAGTAAATTTAGACACATTTTTATAGCATGTATTTTGATCAGAAAGAAATAATGAATAACATTACGGTTTTAAGTAGTCCAAGGGGATGTTTGTGCTAATAAGCCACTTCAAGCGGTAAAAAAGCTATACAGGGTAAACTACAGGGGTGTGTTATGCAATGAACCCACTATATACTTAAATATTACAAGGAAACGTGCTGGTCAAATAGCTTTGAGCTTGGCAAGATCATGTGTTCATAACCTCTGCCAGTTCTAAATACGCTTTCACAAGGTCCACTAATTTCAAAGTGCAGGAATCAAAGTGAAATTTAAAACTTGGTTTTTCTTTTTGGTTTCTTTTCTTTTTTTGTGGGGGGTGGGGTTGGGTTAGCTAACAGGTTCTTAGATAACATTTCAAAGCTACAACTTAAGTTCTGTACTGATAAAATACATTTTGAACTATTATCCTCAAAAAGAAAAAGGATGCGAAAGAAAAACAAGTGAATATGAAGAGAAATTGTAAGTCAATGAAGGGAAGATTCGATATGAATTTGCCCAATGAAAAGGTGGTTTGTTTGTTAACATTGTGTTGTATCTGATCAGAAAGGAGCAGGCTCAAACCGTTTAAAAGTTGTTCCACATATCAACTTCATGTATCGGTAGACGAGAAGTTTTAGAATCTAATGGATTCAAAATCAACACAGCGAAATAGAGGATAAGAAAGCAATTTTTGGCAAAATCATAAGAAGAAACGAGTGCATATTCACAGTTATACGTAAGGTTGATAATATTATCTCTACTCATCAATCGTTCATCATGATGTGAGATTGAGGGGGATGGTTAAAGTGGAAGTGCTTCAAGAGTATGCAGTCTAGAATGTTCAAGAAATTAAAGGAAAATAAAATTTTAAGACGGTTATTGATAGAGTATAATATTACCATGCTTTATTAGTTAGCATGTTGGGCAATAATTAAGAAATGCATGGAGAATGTTAAGCTAAAACAAGAATATAAATATGGATGATGAGACAGTTATGATCATAATATCAAGATGTTACAAAGTTATACTCGAAATTAGAATAATTATAGTTCTATGATAGAGCAATACCGCTCTAAGATTAGAGCTATCAAAGTTTGTATTCTATAAAATATAACAATAGCAGGCATCTGAGTGTGTAGTTGCATGTGTGATACATGTGGATGTATAGTAGATATTGTGAGGTTTAAATAAATTCTATGTGACTTAAATATTAAAGTTCTACCATAAAGTTCTAGAGATGCCTCTAGATACAGAAATGGATGGCTTAGATATTGGTTCCCTGGTGAAATAAGATTGGGTGGCTTAGATATTGGTGCCTTGATTTTTTTCCCTTGTTTTTTTTGTGTGTGGGAGGGTGGGTTGGGTGGGGGGTGGGGCGTGGGGGGTGGGGGTTGAAGTTGAATTTAAAAGAGACGGGTCAAAATAATAAGAATGGTTGTTGATGATGAGGATATATTGAAATAACATGATCCACTCCTTTGGATTGAGTAGAAATAGTTCATGTTAAGAATATCTAAATTTAGTTATATTATAAAACACATAGTTAACTTCTAAAAATTATAACCTTCACTACGTCTATAAGCTAGCTAGGTATTGACGCAATACTTCAACAGAGCAAAATACAAACATACCTTTCTAGTGAATATGCACTACACTACCAGTGAGTATAATTAGGAATTCAAAATTGTATAAATCATGATGCTAGAAGAAATTTGTTTGTTGCTAGCATCTGAAATGGTACAACAGAAGTAAATTGGAAGACTACCCTAACAAAACACATAATCAACAGCCATGCAAATTATAATTTAAGAAGAGCAATGTCAAACTGCTCAAAACAACTACTACCTCAAACAAAAAGAGATTATTCAATTAAAAATCTCAAGCTGAAAGCTTGGTTTAAACAAGTTGGAAAATTGAGCCGCACTTAAACTCCAAACTCCTTGTTTACCCTCATCAAGCCAAGGAAAGAGGAAAATTATCATTAAAACATGTGAGCTTGTGCTGCAGAGGACCAAAATTTATTAATATTGGACACTACTTAAAAGCGAAGGTGTCCAAGTTTTCAATGGTGATGTATCTCAATGTCATTAATTAAAGAGAGTTCCTTCTTATAGTTAGAGAAACTTCTACTTGATAAAAATAGTAGTTCCAAATTAATATGCAGTGGGACGGGATAAACATATAATCTAGCAAATTTGTATGGTAAGAGGCCAATTCATCTAGTGCCAAATTACTTAGAGATCAACAAAAATATTCAAATATACAAGCGAATTAAGATGCAGTACCTTAGCGGAATCCTTGACAGACCCCCGGCCTCGTATATAAACTCTGCAGTGTGTTGTCCCTTCAACTCTCTTCAAAGAGTTCCCTCTTGGTCCCAATAGACGCCCGACAAAGTTATACTGATTAACACTTACAAATTAGATTTAAAAACCACGATACTTCTAAAAAGAGCAATGTTACGTATACATACATTAGGAAATTTGTCCACAGGAACATCTAGCCTCACGACTTTCTTGACTACAGGGCTCATAGAAACTCCAGTAGTCCCATTCCAACCAACAGATAGTGCTGGAGAGATTCCCATTCTTTGCAAATAACCATTTTCCTGCACATAGGGTTGGCGTAAATTACATTGGATAAAAAGGAATGGGCAATGGCGAAGCAAAAGTTTCCATATAATTATTACAAAAATTGTTCATCAATATAAATTTTCACAATAAAGAAGCACAAGTTTAGGTTTAATAAAGAAAAAGGGTTAATTCTTTGGCCACGTTTGAATTTAAACTCGAATTAGAAATTGTTAGGCTAGTCAGATTGCAAAGAACTAGCTAATCCAATCCTTAGTTTGATCCTTTGCACACACTCCTGAGTATATGGCGTGGAAGCGGGTTGTATATTCTGCTAACTTGTACTAGTGGGTATGCATTAGGCAGAGGTGAAGAATTTGTAAATTCTCAATTTGTATGAGTACAAAAATTTATAGAATTCTACAAGTTTAGGGAGTTAAGGCAAAGTAGAAGATTCATAAAAAAATGTCGAAGATGTTGCCTAACATCAAAACATGGCCAGATGGCCTTTGAAGAGATTTTCTATTCTTAGATAAATCAAAGTTGCAACACTGCAAAATGGATTTTTTATAATAATAGAACTTCTATATATGTAAAGTTATTTGTATCGTTATATTATAAATTATTATTAATATATAACACACACACACACACCTTGAATAACACATTAAAACAAACCACAAGGTCATAAAGAACGGCAAACCTACAAGATTCCTCAACATTTATCGTAGCTTGAAACTAGGAGAGGAGACCAAATTCTTTATTTGAGGGGGCTAAGTACATTTATAAAATAATTTTACCTCTAATATCAATATACTGGTATATTGAAAAGTAAACGATTGTTTATTTAAGAACATAGCACATGTGCATGCTCTTGCATGCTCTCACCATTTTGTGAAACCATGCAAACGATTCAAGGACCTGAGCCCAAACCTTAGCAAGGTGCCAAGTTCAGGTCTGGCAAGATGTGCTAAGTTTTGTATTTAAAAAGCTTATGACATCATTTGTGTGCATACATATCACAAAATACAATCCATGCAGGCGATCTATGTAGGAAATTGCCTAGACTCGACCTACTTAGATTCTCCCTTGCTGCTGTGTTATGGTTAACAATATGAAATATCGTTTTGAAGATGTAATTTACAATATTTGGATATAGGCCATCATATCATCCTGTCCAACTTCTCCTATATTTTCCTCAAAACGTCCAATATGACCAACTATATTATTTGTATTGTATATATCATGATCGTTCTTTTGAGCAACTCATATTATATATATTTTTCTATATATTTATAATCTTTGTATTGCAAATTTAGCTTGTTCATTATAACTTATGGAAGGAATTGATACCATGGTATGCAATAAAAAACTATGATCAAGATATGACAATAATACCGAATAAGTCTACCATTTAGAATTTAAAATATATTTGGCTCAAATAAATAATATTCCCACATCAATCATTTCTAGTTTATAACTTATTATGGAAGCCTTGTATTACGAAAACTATTTTAAATGACAATATATTGTTATCTCTAATCAAAGTATAAAAATATAACTTTCAAATCCTGGCCTATTTTCCAAATTAGAGTTAGGGCACAATTAGCTTTATTCATTCACAACAAATACAACAGTAAATTCACAAACTATATGACATTTTGGTTCTTTATATCTTTGCAAGAATTGTTTTTTACTATATTTCATCGGTTACTTTTCGACGACTAATTGATTAAGCTTTCCGAGAAACAAATTTTAATCCATTAAGTTTCATCTTGATTAAATAGTTGCTTATTTTAAAATATTAAAATCGTCCATTAAAAAAATTTAGTCTCTCATCATTAATTATTTGATAAAAAACTAAAAAATGATTAACAATTTTGAGCTTTATTGCAAAAATTTTTCCCATGCCAATACCTTATTGGGGTATACGCAAACATATTACTTACCTTTTCCTTCTTAACTTTACTAACTTATCTTGTATATTTTAATTATTTTTTCCATGGTCATGTACCCTCCTGCTTTAATTCCTTCTTGGCTTCATCTTGGATTGTAGTTATACTTTGTTGCGAAATTGACTTGTATTTAACAGAGTTGTGCGCCCGACGTCTAAACCATAGTGCTGTTACGTCTGAAGAATAAGTGTTCAGAAGAACAAAGCATGGACCGAGCACTTGTGCTTCAGACGTCTGTCGGAGATTTTGGCATGTTATGGAAATATTCGTTTGGAAAGATCCGTGAAGAGATATTTGAAGATTTGTTTTAAAGATTTGATGAGAACCTAATTGGAGTAGGAATTCTATTATTTTGTGCTATTGATAGATAAGAGTCTCTTCAGAGAAAAGTGGCAAAACATGAAGGAGAAAAAGAAGAATAGAAGACGAAAGCAAAGATGAAAGGTAATCATCCACAGGTGAAGGTGGAGCACCAGAAAAGTAGTCTTTGTGTTTGTATGAAGAGAAGAAAGCAAAGACGAAGGGTAGTCATCCACAGATGAAGGTGGAACACCAGAAGAGTAGTTTTTGTATTTGTATGAAGAGACGAAGGCAGAGATCAAGGTTAGTCACCCACAGATGAAGGTGGAGCGATTTACTAAGAGCGGTCTTTGTGCTTGTATGAGCGTTAAGATGTGAAAAAAGACGAGAGAGAATATAAATTGTAAAGGTATTCTTGACCATTAATGAAGAGATTCTAACGTTTGCTCTATGGATGTAGGCCGTTGGTCGAACCACGTTAAATATTGGTGTTGTGTGTTCTTATTTTTGCTCGTCTTTCTTGCATGTCTGGCGAAAACCCTAACATGGTTTTTTAAGAATTAGGAACGATGAACAAAAACTTAATCTAGAATCATCTCTATCAAAACTTTGTTAGTTGACATATTTATGATATTAATGATGCTCGAAATCCGAATTTTAAAATCCTTGACCTTTAAAAGTATAATATCCTTGAGAAATAAAATATATGCCCTCGTATGCATTGAAGTTAATGAATTTATATATGGTTGTGGCATATTCTTGGTTTAATTTCATTGAAGAACCGTAATATACTTATTTCCTAAAATTTCTTGATCTAAATTCGAAATTTCACCTACTTTCTAACAAACTACCATTCATCACTCCACTCTTAGCATTTGGATGAGTCACATGACCGTTATTTAAGCATGCAATGAAAAAATTACCCTTGTCTATGTGGCTCTTCCATTGCACTCAAGAATCTATATTCAAAATTCAAATTTTTCATAAAACCCCCAAATATACGTTAATAATAGTTTATGAACACAAAATCGTTGAGAGGAACACAATTGTCTATAAATTTGTATACAACGACTGAATTTTTGAAATGCCTAAGAAGTGAAAAAATTCAATGATTCCATGTTTGAAGGAAGGAGAATCGATTGCAGAAGTTGTTCACACTCAAAAAATTGAGTTCGAATTATGTGTTCATTAAGTTTTAGTTTTAAATTTGCTTTGATTGATTATATAAGCTATAAGTTAATTGAGCTATGGATTTGACTTCTATCTTAATGGGTTCGTTGTGCTATGGGTTTCAATTCCATTAAAAAAACAAAGGGAGGGTAGGGAAAAGTGGAAGATTGATCCAATTCCAACAAAAAAAATCTACGCATTCAACGATCTAGAGTTTCTTCGAAGGTTCGCAAGGGTCAACATAATTCTTAAAATGCCTAAATTTTTTGGTCCAATTGATAGTCAATGCATCAAAAACAAATTATCCATGTCAACCAAAATAAATAAATCTTAGATTGAGTTATAGTTTAATAGTAAGGAAGAATATGAAGCGAAACAATGCCATTTATAAATTTTTGTAAGGAAATATTGTCTAAACACCCCGAGAGAAAAAGCAAATAGCCAAAAAGAATTAGTATAATCTTCTGTCTGAACCCCTACCAAAAGTTTATAACCGCAACTTTCAATATCTTTCTAGCTTTGTTTATATCGAATTCTTTAGTTGAATACTGATAATATCTTTAGTAGCTTTAAACATAAGCATTGTTGCTTAGCTGAATTTAAATGGTTGATGTAACTTATCGTATTTGAGTTGCTTTTTACTATATTTATTTAGTATCTTATTGCTCTTGTCTCAGGCTTGATGCACTTGACCATATTTGACTCTGTTTTATAACGGAAAATTTCTATATATACAAAGAACTACAACATTTTCGATTCAAGCTTAAAAGATTAACTTCGAACTATAACATTTGACTCATAAAAACATCTAAAGTATGACAGCGGAGAAAATATTCTAGGGCCAACAAGGAGAATATAAGCAAAGAGGTTGAGTCGAAGCTTCTAACTTGGGGAGGTTTAGACACGGAATTTTTTTGAGGTCTGTGCAGTATGCTCTAATTTTCCCGCGGGGGAGGGGGGGGGGGGAGGGAGGAGGTGGGGTGGGTTTAGTCATTTTCCGCTTTAGTTCACTTCACCAACGAGCAAACTGATAATGATTCTGGTAATGTTTATAATATGCTCGTGCAGTTTAGAAGTGTTCACTAGCATACTGGGAAAGATGACACAACTTGCAATACTCTGGTGTAAACCTTTTCTCCATATAACAACACCCACTTCATAGTATTGTGCTTTTGTGAAGCTATGCTGTTTAATGGGTGACATCCAATTAAAATTTAACCAAGCTTAAGATACAATCGGCGCAATACACGAGAAAGCTGGTTAAAAAAGAAACAAAACGGAAAATTGCCAGTGGTGTATCAAGGACAAGCAGATATTTTATAAAGTCTGCATTAACACATTACACAAAAGTAAAATGACCCGCATTTCAATTTATCAAATCAGCATACAGCATATGATTGTTCAAGCATGAAGTAGGTAAACGCATATGTTAAAGTTGAGAAATGGCTCAGAAACATACCATATCGTCAAAGAAGGAATGATAAAATAGGAAGATTTCAGAGTCAGAGACCACTTTAACAAAGTATATGAAACTAGCACAACACTAGCATGTAGGTATTACACAATAAATTGCAAGACAATCAAAACTTTACATAATAAATTGCAAGAAAAACAATACTCAAGAGAACAGAACGTCTGTTACCTCCGTTTGCATTCCTGACCATCCCTCTAAGTCCATGGACGTGCCACTCAAGGTACGGCCTGCTAACCTTAAAGGACTCCCATGCTCAATTCTCTCAGGACTAACAAAGTTTTGGTTCGGCGCCAAGCCTGAAGCTCGCACAATTTCTGTATATCAGAAATTCCCAAATAACCATTATAATAAAGCCAGCATTGTTTCCACTCAAGCACTTGATCAAACACATAACAGACTTACTTCAACAAACATTTTAATGAGAAAAATCTCATCAATATAGATTGCTTCAATGCCACTAAAATTGAACTTCATTTCATTCATCATCGAAGCACAAGAAACACAAACTTAACTACAATTTCACCCAAAATTACCTTGATTAAGAAGCCTGCTAGAGAAAGGGAGAACTTGAATGAAAGGTGCCAATTTTTGCCTCTCAGCCAACAGTTCAGCCACATATCTGCAAAAAGGTACAAAATTGATTCAAGCCCAAATATCATATGCTCGTCTTCTAGAGACCCAACAATTCACAATCAAAAAACAATCAAAACCCAATAATTAAAATGATCAATCAAGTTGAAGAACAAATAAAAATTGGACCTCTCTCTATCAGAAGAAGGCCTCATGGAGTGATGAGGAGAAGAGTGTGATGGTGAGTACTGGAAATAAGCAGCAGGTGGCATCCTTTCATCCATTCTGTTCCTCAAATCTCTCAAAGTCCCCTCTTTTTTTGATGAAATTAGAAGCGAGAGAGAGAGAGATGGGTTGTCAAAGCTCTTTTATTTACCTAGAAATAAATTATTATTCTATTTTTCAGGAATCATCTATTGATTCGGTTCAGCATTCGGCTTTGTCTGTGGGGTTTATTTTATTTATTTTATTTTGTTTTGTTTTTTGAAAAAGGAAAAGGTTTCTTGTTTTTACTGTGAACAGCCTGGATTTTGATAGCCTACAGATCAACAGCTGTTTTAGCGTCCTCTCTGTTGTGAAAAATAAATGGATTGATTGTTAGGTGAAATGTTGATATTACCACTCACAATTTTTATTTTATTTTGGAACTGACCGTAATCCCCACTCAAACACACAAAAAACACAATTCAAACGTATCCAGGAGACTTACGAATTTGGCCGGAAAGCATTAATTTGTGCTCGTTTTTCCTCTTGGGTTCAAACCGTGCATTTTCACCGGGAGAGAAAGTGCCATCCAAACTGAACTATTGCATATTGGTTCAGTAACAAATTATTGAGATATGTATCGGAGGGAGTTATGACAATTGCAAAATTGTGTTAATATATATTTAATACTGTGGACTTTTGGATTCTCTTTTAGGTAATGAGTGGACAACTGTGATGGTATTTTTAATGATTCTCTCTCTCTCACTCTCTCTATATATATATAACATGAAGAAAAGAGGCCATAGGAGGGAATTCTTTTCTATGGCGTCGAAAAAATACCTCCTCCTTAGTTTTTTCCGACGATCGGCACCCACCATCTTCATCGTCATCATCTAAGATGTGGGTACACCAAATTTCATGTGATTCTACAACTTTTTCACCGTTGATTTAGCAATGTAAAAAGTTCTATTGTCGGTAAACCGTTAATTTTGAACCCACTAAATCAACGGTGACAAAGTTGTAGAATCAAATGAAATTTGGTGTACCCACATCTTAGATGATGACGATGAAGATGATAGGTGCCGATTGTCGGAAAAAATTAAGAAGGGGGTATTTTTTCGACCCCATAAGAGGGATGACCTCTTTTCTCCATTATTCTCTCTCTGTATATATGCACCTGGGATTTTATCTACATATGGTGTTTGTTGTTTGAATAATTTGGGTCTTGTTGACCTTGAAAAGGATTGAATAACCTTATCTGTGAAGGTACGGACATATAAGCAAGGATTTTGATATTTAGATGCATGGATGAATAATTGATGCCTTTAGTATGTACACAGGCATATACAGCTATCTCTTAAAAGATGAAAAAGAATGGTTCATTGATTTAGAAGCCCATTTGGGGTGTATAGGCCGTTTGTCACGCGAAACGAAAACGAGAATGCTGAATGACCACTTGCTTTGGAACACGGTACGGAAAGAACCGTCTTCTTTCATATGCTTATATGGATGTAAAGCGTGCCTCGGAAAGTGTTTTTATCATAAATTATAATTCAATTTTGTTTGCTAAAAAATAGATTTTTCAGTATAATCTAACGCAAACCCGATTATATGCCCCATTAACTTAAGCTTTGATCGGAACGGTGAGTTTTCCAATCGGGAACCGAATTGATTGCAAAATGATTATAACATATATTCAAAAAACAATTGCGATCCTGCATGTTTGGCAGCTGAGGCGTCTTACCACCGGCCTGCAAATGTATATATCCACAACCATGTTGGCAAAGCTTTCATGATGGAGATTTAGTCTCTGGGTTTGGAAGCTTGCAAATATTTGAGAGTAGGTCGAAGATGGCAACCATATGAGAATCTTGAAGATAGATAGATAGATACACACCCATCCATACTTGCATGATTTTTATTTGTCATCATATTTGCACGATTCAAATTCTCTTGAATTTATTTTTGGTAATATTGGATTCCCGTGTCGATAAACTAAAGGATTTCCAAATATGACATTGTTGTAAGCTGTCATTTTGAAGAATAATTCTCACAATGCGACAAGAATTATGTAGATTTCCAAAATTCATCCTATCAATTTTTGTAGACCTTTGAGGCGGAGACAATGATCATGGTTGAATAACAATACTAACCGTAATGACGATGATTGTTGGTGTTGGAGATGGCAACGAGGAGATGGCAACGAAGTTGGTGTAAAAGACCACGGAATCGTATTTTGTCGCTACACTTGTAATTTTCATTCAACCAAATTAGTATTTAATTTGTATGCATGAATGCGTGTGTACATAATTTCCCTAAGGTTGGAATCACAAAAAAACTTTGAGAAGATTTTAAAGACCGTTGGTTAAAATATTAGACATTGATTGTTAAAAAATTCAGTACAGGCTTTTTGAAAGATTTGTCAAAATTTTAAATTTAAACCAAACTTTTAAATGTTTTTTGTCCCAAAATCAGGAGATTTTTCATTGCAAGTGTCATGCATCATGAGGAAAAATTATTCCATGTGCCGGCCGTATACATCCGGACAAGAGAAAAAAAATAGAAATGTGAGCCCAACTGGCTGTCCAAGGCTGTCCGAAACTCTCCACTTTCTCTCATCCCTACCCGGATGTAGTACCGAATAATTTCTCCTGTGACTGAACTTAGGATTTCAATCCTAAACCTTCTCTTTAACCAGTGCCTGCATGTGGGATGGATGCACAAGCTTGATAAAAAATTATTTTCCATTTAACAAAGCCAAAGAATTTGCGGCTTATTAATCCGATTTTTTAATTTGGGATATTTTTCAAGTAAATTTTTTTCCTTCGGAATCTTAGGATTGGGCAGTTGCCTTTCCAAACAATCTACAACAACAACTGAGCCTTTTATCCCAAGCAAATGGGGTAGGCTATATGAACCAACATGAGAATCACGCCGGGTCCAGCACATGAATCCTCCGCCTCCACTCACTCCTATCGAACACTATACTTTCATCGAGTCCTTTGGCACCCATATCGTTTCGTATCACCTCCATCCATGTTTTCTTCGGTCTTCCTTTTGCCTTTTTGTCTTTCCAAACAATCTCTCGGTCATGATGTGGAATACCTCAAGGTTTTTTTTTCCTCTCCTATTATTTTGTTTTATATAATTGAAATTGGTATTGACACTTTACCCATCTTTTTGCTGAACAATAATGATAGCCAAGGCACCGATGAACAATAATTCAGCTGATATGGGCACTTTCCTTTTTGGGAAGAGTGCGGGGTTTGAACCCCATAAATTTCAAAAGACGAAGTGGCCATAAATTAACAATTTCGGCACAAATTCATAGATCTCCTGGCTGCGTGTAAGTTGTGTGTTTGTGTGTGATCGATGCGTGAATATGTTAGGACAAGGCAATAAAACAAGAAGAAAAGAAAAAAGAAAGCTAAGGTATATACTTGATTTATGGGAAAGATTTTAAAGATTGCTAGTCAAAATATTATATTTTATTTTGTGGATATTGAGTACAAGCTTTTTAAAATTCGTGCAAAGTCAGATAATCATAAATGAAATTATAAATGTTATTTTTTTTTCAAAAATATCTGATCCATACCTTGCCATGTGTTCTACTGAGAATAAAATTAGATTTTCGATTTGACACCTCCTTTCTTTTCTTGTTTGAAAAATAGCAGAAAAATAAGCAGAAAGCACGCATGCATTTAAGTAAATGTTCTAACAGAGTTATCTTCGTTGTGCCTAACCATAGTCACAAATTAGTCGTTTGGATATAATTCGGCGAGCTCGAAAATTCGGATTCGGAGAACTGTTCGGAAAAAATCGGCAGGTATTCGGGAAAGATTCGGTAAGTGTTCGGAAAATGTTCGTGAATGATTTCAAACAAGAAATTAATATATGAGATGTTAGGTTTTGATTTTATGAATTATTTGCTGTTTTTTGAATTATTCGTTGTTTTTTCACATAATTCGGGAATAATTCACGAATAATTCGCTAATTATTCGGCCCATTCGGTAAGGCCGATTAATTCGGAGATTAAATCGACTGATAAAAAATTCGTGAATTATTCGTGAATTCTGCGTATAATTCGCGAATTATGTGACTATGGTGCGTAACTAAAAGTATTTAATTGTTTTTTGCAACTAATTAAAAGTATTTAATTAGTTCAATTTTTTTTCAATGATTCTAACGTAAGCATTGTTTGTACAATAAGTCGATGAAGTGGACCTTTTCAGAAGAGAAAGCCCATTGCCAGCAAAAGCAGACAAAAGGGATGCGAGAGACTATTGGGCCTCAATTGTGATTTGGGCCACCGCACTGCGTTGTATGTGTTTTCATAGGTCTACGGAGCTCCGCAGGCCTATTTTTCTCATCTTAGAAATTAGGTTTTTTCGTTTTTTCTGAATATTTTATTTGATATAAATGTGAGAACACCACGTATTCATGCTATACTTGTAGTCATAATTCACTTGTGATTTGAATTAATTTCACTTAATTTGATAATTGGTTATTTAATTTTGAAATTGTATCCAGCCCAAAGGCCCTTGGCCCATTTGGCCTATTGGATTTTCCACTTTCATGAGAGAGAGAGAGAGTAGTTGGGGTTGACTTTGAATCCCCCTTTTGTCTCTTTCATCACTTCCAACACAAGCATGGGTGGGTGGGTGACTTGAACCTGAAGTGATGCATATAATTAATAATAATTAGGCCTAAATCGTTTTCTCAATATTTGCTAATTGCTTCATCATGTTAGCTAAACCACTTCTTGACACATGCATATCCTATGTGCACTCATTGTTTAATTACCCACACAGAATTTGTCATCTTAATTTATATGCTCACCTTGGTTAATTATTCATCCACAAAACTTTCACTGCAGGAATATGGGGTTTATTTCAACATGTAGGTTATTTCCTTGCAAACATTGCGATTGCGATGAAACATGCTCCGTTGTAATAGAACTATTTCGTCACAATTTTTATTTATTTCTTCGCATGCATATTTCGTCGCTTTTGTTAGGACGAAATAGGTCTTTGAAAATCAGACAACTTATTTCATCGCAACATAAGCGACGAAATATCTTGCCAACTTATTTTGCCACAAAAAATATTATTCTTAATGTTAAGCTAATGTTCATTTTTCTAGAAGCACCACAAATAGATGAATTTCGCTATCTCAAGAAGTTTATTAAAATTAAAAGTCTACTGTGATCCCATCAAAACTAAATAAGATGTATGTATCTATGCTAAACCCCAAAAAAACCAACCGCATGTATGTCGAAACAAAAAATATAGAAAAATTAGTGTTCTTATTTTTTCTCAATGAATTTATGAGAACTATAATATTCAATACTTCTATTCATATACATTACAACAAAATGATTTGCTGAAAATAGAAACAAGCATCTTACTTTTAAAGAATTACCCTGAACTTTTTCATTCCAAAATAACGTTTTGAAACATTTTCCAAATATTTTTGGAACTACATGCTATCTAATGAATCATATGCCTTGATTGATTCTCGAAGGATTAGTCGGTTTCTGGTAATTTCATTAATGAACAAGCTAGCTATAATAATTAATTAGCTGGTTAATGTACATGTCAACTGAAAAATTCTCTTTCCCTAATCATTAATTTGCTGCATACTCAATTCACATGCAATCAACTTTATTACTTCATTATACCCTGAATACATAAACAAATAATTATAATATAATAATAGCATGCACGCGTTTGCTTTGAAATGAGATTATCAATATCGTCATGAATATCCATAGAAAGAGTGAATCTAAATCAATCACAAGTCTACTTCACATGCCCCAAGCACAAACTATGGCGGCTCTATGGTACTAATCTCATGATATTTAATTAGCTTAATTAATATTATATTTTTTGCATTATTGTTTGGCTAGTTAATTAATCACTATAGTCTTTGGTTCATGGACGATCAAATCCCAAGTTTTGGAGAGATCTCATTAATTAATTATTAATGGATAATCAATTGCTTGTAGAATCAGGAAAAAGATGTCAAGGGGTCAACCAGTAAAATTAATTCGTTTAGGGGGAGATTAATTAAGAGATGTATTAATCTATATGGGGTAATTAAAATGCATGTGGTTGGTGACGGCCCTTGGACTCAAAAAACTTAACCAATACCCCACTAATTATAAGGATGACGATGGTGATGCCATCATTCATCTCCTGAAGGCAACTGTGTGTACAATTTTGCTCCAAGTTTTGAAGGGCAGATATTTATCAATTATTAATATGTTTAAATATTTGTATAGTTGATTTAAAAATATCTTTTAAATATATTTAAAAAATATCTGTCTGCAGTAAATCATTATTAATTGTACTTGACCCGATATGAGAGGATATATACCGGCCAGTATAATGCCTGGCTATATATTGATTTACTTCAGACAATTCAATCTACCATGTATCCACAATTTTATGAGTTTTTGTTGAGCTCCAGGCGATCCATTGAGGTTAGCTCGAGTACGAAAAGTTTTGTGTTGCGTTTGGTTCTATTTATATCAGGTTTCATATATATGTTGGTGTGGACTACCAGCAGATCTCAAGGATTTTTTAGCACTAGGTATATATATACCAAATTGTCATTTATGGCTTCCGTTCTTTCAGCGAAAAGAATTTTAGAGGACCTCTCTCGTGTTGAGAAACAAGAAAGAATTTGATGAGGATGACTATAGTGTACAGATTACAGATAGATGTGTATATACATATGATTGTTTTATAACTTGATTGAATGGTAAAATTTGAATCTTGATGCATAGACAACTAATTTGTACAGTGATAAAACGAGCAGCGAAAAAAAGAAGGATTAATTAATTATCGCCAAACATCGTGCATATATATCTTAAAAGTACAGTCACTCTAAAATTAAGTCCATAATTAATGGCAGTATCTGAAGTCAGCTGGAGCAAAAATGCCAGCTATATATTCTCCCCAAATGCATCTAAAATGATCAGATACTGTACCAGAGTGAAACCTGCTCGATCCTACGCCTACAAGAATCCTTCCCATCTTAATTTTGGATTGATCGACCATGGAAACCTAATTTGGCTCATCATCTTTCGCCGCCATCTATTTTTATTCCAACATGCATGCATCATAAAGATAATTTTTATGTTTAATTGTTTTCCTCTAACCAAATACAAAACTAATTGCCATGACAGAATATGACTGGCTCTTCGATCACATTCTGATATGAAGACAAAACCACACGTAATTTCTTTGTGAAATTGTTCTCTCTCAAGTGTGTTACACACACACGTCTCTTTGTTATATGTTAGAGTTTAGTTTCATATCAGGAAAATTGGAAGAGTGGATATATTGTAACACCTATACATAGAGGGGCTCCCACTAGTAAAATAGAGGGTTGTCCCTACGGATATTGAAATCCGTAGGGGCAGATTTAACTAGGCCCTACGGATTAATCCGTAGGGCTAAAAGGTTTCCCCTACGGGCCCAGACGTCCAAGAATAAAAATATTAATTCTTAATTTGGTGTTTGCCCCTACGGAGCCGCAAACCAAGAAACTACGGGCAAATCCGTAGGGGCAACTAAATATCGATTTAATAAAGGCACAGATCGATCGCCTACGCTCACTTTCTTCCTCTCTCTCTCGATCGCGCGCGAAAAAAATCCCCAAATCGCCACGCCGTTCTCGTCATCGCCACCGCCGTTCTCCTCGTCGCCACCGCCGTTCTCGTCGCCACCACCGTTCTCGTCGTCGCCACCGCCGTTCAGGTGAGTAAATCTTCAGGTAAATTAAAGAATTTTTTGATTATTTTGGGGTTAGGGTTCATGGCTGGGTCTGGGGTTGCGCGCGCGAGTTGGGGTTCGGCAGGGGTCGCGGTCGGGGTCGGGGTCGGGGTTAGGGTTAGGGTTGGGGTTCGGCTGCTGCTGGGGCTGGGGCTGGGGTTAGGGTTTGCCTTAGGGTTGGTGTTGGGGTTTAGCTGGCCGCGCTGGGGTTAGGGTTAGGTTGGGGCGGGGCTGGGCTGGGGCTGGGGCTGGTGTTAGGTTGGGGTTAGGGTTAGGTGGATTGATGACAACAAAATACCATAATTTATAACTATATTACTTATCTAATGTGTATGGCATGTGAAAGCTAGATGAAGGTCGAGGCAAGCACAACAAATTTGTTGGATGGGACAATGTCAATAGGAGCTCAATACTATTTGGAAAAATAATAATTCAAAGACATAGTGGAGTTTCCGATTGGTGGCATTGACTAGTTTGATGTATGTAGTTGGTTTGATTTATGAAAAAATGGGGAGACAACATGCATGCATGCATATAGGTAACATCTGCCAATATGCCATATCCAGACCGCAATCTATTTTTGCCTATTGGCTAATATGAAAATATCGGCCCGCGTATATGACATAATCAAAGTTGTTAAATCTTGATACGGTTTGTGTTTCGTTTTTTTATTTATCAGTTCTATCAATGTTGCGTATAACGCTTTATGATATCAGTATCCTACATTTGTAGTTTTAATTGTTGATTGTTATAGATGAATACCATTGCAATAATAGTTTTTGGTTGATGAATGCTATTGCAATGTAGGATGATCAGTTCTATCAATCTTGATCTCAATGGTTTAAAATCATGTTACACATACAACACGAATGCACAACAAACGCATAATTAGAGAGCGATTCGAGATATTCAGGTTAAAACCAATATATGATACTCGATGATAATATGAAACCTTCATATTCCCATTGATACTCATATATGAAACTAAAAGCGCCACTTAGTCCCCGTCTATCGGTTAACATACGTGTGATGCTCGTCGTGACCTAGAACTATACGAAAGTTGTTAAATATCGGACAGTATAGCTCGATACTAACAACCGTCGTATAGTCTACGCGACGAGAAAATTCAATCGTATGGTAACCCATAGATTTGTCCCGTGTGGACAAGTTAAGAATGTATAAAGCAAACGCCTTCATTCACTTGTGTTTTCATCCGTTTCGAGATATTTCGTCGGTACCTTTCCGCTGGTTCTCCGTGTACAAAGATAGATTAGATGTTGATTTCAACGTTGTTTCACAGCTTTGAAATGATTATCTATTCTATTACAGTGTACTCGGAGAACAGCGGGGAGGTGCTGCCGAAATTTACTCGAAACGGTTGAAAGCACAAGTGATGGGCGTTTGCTCTATACATTCTTAATGGGATAGAAGCCTACCCTCGACAGCCGGAACACACACATACAACAAGAATACACAACAAACGTATAATTAGAGAGCGATTCGAGATGTTCGGGTTAAAACCAATATATGATACTCGAGATAATATGAAACCTTCATATTCCCATCGATACTCATATATGAAACTAAAAGTGCCACTTAGTCCCCGTCTATCGGTTAACATACGTGCGATGCTCGTCGTGACCTAGAACTATACGAAGGTTGTTAAATATCGGACAGTATAGCTCGATACTAACAACCGTCGTATAGTCTACGAGACGAGAAAATTCAATCGTATGGTAACCCATAGATTTGTCCCGTGTGGACAAGTTAAGAATGTATAAAGCAAACGCCTTCATTCACTTGTGTTTTCATCCGTTTCGAGATATTTCGTCGGTACCTTTCCGCTGATTCTCTGTGTACAAAGATAGATTAGATGTTGATTTCAACGTTGTTTCACAGCTTTGAAATGATTATCTATTCTATTACAGTGTACTCGGAGAACAGCGGGGAGGTGCTGCCGAAATTTACTCGAAACGGTTGAAAGCACAAGTGATGGGCGTTCGCTCTATACATTCTTAATGGGATAGAAGCCTACCCCCGACAGCCGGAACACACACACACAACAAGAATACACAACAAACGCATAATTAGAGAGCGATTCGAGATGTTCGGGTTAAAACCAATATATGATAATACGAAACCTTCATATTCCCATCGATACTCATATATGAAACTAAAAGGGCCACTTAGTCCCCGTCTATCGGTTAACATACGTGCGATGCTCGTCGTGACCTAGAACTATATGAAGGTTGTTAAATATCGGACAGTATAGCTCGATACTAACAACCGTCGTATAGTCTACGCGACGAGAAAATTCAATCGTATGGTAACCCATAGATTTGTCCCGTGTGGACAAGTTAAGAATGTATAAAGCAAACGCCTTCATTCACTTGTGTTTTCATCCGTTTCGAGATATTTCGTCGGTACCTTTTCGCTGGTTCTCTGTGTACAAAGATAGATTAGATGTTCATTTCAACGTTGTTTCACAGCTTTGAAATGATTATCTATTCTATTACAGTGTACTCGGAGAACAGCGGGAAGGTGCTGCCGAAATTTACTCGAAACGGTTGAAAGCACAAGTGATGGGCGTTCGCTCTATACATTCTTAATGGGATAGAAGCCTACCCCCGACAGCCGGAACACACACATACAAACGCATAATTAGAGAGCGATTCGAGATGTTCGGGTTAAAACCAATATATGATAATATGAAACCTTCATATTCCCATCGATACTCATATATGAAACTAAAAGCGCCACTTAGTCCCCGTCTATCGGTTAACATACGTGCGATAATTTATTCTTTTCAACGACAAACGCACACACAAAGCATATACACGGATTTTCTCCTTTGTCAGTAACTATCCCGTTCTTATATTTCTCAATATAGTCAGCATAACCTACAATTTATATGTTATTCAGTCTAACATGGCCCATGAGTACGTCAGAGTTAAGGACTGGATGTATGTGGATTGGAAACAACGTATGCAACCTAAGTTTGTCGCAGGAGTTGCTGCTTTCCTTGAATTTGCACGCGCACATAATAAGATCATAATAGAGAAGATTCTCTGTCTGTGTGATAGATGTGGCAATAAGTACTGGCAGAAGGTAGAATTGGCAGAGCTTCATATTGTAAAACATGGGTTTACTAGACTTTATTCAACTTGGAAATATCACGGGGAAGGAGAAGAATGCAGTACCGCGGTAGAAGAAGAAGGAGAACACGATAATGCGGCAAGAGAAGAAGAAGAATTCGGTAATACGGCAGGAGACGGAAATTTATTTCCATCAGAAGAAATGGAGGATATGGTAGAGGCTGCCCTAGGTGAATCTATTCGTACCGAAGATGACATTCCTTCCGGTCAAGGACCGCGTGCGGATAAATATGAAAATTTCATGAATGATGCTAGGAAACCAATTTATGAGAATGCGAAGTATTCCACCCTCTCATGGTTCGTCCAACTTTTCCAGATTAAGTGCCTAAATGGATGGAGCAACAAGTCATTCACAATGCTTTTTTCGTTCTTGAAAGATTCTATGCCTCCGGGAAATAATGTGCCCGAAAGCTGGTACGAAGCCCAGAAGATGATGTCTGATTTGGGTCTAAAGTGCGAGAAGATTCAAGCATGTCCTAAAAATTGCGTGTTATACCGGAAAGAGAATTCAGTTTTGAAAGAGTGTTCAGCATGCGGAGAGGCCAGGTATAAGCCGAAAGATTCTGATAAGAAGCCTGATATACCTGTGAAGATAGCACGATACTTTCCCATAACACAGAGGCTACAGAGGCTATTCAGGTGCAAGAAAACAGCCGAGGCAATGATTTGGCATCACCGTGCTCCTCCAAGCGAAAATGGAAAAATGAGCCATCCAAGAGATTCACCGGCATGGAAGGATTTCGATAGGAGGCACGCAATATTCAGTAGCGATCCTCGCAATGTCCGGCTCGGACTGGCTACCGATGGCTTCTGCCCATTCAACTATATGGTTGGAAGTCACAGTACATGGCCCGTTGTAATGATAATTTATAATCTGTCGCCTTGGTTGGCTATGGACCAATCATACTTTATGATGCCTCTTCTTATCGACGGACCAAACTCACCGGGGAACAATATCGACGTCTATCTCCGACCTCTGATCGAGGAGCTGAAAACTTTGTTCATTGATGGTGTAGAGACATATGATTCAAACACAAATACAACCTTCATACTGCGTGCGGTTTTAATGTGGACAATTAATGACTTTCCTGCGTATGGAATGCTATCAGGTTGGTCCGTACATGGTCACAAAGCATGTCCTCATTGCCATGAACACACAACATCAAAATTTTCGAATTTTAGCAGGAAGGTTTGTTATTGCGGCCATCGACGTTTTCTGCCTCCAGACCACCCCTATAGGTTAGACACGGTTCACTTTGATGGTCATCAGGAGCTTCTTGGACCTCCATCCCCATTGTCCGGAGAGGACGTGACTGCTAAATGGGATGGTTACAATAACGTAACCTTCGGGATGGATCCGACGAAACAGGTTAAACCACAATATTGGAACAAGTTAAGTATTTTCTTCGAGCTTCCGTACTGGTCTACAAATTCAGTGCGTCATTGTCTGGACGTCATGCATATAGAGAAGGGAGTATCAGAGCACATACTTAACTTGCTTCTGTGTAAAGACGGGAAATCGAAAGACAACATGAATGCTCGGATGGATCTACAAGAGTGGGAAATAAGAAGTGAACTGCACCCTAAACCGGTAGCGGGTAAACCGGGCAAGTTTGTACTTCCCAATGCCGCTTATCATATGTCACAACCGGAGAAGAAAAGATTTCTGCAGGTGTTGCATGATTTGAAAGTCCCCACAGGTTTCTCAGGATCATTCAGCAAGAAAAAAAAATTGTGAAGGGCAAGATCGATGGGCTGAAAAGTCATGATCACCATGTTATCGTGGAGCACCTTCTTCCATTAGCCCTCAGGACTTCTCTCCCCGACTCGGTTGGTCTAGTAATCAACGACCTATGTTGTTTTTTCAGGGAGTTGTGTGCTAAAACACTGGAGGTTGCGACGCTGGATAAACTAGAAAATTCTATTGCGTTGATACTTTGCAAGTTTGAGCGTATTTTCCCACCGTCATTCTTCGATATCATAATACACTTGACGGTTCATCTTGCAACTGAGGCGAAATTAGCCGGACCGGTACAATATCGATGGATGTATCCCGTCGAGAGGTACGTGTAATTTTTCGTTTCGCGCAATTTATAAATTTATTGTTGTCCTGTATGCCCGTATTTATTTATTCAACATATTCTCATTAGGTACCTTTTCACTCTTAAGAAGTATATACGCAATAAAAATCTACCAGAGGGTTCTATCATGCAAGGTTATCTTCTTGATGAAGCAACCACATTTTGTTCCCGCTATCTGGACGAGAACATTGAGACAAGGCTTAACCGACCACGAAGAATTCAAGACGGGCCATATGGTAAAGCCGAGTATAAGAGGGTAGACACTATGTTTATCAACAAGATATACCGGTTTATCTTGCTTAATTGCGCATGTCTTGAACAAATTAGAGAGTAAGTTCTTTTGGATTAATTGTTATATCTGTGTTTGTGTGTGTATGAAATGACATAATATTAATGTCACAATTATTTGTCGAAAACAGAACTCATTTTAACGAGGTACGTGAGGGGCATCCTGATTGGAACGAAGAACGTTTGGAAAAATACCATCAGGATAATTTTTGTGATTGGGTCACAGAGCATGTAAGTTATTCGAATTACATTTTATTGCTATCAGTTTTAATCTAAACTTGTATCGTTATGTATTTGTCGTAAAATTTGTTTTGTTAGATCCACGATCCAAACTTGTCTGCATCATTTGAGAGTGATTCAAGATATTTAGCTCAATTTCCTAGTATGGAGGTTGCATATTACAAAGGATTTGGTGTCCTTGGATACAAATTCGAAGTTAAGGACATAGAAACATCTAGAACCACTCAGAATAGTGGGATCGCGACGGTAGGATCGGACGGTGTGATTTATTATGGGTACTTAAATTGTATACTCGGCATCCACTATCCCGGACGATCAGAACCCTTTTATATATTCCAGTGTACTTGGTACGATCAGCGAACCGATACGGACAGGTGGAGAAGCAGTCTTGGGACTTGGAAAGATGAATATGGATTGACCAGTGTGAACACACTTCGATTTTACGGTCAGGATGATCCGTTTATCTTTCCGAACCAAGCGTTCCAAGTATACTACGCACAGTGTTTGAAGCATCCGGGGTGGAGTGTTGTATGCCGATGGAAAACCAGAGATGTCTACGATGTCCCAGAATATGAGGACAGCGATGAGGACGCAGAAGAGAGAAGGCTTAAAGTGCTCCGACCGTATGTTTCGAAGGACGGGTTGTCTTCGACCGATCATGAAGTTACGTGGGTTAGAAATGACATCGACGATGAAATCCAAGTAGATATGTATGATGCGCCCACGAAACGAAAAAGGTTATCAGTAATGTTATATTATTACTTCACATTTTACGCTTTATACATATATAGTCAATACTTTTAATGATTATCTAATGCGTCCACGAACCGTTTATCTAGATTTGATGACGATGTCGGGAGCAGCGAGGGGCGGCAGGAGCTCCAGCCGCGGCAGAGGCAGAGGCAGAGCGGTTCTGCTGCCCGGAGAGCTCCGTAGGGAGCTTCAGAGGGCCGGTCTTGCACCTAGATCGGAGACCCCTTCGGATGCCTCCTTCCGTGTGGATTTTGCCACACCTCCAGGTATACTGCACGCATATCCATTTTGAATGTAATATTACAGATATTCATGTCTGTTTAGGTCAAAATTACTTATACTGTCAATGTTTGATTGTCTAGTTATTGGTGATGCGTCCACATCTGGGACAGAGGCCACCCCCGCTCCTCCAGGTATGTTTATATATCATATAGTGTATGTATATTGATTTAGAATGCTATATCATAAATACACACATTTCTTTTGCTCTTACTTAGCAATTTTTATTATTGTCTAGCTGTAGGTGGTGACACCACCGCACCTGCGGGTATGTTTATATATCCTATAGTGCATGCATATTGATTTAGAACGTTATATTATTGATCTACACATTCTTTTTGCAATTACTTATATAATCTATTTTTAATTGTCTAATTATAGGTGGTGCGTCCACATCTTCCGCAGGGGCCACTCCTGCCGCTTCCATACCCTCCGCATCGTCTGCAGGTTAGTATGAATAAATTTAAAATATTTATTCATTTTACATATGCTCTATAGAATAAATATGAACTTCATGGAAATTTAGCGTCGATGTTTATTTTCTAGTTGGAGGGGATGCGTCCGCATCCGGGACCCCGGTTGTTCCTCACCGGAGGAACTATCGTCCCGCTCGTGCTGCTGCCCGGGCCTAGGCTCGTGCGATAGTCACCGGAGGTATATATCACACTTGAATTTTCGTTTAACCTTGATTTCTTAATACAACTTTGTCTTATTATTGATTGTCTTGATATTTCGTGCAGACGCAGGGCCTCCCCATCCCCAGAGGGGGACTCGAGGCCCGAATCAGTCCCATAGGCTGAGGCCTGACAGAGCTAGGGGGGAGGCAGCATTCCCCCCTTTTTTTACCCTTGACTATCACTATACCGGTCCTTATGCCGAGAGGTTCGGCCGGTATTTGGGGGACGAGAGCCGGCTCGTGAAGAACTATCCACTTCACGTTGAGTGGGGCGAGCAGCACCAGCGCTCATTCGCCCTCTTCTTTGATCAGGCTCGGGTATGTATTAATATATATTTTCATTTGATCTATCCAATATATTTATTATTAACACTTGCAATCTAATAACAATGTTTTTTTGTATTTTCAGTTGGATTACGATTTTCAGCCTGTAGCCGACCCTGATCACCCGGGGAGGGTGCTCGACCTTCATGCTCTGTACAATGGCCTGATGAAGAACATGCAGGCCAAGGTCCGATACAACATGAATGAGCTGAAGGCCGACTGCTACTCCCTGTGGATGGCGACCCCCGAGGCAGAGAGAGCGGCCCTCCTATCTACTCCGGCGTTTGCGAGAGTCGACGTAGAGACATGGCCTCTATTGTGCGCTTATTTCGACTCCCAACGCAAACAGGTATGTATTTTAAATGTAATTCATTATTTATGATATAATTTATTTCTTTGTGTTTCTTAATTAGAAAACTAAATGTTAATGCGTTGTGCAGAAACAGGCCGCTCAGAATACAGAGAACAGGAAGTCGGCGAAGAGGGGTCGCCCCACTTACACAGGTGGCTCGAGGAACATTACTCGAGCCATGGAGTTATCGGTAAATTACAATAGACCGACCTTTGTGATATTCTGCAATATTAAGAGTTATTTTCTAATATTTCTAATATTAAGAGTTACTTTCTAATATTGCAGACATCTCGGACCATGGCGTCAAGTGGTACACCGAGCGTGCTGTCCGCATATCTTGCCGTCCACGGCACCTCGACAGATCCCGCCACGGGCGAGCTTCGATATCCCGACGTCGCTACCCAGGAGTACTGCGTAAGTGTTAATATTTTTTCTACCCAAATTTGAAATTTTAGTTTTGGAAGGTTCAAGTTTAAATCTTATACTTATACTTTACTTCTTAATATAGGTGTAGGAGCGGGTGGTTGAGCAGGCCCAGGCCTCGGGGATCGATTTTACCGGACAGAGCGATCCGAGGCTGCTGACCCCAGTTCTGGACGCCGCACACGGAGGGCACCACGGAGGTTGGGAGAGAGGCCGGGGACTGGGCCCTAGCAGGGCCCATATGAGGTTGGACTCCACCCCGGCGGTTACTTCCTCCGTCTCCAGTGACCGACGTGTCCATCAGGAACTGGAGAGCTCGAGGGCCACCGTTCAGGAGTTGAAGGAGATGCTGGTATGTATACTGCTTTATAGTAAAATATCATGTCATATTATATAGATATCAACATATCCATAATTAGTACGTAGCTTGAGCTTATTTGGTTTTAGACTTAAGTTTGATTAATCATACATACATATATAATTAAAATAAACAACAAACTAGATATCCAAACGGGGTTTCGAAATAACTTAATAATGATACGAATTCGAATAATACACAGTTCTTACACGCTTATTACACACGTTAGGTCCAGACGCGACAGGGTATATCGGTCGAGCCTCCACATGCATCTCCTTCGGCTGCGGCTCCGCAAGCCACTACATCGGCTGCGGTTCCGCAGACAGCTCCTGTAGCTCCACCGCCCACTCAGACTCCCGCAGCCGCGGCTCCGCAAGCGACTACCTCAACGGCGGCTGCGCAGACCACATCGCCAGCTCCACATGCCGCTCAGACTCCCGCTCGCGACGAATTGCAGAGTTTATTGACCGAGGAGCAGGCGCGCGTTATTTTATCGTTATTCAGAAGTGGAGCTGGACCGAACTAGGGTAGCTTTTTGGTTCTTATTTTTTGAAACATGTATTTATTTATATCATACACATTGTACTACATTTTGAAACGATATTGATATTGGTTTGTATTTATATCATATTCAGTTTTTGGGTTTCTTTTGTATATTATATATATGCGTGAGATGTGATTATGAATACTGCAATATATGATTTGATTGATGTATATATTATTATGCACAGGGCGGGAAAAAATCAAGCAGCCCATTTTTAAAAAAAAAATACAGACACTATGTACATACGGATTAATCCGTAGGTACACAAGTTGCCCCTACGGCTATAGCCGTAGGGGCAAAATATCAGCAGTAACTGATATTTCCCCCCTGATCTCAGTGCCAGGGGGTTGGGAGTGCCCTTACGGACATATCCGTAGGGGCCACTGCCTCTCCCCTACGGAGTTATCCGTAGGGGCTAAATATCAGGAATCCTGATATTTTGCCCCTACGGAAAAGTAACTACGCATATATCCGTAGGGGGTAGTACATGGACCTACGGTTATATCCGTAGGTACATGTAATTTATTAAAAAAACCCGTAAATAATATAAAATCTTATACCCTACGGATTTATCCGTAGGGGCAACAGGACCTACACATAAATCCGTAGGGGCAAGAATTTGCCCGTAGGGGCAAGTTCAGGGCCTCAACTTGCACCTGCGGCCTTTGCACCTACGGGGTATTTTTTCGCCCCTACGGATATATCCGTAGGGGCAGTGGGTTGCCCCTACGGATAAATTCGTAGAGGCAACCCTTATTTGTAGTAGTGTCCCTGTATCTTTTGATATAAGAATTCTATTTTTCCTCAAATCCCTTGACATAGTATCAGAGCTGCTTTTTGCCAAACCCTACCCGCCAGCCACCTCGCCGCATCCACTTTACATCATCGCTGCATCACCACCTCCTGATCCAGATCCGGATCCACATCCAGATTGCACCACCATCGCACCACCTCGTCTCTAGATCCAGATCGCACTACTGCCTCATCTCCAGATCTCACACCACCTCTCTTCCAAATCGCACCACCACCGCACCACCGAATCATCTAGCCTTCAGATCGAGATCGCACCACCATTGCACACCATCACCGCGCCTCGATTCTCCAGCGACTTCGCATCACCCTGCACCACCACTGCATCACCGTTGCATCATCACCGCATCACCATCACATCGATGATCTACTTCATCATCTGTTCGGCTTAGATCTAGTTGTCGATTATCTGTTCGGTTGGATGTCTGTTTAGATCCGGTCGTGGATCATCTGTTCGAATTTGTTTGTTTGATTGGGAGGTAGGGTGATGCTAGGATTTTTCGTGCTGTGGCTCTATTGTTGTTGCCATGGGTGACGTTGAGAATGAGGTAATCGAGCGATTTGTTGTCGGACCAACTTTGGCTTTTATTAAGTTGTCGGATCGGAAACTCAATGGTTCGAATTAGTAACAATGGCAGATTATTGTGATGACGAATATGACTGGGAGAGGTAAAGATCATCATCTTATCAATGATCCTCCCAACCCGAAAACCGTTGCTTGGATAAAAGATGATATTTTGGTGAAAGCTTTTTTATGGAAGGTCATGGAGCAGGACGTAATGGATCTGGTTCTTACTTGTTCCACTGCGAAGGAGATGTGGACATTATTGCAGTCCACATATTCAAGGAAAAATAGCATGTCCCAGGCTTTCTATCTCTCAGATTTATTCTAGATCAAATCAGGGGAGTCGGACGTTAGAGGAGTATCCTGCTGCTTTCAAGAAAGTATGTGATGAGTTACGAGCTATTTTCCCTTTAGAAACTGATTTGGAGAAAATGAAAACACGCTAAGATATGCTTGATGTACCGACCTTCCAAGGGAGTCTGAATTTTTCGTATGATGCGGCACGACCACTAATGATTGGTAGTGAGTTGTCAAAGAATCTTCAAGAGGCGTTCCGTATGATCCGAAAGATATTTCCAACTCATCCGAACACGGAATCAGTCGCAGAAAAGTCTGCATTAACTACTATGCCACAGAGAGGCGGCTTCAATCGAGATAGGGATCGTTCTGGTTGAGGAGGAGGAGTGGCAGTTATTCTGGAAGAGGAGTTAGCGGGGATAGCAGCCGAAATAGTTACTTAGGGAGAGAATCTGGTGATAGTCGAGAGGGGGTTGAGTGTAATTATTATCATGAACTTGGACATATGAAGTATGATTGGCCAAAAAAAAGCAACAGTTCTACAGCTCATGTCGCTTCCTGTTCATATCAGAATTTTGCACTTTTATACCACCCATTCTTGATCGCATTGCATATAGGTAGGTACTTTTGATCCGTGTTTGCTATATAATTGCAGGTTACAGGTTCTCAGTCCAAAACAATGAAAATTATGAACAGTCATGACAAATTCAGGACAACTGTCAACAACAGATAAAAATACGGGTTCCGCTCACCATCTGTTAAGTGCCGCTTACCAGTTCAGGAGACAAAAGTCAAGTAAGGGTCATTCAAGCACAAAGCATGAGAGAGACAACACGAGAATCAAGTTGACAACGCGGAGCACGAGAAAATCAAGACAAAAAGTCCACACATTTTCATCCTTTGGAATGTTGAAAATCTGGGAGCAAAATGGAATGATTCTGTAAATACAAGTGAAAAGCAACACAAGATATCCCAAGAAAAATGAAGTTTTAATTCATCAAAACGACCACGGTTCCGCGGTCTAAGGCACCTATTGGCGGCGGAACCGCGGCCACTACGTAGCGTCTTGCGCCAAAATTTCAGGGGTAGTTTTGACTTTTTGTAAGGGCTCAGAAAAAGACCCTACGGCTTCATTTCACTGCCTATAAATACTCCAGATCAGAGCCATATCAATGATGTATTCTTTTACTAGTTTTTTGTTAGAATTTAGTGTAACTTCTTCTTCTTCTTCATTTTTCGTCCATTAAAATTGTAGTTAGAGCTTTTGAGTGGATGATAAATGAAGAGAAATGTTTTTTTTATATGCATGTCTTATAATTTGTTAACTAATTTTCATATATATTGCTTGTTATTTTCTTTGTTAAGTAGTTGTTGGTTTTTTTGTTCTTCTCTTTTCTTTTATCCTTACAACCATGATGCTTAAGAATGATCCTTGCCTAGGTGAGATCCCAAATAGCTAGTTGTAATTTTCTATCTCATTTCTTTCTATCTTATTTGTTTTATTTTCTTTTATTTTATAATGAGTGAATAATTTCTCACTTGTTAGGGTAGGATAAGGAAAGTTTGAGAGAAGAAAATTTCTCACTCTTTCTTTTGCCCAACAACTTGATTCGAACTCCCGTCAAGGCAACCACAATCCGCTTCCTTCGGCACCCTATTCTATATGATAGCGGTGACACCCTAGTGAGACCGGTTGTGGTTGACTTGACCGGAGGTTATGGGTAAGAGCCAAGAACAGACGGACAAGGACCAAAAGGAAGGAACTAAGTGTTGGAAAGTCTAGTTTATACTCGCAAGTTTCCTTCCTAGTCGTGCTAATCCCCGTTGTTGCCGATTACCGCAATATCGATATCAAGAGTGGAAAAAGAAAGAATTGAGCGAACTCCTAACTCAAACTAACATAATCCTAACCCTAACAAGCTTCTATTAACATACATATCTAAGCACATAGTTAACTTTGAACAAACTCAGACAATTTGGACTTAACTCGTTAAAACACTAAGAAAAAAATTCCTATTGTAAGTCGATGTAGTACACCCCAGTACTTGTGGGGAGGCGGATTTTACAAAAACGATCAAGTTTAAGGAACGAACATCGACTAACCGCTTAAATCGAAGCTAAACAAATAATAACCAAACACATAGCTATACTAAACTTTAGTGTTTAGGGATTATACCGATCGAAACTAGTCCTTCGTCTTTGTGTCCTCCTTTGTTCTCCTCGACCTTCTCTAGGTAGTAGACGATCCACCCGAGAGCAAGACACCAAGCTACACCTCTAACTTGAGGTAACTAATCAACCTTGATTGCTAATCAAAGATGAAAGGATGAGATAGAGTGATGGTTATGGATGCTTAAGTCTAACTAAACCTTTGATCTCAACACATGAGGATTAAGGATTAGTATCTTGAAGATGAGAGCTTGAGGAGAGAGAATATAAGATAAGATAATGAGAGGAGAGAGAGTGTATCATAATATATTATGAAGCATTCTCATTTATCAATAATGAATAAAAGAAATGAATAAGCATGCTTCATAAATATCTAGTGGTGATTCATTAGCATGAGTCATTAAGCAATAAATGTGCATTAATGAAATGAATGAATCACCACAATGACTCACAACCTCATCCAAAGTAACCTCCTTAGTCACATCTTCTAGAAGCTTCTCGTACAATTACGAGAACGCCCCTCCGATCCGCAAAAATACGGAAAAACTTTAGACTGTAAAAATCCAATAACCGGATACCAGTAACTGGCTTAAACCAAAGCCGACTGGTAAAAACTTTCCGAAAGTCGTACGTGCATAAACGCACGTATGCGTCCGAACCCTTTGTCGCAAAACCATGCAACCTCTATATCGTTTCGCCTGGAGTAGGAAACTCTCTGTGTGGGACTCTAGAGACTCGACTACTACGCTGGCAGTGGGTTTAACCACAGACCGCAAGCGGCACTAGCTGTACGTAACGGTCCCCAGGTAGTTGTCGATAAGAAGGCCGATGAGAAAACCCATCCGAACTCCTACTGAGTCTGATGTGACAATCTCCATACAGTCCGGTCCGTTCGTCCAAGACTATCGCATATCGGGCCTAGAGGGGCGGCAAGCGTCAGTCCCCTAATAGCGGTATAAGTCGTGTCGGAAGGAAGCCCATTACACCCTGAGAAACTACTGGAACCTACCAGCAAATCTCGCTTGCCCTGGCCAGGGACTTTGCGTAATGGCTCTCTGACACAGCACGATATCTACTCCCAATACCGGGAGGGACGAATCCTGTCTAACCGCCACTGCCTCCAAGTGCTCGGGACTGCACCCAACTGCTACCTGTTTGCACGACTCCTTTGAGCCGTGGTAGGGTAGCAATCTAAGAACAGTGGGACACACTCGAGACGAAGTAGCAGTGTCAAGTCTGCGGACTACGCTGTACTCATGTCACCTGGGAACTGTTCACTGACGACTGGTATCAAACCAACCAACAGTTCCCTGTGAGTCCTGTCCGGTGTACCCGTAACCTAACGAGCACCTGCATACTATCTCCAGTACGACGTACTGATGGCTGTGGGACAGACCATCTCCCCAACTGGGATGAGAAGCGTACACACTAGTCTACTCCGGAGTATCGATGCTCTGTCTCGATAATCCAACGACCAGGGACCTGAATGAGGATGTGCTTGTAGACTACCCAGCCCCCACTAGTGTGACTGCCATCACAACGCTGGTAGACAAGCAAGATCCTAAGAGCTCTATCAATACGTACACTCACATATTAAGATAGAAAAACCAAGTAGCATACTACCATGTTTAGCAAGACTGTTATATACATGTGAATATCCCAAGCTTCCATTAAGTAATATACAAGCTAGTATGATACAGTAATGGCCTTCTAGGGCATAAACACTAACAATCTCCCACTTGCACTAGGGCCATGTACTGGCGTATCGAAGACCGATGATCTCGAGTAGCCGCTCGAACTGAATCTGAGGAAGGGCCTTTGTGAATGGATCAGCAATGTTCTCTTCTGAAGCAACTCTCCGAACCTCGATCTCCTGACGATCAATGATCTCCCTGATCAGGTGATACCGCCTCAAGATGTGTCTGGACTTCTGATGGGACCTTGGTTCCTTCGCTAAAGCTATAGCTCCGTTGTTGTCGCAATACAGAGGTATTGGATCAACTATGGTAGGAACCACCTGAAGTTCTGTTAGGAACTTCTTCATCCAGACTGCTTCTTTTGCGGCATCGCAAGCAGCTATATACTCCGCTTCCATTGTCGAGTCAGCAACGGTGTCTTGCTTGGAGCTCTTCCAGCACACCGCCCCTCCATTGAGGGTAAAGACATAACCCGACATGGACTTGGAATCGTCCTTATCACTCTGGAAGCCGGAATCAGCAAAGGCCTCCAACCTGAGGTCTTTTCCGCCGTAAACCAAGAACATCTCCTTAGTCCTCCTCAGGTACTTGAGAATGTTCTTTACTGCTCTCCAGTGGTTCTCCCCTGGGTCTGACTGATACCGGCTTACCACGCTCAGTGCGTAAGCTACATCTGGTCTGGTACACAACATCGCATACATTATAGAGCCTACCGCAGAAGCGTAGGGTATAATAGACATGCGTTCCCTTTCCAAATCAGTCTTGGGAGACATCTCTTTGGAGAGGGTGATTCCGTGACAAGCCGGTAGATTACCGCGCTTAGAATCTTCCATACTGAATCTTTTCAGTACAGTGTCGATATACCTGGACTGCGAAAGTCCCAACATCCTCTTGGATCTATCACGATAGATCCGGATCCCCAGAATGTAAGAGGCATCACCCAGGTCTTTCATGGAGAACCTGTGTGACAAGAATCCTTTGACAGATTGTAGCATAGGAATGTCATTTCCTATCAATAGAATGTCATCCACGTACAAGACGAGGAATACGACACTTCTGGCCACAACTTTACTATATATGCACGGTTCATCTGGATTTTTGATAAAGTCATATTCTTTGACTGTCTCATTAAAACAGATGTTCCAACTCCGTGATGCCTGCTTTAGTCCGTAAATGGACTTAAGCAGCTTGCATACTTTCCCGCTGCTCCCACTCTGATTGAAACCCTCTGGCTGATCCATATAGACGCTCTCTTCTAAATTTCCATTCAGAAAAGCCGTCTTTACGTCCATCTGCCAGATTTCATAATCATGGAAGGCAGCAATAGCAAGAAGGACCCGAATGGATTTGAGCATAGCCACTGGAGAAAAAGTTTCGTCATAGTCCAAACCAGGTCTTTGACGAAAACCCTTTGCAACAAGTCTAGCCTTATAGGTTTCCACCTGTCCATCTACACCAATCTTTTTCTTGAAGATCCATTTGCATCCTATGGGTTTTACCCCATCTGGAGCAAAGTCCAAAGTCCATACTTTGTTGGTGTACATGGACTCCATTTCGGTCCGCATTGCATCTAGCCATCGTACCGAGTCGCCGCTCTGGATGGCCTGCTGGAAGTCAGTAGGTTCATCATCATCTATGATGCAATCCTCTCTATCCCCGTCTATGAGAAAACCGTAGTATCTTTCAGGCGGATGAGACGGCCTACTACTTCTGCGGAGGGGTGCGGGAATGTTCTGTTCTTCTTGAACCTCTGGTTCTACCAAACTTTCAGTAGCAGCTTGTGGTTCTGGAATTTCTTCCAGTTCTATTTCGCTCCCACTCTTCTGATTTTCTAAAAATTCAGTTTCTAAGAAGTAGGCATGACGAGAAACAAAAACCTTTTGTTCCTCTGCGTAATAGAAATAATATCCCTTGGAGTTCTTTGGATATCCTACAAGCTTACACTGTACTGATCGTGCCTCGAGCTTGTCCACATGCTGCTTTTTTACAAAAGCTGGACACCCCCATGTCCTAAAATGTTTTAGACAGGGTTTCTTCCCACTCCACATCTGATATGGTGTGGTAGGCACAGTCTTGGTTGGAACCTGGTTCAAAAGATATGCTGCTGATTCTAGCGCATAACCCCAGAAAGATCGCGGTAACTCAGCATTACTCATCATGGATCGTACCATATCCAATAGGGTTCGATTCCGTCTCTCCGATACACCGTTGTGCTGTGGAGTGTATGGAGGAGTAAGCTGAGAGAGAATTCCTTTCTCTTTTAGGTAACCTAGGAACTCGGCACTTAAGTATTCTCCACCTCGATCAGATCTTAGTGTCTTAATACTTTTGCCTGTTTGGTTTTCCGCTTCATTCTTGAATTCCAGGAATTTCTCAAAGGCCTCTGATTTATGCTTCATTAAGAAAATATATCCATACCTAGAGAAATCATCTGTAAAAGTAATGAAGTAGGAATAACCACCTCTCGCATGTGTAGACATTGGACCTCATACATCACTGTGTATGAGTCCTAAGAGCTCGCTCGCTCTTACTCCTTGTCCAGTAAATGGAGTCTTTGTCATCTTTCCTTTGAGACAGGATTGACAAGTGTCATAAGATTGATATTCGAACGAGTCCAAATATCCTTCTCTATGCAACTTAGTCAACCTTCTCTCATTGATGTGACCCAGTCTACAATGCCATAAGAAAGCTTTATTCAAATCTGGAGACTTTCTTTTTAGTGTGTTCTGGACATTGAAAATTTGGAGTTGGTTTAAAACATATATTCCGTTATTTAATGTACCGGACCCAATCAAACCATGATTAAGGTGGATGTTGACAACATCTCTTACAAACGTGAAATCATAACCTTTATTTGATAACAAGGAAACTGATATGATATTACACGTTAAGCTGGGTACAAAATAACAGTTATGTAAAACCAAAATGTGTCCACTCGTCAATCCTAGGTGATAATCCCCGACGGACGCAGCTCCCACGCTAGCTCCGTTAGCAACCCTGAGGATCATATCACCTTCCTTCAGCACTCTACGGTTTCTCAGTGCCTGCAATGAATTGCAAATATGAGATCCTGATCCGGTATCCAATACCCAGGAAGTAGAGTTGATCGACAGACAATTCTCAATTACAAACACACCTGAAGTCGAAGCCACAGCTTGCTTCGGTTCCTGGTTCTTGGCGTTCCACGCCTTGCAATCCTTCTTCCAGTGCCCTTTCCTGTGACAATGGAAGCACTCATCCTGACCAACTATCGGTACTGCTTTCTTTTTCTTTCCCTTCCCTCCCACCTTACTAACACCTCCTCTAGGTCTGGGTGCGGCCTTCTTCTTCCTTCCTTTGGCCCTAGCCTTGGACCCGGAAGAAGATGCACCGCCAACAAACATAGCGGGTGTTTCCCTTGATGTCTTCAAGGTGCCCTCTGCACTCCTTAACATGTTCAGGAGTTCCGGAAGTTCAACTTCTTTTCTTTGAAGGTTGAAGTTCAGGATAAACTGGGCGTAGGTGTGAGGAAGGGACTGGAGAATAAGGTCTGTATAGAGCTCATTATCCAAAGTCGTCCCAAGGTCTGCGAGCTCTTCAATATAGCTGATCATCTGTAGGACATGTTCACCTACCGATGACCCGGCAGCCAACCTCGCTCGAAATAAGTTCTTTGAGGTCTTGTATCTTGCTATACGAGATTGCTCTCCATAAAGTTCCTTTGTATGGAGAAATATGCCATCAAGGTCCATATCCTCGTGCCTCCTCTGATGTTCATTGTTCATCGAGGCAAGCACGATGCACTTGGCTCTCGCGCAATCTAAATCCCAGGTTTTGCGGATTTCCTTATCCGCATTGCTGGATTTGGGACCAGGGACAGCAGGTGCCGTAGCGGTGAGGACGTACCCCAGTTTGTCATAGGTCAAAGCCATTTTGACATTCCGCAGCCAATCTTTATAGTTTGGCCCCGTCAGTATATTTTTCTCTAAAAGTAACTTAAGTCCAGTCATTTTCAGGGTCGCTGCAATTAGGAGAGAGAGAAGAAAACTCTTTAGCATGATGCTCTTGCAAGTTTAGAGTGGTTTTTAGTTTATCTAAACTGGATGGCTCCCACTGTTTCTTGAATCCTTCCTCAAACCATAAAAGAAGAATTAGCCAAGACTATTCTCACCGTACAATACTTGCTTAACCGTTCAGCCAGGCCGGTGTCGATACTTCGAGGGAGGTTTTCCAACGCTTTCGCGAAGTTCCTTAATTAAATAACCTCTTTTCTCTAGGGGCGTAACCCCGCTGACACTTTTCTGGACACCTACTAGGTTTATAGCATTGATCGTTAAGTGATGAATATCCTGATAAGTATCATATACTCACAGTAGGATCGGGATCCAAATATCATCGTATGATAATGTTGAAGGAATCCTACCAACATTCATCAAACTCCAAATGGTATGCATCTCTTTGCAAATTTCAGTTTCTTTAGAAATTCCCGATATGGATTTTTGCCCCATGCTCTTATGATCTTGACTAAGGGCCAACAAATCATAAGTCACATGTCAAGTTCTGCCCATCATTATCCTGTTGATTTGAACCCATCCGTATACTCTTGACTAAGGGCCAACAAAGTAATACGACTGTCCCAAACCAACTCATCTATCTATGCAACAAATGAATACCCCAGCAGCTACCAATCACTATGTCTTGACTAAGGGCCAAACAAACATAGCTTGAATACTACTGACCATTCATAAGAAATGACGGAGGGCTACGACTGGTTGTGGCGAAACCGTGAACGTAGTGAACTTGATATAACCGAAGGAACCTGATAGCTTTTAAAAGGAGTGGTTAAATCTCCGCATTTAAAAATATCTGTTTTAAAAATAACCGAGTGGTTTCTTTTAAATTGTTCCAACGATTTAAACTTTGGTTTGTTTTACTTTGCATTATAGATAATGCGTCCCATCATTAACCTATCATTGCAGAAAACAACGAAAATACAACGTCCTCTTATGCCATCCGCATTCGCCACGGGGTCCCGTCATCACCCGTTAGGTTACTTAACTAACGACAGAGCGGGGGCTGGGCTAGCGCGGGTGAAAAACATAAGTGGCGTCTAAATAGCTATCATAAATATAGATATTTTACATTCGTCTGACGCAATGATATTCATTCCAGAACACAGATAAACAATATTGGATTTGCAAGCAATCTGTATTTCTTTTGAGCCTGCAAGAAAAGACAGATTACACAGTTGTGATGAATAGCCGTTACCCCACCCTCGACCCCTACGGGTACGGCAAACTACCCATGACCCGGCAGTCTGTGTACCCCACCTTGGGTCAGTCCTAGGAGCAAAAACAGTAAAATGAAATAATACAACGGTGGCTACAACCGCAACCTGGAAGTGCCCCGCGAAAATAATATTACAACAAATTACATTTACAACAAATGAATTAATCAATAACCCATTGCGAACCCCGGCTATACACCACAACAGTCCAATACAGTTTATATGCACAAACAGATATAACCATTTCAGAAATGTGCAACCCCCTGCCAACCGACATACTAGCAGTTAGGGGAGGTTTACGAACACATAAAACAATCACAGATATAATCTAATACGCAAATACTGTACAATTCGATCGAATAAACAACATCAATATTGCTCCAAAATCTGCTCTGTTAAACAGTAACCTGAGCAATAATTAAATATTCCAGAAAACCCAAAACACCACAGGGGACCCACCCAAAAAAAACGAGTTCCTGACTCGTCAACTCGGCCGCGGTTGCGCGGCGGATCGGTGGGATCCGCCGCCCTTCCGTGGCACTGTAGACGAATCAGAAGCCCAAATTTTTTGGGGGTTCTCCTGTGGTCATGTCAAGCTCTCTGAACACACCTGAAAAATTTTCTGACTTAATTTTAACTTCGACAGAAACTTGACAGAATTAGGGTTTTGCGGCTTTGTTTTTCCGTTCGAAATTCGTACAAATTTGCAATTAAGTTATTTATTGTTTAGCGAGGCTCTGATACCACTGTAGGTCGATGTAGTACACCCCAGTACTTGTGGGGAGGCGGATTTTACAAAAACGATCAAGTTTAAGGAACGAACATCGACTAACCGCTTAAATCGAAGCTAAACAAATAATAACCAAACACATAGCTATACTAAACTATAGTGTTTAGGGATTATACCGATCGAAACTAGTCCTTCGTCTTTGTGTCCTCCTTTGTTCTCCTCGACCTTCTCTAGGTAGTAGACGATCCACCCGAGAGCAAGACACCAAGCTACACCTCTAACTTGAGGTAACTAATCAACCTTGATTGCTAATCAAAGATGAAAGGATGAGATAGAGTGATGGTTATGGATGCTTAAGTCTAACTAAACCTTTGATCTCAACACATGAGGATTAAGGATTAGTATCTTGAAGATGAGAGCTTGAGGAGAGAGAATATAAGATAAGATAATGAGAGGAGAGAGAGTGTATCATAATATATTATGAAGCATTCTCATTTATCAATAATGAATAAAAGAAATGAATAAGCATGCTTCATAAAATATCTAGTGGTGATTCATTAGCATGAGTCATTAAGCAATAAATGTGCATTAATGAAATGAATGAATCACCACAATGACTCACAACCTCATCCAAAGTAACCTCCTTAGTCACATCTTCTAGAAGCTTCTCGTACAATTACGAGAACGCCCCTCCGATCCGCAAAAATACGGAAAAACTTTAGACTGTAAAAATCCAATAACCGGATACCAGTAACTGGCTTAAACCAAAGCCGACTGGTAAAAACTGTCCGAAAGTCGTACGTGCGTAAACGCACGTATGCGTCCGAACCCTTTGTCGCAAAACCATGCAACCTCTATATCGTTTCGCCTGGAGTAGGAAACTCTCTGTGTGGGACTCTAGAGACTCGACTACTACGCTGGCAGTGGGTTTAACCACAGACCGCAAGCGGCACTAGCTGTACGTAACGGTCCCCAGGTAGTTGTCGATAAGAAGGCCGATGAGAAAATCCATCCGAACTCCTACTGAGTCTGATGTGACAATCTCCATACAGTCCGGTCCGTTCGTCCAAGACTATCGCATATCGGGCCTAGGGGGGCGGCAAGCGTCAGTCCCCTAATAGCGGTATAAGTCGTGTCGGAGGGAAGCCCATTACACCCTGAGAAACTACTGGAACCTACCAGCAAATCTCGCTTGCCCTGGCCAGGGACTTTGCGTAATGGCTCTCTGACACAGCACGATATCTACTCCCAATACCGGGAGGGACGAATCCTGTCTAACCGCCACTGCCTCCAAGTGCTCGGGACTGCACCCAACTGCTACCTGTTTGCACGACTCCTTTGAGCCGTGGTAGGGTAGCAATCTAAGAACAGTGGGACACACTCGAGACGAAGTAGCAGTGTCAAGTCTGCGGACTACGCTGTACTCATGTCACCTGGGAACTGTTCACTGACGACTGGTATCAAACCAACCAACAGTTCCCTGTGAGTCCTGTCCGGTGTACCCGTAACCTAACGAGCACCTGCATACTATCTCCAGTACGACGTACTGATGGCTGTGGGACAGACCATCTCCCCAATTGGGATGAGAAGCGTACACACTAGTCTACTCCGGAGTATCGATGCTCTGTCTCGATAATCCAACGACCAGGGACCTGAATGAGGATGTGCTTGTAGACTACCCAGCCCCCACTAGTGTGACTGCCATCACAACGCTGGTAGACAAGCAAGATCCTAAGAGCTCTATCAATACGTACACTCACATATTAAGATAGAAAAACCAAGTAGCATACTACCATGTTTAGCAAGACTGTTATATACATGTGAATATCCCAAGCTTCCATTAAGTAATATACAAGCTAGTATGATACAGTAATGGCCTTCTAGGGCATAAACACTAACACCTATCTCTCCGTGGATCGACCCGTACTCAACCGGATAGCTACCAAACGAAACCGTCTTAATTACGGTAATTAAAACTAGCATAAAAACTTATCAATCAAATGACGCCGTTGCTGGAGTGACAGTAGTTTATTTCTTTGTGTAGTTTCGGGTTAATTTGTGAATATATATATAAAAAAAAACAAACAAAACTATAAAAATCATCTTGTTATTTTTGATTCTTTTTATGCGAGTGTGCAGAATAGGGAGAAGATCAAGTTCAGTGCCAAAGTCGTGAGGAGTTAGACCCACATCTCGCGGCTACACCACGGCGGATCAAGACGAAACTGCGGCTAACCGTACAAATTCTGGAGCAAATTTATTGACCGATTCAAAACTCAGAGGCTCCAAACCAGAAGAGGAGATCAGCTTTAGCACAGAGAAGAAATTTGGAGCTTTAGATCTTCCAAAGGACCATGGAACCGCCGCCCGATAATGAGTTTGACCGCGGAACCGTGGTCACAATATTGCTTCAGAGTGCCAAAATTTTGTGGGTATTTCTTTCTTCTGTCTACCCCATCTGAACTCCACTGAACTGTTTTTCCTGCAGTATTCTTTGCGCAAACTCTATCCCCCTCTCCAATAAACTGCTTTTTGTGCAGGATTCTTTGCGCCGCCACCAAATAAATTTTTTACAAGTGTTTTAGATTTTTGTTTGTTATCGTTTTGCATAAATAATACAGACTTTAAGGGGCTATTACACCAATTTAGATTGGGTGTGGATTTCATCACCCTTTCTAAGACCCCAAAAATCACAAAAAGTATACGCATTACCCTTGAGCTTAATTAAAAAATATCTAAACTCAGCCAGCTAAGGACTTGTCGTGCTCAATAGAACAGAGGAAGGTTGTAGGCATTCGGTCGTTTATCTAAACTTGATTTTGTGATGCCCAAGGTTAGACAACTAAGGAGGAAATTTTAAAAGGCTCGTCTCACGGTGATTCTTCAGCGGAAGCCTCCTTACCTCACTTGTGCTTACCTTACCACAATTGGTAGTGAAAAGACGATTTGAGGGTTATCTCACAATTTGTCACTTTGGAACAGTTAGGAGCAGTTTAGTGGACTTTGAAGACTTTAGCTCTAGGTGTGATTGTGCATATTGTGACTGTGATTATTTGAAGTTGTGTCTATAAATCCGTATATATTTTGCAAAACTCTGTAAAAAAAACACCCAAAACTTTCATAAAAACTTGCCATTTGTCGCCAAATTTCCATTCCACCTACCTTTCACTTACTTTTCTCCATTGACGTTTTCTTACCCCCACCTTCTACACTTTGACTACACTAAACTCGTTTAATGTATATCCGTTTGGACTCGGGACACTAGTGCCCATCTAGTCTGCGTTACGTTAGTCGCTACCGACTATGCGATCGACTCCGACATCGAAACTCCTTCCAGGCCTCTTTCACCCTTAAGTTTGCAGGCCAACTCCGACGTTAACCGTGATTCTGTTCATACATCTTCACCTTCACCTTCACCCAACTCTTCTTCCAAGATGTCGGGATTTCCTCCCAACATCACTTTACCTCTCTCGGGAATAATTCCACTTCCACTTGGTGCGAACAACCCGCAACCACCTCCAGCAGCGCCACAACGAATCACGCTCCAAGATTGTTTCTATCCTACTCGTGCTGCGCTTCTCACTTTTCTTTCTCTTTCACCGTCCAATGGGGATAATTTCGAAATTAAGCCCTACTTTATTAACATGCTGCCCAAATTTCACGGGCTTGAATCCGAAGATACCTACATCTTCATCAATAATTTCCAAAACGTGTGTACGATGATGAAGACAACCCAGCTGTTTGATGATGCTATACGGCTACGAGTTATTCCTTTCACTCTTTGTAACCTTATTGAAAAGCGGCTGCATAGCACCGCATCTCATTCGATAACCAGTTGGGATGAGTTTGTGAAAGCGTTTCTGAAGAAATTCTACCCGAATCACAAGACCGCACGGATCCGAAACGAGATAAACCAATTCATCCAGCTTCCAACTGAACCTTTTTGGAAGTGGTTTGACCGGTACAAGGACCTCCTTGTTCAGTGTCCTTATCACGGTATCGAGAAATGACAACTTTGCCAAACTTTGTACGAGGGCCTGAATCCAGCAACTAGACAGTTGATGGAGACCATCTGTCAAGGCCACTTCCTGTCCAAATCTGACGAGGAGGCTTGGCAATTCTTTGATGATTTTGCGGAACAAAAGCTATAGTGGGAGAGCATCCGGCCAAACGCTTCAACTTCTTCTTCTTCAGGTCTCTCTAGGACAGGAGTTCACCAACTCGATATCTCAATTGCAATGAAGGCCGAGATGGCTGCAATCACGCGGAAACTTGAGGCAATTGAGAGCAAATTCTCATCTCCTTCTCCTAACCCTGCTCCTCCCCTCGTACCTTGTTGTTCGGATCCATCTCATTTGACCGAAGAGTGTCATTACAATTCACCATCTCAAGGACAAGATCATGTTAATGCTGCATTTCAGCAAAGACCAAGAAACGATCCATACTCTTCCACATACAATCCTGGTTGTAGAAACCACCTTAATTTCGCCTGGAATTAGAACCAACACCAATTCCAAGGATAGAACAACTTTCAGAGGCCTCCTCCTCAACAACAAGCTCAACAACAATTTCAGCAACCTTTCCAATCCCAACCTTTTCAGAATCCGACGAACAACTTTGCACCTTACAACAATTCTTTTCCCCAAAAAAACTTTGTTCCGGCAAATAATGATAAGGTTTTCTTGCTAGAACGGAGTCTAGAGGCTTTTGTAAATCAATTGACTCAATCCACCGCTAGCATCCAGTCTTCTATTCAGTCTCTGGTGCAACACACCGTTGCACACGGGCAAAGCATCAAGACCATCGAAGCCTAGATTGTATAGATGAACGCGGCCTTGAGCGAGCGAGAGAAAGGAAAGATTCCTTCTCAACCACTCCCAAATCTTGGTCACCCACATAATGTACATGTTGCTCTTGAACAACAGAACCATAATGTGAGTGCTGTGACTACATTGAGATCTGGAAGAATGCTGAACAATAACATTGGCGCACGAATTGATAATGATGACACCTCGACCGTTTCTTCCTCTCCTTCTTCTTCTTCTGAGCCCATTCTCCATTCTTCAAAAGGCTCCTCTTCTTCAACTGCTGTTTCGAACGGATCCACATCTCACTCTACTCAAACTCCAGTTTGGGTTCCATTCCATCTCTACAATCTCCTCCATAAGTATTTGACTCAACCAATTTCAACAAAGCTCCATTTCCAAACCGGTTGAGATCCAATAAACAAAATCCACAAATGGAGAAGATTATGGACTTGTTCAAACAGGTTAACATCAACATTCCCCTCTTAGATAGAATTCAACAAGTCCCATCTTACGAATAAATCTTGAAAGACTTGTGCACTAAGAAGAGAAAATCTCAGGTATCAAAGAAAGTTTTCTTGGCTGGTAACGTGAGTGGTGCTCTTACCCAAGATTTACCACAAAAATGGAAGGACCCTGGCTGTCCTACGATTTCAATAACCATTGGGGATAAGAACATCAATCGTGCTCTTTTGGATCTTGGTGCCAGTGTTAACTTTCTTCCTTATTCAGTTTATGAGCAACTCGGTGTAAGAGAACTGAAACCTATACATTGAACTCTTCAAATGGCTGACCGATCTATCACACATCCTAGGGGTGAGCTAGAGGATGTGTTGATCAAGGTTGGGGACTTCATATTCCCCGTAGATTTTATTGTTTTAGATACACAACCTATAGCCAACCCCCGGAATCAAATTCCAGTGATTCTCGGTCATCCATTCCTTGCAACCTCAAATGTGGTGATCAATTGTCGAAATGGTTTCATGAACCTATATTTTAGTAATATGACAATTGAACTCAACATTTTTAGGTTAGGGAATAAGCTATCCGAACCGAACGCTCATATACTGGATGTCTGTTCCATTCAGGAGATAGCCCCCGAGGACCGTGAATTGGAAGAATTTCTTTTTGATCGCAGTGATCTTGACGCCACTAGTGCGTTCCTCTTTGAACCTGCTGCTTCCACTTTCGACAACGAATACGAGTGCTTCACGTTTTTAAACGATCATGGCTTGTCACCACCCGAGTTTGAATCTTTTGAATTTTCGGATGCGTTAGTTGAACCATCCAACTCGGTTGCATACACTCGCTTTGAGCCCCTCTTGGAATCCTTTGAGTTCGAGACATTTTCTCCGATCTTGCCTTCAGTTGTTTCTCCCCCGACGCTCGAACTCAAGCCTCTGCCGTCTTACTTCAAGTATGCTTACTTAGGTGAAAATGAGACCCTCCTAGTAATCATCTCGGCTTCACTAGCTCTAGAGTAAGAGAAAGCCTTTCTCACGGTCTTATAATCAAATCGGCAAACATTCGGCTAGACGATGGCGGAAATCAAGGGGATTAGTCCCCTAATCGTTGAACATCATATTCATATGATGAATGATGCCAAATCAGCTAGGGATACACAGAGACGATTGAATCCAGCCATGAAGGAGGCTGTGAAAAAGGAGATCGTCAAATGTCTGGATAGTGGTACCATTTACTCTATTTCAGACAGCCAATGGGTCAGTCCTATACACGTTGTCCCTAAAAAATCGGGCATTACGGTCATCACTGTTAGTGATATATGCCCTAGAGGCCATTATTGTATAGTACTGGATTGTATATTACATTTTAGAAGCTTGGGATATACACATATATAATAACAGTCTTGCTCAACATAATAGTATGCTATCTGGTTTGATTTTATCTTAATATGTGTATATGTTTCTTTTAACATATCGCTAATACATATTGATAGAGCCCTTAGGATCTTTGCTTGACTACCATTGTTGTGATGGTAGTCACACTAGTGGGGGCTGGGTAGTCCATAAGCACATCCTTATACATGTCCCTAGCCGTAGGATTATCGAGACAGGGCATCGATACTCCAGAATAGACTGGTGTATACGCTTCTCATCCCAGTTCGGGAGATGGCCTGTCCCGCAGCCATTGGTATGCGATACCGGAGATAGTATACAGGTGCTAATTAGGTTATGAGTTACACTGGACGGACTCGCGGGGGAACTGCTGGTTGGTATTATACCTATCATCAGTTAGCAGTTCCCGGGTGACATGAGTATGTGTTAGTCCATTGACTTGACATCACTATTCGTCTTGAGTGTGTTCCCGCTGTACTTAGTTTACTACCCTACCACGGCTCAAACGAGTCGTGCAAACAGGTAGTGGTTGGGTGCAGTCCCAAAGCACTTGGAGGCAGTAGCAGTTAGATAGGATTCGTCTCTCCCGGTATTGGGAGTTGATATCGTGCTATGTTCGGATAGCCATTACACAAAGTCCTTGGCCAGGGCAAGCGAAATTTACTGGTAAGTACACCAGTAGTTTCTCAGGGTGTATTGGGCTCTACACCGACACGACTTATTGCGCTATTAGGGGTCTGACGGTTACCACCCTAGGCCCGATATGCGATATTCTTAGATGAACAGACCGGACTGTACGAAGATTGTCACAGATAGGCTCAGTAGGAGTTCGGATGAGTTTGCTCGTCGGCCATCTTATCGACATATACCTTGGTAGCCGTTACGTACAGCTAGTGCCACTGACGGACTTATGGTTAAACCCACTGCCAGCGTACTGTCGAGTCTGTAGAGTCCCATACAGAGGGTTTCCCTAGTTCAGGCGAAACTATATAGAGGCCGTATGGTTTTACGGCAGGGTTCCGATCATATACGTGCACTAGCTGCACGGATGTTGTTCGAACGGATAATACTAGTGGGCTTTGGTTTAAACCGGATTCTAGTATTATATTATTGGATTATTATTATCTCATTGTATTCGTATTTTTTGGAATACGAATACCGGTAGGTATATATGGTGAAAGGCATTCTTGTAATTTTACAAGATATGCTTCTAGAAGGGGATACCTCATTATTTGGTTTTATCTATTTTTGCAAATAGATTAATGAGATGGAAAATGGAGATATTTGTGGCATGGTGAAGCATGGCTCATTTATTTTGTTTATTGGTTTGGGTTTACTATTGAAGCATGGTGGCTACTTTCTATTGGAAAATAATCCATGTTTCATGTGAGATAAGTATGAGCCATTCTTCACATTAGCCAAGACTTAGCTCATTTGCAACTTTTCTTTCTCTCTCCATTTTCCTCTCCTTCTTCCTTAAGACCCTAATCCCTCACATAAGTTGTGAACCATAGGGTCCTTTGAGATTAGATAATCCAATTAACATTCTATATCTTCTAAGCTACCTAGTTAAGCGAACTAGGTGTTTTAGTTACCTCGGTTTAGAGGTTGGAGCTTGAACCACATACTCTCGGGTGGATCATTTTTGACACAAGGAGACTGACGTTCAAGCGCGATCCGGATCTTCGAGGTGCTCAAAAAGAGGAGGAGAAGAAGACCCGAAGGACAAGTAACAAGGAGGTATAAAACTCTTACCGAATAGTTAGAACCTCCAACTAGTATAGCTAGTTAAGGTTTCCATAAAGATCCTGCAGTTTAGGTCGGTGTTGCAAGTCAAGAAAATCGTTTTTTGTAAATTCCGCCTCCCTACAAGTGCATGGGGCATGCGACATCGACTTACAGTGGTATCAGAGCCTACTAAACCTTAACTAGCTTGTTAGCAAGTGATTAGAAGTTCAATCGACGAAAAATGTCCGAAATTACATTTCCATATAATGCTTGCTGTCGGATTTTTAAAACCGTTCAAAAAAATTATTTCAGTGACCTTAAAAATATATGCAGGCTTTTTTAAGAACAATCAAAAATTTCGAGACCATAATCTCTCAACTAGACCGTGGAACCATGGCCAAACAAGTCTTTTAGCCGCGGATCCGCGGCCGAGTTATGGCCACAGTGCTTCTAATTTTTTTTGGGGTTCAGGTACTTGGAAATATGATTTTTGGTATATTTTGTTTTTTCCCAGATTTGTTTGTATACTGGTTTGTGCATGGGGCAAACACGAATAGTTGTTATTGATCGAAATTCTAAGTTCTTGACTAATCTGTGTTTTTTGTGTTTGTATATGTGTTGTTAAACGTCTGCTAATTGCTATATGTCGATTGGTGGGGGTTGAAAATATCAGTATCTTGATAATGGTTTGTGTATATGAAGTATTGGATCGTCGTGAGTGAATAGCCGGGGGGATGTGAGAAGAGTGTTCTTTTCTTTCACTCATGTATATTTGTAAATTGATGTAATATTCTTTTGCGGGGCACATCCGGATTGAGGTTGTAGCCACCGTTGTATTATTGCATTTACTTTTTCTTGCACCTAGGATAGACCCAAGGTGGGTTGCACAAACTACCGGGTTCTTGAAGTGACGAGTGGCCTACTCATTTTATTGAGAGAGGTTGCTTCACTTCGGGAATTTGGCGGGTAGTTTGCCGCACCCGTAGGGGTCTAGGGTGGGGTTTGGCTATTCATCACGACCGTAGAATCCGTTTTTCGTTTTAGACTAAAACGAAACATGGAAATCCTAGTATATCCAATATATTCATCTGTGTTGTTGTGATCTGGAATGCCTATTCTTGCGTGAGACGAATGGATATATATATATATATATTGTATATAATAAATGTTGCTTATGTTTTGCACCCGCGCTAGTCCAGCCCCCGCTCTGCCGTTAATTAAGTAACCTAACGGTGCATGACGGGGCCCCGTAGCGAATGCGGATGGCATAAACGTACGTTCTATTTTCGTTTCTTTCTGCAATGATAGGGTTAAATGATGAGACCACATTAATATTGATTAATGCAAAGAAAACAAACCAAAGTTAAATCGTTGGAATAATTTCAAAACCACTCGGTTTTCTTGAAAAACAACTTTTAAATGCTGAGCCTAAACCACTCCTTTTAAAATCTATCATGGTTCTTTCGACTATATCAAGTTCATTACGTTCACGGTTTTCGCCAAAACCAGCCGTAGCCCTCTGTCATTTCAGATGGGTATTCAGTAGTATTCAAGCTATGTATTTTGACCTTCGCCAAGGTATAGTGATTGGTAGCTGCTGGGTATTTGTCACGCCCCACTTCCCAGAGTGCGCTAACTACTGCACGTGACAGAGCCAACTATGCTACCTTTGGATAGGAATCATCTCTCCACAGTCACATTACGGCTGTCTATAGGATATAAAGAACAGTAAAATATAAAAACTAACTAGTACATGTCCATTTGCCACAATAAAAGAGTCAAGAAAATGTATAAGCGGAAACGAATTAATATCCAATAAACAACATATGAAAATACGTCCCAATATATGCTCACATCAAGAAATAAAACTGCGGAAAATAACTAAACTAAACATCTCTGAACTTAATTCCTCATTGCTCGGCTTGACGACTAAAGTACTCCTGTTTAGCCTGCGATAGAGATAGAAGAACTGGGCCATGCAAAATGAGACGTCAGTGCGTCATAACATCAAAATAACAATAATAACCAGGATGTAACGATATAGGTAAATATGAATATAAATCAACAATATAAATATAAACAGTGAGGTACGTGTGTGTATGTGATGTGTAACCTAAAACTGAGCTTCTAGGTTATCTATACTAAAAGTTTTCGAAATCAATTAATGTAATACTCATCGTAACCTAATAGTCTATGCCCCGTTTATTCTCCACGGGACCATGGTAACAGGATTATTCCGTTACGCCCGAAAAAACGACAAACGAGATATTCCATAACGCCTAGAAAAACGACAAACATGTAATTATTCCGTAACGCCCGGAAAAACGGAAAACATGATATTTCGTAACGCCCGGAAAAACGGCAAACATGTAATAATAGCCTTTTAAGTTATGTTTTGGTTACATTCTTGATTTCCCCTTTACCCCCAAGTTGGTGTTCAAGTCAGGTATTGCCAATGTAGATCTAATGCCAACACAGGATCAAGCAGGTACAGATTTTCGTTTATGCAGACAAAAAGTAACGTCCGTCAGGACAACAAGTCAGGATTGTTGGCATTAGTAACTAGATCCAAGTAATGAGTCAAGTAGTGTGTCGTGAACATGTCATGTGATGCATATGTATCAGATAGATACCAAATGTAATACTGTAACGAATATCTGAACACGGTAAGCACGATGGATATCATGATGTATATGTGCCTATCTGTAATAACTTGTATACGTATCCATGACTACGTATGATGCAACTAGATAGCATGTTGCACTAATATAAAGGTAATATGATATAATGAAGTTCCGGCACGCAACTAGATATGCAATTGTCAGTACGGATACAAACGGATATCGAAAAATGGTAAATCTATAATATTTGATGCATACTATAACACATGTATTATTTTTATTCATATAAATAGATATATTATAACATAACATGTTGCAACATGAACTTGCCTCGGAAACAACGGTCGATGTGCAGGCGGCTTGGTACGACACGACACGACACGGTGCGTGAAGTAGCACGACACGTTGTTGGGCCTTGTGGTGATACGAGAATGATGCGATAGTGGCACACAAGTGGCATGAGCTGATCACGAAGCGGGCATGGCGTGGCACAGGAGCAGGATACATGGCGTGACATGGTCTGGGTACGGTGATGACATGGTCATGGCATGGTCTGGGTACGGTGCATGGCACGGTCATGGCATGGTCTGGGTACGGTGCATGGTCTGGTGGTGGTCTGGTCTGGGTCTGGTGCATGGTCTGGTGGTGGTCTGGTGGTGGTACTGTCGTGGTTTGGCGGTGGCACGGTCGTGACATGGAAGTGGTGATGGTATGATTGTGGTATTGTGGTGGTACTGTGGTGATGGTATGGTTCGTTTGGATCGTCGGGAACACGCGCAACTCCGACGAGACGGCTGGAAAACCAAGAAAAAGAAGAAAGAAAGAAGGAAAGAAAGAAAAGAAGAATAGGAATGGGGGGTTGCTCGGTTGGGTTTCTGGGGACAGAGGGCAGAGGAAAGGGGAGAGGCGACGGCTTGACAACGACGAGGGCTGCCGTCGGCGCGAGGTGGCTATGGGTTTCTTGAGTTGCTGTTGATTGTAGGGGATTGTCAAGGGTGGTGGTGGTGTCGGGAGTTGGATAGGGAGGTGAGGATGGTGAAGGGACGACAATGAGGTCGATGGTAGAAAGCAGTGGCAAGTCTCCGACGATGATGGTGGAGGTTTCTTGGGTTGCTGTTGGTGCAGGGTGGCGTCGTGGGTTGTCGGGGTTGTTGGTCATCGGGGATGGAGAGGGAGAGGAGGTGGTGGTGACGAAGGTGGTGACGAGGTAATGAGGTGATGAGGCGGCGAGGGTTTGCTACGACAAGGGCTTGGGTTTTCCTCGGGTAGGGAGCAGAGAAAGAAGTAGAGGAGAGAGAGGTTGAGATGTGTGTTTAATATATATAGGTTATAAAATATATGTAATATATATATGTGTGTGTGTGTGTGTGTGTGTGTTTAGAGAGAGACAGAGAGAGAAGGTGAGAAGAGAGAGAGAGACAGAGAGTTAGAGAGAATATATTCAGTTAGATATATTAGTTATAATATATATATATATATATATATATATATATATATATATATATATATTATGTAAACTGCTAGTATTATGTTATATTAAAGAATATTATAATATATATTTTAGGATTTTATAGATAATACAAAAATACTCTGAAAAATACCCGGGTCTCTTCTAAAATTCTAGTTTTAAAATACGAATAATATACGTACAAGCCAAAACCATAATGTGATGTCCGGTTAACTAAAATACATACCCCCAAGAACGGATACACGTAACATCACGCAGCGATCCAAACGAGCATGTTTTAACAAACAGGAAGCGAACACAATGTCTGGATGCAATTATAAGGTATGGGGTATCATACATGCCATGATAGATATTAAAAATAGGCGAGGCGGGTCGAGATTCCATTCGAAGTAACGTAACGTTAATGCACCATCTTCAAAACTTCTCGGGATCCAGAGTTTTTCGAGAAAAGGTCCCATCCTTGTTCCAACCATCGGGCTTTGAGCCAACCGACTCTTCCTGTTTAGCAATAATAGATAGCATCTAATCTAGTTGATCCTGTATATTTGACTATAATTTGTATTATTTAAGGATATTCAGATGTCAAATATTATACATGTATATACCGAGCCTAGATGTGCATGGATCCTCTGTACAAGTAAATATAACGTAATCTAGAATCAAGATGGGTTTCAAGCATGCGGGTCGGGTCAGATACTAACCACAGATACTAGATGCATCATCCGCACCCAAAAGTAAACAATAAACAAGAAACTGTCATAGAATTGGAAAATACCCAAATCAAATATGGTATAAATGAACTAGAGTGTTACATTATACCCAACCACAAAAAAATTTCGTCCTCGAAACTCCCGGAACAAGAATAGACAAGAAAACATGAATCTAAGAAAATAGGTACGGAAACTTCTGTCGAATCTCGTCTTCACGTTCCCAAGTTGATTCTCCGTGTGGACGATTCCCCAATGAAACAAGTACGAGAGGGATAACCTTGTTCTTGAGGACCTTTTCTCTTCAATCTACAATCACCATCGGTTGTTCTTCATATGTCAAGTCCTCTTTTACTGTCAACTCTGAGTGATCTAGGACGTGCGTCTCATATCGAACATATTTGCGGAGTTGAGACACATGAAACACATCATGAACACGCCAAGGATGGTGGTAAAGCCAATCGATAAGCTAATTCTCCAACGCGCTGATAATACCGAAAGGCCCCATGAATCGAGGACTAAACTTGCTGTTCAGTTGATAAAAATGCACATTTGTATTACATTTTTCCTACCATTTTCATATTAAAAAAGGACTTTATTATAATATATCATACATATGAGGGTTTATGTGTAAAATACTATTTTCCATGTGTTGATATATTATAATTATCATTTGGTAGAAAAATGTATGCAAATAAATTCATTGACCTAATCCTAGTAGAACTAAGTCTACTAAATATTATTTGAGTTGTTGTGCAAAAGATTTCCAAGTGTGCAGAATTTTTCAAAGACTAGAATCAAGCAAATCAAGTTGTTGAAGAAGACTTGCCTAATTAAGAAGCAAAACTTGGAGACCAAGTCTGACAGCAACTAAGAGAAGATTCAAAGATCCAAAGGTTCCAGAGAAGTACACATGTCACAAAGAACAAAGCCCTAAAAATTGATGAAAGGAGGAGATCTAATGGCCGCGGATCCGCGGCCATACCCCCCCTTAGTCCGCGGATCCGCGGCAATATTAAGGAGTTAGTTGCTGAAATTTTGTGGGGTAAATTTATGCTATATTTTACCAAGTTTTCAAGCAAAAGATTATGGCTTTGCACTATAAAAAGGGACCGAGAGCCTCTTGGAAAATTTATCAAGCCGAAGAGATCACGAAGTCCAAGACGGCTCACGCATCCAGACTGATCATCAACTGTTCATCTACCTCCTTGGAAGAGATCGAGAAGCAAACTAGTATTTGTAATCATTTTCTAAGGAATCAAAGTGTAGATTGTTCAAGTTGATTAATAAATGTAGTTGTTTTATTTAATTCTTTTACATTTTACATTATGTTTTCCCTCTCTATCTTTTCATTTTCTTCTCCCAACATGCGCGAGTAATTCTCCGCTTGTTAGGGTTCGTAAGATTAGGGTAGGCTAATGGATGATGAATATCCCTAAACCCTTTTTAAGTCCTATAAAGTTTATGAACTTTATCGAAAGAATCATTAACATCCTAATAGGGCGCGCTAGCAATTCTTTGCTAGTTCCGACCGCGATTAGAAATTAGATTAATGATTGTTTTGGTAAAGGCTAGATTTGAACGGAGTTCCGTGTCGAGATAAGGGTTGAAAAAGAGAGGAGGGATAAAGAATGTTGATGAATGGTTTCTAGATCTACGTTAAGCGCTAATGCAAAATATAGATCTAGATTTTTAAGGATGTAGTTAATATAAGAAGGGGCTTGTAGGGTTCGTTAGGATTTAGTAGTTATGGATGATTAATTAAAAGTTACCCTTTTTATCCTTTAATAGATTTAAAACTAGATAGACGGTGATGCGTGTAGATTAGGGTTTCTGGAGGGAAAAGGAATCCCACTCTTAACCCTTATCTCGACACGGAACTCCGTTCATATCTAGCCTTTACCAAAACAATCATTAATCTAATCTCTAATCGCGGTCGGGACTAACAATGAATTGTTAGCGTGCCCGATTAGGATGTTAATGATTCTTTTGATAAAGTTTATAAACTTTATAGGACTTAAAAAGAGTTTAGGGATGTTCATCATCCATTAGCCTACCCTAATCCTACGAACCCTAACAAGCGGAGAATTACTCGCGCATGTTGGGAGAAAGAGAGATGGAGTGAAAATGCATAATTAAACTACGAAGAAATAGAATAAGAAAAAGAACTACCTTTATTAATCAACAGAATCAATTACACTTTGTTCCCTTAGAAAATGATTACAAATACACCAAATGAAATCCACAACTCTAGTTTCACAGATTCATCAAGTACACCAAATGATTCATCAATTGAAGATAGAATGTCTGATAAGTTGTGTGACTTTGTAGTGTTTGATTTACCCGATTGTGAAGGGTCCATTTCAAGTGAAACCATAGCCAAGCCTTGTGATCTCTACACCTCCACTCTTGAACCAAAACTGATTGAAAACCATACTTTTGATAAGGTGTTTGAGAATTTTAACCTTCACTTGAATGAGGTGATTGACATTGGGGATATATTGATTGATGAACCCGAAATTTTAGATGATTTTGTCCCACCAATTCATCAAATCCTTTCACTTCCTTGTGGTCATCATCTTGAGCCTTTAATTCTTCCCAAACCCCAAATATGTCTTGAAGTTGATGATAATGGTATACCCGAAGATCAGACCGAAATACAGCCTCCATCTTCCACATTTGGTTCAGCAACACTCGACACACCAATTTGTTTACCCATTTCACCTTCTACTTTCTCCGGTTCTTCTTCTGTTCCTATAGTTTCAGTGAGTTTTGATGAATCACAATCCTTTAACTCAAGTTCAATAATACCAGAAATTCAACTTGATTTGGATATTTTTGAAAATAAGGTAGATGAGTTTTTCGAGTCCTCTGCCTCAATAATTTTTGAATCAAGTAGGATAAATTCTGGCACAAAACTCGTTGACAGCAAAATGTTCAATCACACCATCGATAAAAGTTTTGAAGAACTTTTTGCTGACGAACTTGAATTTTTAAACAATACGGATTTTGTGATTAATCAATCTCCACCTATAGAGGTTGAACTGTCACCATTCCTTCTTCCTAATCATTCACATTCCTCATTCTTTCTTTTCTCTAATTTCAAACCCTTTCCAGACCACCTCTTATCTCTTCCCCACTTTTTCTTGACTCGATACAACACATTCTTACACCAACCTATACGATATACTGATAAAATCTTTGAATGGTTGGTGTTAACTTTTGGTCTTTGTAAAGTCTTACTTTGACCAAATGACTCACCCCCTCTTAAAATGTTTCGTATTGTCTAACTCATGTTTGAGGGGGGGTATATTTTTGGCTCTTGATCATAACTTTTGTCCTCAAATTTGTGAGCCAAAAATAAGTTTGGGGGAGGATTTTCACTTTCATATATTTTTGCCCCCATTAATAATTTCCCCCCAAGCTTACAGGTTTTTGTGATCCAGCGGATAGCAACAGTGAGGACACTGTTGAAAACAAGTTTGGGGGAGGTTTGTGCTTATTTACACATTAATTTGCATCATATTTTGCATAAGCACAACATTTTCAAAAAATTTCAAAAATTTTCTTTTATAACAAAAGAGTAGAAAGTGAAAAATTACATCCAAAAGATAGGAATAGTTTAAGAAAACCAAGAAAATTAGAAGTTTTCTTAAACGAACTAGTAATAAGTAGTTATGAGCTATTGTCCCAAGGGTTAGTAAGATGAAGGAAGTCACTAATCTGAGGATAAAAATAAGTCGGAAAAATAGTTTCTATTCTGGAAGCCAAACATTTGAATGTTGATACCCTACTATATGCACTTACACACGTCTTGAAACTCGGGATAGTAGAGGATACCTTGAAATGCTCTTGTCTAAAAGCCAAAGTATGAAGGAAATGAAAAAAAAAAATGAAGAAAATATAAAAATGGTGAAAAGAAAAAAAATGAACACTGGTTTTGTATCGCCAAGGCAGCAATAAAAAAATATAGCGAGAGTGCCTCTTCACCTAGTGCCCTAAGGCCAACTGGTCTGGGAGTCACTGCTAAGCCTTAGGTGGTGCAAGACGAGGAAAATATTATCACCTAATCAGCAAGCACATGAGTAATCGGTCGGTTAGTACCTCAAGAAGTATTAACGGTCGCATGAAAATTTGTGAGCAAATCTAAATATTCATCAAGTTAAAAAGTACTGAGGTAGATGGACAAGAGTATGATAGCTTGGATTGAATTCTCCGAGTGTAGGGATGTCCATTACACACACGTGGGGTTATATGATCAATGTTTGGATGAAAGGTAGGAACGAAAAATAAAGACGATATTTTATTGAGAGATGATGTGATTTCTAACATTTTTTCATGACTATTAAGATAGGGCTCATGACAACTAAAAAGCTAGTGTGGTTGGAAACTCTTATTTTCAAAGTCTTTCTTTTATGGTTCTTATCTTTATATGTAAATTTCACCATCTCTTTTTTGTTATGGGATTTTGTGGGTGCAATCCGCTGAAAACCCTCAGGAGACAACACTCCTCCTACTAGGGACACCTAGAGGTTTAACGGCTTGTTGCACGTGCTCAGTGCAATCGTGTCTGCCTACGAAAGTGTGCTTAGTTTTCTCCTTTCTTTTTCTCCTCTTGAATAAACTAGTTTGCTCGGGACGATCAAAGATAAGTTTGGGGGTATTTGTTCAGTTGATAAAACTGCACATTTGTATTACATTTTTCCTACCATTTTCATATTAAAAAAGGACTTTATTATAATATATCATACATATGAGGGTTTATGTGTAAAAATACTATTTTCCATGTGTTGATATATTATAATTAGTATTTGGTAGAAAAATGTATGCAAATAAATTCATTGACCTAATTCTAATAGAACTAAGTCTACTAAATATTATTTGAGTTGTTGTGCAAAAGATTTCCAAGTGTGCAGAATTTTTCAAAGACTAGAATCAAGCAAATCAAGTTGTTGAAGAAGACTTGCCTAATTAAGAAGCAAAACTTGGAGACCAAGTCTGACAGCAACTAAGAGAAGATTTCAAAGATCCAAAGGTTCCAGAGAAGTACACATGTCACAAAGAACAAAGCCCTAAAAATTGATGAAAGGAGGAGATCTAATGGCCGCGGATCCGCGGCCATACCCCCCTTAGGCCGCGGATCCGCGACAATATTAAGGAGTTAGTTGCTGAAATTTTGTGGGGTAAATCTATGCTATATTTTACCAAGTTTTCAAGCAAAAGATTATGGCTTTGCACTATAAAAAGGGATCGAGAGCCTCTTGGAAAATTTATCAAGCCGACGAGATCACGAAGTCCAAGACGGCTCACGCATCCAGGCTGATCATCAACGGTTCATCTACCTCCTTAGAAGAGATCGAGAAGCAAACTAGTATTTGTAATCATTTTCTAAGGGAACAAAGTGTAATTGATTCTGTTGATTAATAAAGGTAGTTCTTTTTCTTATTCTATTTCTTCGTAGTTTAATTATGCATTTTCTCTCCATCTCTCTTTCTCCCAACATGCGCGAGTAATTCTCCGCTTGTTAGGGTTCGTAGGATTAGGGTAGGCTAATGGATGATGAACATCCCTAAACTCTTTTTAAGTCCTATAAAGTTTATAAACTTTATCAAAAGAATCATTAACATTCTAATCGGGCGCGCCAACAATTCATTGTTAGTCCCGACCGTGATTAGAGATTAGATTAATGATTGTTTTGGTAAAGGCTAGATATGAACGGAGTTCCGTGTCGAGATAAGGGTTAAGAGTGAGATTCCTTTTCCCTCCAGAAACCCTAATTTACACGCATCACCGTCGTTCTAGTTTTAAATCTATTAAAGGATAAAAAGGGTAACTTTTAATTAATCATCCATAACTACTAAATCCTAACGAACCCTACAAGCCCCTTCTTATATTAACTACATCCTTAAAAATCTAGATTTATATTTTGCATTAGCGCTTAACGTAGATCTAGAAACCATTCATCAACATTCTTTATCCCTCCTCTCTTTTTCTACACATCTAAAGTAAGAGTAAAAGGTTTAACGTTTCCCAGAGGACGACCCGTACTCATCTCGGTCTAGCTACACGCGACACCGTTATTGATTGCGGTTAAACACACTCATTTTTGTGGCGTCCACGTGAGGTACACATGCAGCGCTGAGCGCTGCCCAATTGGTGCTAAACACTCAGCCGTTTTGGCTGTATACGGAGTGCTAAGCACATTTTATGTGGCGCCCACGTGAGGAGCACGTGAGGCGTTAGGTGCTGCCCAATCAGTGCTGAGCACTCAGCCATTTTAGCTGTATGTGGAGTGCTAAGCACTTTATTCAGCGCCCATGTGTGTTTCATGTGGGGCGTTGGCCTTCTGTTTTGGGCGTCCGCGTGTCTTCCACGTGAGGCGCTAGATGCTGTTAAAGAGGGGCGCCCACGTGGGACACACGTGAGGCGCTAGTTTCTTTTATATAGAGATTTAATCTCTATTGATGTTTCTCTGTTAATGGTATTTTGACCATTAACGATCACCAAGATCATTATTTTGAGGATCCGGGATCATGTTTTTTAAGAACTAAGTTCTTGATTTGAAGGAACCGAGTTCCTGGAGTATTATGGACTCCATATTCTTTCTCTTTAAATTTTTTCTTCCCTGAATCTTTAATTCTCAAGAACAAGATCTTCCCGATGAGAATTAAATTCTCAACTTATGGGAGACTTGTCTTGTGGATCTCAGATCCAGAGAAAGAACTAAGTTCTTTGAGAAGGGTTAAACCCTTAGATATGTTAGGTAAAGGAGATATTTTGATCTCGATATTTTCTTTACCTAGGGTTTTGAGAATGGAGACGATCTTCTTTATTGAGAATTAAATTCTCTGTTCTTTCAATCTGTGGTCTCTGTGTTTCTCTCTCTCTTTCTCCTCTTTCCTCTTTCTTTCTTTTTTTGAGACTTGAAGTCTCGGGTCCTTTATATAGTGGAGGCAGATTGTTAATCAGTTTTGAGAAAATCTCCCATTGAGAGATTCCAATTGATTTAATCGGTCTCAAAATTTATTTGGGGAATTTTTACCCACCATTGGATTTTTGATCCAAGAACTCCTGTTTTTACAAAATATGATTTTTTTTGATTTTAATAAGATTGGGGAAACATTTTCCCCTATATAGAATTTATTATGTAAAATGGTAATTTTTAATCACCATTGGATTTTTTAATTCAATGGTTCTCTGTTTTATAGAGAGCAATCTTTCTTGTTTAGAAAGATTGAGAGAATATATTCCAAAATAGAATTTTATTCTATAATTGGGTCTTCGATCCAACCGAGAGCATCTTTCTTATTTTGGGAAGATTTGGGAAAAGCTTCCTCCCAACAGAATTTAATTCTGTATTTTGATGATTTATCATTTTCGTTGGATCTTTGATCCAACGGCTCTGTTTAACAGAGAGTATTGTAGAATTTAATTTTACCTGGGCGCTGGTGCTCACATGTTATGCACGTGGGCGCCACTTAAGAATTTAATTCTAAGATGGGTATTCCTGTGCTTTGCACATTGGCTCCTGCGTGAGGAGCATGTGCGGCGCCATCTCAGAGTTTAACTCTTATGTAATAAATTCTTCTGTACTTTGCACATTGACGCCCGTGTGAGGAGCGCGTGAGGCGCCACCATAGGATTTCATCCTATAAGAGTGGCTCTGGCGCCCTCATGGAGAGCACGTGAGGCGCCGCCTCATTACTGAAGGTTTCTTTTCACCTTTTTTCTCTGCTTTTCCCAAGTCAAACTTTCTTTTCCAATGCCTTCTTTTGTCAGAGTTTGGAAATAGTTTCACCATGCACAACATTTTCTGTGCCGAGACTTAAATCCCCCCTTTATAATCTAAGCAATGCTCCTCTTCTCTATCACTTTCAGAGAATCATTTTAGCAGAGAAGAGTCATGGCTTGCAATCGTCCGCGTGCTAATCGACAGCCATGGGAGGTGCCTATTGAGGAAATTGTTCCTCGCTTTGTTGCACGCTTGGTGAATCCCGCTCTCACGGATGACCAATGTGATACGGTGCTGCATGAGCTCTTGACTCGTAGAGGATCTCCTCTCCCCATCGGCTCCGGATGATCTTCCTGTTCGTGCTCGATGACATTCCCCCTCATCCAGCGGAGATGACTCCGGCGATGCTCGACACAGCGGAGGACAAGATCGAGTGCTTTCATGAGGTACTTTTGATTACCAAGCCTTTGAGGGATCGTTCTGTTCAGCTGCTGAGCCAGATACGGGCTCAGTGGGCCATCATGTCTGCCTTGGCCGATGGGCATGACGCTAACCTATGGGGAGCAACTCCTCGCGAAGATCGCCGCTTCGACATGGTGGAGAAGGCTGAGAGGGCTTTAGAAAACTTTATTCATAGTTTTGTAAACCCTTATACTTTTGATCCCGTATTTGGTGATCTATTTCCTGTAGCATAAAATGTTTATTTAAATACTTTCCTTTTATCGTTAACCACCGAGTGCTTCATTTCTAACACCTTTTCTTCCTCTGATCGTATTGTTGAAATATAGTGCAACATACATGTGCGCACGTGCACTTTACCCTTAGGGATTTTGCTATGCGCAAACGCCACTGATGTGCTCGTGTCATGCACTAACCCTCCACATGCGTATATGAATGAGCCTGCTTTCACACATATCTGTAAACGAAATTTAAACCGGTATAAACAAATGCCCCTACTACTTTACTCACGGAGGTATATACGTGAGTGAAGTGGTGTAGAGTAATACATAACATATGACCGGTTTTGGGCTGGTGTATCGTACATAACTTTTAGAATCTCGATATGAGAAGATAGCGAGCGGACACAAGCGTCGTCATCCATCATTAACTCAAATCTTAACTCTTAAAGGATATAGTTCTAAACTCCGAGGCCCATGAGCTGCACCCTTCTGTTTCTTTATGTTTTAATCTGGCGCGAAGTTGTTTATGTACCCATTTCGGAGTTTCTAGTTTATTTACTCGTTTCGGAGTTTCTAGTTTATGTACTCATTTCGGAGTTTGTAGTTTATTCACTCGTTTCGGAGTCTCTAGTTTATGCACTCGTTTCGGAGTGTGTAGTTTATTCACTCATTTCGAAATTTCTAGTTTATGTACTCATTTCGGAGTTTGTAGTTTATTCACTCGTTTTAGAGTCTTTAGTTTATGTACTCATTTCGGAGTGTGTAGTTTATTCACTCGTTTCGGTGTTTTTAGTTTATGTACTAATTTCGGAGTTTGTAGTTTATTCACTCGTTTCGGAGTCTCTAGTTTATGTACTCATTTCGGAGTGTGTAGTTTATTCACTCGTTTCGGAGTTTTTAGTTTATGTACTCATTTCAGAGTTTGTAGTTTATTCACTCGTTTTAGAGTCTCTAGTTTATGTACTCATTTCGGAGTTTGTAGTTTATTCACTCGTTTCGGAGTCTCTAGTTTATGTACTCATTTCGGAGTTTGTACTTTACTCACTCGTTTCGGAGTCTCTAGTTTATGTACTCATTTCGGAGTGTTTTTAGTTTACCTCCCTTGGGTTTACAGACAAACTTTTCCTAACGTTGTATGTAGATAACCCCTATTTTTTACGACAGAGGTTCGTTAGGTTTGTGGTACTAGGATTTTAGTCCGTGGTACTATCGCGTTGGTTGATATATTCCTCGATATGCAATCTTTAAGCCACTATTCGAGTAGCCCCGCGACTATTGTGTCTCTGATCCCTTCAGGGGCTGGACAAGACGTCTTCAAGTAATCTCCTTAGGTCATATTACCGTCGGAAGTGCAAACGTTAGGAATTTTCCATGACGCTTTTAACTTGATGTTAGGCTCAATTTGGAGCCCTGATGAGTCATAACCACTCCGCTCTGGTGTGGTATGATCTCCGATAGTCTTTTAAGCTTTATATGAGTTACCTTCAAGACTCGAAATTGGGAATATGCCGTTGCTTCATTTTTTTGTTTTGACGACGTCGCGCCGATTCTTTTACTGAAGTAGGGCAGACATCTGGTAGGACCTCCATGCTGTATGTATCACAGTTGAAGTCCGGAGCTAGGAATATGCCATTGCTCCATTTTCATTTGATAGCCGCCTTCACATCCTGCTGAAATGAGGGGGAATGTCGGGATGGTCTCTAGGTTGTATATGCGCCGTCGAGACTTGGAGTTAGGATTTTGCCGTTATTCCATTTTTGGTTTCGACCCTTGGGTCTTCTGTTGACGTTGCGTCTGCATCCTGTTGGCATGAGTGAAAGTATGCCTTAGCACCACTACTAGGTTTTTAGAAGCATCAAGTATACAATTTTAAAAATCTAGTGTGCTATTGCATGCTATCCTATAATCGAACTAGAGAATTAGGGTTTCATTGCATGTAGACAAACTTTACACTAAGTGAATAGGAATACAACCTTTGTAGACCGGTCCTTCACTTCTAAAGCTCAAAGTAGTAGTCCCTTAGCTCCAAGTAGTGGTCCCCCGAGCCCTTCTTAGGCTCCACTTGGTGAAAAGAACAAGCTTGCATAAGGATCTTCGAGGCCGAAGATGATCTACCTTGAGGAATCTCTAACTCAAGCCACCTCTTCACTAATTGAGGAATTAGTGAAGTAAACAACCTATACTAAATGACTAGTTTGGTATAGATTGATGAAGTAGGAATTTTGCTCACTTTAGAATTATTTTTCTCATTTTCTTTTCTCATCTTACTCAAAGCTAGAGAGCAAAGAAGGAGATGAAGAAGATCTACTAGTGTGAACCATCTGTGAGAAAATATCTCAAGAGATCTTAAGTAGAGACTTAACCATGGCTAAAGATAATGGTTGAATTAATAAATATCTAGAGTAAAACAAAATTAGTGGACTAAGTCAAGGCTTCTACATGCTTCCACAAGTATCTTAAGCCATGGCATTTTCCACCTAATTTTGGTTTATCCTTTAATAATTAAATTACCCAAATTATCTTTAGTTTGGTATGAGTCTCATACACCCATGTCCAATATATCATCTAGCATGACACAATAGTAAATACATTAATATATATCTCATATATATTTAAATGTATTTGTAGAAAAGAAATTCTTAAGTGAGCTAATATTAGTTAATATATATATTAATATATCAAATATATAATTATATATCAAATTATTAAATCAATATTTGATTTAATAATCCGGCTATATCATATATAACCGACTAATATCATTTATATGCATATCAAATATACATATAACAAATTATTGAATCAACACTTGATTCAATAATCTGGTTATATCACATATAACCTATATCGCGAGATTAGAATACTGTATCATATATACGTATTAATCTCGGTCCCGCACATATCACATTTGTGCCCTATTTCGTTTCGTTTGAGCTAGGAAACCTCTGTGTAGGACTCTAAAGACTCGTCAATACGCCAGCAGTAGGTGATGATCACATCAGTCACCCATAAGCCATCAGCGGTACTAGCTGGACATAACGGCTACCCAGGTATTGAGCGATCAGAAGATCAACAAGCAAACTTGTCCAAACTCCCATGAATCCTGTAAGTAACACTACCGTACAGCCCGGTCTCTTCGTCTGATATGTCGCATATCGAGTCTGGGGGTGGTAAACGTCAGATCCGAATAACTTGATAAGTCATGCCGATGAGAGGATTATAACGGGTCGAGAAACTACTGATAACACTTACCAGTAAATCTCATCATCAGCCCTGGCCAGGGACTTCCTGTTATAGCCAATCGAGCATAGCGCAACATAAACTCCCAATACCGGGAGAGACGAAACCCCTCCGATCGCTCATTGCCTCCATGTGACTCGGGACTGTACCCAAAATCCACCTGTTTGCACGACTCTTTTGAGCCGTGGTAGGGAGGAAATCAAAGCACAGTGGTAACCACACAAGACTCTATGACGATCTCGGGTATACAGTCTAACCTGTACCAGTGTCACCAGAGAACTGCTATCTGACGATAGGTATAATACCATCTAGGAGTTCTCAGCGAGTCCTGTTCAGTGTACCCATTCTCCAATGAGCACCTGCGTACAATTTCTGATGTCAAACACCAATGATTGTGGGATCATCCATCGCCTCATACAGGGTTAAGAAACGTACACACTAGTCTACTCTGAAATATCGATGCCCTGTCTCGATACTCCCTCGACTAGGAACAATTAAAGGATGTGATTACGGACTACCCAAGTCCCACTAGTATGATCTGAATCATAGTCCTGGTAGTCAAGCTAACATCCTGAGAGCTTTATCAACATGTATCAGAGAAAGACAGTATAATAATACTAGAATACATGTTAAGATAAAGAGCAACCGGATAACATACTATCATGTCGAGAAAGAAAGTCCTCTCTATATATTGTAGGGTTGCTGGGCACGCGCACAAGGGTCTACGAGGCATCAACCATGCCCGATTAAAAAATTAGCCGTGCCGAACAACCCAAAGCCGGATCTTTAAACTAGAGTTTAGGTGAAAACAAGCATGTTAAACTCTTTAACACTAAGTGAGAGGGATTACAACCTTTGTAGATCCGGTCCTTCACTTCTTAAGCTCCGTGTAGATGTCCCCTTCGCTGCGATCGTGAACTCCGGACTCTAGAGAAGCTCCATAAGAAGAACGAACGTGCTTGCTTCGATGACTTCGAGGCCGAAGATGATCTACGTCGGGGAGACACTAACTCAAGCTATTCCTTCACTAGGTCAAGAACTTTGTGAAGAGAACACACTCTACTACATGGCAAGTGGTAGAGGATGAAGAAGTAGGAAGTGGGCTCACTTTAGAATTGATTTTCTCACACTTTTTCTCATGGCACCATTGGAGCTAGTAAGCTTTTCATGGAGCTTGATGAAGAAGAAGAAGAAGAAGAAGAAGAAGAAAGAATAATATCATCACATGAATTATTATCCTCTCAATAATGTAACCATGGGTGAGTTAAGCTGTTCCCCTCCGAATGGCGGCCGAGACATTCGGACGTCTTGCCTGAGATTCGGGGCAGATGCTATTTGGTTTTATCCGTCTACCTCTCCGAAGATGCCAAGTTGATTTATGGCACCATGTATCGGAGGTTTAGACGGATGCGACCGATGTAGCAGACTTCGTCAGATTCCCCCTCGTTAGAGGGTTTTTTGATTGTGGGGACGCTTTTCCCTGCAGGCGTAAGCCCCAGCAGTTAATTACGCTACCGCATCGCGGTAGCCTCTTTCTCCTTCTCCAGAATTTCACTTCGTGTCGTGTGTGTTTGTTTTGTTTGTGGATGCCCGTGGATTGTATACGGAGACTAAGTTATGCCGTCGCCCGTAGGACGTGGATTAGTCCAAATCCGTATTTACTTAGATTTGGGTTTGGTGTTTTAGTTTAAGGATACGTTAGCCATATTGAGGCTAAGATCAACTTAAACGTTCGTTAAGGATACGTTAGTCTGATTTGAGACTAAGATCAAATTATCGGGATCGTTTGGATCCGACAAAAGAGCATTTGGGGGCTCTATTGTTCCAGTTTAGGGACATAGTGGTCCATGTTCCAGTTTAGAGACATAGGGGTCCATATTCCAGTTTAGGGACGTGGTGGTCCATATGTAGTTTAAGGACATTGCGGTCCATTGCCAGTTTAGGGACATGGGGGGTCCATGTTCCAGTTTAGGGACATAGGAGTCCATATTCCAGTTTAGGGACATGGTGGTCCATATGTAGTTTAAGGACGCTTAAGTCCGTGAGTTTAAGGACCCCACAGTCCGTGTTTTAGTTTAAGGACGCATAAGTCCGTAGGTTTAAGGATCCCACAATCCGTCTTTTGGTTTAAGGACGCTTAAGTCCATGAGTTTAAGGACCCCACAGTCCGTATTGATGTATGGTTGTCGGGACCCGTCACCTCTCTGACGTCGTTGAAGGATTACAACGATAGGAGTCAAAGGAGTTCGGAGATGTACCCTTGAACCGGATATAAATTGATTTAAGGGAGCAGTCATGCTCGGTCAATTTAATTTGAGGACTTATGGCCATGATTGGGTTAAGTCCAATTGAAAATGTTCAACATTTTTATTTATTTTTGGTCTATTAGACCTATGCTAGGGCTTTGCCCACATAATGCATTGCATTACTTTTTATTTTTGTTTGGGCTCTGCCCTTTTATTGCTTTGCAATTTATTTTGGCCTACTAGGTCTTTTTGATTTGGGCCTGGCCCTTTAACAAAAGAAATGCATTGCATTTGTCAGGCGCTTTGCGCCAATCGCTGAGCGCAAGTGCTTATGGTGACGACACGTGTCACGCAAGCGCAGTACGCTGCGCCAGTGCGCTGCGCTTGCGCTGCTGACACATGGCGTGCTCTAGTGAGTTGCGCCAGCTTCAAAGAGCAAGGCTCTATTTCAAAAGCGCATAGCGCGAGTTGTTCTGGAGCTGACACGTGGCGCTCTCTGGTGGCTTGCGCTAACCCAAGAGCGCAACAGTGCAGTTTTGCAAGTGCAAGGCACTATTAACTTGAGAATCTTTTAGATTCCAGAACCAATGGTTCATAAAAGAAGTGCAAAGCACTGTTTGATTTCTTGATCCAATTTAGATCAAAGAAAACACGTATTTTCTTATTTTTCTTGATCTCAGAGAACCAATGGTTCATAAGTGCAAAGCACTATTATTATTTTTTTGTTTTTTATTGAAGATCATTGATCTTGTTCTTAGATCAATGATCTACTAGAAGAAATTATTCTATCTTAAAGGTTTTTACCTTTTTCTTCTTGAAATTTCTTCAGAATTCTCTTTGTTTGAAGTTCTTGATTTTTCACAATGTTGATGCCCTTGAATTGAGATTTAGGGGCCTTTATATAGTGCCCATAAATTTGTTAAAGAGATCCTTCTCTGAGTGATTTGGGGAATTTTCCCCACCGTTGGATCTTTGATCCAAGAGCTTCTGTTTTACAGAAGGAAATCTTCTTGTTTTAACAAGAACAGAAAAATCTTACTCGAATTTAATTCTGTTTGGCGCAAACGCCCTAGTGCATGACACGTGTCGCGCAGCGCAGAGCGTAGCGCAACTGCGCTGACACGTGTTGCGCAGCGCATAGCGCAACGCAACTGCGCTAGCGCATCTGCGCTGACACGTGTCGCGCAGCGCACAGCGCAACTGCGCTTGCGCATCTGCGCTGACACGTGTCGCGCAGCGCACGGCGCAGCGCATCAGCGCTTGCGCAACTGAAGCGTTGCTTCCTTTAATTTTGTTTTAAATAGAGCTTTGCTCTGATTGGGCGCGTTGCCTTGGGTGCTGCGCTCTCTGCGCTGGCGTGCCTGATTCTGACACGTGGCGCCCTGTGCGTAGCGCAGAGGATCTGAAGCGTTGCTTCATTATTAAAGTTTAAATTTTCAAAGTAGAGCTTTGCTCTGATTGGGGGAAGATGAAGCATTGCTTCATCTCCCGCCTTGGAATTTGAACAGAGCTTTGCTTTGATTGGGGTAAACAAATGCCCCCCCACCGTTGCGCTTACGTAGCCCCAAACGAGAGCGCAACGGTGGCAGAATTCCAACCGTTGCGGCAACTTTTGGAAGTTGAAAGGGCACTTGATACCTATAAATAGGACCTTTGGTCTTTCACAGATGATTATCATCTTTTAGATTTTTATTTTCAAAAACTTCAGAGCTTTGCTCTTGCCTTCAAGAACTCCCTGAGTTAGATTTTCTTTAAAAGAAACTTTTTAGGTAAGAATTAATCTTGAATTAAATCAATTTTAATTAATAGAGCTTTGCTCTCATAGATCTTTGATCTATAGAAAACCCCTTTGGGGTTTCACCAATAGAGCCTTGCTCTCAAGAATCTATTTCAGGGTTTCTTAACCCATGAACAGAACCTTGCATCTTTGGCAAAACATAGATCTCTTTGATCTAAAAAAAATGATGAACTCTTAAGAGTTTTAATATGGATAATGAAGATAAAAAATGGAGTTTTGTATTTAATGGATTATATCATCTTTTAATAGTAAGGATCTCAGAGTTCTCGGGGGATTTCTTTAAATTCCCCTTATTAGGATTTTGACAGTCAGTCCTGCTTGCAGAGCATTGCTCTCGAGGAGTTTAACTCTCTGTGTATTTTTTTATCGCTAATCTTCCTGTGATGTTTCCTCTAGATATTATGGCGGTGCGTCTATACTGTCTGCATGAATTCATTACCTACGAGGATATCTGTGCACAGGGCCGTCAGCAAAACCAAGAGTTTACGGATGCCCAGTGTGCGGAGGTCATGGGTCGTCTGAACGCACGTGTTGGTTGGCTTCTCCCCTGCCGCTCTGCTCTCTTGATAGTCGTGCTGGGAGCAATTTGGAGAGCACTCCCGGGGTTCCATGAGGCCCTACCGCTCAATGCGCTGGATGATGCCGAAGACAAGGTGCATTCAGTGTATCTGTCGGGGCTGATCTCGAAGAAACGACGGGATAGCCTCATCGGCATCCTGCATCAAATTTTCCAGCAGACGACGATAGTCGCTGCTTATCGAAGGCTGGGGGCCTTGCCGAGGATCTTGACACACAAGAGCGCAAGAGGTTGCGCACGAGAATAATCAGAAAGGCTAGAAGAACTCTGAATGACCTTACTTTTGAATTCCTCAATCCGTGCCGTGGATCTGAGGTTATTCCGTTGTAATGATGTTTCTCGTTTATTGCTTTTATGATTGTAAGAACTTTTTGGCGATATTAATGGAATTTTTTTTTATCCCAGCTTGTCTTGTTTTTCGTTCTGAGTCTTTTGCCTATGCATGAACGAGTGTGTCTCGAACGCTTGATCAAACGTAAACCGGATGCTCCTTCTGTTGCTTTCTTCTTTCTTTTATTCTCAGCATGCTGTCTTAATACACAGGTTTGACCGATAATAGAGTAAGCATCTAGATTCCTCCGAGAGATAGCGATGGCTTAGGCCGCAGGTTCAGATCTGCCGCCTAAGACTTTTCAACTCTATGAGCCGTGAGGGTCTCATAGAGACTTTTCTCCCTACGGATCGAGAGGATCTCGTAGGTGTATTTTCTCCTTAGGAATCGTGAGGATTCCTAAGCGCGTTTTCTCTTATAAGTCGTAAGGATCTTATAAGAGAATTTTTCCCTCTTACGAGCCGAGAGGACCCGTAAGCGGTTGTTTCCCTCCTTGTCGAAATTCGACTTTGGAGAGTGAGACCCGTGAATAGTATGCAAGAGACCGTTTTAGACCGACTTGCAGGGTCCCATTGTTCAGGAAACAAGTTTTTAATCCCTGCTGCCTGAGGCTTCATCTTGCAAGTTGAGATGAATCGGGAATTTCCCGCGGAGACACTGGTTTCTCTGCGAGCCGACGCGAATCAGGAGGCTCTCATCAAGGACGCTTGTTTCCCTGAATTGAGGTATTTGCCAAGGATATTTGTTTCCCTGGTGTTGAAACGAATCGAGAATTTCCCGCGGAGGTACCGGTTTCTCTGCGAGTCGACGCGAATCAGGAGGCTCTCATCAAGGACGCTTGTTTCCCTGAATTGAGGTATTTGCCAAGGATATTTGTTTCCCTGGTGTTGAAACGAATCGAGAATTTCCCACGGAGGCACTGGTTTCTCTGCGAGTCGACGTGAATCAGAAAGCTCTCATCAAGGACGCTTGTTTCCCTGAATTGAGGTATTTCCCAAGGATATTTGTTTCCTTGGTGTTGAAACGAATCGAGAATTTCCCACGGAGGCACTGGTTTCTCTGCGAGTCGACGCGAATCAGGAGGCTCTCATCAAGGATGCTTGTTTCCCTGAATTGAGGTATTTGCCAAGGATATTTGTTTCCCTGGTGTTGAAACGAATCGAGAATTTCCCACGGAGACACTGGTTTCTCTGCGAGTCGACGCGAATCAGGAGGCTCTCATCAAGGGTGCTTGTTTCCCTGAATTGAGGTATTTGCTAAGGATATTTGTTTCCCTGGTGTTGAAACGAATCGAGAATTTCCCACGGAGACACTGGTTTCTCTGCGAGTCGACGCGAATCAGGAGGCTCTCATCAAGGATGCTTGTTTCCCTGAATTGAGGTATTTGCCAAGGATATTTGTTTCCCTGGTGTTGAAACGAATCGAGAATTTCCCACGGAGACACTGGTTTCTCTGCGAGTCGACGCGAATCAGGAGGCTCTCATCAAGGATGCTTGTTTCTCTGAATTGAGGTATTTTCCAAGGTTATTTGTTTCCCTGGTGTTGAAACGAATCGAGAATTTCCCACAGAGACACTGGTTTCTCTGCGAGTCGACGCGAATCAGGAGGCTCTCATCAAGGACGCTTGTTTCCCTGAATTGAGGTATTTGCCAAGGATATTTGTTTCCCTGGTGTTGAAACGAATCGAGAATTTCCCACGGAGACACTGGTTTCTCTGCGAGTCGACGCGAATCAGGAGGCTCTCATCAAGGACGCTTGTTTCCCTAAATTGAGGTATTTGCCAAGGATATTTGTTTCCCTGGTGTTGAAACGAATCGAGAATTTCCCACGGAGACACTGGTTTCTCTGCGAGTCGACGCGAATCAGGAGGCTCTCATCAAGGATGCTTGTTTCCCTGAATTGAGGTATTTGCCAAGGATATTTGTTTCCCTGGTGTTGAAACGAATCGAGAATTTCCCACGGAGATACCGGTTTCTCTGCGAGTCGACGCGAATCAGGAGGCTCTCATCAAGGATGCTTGTTTCCCTGAATTGAGGTATTTGCCAAGGATATTTGTTTCCCTGGTGTTGAAACGAATCGAGAATTTCCCGCGGAGACACTGGTTTCTCTGCGAGTCGACGCGAATCAGGAGGCTCTCATCAAGGATGCTTGTTTCCCTGAATTGAGGTATTTGCCAAGGATATTTGTTTCCCTGGTGTTGAAACGAATCGAGAATTTCCCGCGGAGACACTGGTTTCTCTGCGAGTCGACGCGAATCAGGAGGCTCTCATCAAGGATGCTTGTTTCCCTAAATTGAGAATTTGCCAAGGATATTTGTTTCCCTGGTGTTGAAACGAATCGAGAATTTCCCACGGAGACACTGGTTTCTCTGCGAGTCGACGCGAATCAGGAGGATCTCATCAAGGACGCTTATTTCTCTGAATTGAGGTATTTGCCGAAGACACTGGTTTCTTCGGGGTTGGGACGAACCGTCGAGATTTGGCTTCGTTTTCTGGCGGAGCCTGTTGGAAAAGTATGGTTCCCTCTTTATTTGCGCCCTTGGATTGTATATAGGGATCGATGTGATCTCAGCTGTAGGGCCAAAGTTTTATCATCATTTTTTTTGTTTTATTTCCGCGATGCTCTATCATTTCAGCTTTTATATCGCGAAGGTCGCGATTGCCCAATCATTTCGGCTATTTTTCGCGGTGCCCAATCATTTCGGCTATTTATTTTTACTCGCTGCTTTTTATTGCGAGTTGCCCTATCATTTCGGCTATTTCATGTGCATACATTTTTACTTGCTGCTTTTTATTGCAAGTTGCCCCATCATTTCGGCTATTTCGTATGCATGTGCGGCCTACCGACATTTCACCGTAAACCTGAAATTAGACACCGATTTCGGCATCAGCACCGCTACAACTGGGATATTGCCAGGAGCGAATCATCATTTGCCTCTGTCGATGTCGAACAAAGGTGGCTTAGCGAACAGGGTTAAGGTCCTGTCGACTAAGGCTTTTAACTTCATGAACCGTAAGGGTCTCACAAAGGTATTTCTCCCTACAAGTCGTGAGGATCTTGTAGGTGTATTTTCTTCTTAGGAATCATGAGGATTCCTAAGTGTATGTTCCTCTGTAAGTGTTAAGGATCCTACAAGAGGGGTTTCTCCTTGTAAGTCCAGAGGACCTACAAGAGGGTTTTCTCCTTGTAAGTCGAGAGGACCTACAAGGGTCGTTTATCATATGAACATATCCCTAGTCACGGATGGGACTTCGTTAGGGAAATGTTTATTCGCGCCCGTGGATTGTATACAAGAGTCAGTATTGAACCACTTGTAGGGCAATATTGGAAGTTGTGGGGGTTGCTTAAGCACAGGTTTAGGTCTCTGTAACTTAAGACTTTCAAATCTTATGAGCCGTGAGGGTCCCATAAGAGAGTTCTCCTTACGAGTCGTGAGGATCTCGCAAGTGTATTTTCTCGTTAGGAATCGTGGGGATCCCTAAGTGTGCTGCTCCCTTGTGAGTCGTAAGGATCTCACGCGGGTGGTTTCTCCTTACAAGGTCGAGGGGACCCTGTAAGTGTCTTTTAACGAGGTTGCGCCCTTTCGGGTTTTCACAAACACTCGCCGGTAGTCTTGCTGTTTTTACTCACGGAGCCCTTTCGGGTTTTCATCCGTGCCCATTTTGCTTATGGACATACCGTTTTTTTAATTCTTTTTATTTTTATATATTTTTTTACGAGGTCGCGCCCTTTCGGGATTTCACGAACACTCGCCGGTAGCCCTGTTGTTTTTACTCACGGAGCCCTTTCAGGTTTTCATCCGTGCCCTTTTTTTGCTTCTGGACATACCGTTTTTATATATTTTTTATTTTATATATTTTTTATTCTTCTCGTCAGCCTAAAGATGCTGCGGTAGTAGTTTAAGGACGTTTCGGTCCTTCATTAGTTTAAGGACTGTTTCCCCCAATCAGAGCAAAGCTCTGTTGGAAATTCAAAATTCAAATTTTGAAGCAACTCTTCAAATCCCGGGCGCAACGCACCACGTGTCAGGCGCAGACACATCAGCGCAGCGCCCAAAGCAGCGCACCCAATCAGAGCAAAGCTCTATTTAAAGAAAAATTAAAGTAAGCAATGCTTCAGTTGCGCAAGCGCTGCGCGCACGTGTCAGCGCAGATGCGCTAGCGCAGTTGCGCTGCGCTTTGCGCTGCGCGACACGTGTCAGCGCGACACGTGTCAGCGCAGATGCGCTAGCGCAGTTGCGCTGCGCTGTGCGCTAGCGCAGGTGCGCTGCGCTGTGCGCTAGCGCAGTTGCGCTGCGCTGTGCGCTAGCGCAGTTGCGCTGCGCTGTGCGCTGCTTGACACGTGTCACGCGCTGGGGCATTTGTGCCAAACAGAATCAAGATTCTAAAGAAATCTTTCTGTTCTTGTTAAAACAAGAAGATTTTCTTCTGTAAAACAGAAACCTTTGGATCAAAGATCCAACGGTGGGAAAGATTCCCCAAATCACTCAGAGAAAGATCTCTTTAACTAATTTATGGGCACTATAAAAAGGACCCTAGACCTCAATTCAAAAGCATCAACATTTTCTTGAAAAAATCAAGAGCTTCAAACAGAGAGAACTCTGAAAAAGTTTCAAGAAAAAGGTAAAAAACCTTCATGAAATAGAAGAAATTTCTTCTAATAGATCATTGATCTAAGAATAAGATCAATGATCTTCACATAATAAACAGTGCTTTGCACTTCTTATGAACCACTGGTTCTTTAAAAACAAGAAAAACAAAGTAAAAAACAGTGCTTTGCACTTTTTTATGAACCTTTGGTTCCTGAAATAAGAAAAAACTTGTTTTTCTTTGATCTAAATTTGATCAAGAAAACGAATAGTGCTTTGCACTTCTTTTATGAACCATTGGTTCTTGAATCTAAAAGATTCTCAAATCATAGTGCCTTGCACTTGCAAACTGCGCTATTGCGCTCCTGGATTGGCGCAAGCCACCGGAGCGCGCTACGTGTCAGCAGCGCAGGCGCAGCGCATTAGCGCAGCGCACTGCGCTTGCGCGACACGTGTCAACACTACAAGCGCTTGCGCTCTCTGATTGGCGCAAAGCGCCTGATAAATGCAATGCATTTCCTAAAGGGCCAGGCCCAAATCAAAAGACCTAGCATGCCAAAATAAATTGCAAAGCAATAAAAGGGCAGAGCCCAAATAAAATTGATGCTCTGCATCATTTATAAAGGGCAAAGCCCAAATAAAATTGATGCTCTGCATCATTTATAAAGGGCAGAGCCCAAGTAAAATTGATGCTCTGCATCATTTATAAATGGGCAGAGCCCAAAACAAATTGATGCTCTGCATCCTTTCTGGGCAGAGCCCAAATAAAAATAAAAAGAAATGTAATGCAAAAGCAAATAAAATGTTGAACATTTTCAACTGGACTTAGCCTAATTTTGGCCGTAAGTTCTCAAATTAAATTGACTGAGCAAGATTGCTCTCTTAAATCAATTTATATCCAGTTCGAGGGTACATCTCCGAACACCTCTGACACATGTCGTTGTAATCATTCAACGTCGTCAGAGAGGTGACGGGTCCCGACGACCACACACATCAATACGGACTGCGGGGTCCTTAAACTCGTGGACCGAAACGTCCTTAAACTAATGTTAGACCGAAATGTCCTTAAACTAACGATGGACCACCACGTCCCTAAACTGGAACATGGACCACCACGTCCGTAAACTGTAATATGTACCACCACGTCCCTAAACTGGAATATGGACCACCACGTCCCTAAACTGGAACAATAGAGTCCCCAAACGCTCTTTTGTCGGATCCAAAACGATCCCGTTAAGTTGATCTTAGTCTTAAATCAGACTAACGTATCCTTAACAAACGTTTAAGTCGATCTTAGCTTAAATACGGCTAATGTATCCTTAAACCAAAACACCAAACCCAAATCTAAGTAAATACGGATTTGGACTAATCCACGTCCTACGGGTGACGACATTGCTTAGTCTCCGTATACAATCCACGGGCAACCACAAACAAAACAAATACATACGACACGAAGTGAAATTCTGGAGAAGGAGAAAGTTGTTACCGCGATGCGGTAGCGTAATTAACTGCAGGGGCTTTCGCCTGCAAGGAAGAGCGTCCCCACAATCAAAAAGCCCTCAAGCGAGGGGGAATCTGACGAAGTCTGCTACATCGGCCGCATCCGTCTAAACCTCCGATATACGGTGCCATAAATTAACTTGGCATCTTCGGAGAGGTAGACGGATAAAACCATATAGCATCTGCCCCGAATCTCAGCGTCAGGACCTCACGGTCTTGTGCGCCGTCTTTCGGAGGGGAACAAGGACGTTTCGGTCCGGCATTAGTTTAGGGACGTTTCGGTCCGTCATTGAGAAGGCTGGCTACCGCTTATAAAGTTTGAGCTTAGGAAGATAGCGAGCGGACATAGTCATCGTCATCTATCATTGACCTAGGCGGTAACCTTCTAAGCGTAGTATTTCTTTAGGAAGCGACCATTTATTGGCCTGAAAGGCCTTTCACCGTGCATATCCATAAGTAGATAGGCTCCACCTTGGTAGACCTTGTCTATGATGTACGGGCCTTCATAGTTTGGCTCAAACTTTCCCCGCTTGGCGCGATTGGGGATCATAGGCCTTTTGACCACTAGCATGAGTTCGCCTTGGCGGAATGTCCTTGACCGGGTCAATCTTTCATATGAGCGCGTCATCTTTGCTTTATAGGCCTCCAGATTTTGTTGCGCTATGAGCCGGGTCTCATCGAGGGCATCGAGCTCCTCAAGCCGAAGGTGAGCATTTTCTTCATCTGCTAGCTCGTAGTGGACTGCCACTCGTAGAGAGGGTAACTCTATCTCGAGGGGGAGTACTGCTTCTGTACCGAATACCAGCGCATATGGCGTTGTGTTTGTATCTGTCTTGAACGTAGTTCGATACGCCCAAAGAGCTTCTTGCAGTCTTTCATGCCAGTCCTTCTTATTTCGGGACACCGTTTTCTTCATGATCTTTGTCAAGGTTTTGTTGAAGGCTTCAGCTAGACCGTTAGCTCGCGGATTATAAACCGAGGAATATCTCCAGTCTATATTGTGCTATTGCGCGAAGCGACTGATCTTGTGGCTTCTGTAAGCTGGCCCATTATCGGAGATGATCCGTCGTGGAGTTCCAAACCGATATATGACGTGCGTCTTGAAGAAATGGAGGATATTCTCCGTCTTAACTTCCCTCAGCGGTATTGCCTCTGCCCATTTAGAGAAGTAGTTAGTTGTCGCCAGGATGAAACGATGTCCCCTGGACGATGCTGGTTCGATAGGGCGGACTATATCAGTTCCCCACATTTCGAACGGCCAGCTAGCCACCGTTGGATGTAGTGGATTTGGATGCTGGTGGATGAAGTCCCCATGAATTTGGCATGAGTGGCATTGCTTCACATATTCGAGGCAGTCCTGGATCATCGTGGGCCAGTAGTAGCCCATCCGTTTGATCTTCAACTTCATCTTTGGGCCCGCTTGGTGAGAACCGCAGAGTCCGTCATGAACTTCCTGGACGACTCTTTTCGCTTCGTCAGGTCCCAGGCATCTCAACCACAAAGAATCAAACGACCTCTTGCACAGAGTATCATTGACGAAGGCAAAAGACAGAGCTCGTTTCATAAGCTGATGTCTTGAGGACGCATCTTCGGGCATTCGGTGGTATTTGAAGTATTCTATAAAGACTTCTCTACAATCCTCGGTATTTTCCCGATCTTTTATTTGCAGGGTCGTCTGCTCAGTCGCTCTCTTCTCTTCAGGTGATTCCGGAGATATTTCTGCTGGGGCAAGCAGCCGACGGCTTTGTACCATGATTCTTACGTTATCGAGGTTCTCATCAGCCAGTTCCTTGGCGAGCTTGGCCAACGTGTCCGCTTTGCCGTTTTCCGCGCACGGTATGTTCTCCAAAGTGCAGGAAGGAATTTGGGTCAACAATTGTTGCACTTTTTCGCCGTACTTCATCAATTCTGGTTTGCATGTTTGGTAGTCGCCGTTTACTTGACTAACGACCAGTTGGGAATCTCCATACATGAGGAGGTTTTCAATTCCAATATCGATGGCGATCTCGAGGCCTGCTATCAGAGCTTCGTATTCGGCTTCATTGTTTGTCCTCGGCTCCGTCAGGGAGAAAGCAAAGCGCATTATCCCTCCTTGTGGAGTTACAAAGATGAGTCTTACCCCCGATTTGATTATAGGGGTACTTTGTTTGCGCTTCTTCACGGAAGATGCTCCATCGAAATAAAGCTCCCATCGGGTATCATTACCGTCGATCGCATCAAACGCATGTTCGTCTGGAAGATCGCAATTCAGAGGAGAATTGGCGGGTATCGGATGCTCAGTGAGGAAGTCGGCGATGGCCTGGCCTTTCACCGCCTTGAGAGGCTGATAGGTTATCGAGAACTCCATCAAGAGCAGGGCCCATTTAGCGAGTCGCCCCGTCAATATGGCCTTCGACATCAAATATTTAAGAGGGTCCACTTTCGAAATGAGACGGACTTCATGTGCCAACGCATAGTGCCTGAGCTTTGTTATCGCAAAGATCAACGCCAGGCAGTGTTTTTCAATGGGGGAGTAGTTGCTTTCTGCCCCCAGTAGAACTCGACTTAAGTAGTAGAGTGCTCTTTCTTTCCCTTGGTCGTTCTCTTGTGCCCATAACGCGCCTAAAGAACCTTCGAGGGCGGTTGTGTAAAGAATGAGGGGCTTTCCCTTGACCGGAGCAGCCAACACTGGCGGGTTCTGTAGGTATTGCTTGATCTCGTCTAGCGCGCTTTGGCATTTTTGATCCCAGATGAACGGGGTTCCCTTCTTCATCAAATGGCTGTAAGGACGGCACTTGCCTGAAAGGTTGGCTATAAATCACCGTATATACGCGAGCTTCCCTTGGAGAGACCGCAGCTGTTTGAGAGTCCTTGGCGGAGGCATTTCCATGATCACTTTGATCTTTGACGGATCTATCTCAATACCTCGATGTCGGACGATGAATCCCAGGAATTTGCCCGAGGAAACTCCGAATGCACACTTGAGAGGGTTCATCTTCAAGTTGTATTGTCGAAGACATTGAAATACGGTCTTCAGATGCTCGAGATGTTCCTCGTATGATTTGCTTTTAACCACGAGATCGTCGATATAGCATTCGACGATTTCGTGTATAAGGTCATCAAAGATCCGCGTCATGGCTCTCTGATAAGTAGCACCGGCGTTCTTTAAACCGAAGGGCATCACTTTATAACAGAATATACCCAAAGGAGTCCTGAAGGCGGTGTACTTCTGGTCTTCGGGATGCATCTTTATCTGATTATACCCTGACGAGCCGTCCATGAAGGAGAAAACTTCATGAGTGGACGTATTGTCTATCATCAGTTCGGTGACTGGCACTGGGAAATCGTCTTTCGGGCAAGCTTTATTGAGATCCCGGAAGTCCACGCATATGCGCACTGTCCCATTTTTCTTCATCACCGGGACGATGTTGGCGATCCATTCAGGGTATTGAACTTCCTGGATGAAGCCAGAGTCGATCAGCTTCTTGACCTCGGCATTGATACTCATCTCAAGCTCGAGCCGCATTCTTCTCGGCGCCTGTTTGACCGGCTTGACGTCCGGGGATATTGCCAACCTATGCACAGCAATTTCTGGATCTAATCCCGGTATTTCGGAATAGTTCCATGCGAAGCAATCTTTATGCTGCATAAGCAGGTCTCTTAATGAAGCCACCTTCTCTTAAGACAGCAACTCACTAACAAATGTCGGTCACGGATCGTTCGCCGTTCCCAACTCAATTTTCTTGAGGTTATCTGCAGTGGTATGGATTCTATCTTCCAGCTCTTTTGGCGCTGGTGGAAATTCTGAGATTACCTCGTCGTTGCTGTTTTCGAAGCACCAAGGAAGGTCATCCATGTTCTCGGGCTCTTCTTTTGACATTGTTATTATGTGACAAGTACGAATTCGCTTCCAATCCCAATATGGAACTGGTTCTTCTTCCGTGGCCTTGGGTTCGTGCTTCTGTGGCGGCGCTACCTTCCAGTTGTCGGACAGAGCGAACTTGCCAAGCTGATACTGATCTTCGACCCAATTCTTGAAGGTGAAGCAGTCTTCGAGAGGATGCCCTACCACTCGGTGATAAAAGCAATAGTCTGGGTGTGAGACCTCGCCCACTTGTTCGGGGTGTTTAGACTCCGGCAGTGTAAGCATCTGATGTTTTAGAGCGAGGTCAAGTATTTTCTTTGTTTTGTCCCGAGGAAAAGAGCATGCTCGACCCATTTTTCTTACGAGGGATAGATCGGAACTGCTTGGTTCCCGCTTGCGTAGCCTTTTAGCCCCGCTTCGTTGCTGTTGAGCACCTTTTTCGCGTTTTGACTTGTTTCTGCCTCTGCGTCGAGCCTTCTTTATAACAGGTTGACAAGGAGCGGCATTTTCATCTTTCACGGCCTGTTGGAGGCGGCGCTGCGTTTTGGCATTCTCGTAGATGACCATTTCGCGGTTATGGTCGTCTCGACATTTTTGACCAGCTTCCCTTATAAGTTTGTCCATTTGTTCTTCGAACGACGAACTGGGCACTTTTGTGTCTGGAACTTTTACTGGTTCAGGACTAGCGTCCTCCCATTGAGCATCCGCTTCTTCGTCGAAGTCATACATGACGTAGCAGCCGTGTAGTAGATCTCGTTTCTTTAACCGGATGTATCCAAGCCCGATCGTTTCCATTCTCCCATTAGGCAGCTTGCGTTGAGTCCCGGGAATGTTCCAGACTTTGTCATAGAACTTGGCTTTTCGAACGGTCTGCTTGAAGGATATCCCCTAGCGCTTCAGCAGCCTCTTCAGGCCTTCTGTATAATATCTGGGGAGATGGATAGGCTGAAGCCTGTCGAGTGTAGGATCCGCGCCATGCCAGATTTCTTTCTCCACTCTGGTTTCTTCAGAGCGGTAGAATAGAATTGCTTTTTCTCCTTCTCGCCTGGGAGGAACATAGAACGTCCGCAGCTCTTCTACACTGTAGATATCGAGTGCATCAAGTTCTTTACGGTGTTTAAGCGGCACCATGGCGACTTGTAGACTTTGCCCTTCGTCAGCGGACGTTTGTATTGAAGGTCGAGCAGAGAATACAGCATGGACCTCATCTTCCGAATCGCTACCAAAGATCAACATAGGAGCGGACGGTCCTGGCTTGTTGTGTCGAGACGGCCCAGAGTAAACTATCTCTTCTTCTTCTTCGGTATCACTCCCGAAAATAGGAATGGTGGCAGCGGCTTTGTTCTCCGGCTTGTGACACCTTTCCGTGTCTTCGAAATTCGGTAAGAAGTATTTGGCATCTTCATATTTGCGGACTTCGTTCACGGAAAATGGATTCAATTCTCCCGCCACGGTATACTCGAGACCATCCTTAGCATACTTCATACACTGATGTTGTGTAGAAGGGATGATATTGTACTCGTGTAACCATGGTCGGCCGAGCAGAGCATTGTAGCATGTCTTGGCATATATGACGTGGAACTTAATGTCCGTGACGAGTAGCCCAAAGCGTAGCGTCAGTATCACAGACCCAAGAGTTCTTGATGACTGGGAGTCGAACCCGGAGATGGTGATCTTGTCCCGAGCAAGGTGCTGGACGCTCATACATATTTCTTTTAACACCCGCATATTGAGGAGATTAACGGAGGATCCATTGTCGATCAGGATTTTGCCTATCTTTATATCATGGCAGTATCCTGAGACATAAAGGGGGCGATTGTGTTCGCACGTCCCAATGAGAAGGTCTTCATCACCAAAAGCGACATCGGCCGTGTGCACTTCCTCCAATTCATCCTTCATCCTTTCTTCTGCCAGGAAAGCTTGGAATTGCTCCGGATCTTGTAGTGCCTTGATTAACGAATCTCTCGCCTCCTTTGATAGCAAAAGGGCGTCAAGAATGCTGAGCTGTGAGGGTAGCTTCCTCAGATGCACTAAGACGTTGTAATCCACCTTATTTCTCTTCGGCGGGTCCTTGGCACTTAGCTCCTCCACAACTTGGTCATGTAATACGATATCTTCAGGGACCTTCTCTTTTTCCTTATCTTTTTTATTTGAGGGTCTGAGATTCTTTTCGGGAAGCGTGCGATTGCGTAGCTGGATATTTTCGCAGACCTTCGGCTCTTCTTCTTTTCCTGAGGTGGACTCATTAAAGAGAGGGCCAAGCTCCAGCTCCTCATCAGATTCGCTCCCGAATGTAGGCACCTGTGATCCCCCGGCGTTAACCATGCGACAATCACCGGTAGTTCTGTTAAACCCCTAGGTCATATTTTTCCGCTCCAGACGAGTTTTGCGTTTCTCCCGCTTAAAATGTTGTCGATGGGCAACATATCCTTGCCACCATCTATCGAAAGTTTTGCACTCTTCAGTGGGGTGCGAAATCTTCTGATGATATAAGCAATAGGAGGGGTGCATTTCCGCTTCACCAGTAATGTTTCCTTCGGAGGATGGTAGCTTCATGCCCATTGATATGGCCTTAGTAAACCTTTTCCTCACCTTGAATTTGCTTTTGTCCGTAGTGGATGTATTTTGCTCCAGCGGAAGTGTCTCAGCTCTTTCGTCAAGTCGCTGGTGCTTGGCCCTTTCAAATATAGCCGCCTCGCGTTCTCGATCAGCTTTACTTTTTAAGAGAGCTTCATTGAGGAATGCGCCAATTACTTCATCCGATGGCCACAGAATTTTTGATTCAGGATCTGCCCCCAGCGTTTCAGTACAAGGAGTCTCCTCATCGTCCATGAACGAATGGGAAATCACATGACAGCTCTCCATATATTCTTCAGATTCATCAGATGAACTTTCTCCCTCATCTTCCTCTTGAAAGACATGATTGAGGAACTCTTGGAGTGTAATGGGAGTCCGTGCCTTCTGGTTGTATTCCTCCAGTGCGTCAATTTGTTTTTGCAAGTCCGTGCGCTTGTCGCCAGGCTTTACGGGCTTCTTTGATTTCTTTTTCTTCTTCTTCGAAGATTTTGACGGCTGGTTGCGAGTGCTTGAGCCACCACTATTGGTCTTTGGAGTTGGACGTAGCTTCAACATCCCTTCAATGACCTGCGGTTCCAACGGGTTCTTCTACTTGATCGCTGGGCACACTTGAAGATCGTTTAGCATCCTCTTTGTCTTGGCTGATAAGACAACCTCCCAAGGAGCTTCTTCAACGACGGAGCATGTTGCCCCCGGCGTATTCATCCCCTTAGATGTGTGGGGCTGCGGGGGATTCACCTTCCATTTGTCAGATAACACGAACTTGCCCTGTCGGTACTGGTCTTCAAGCCAATTTTTGAAGACGTAGCAATCTTCGATCGGATGACCCAGTACTCGATGATAAGGACAGTAGTTGGGCTCATTGACATCATTTGGTTGCGACAGACGTTTTGGATCCGGCAGATTTATGAGTCGGTTGCGCAACGCCAGCTCGAATAACCTTCTCGTTTTATCTTGAGGAAATGAGTAAGAACGTCCTAGCCTCTCCTCAAGGGCTACGTACGGGCGCATATTATTTTGACGAACAACCGGCTTCGAGCTGCTCGGTTGTTGTTGAGCATTAGCGACAACGATCGCTTTTCCCTTCCCCTTATCATTTCGGGAGTCCGTCTTTAGAAGAGGGGGTTTATGGCCCATCTGATCCATTTGCGCTAGCTTGTCAATCAAGGCCTGGAAGGTAGTCGGCTTGAAAAACATCATAAATTGCGAGATGGTTGCTTGCGGATCAAGGGTTCCCACAAACATACCCACCGCGGGAGCTTCTTCAATGCGCTGCTCGCACTTCGACTATATGTTCTGCCACCGTATAGCATATTGAACCCATGTCTCGCCTGGCTTTACCCTGGCGTTAATCAGTGCCGTAATCGGGGTGCGTTCACTGGCGCTTGCAAAACGCTGAGTAAACAACAACTCTATCTCCGCGAAGGTCTTGATAGAGTCGTTCGGGAGCTCAGAGTACCACTCGAACGCCGTATCTGATAAACTTCCAACAAACTGGCAAAGCAAAAGCTTGTCATCACCGCCGGTGTTGCCGCAGAGTGCCCTGAACTGGGCGACATGCTGGTGAGGATTGCCCGTCCCCTTGTAGACATGGAACTTGGGAATTGTGTAACCGGGCGGGTACTTGATTTGGTCGTACCAACTTGGATATGGCCGCCCCGTTTTTACGACCTGGCCAGCTGCTTCAGTCGCATGATGAACCCGTATTTGTTGGGCTTTGTACTCGTCCAAATCAGCTTTGGAGATTGTATCCTCCTTAGCTGTTGATAGAGCTGGCGGAGGATTTGACGTCTCTCCCCTATCGTCTTCAAGGACGATCGGGGGATCTTCGGCCGGAGGATCTTGTTGGATCATCATCCCCGCCATGTCTTGGAATAGGAGGCCCATACGCTTTATGTTAGCTGCTTGTTCAGCAGCCTCTTTGTCCTTCTTCTTCAATATTCGACGAAGGAATTCGGCGTCGGTTTCTTCCTCTTGCCGTTCATCCGAGGAAGTTTCAGGGTTTTCTTTTGGCCCAGTAAGTGCGGCCATAGCGTTCATCATCTCTTGGAGCTTCTGCTGCTGCTCCTGCGCTTTGGTCACTGATCGCGTAAGCGGTCGATGACCCGTAGATATGCGACTATCCCCTTTACCAGACTCCACGTAGACGGTATGAACTACAATGCCCCCTGACTTAGGGCGTTTGGGTTCACCACCTTTGATATTCGTCGTCGGCGTATGGACTTTTTCTGGCCTTCTTCTCTTATGGGCCGTAGAAGTTGAGGGGGCCGTTGCTTCGGGCACCCAAGCGGTCGTCGCCTTTCGTTGCTTGACCGGAGGATTTTCTTCTTCCCGACCTTTCGACTTCTTCTGTTGGCGAGAGAACTTAGGATCAATCACAGATTCTCGGACTCGTCGCCATGTCTTGTAGATCTTGGAGGACAGCGATCGAGGAGATTGCTCTGGCTTTTCTGCTTCCATGGCAGTCTCTACTGGTGGAGGAGATCTTTTTAGCGTAGCAGTTGGAGAGTTCTTACGCACCCTCCTTAACGGTTCAAAGCTGTTCCCAGTTGGAACAGCAGCATCAACTTCCACCGTTGGAGCGGGTGGAGTTAGCCCCGAGGGGGAGTTGCCCCCAGTCTTCCTCACTCGGCGCTAGTGGCGACGTCGAGCATGACGAGCCGTTGGGACTGGCTCGACGATAGGGAAAGCTTCATCTTGCCCCCTGTCCGAATGAGGCGCTGCTGGTGCCAGCCTCTTAAAGACGGAGGTCATCCTTTGAGTGGCAATATTCAATCTGTCAAAGACAGATCCTCGAGCAGGGGCAGGAGCTGGAATAGTCAGCCTTGAAAAGACTGACTCCTTGACAGGAGAAGCCGCTTTGGCGACTTCGGGAGCAGCCGTCTTCTTTAGGATGGCCTTCTCAGGTATCATGGGCTTTTTGGCGGCCCCTTTGGAGTTCAGGCTCAGTCTGGTGAAGACCGAGGAGTTGGATGACCCGTTGATAGGGGCCGTGGGAGTAGCAAGTCGATCGAAGACCGACTTCTTTGAAGCTTCCGGTATGGGTATTGGCAGGGTGAAGCTTGCAGGAGGAATCATGGTCCTGAAAAACAGGCCGGTGGTGGCCTGAGTCACTTTCTCCACAGGCATAGTAAGGACGGAGGCCGCCTGAGGCCCATATGCTATACCTCCAGGTGAGGTGGAGCGTCGGTTGCATTGGCACTTCGAGCAGTTCGAGCAATTGGAGGCCATTGATGCTTGATTTCTGCGCCAGGCAAAAGACCAAATCTTAGTAACTTGCAACCCAAAGGCAACCATTAACAAACCGCGATTCGTTCGCGAAGACGACACACAAAGTGTGGAGTGGAAAGAGGAAAAGGTCCCACCGGGCGTGCCAGAATCTGTTCCCCTCCGAATGGCGGCCGAGACATTAGGACGTCTTGCCTGAGATTCGGGGCAGATGCTATTTGGTTTTATCCGTCTACCTCTCCGAAGATGCCAAGTTGATTTATGGCACCATGTATCGGAGGTTTAGACGGATGCGACCGATGTAGCAGACTTCGTCAGATTCCCCCTCGTTAGAGGGGTTTTTGATTGTGGGGACGCTTTTCCCAGCAGGTGCAAGCCCCTGCAGTTAATTACGCTACCGCATCGCGGTAGCCACTTTCTCCTTCTCCAGAATTTTACTTCGTGTCGTATGTGTTTGTTTTGTTTGTGGATGCCCGTGGATTGTATATAGAGACTAAGTTATGCCGTCGCCCGTAGGACGTGGATTAGTCCAAATCCGTATTTACTTAGATTTGGGTTTGGTGTTTTAGTTTAAGGATACGTTAGCCATATTGAGGCTAAGATCAACTTAAACGTTCGTTAAGGATACGTTAGTCTGATTTGAGACTAAGATCAACTTAACGGGATCGTTTGGATCCGACAAAAGAGCATTTGGGGGCTCTATTGTTCCAGTTTAGGGACATAGTGGTCCATGTTCCAGTTTAGGGACATAGGGGTCCATATTCCAATTTAGGGACGTGGTGGTCCATAGGTAGTTTAAGGACATTGCGGTCCATTGCCCGTTTAGGGACATGGGGGGGTCCATGTTCCAGTTTAGGGACATAGGGTTCCATATTCCAGATTAAGGACGTGGTGGTCCATAGGTAGTTTAAGGACGCTTAAGTCCGTGAGTTTAAGGACCCCACAGTCCGTGTTATAGTTTAAGGACGCATACGTCCGTGGGTTTAAGGATCCCACAATCCGTCTTTTGGTTTAAGGACGCTTAAGTCCATGAGTTTAAGGACCCCACAGTCCGTGTTGATGTATGGTTGTCGGGACCCGTCACCTCTCTGACGTCGTTGAAGGATTACAACGATAGGAGTCAAAGGAGTTCGGAGATGTACTCTTGAACCGGATATACATTGATTTAAGGGAGCAGTCGTGCTCGGTCAATTTAATTTGAGCACTTATGGCCATGATTGGGTTAAGTCCAGTTGAAAATGTTCAACATTTTTATTTATTTTTGGTCTATTAGACCTATGCTAGGGCTTTGCCCACATAATGCATTGCATTACTTTTTATTTTTGTTTGGGCTCTACCCAAAAAGGATGCAGAGCATCAATTTTACTTGGGCTCTGCCCTTTTATTGCTTTGCAATTTATTTTGGCCTACTAGGTCTTTTTGATTTGGGCCTGGCCCTTTAACAAAAGAAATGCATTGCATTTGTCAGGCGCTTTGCGCCAATCGCTGAGCGCAAGTGCTTGTGGTGACGACACGTATCACGCAAGCACAGTGCGCTGCGCCAGTGCGCTGCGCTTGCGCTGCTGACACATGGCGTGCTCTAGTGAGTTGCGCCAGTTTCAAAGAGCAAGGCTCTATTTCAAAAGCGCATAGCGCGAGTTGTTCTGGAGCTGACACGTGGCGCTCTCTGGTGGCTTGCACTAACCCAAGAGCGCAACAGTGCAGTTTTGCAAGTGCAAGGCACTATTAACTTGAGAATCTTTTAGATTCCAGAACCAATGGTTCATAAAAGAAGTGCAAAGCACTGTTTGATTTCTTGATCCAATTTAGATCAAAGAAAACAAGTATTTTCTTATTTTTCTTGATCTCAGAGAACCAATGGTTCATAAGTGCAAAGCACTATTATTATTTTTTTGTTTTTTATTGAAGATCATTGATCTTGTTCTTAGATCAATGATCTACTAGAAGAAATTCTTCTATCTTAAAGGTTTTTACCTTTTTCTTCTTGAAATTTCTTCAGAATTCTCTCTGTTTGAAGTTCTTGATTTTTCACAATGTTGATGCCTTTGAATTGAGGTCTAGGGGCCTTTATATAGTGCCCATAAATTTGTTAAAGAGATTCTTCTCTGAGTGATTTGGGGAATTTTCCCTACCGTTGGATCTTTGATCCAAGGGCTTCTGTTTTACAGAAGGCAATCTTCTTGTTTTAACAAGAACAGAAAATTCTTACTCGAATTTAATTCTGTTTGGCGCAAACGCCCCAGTGCATGACACGTGTCAAGCAGCGCAAAGCGCAGCACAACTGCGATGACACGTGTCGCGCAGCTCAACTGCGCTGACACGTGTCTCGCAGCTCACGGCGTAGCACAACTGCACTTGCGCATCTGCGCTGACACGTGTCGCGCAGCGCACGGCGCAGCGCATCAGCGCTTGCGCAACTGAAGCGTTACTTCCTTTAATTTTGTTTTAAATAGAGCTTTGCTCTGATTGGGCGCGCTGCCTTGGGTGCTGCGCTCTCTGCGCTGGCGTGCCTGATTCTGACACGTGGCGCCCTGTGCGTAGCGCAGAGGATCTGAAGCGTTGCTTCATTATTAAAGTTTAAATTTTCAAAGTAGAGCTTTGCTCTGATTGGGGAAAGATGAAGCTTTGCTTCATCTCCCGCCTTGGAATTTGAACAGAGCTTTGCTCTGATTGGGGTAAACATAAGCTATCATGCTTAACTCATGTAGAGAATTAACCAAAGCATGAGGTTAAGGGTTGGGTTAACTAAATATCCTTAAGAATGACAAAAGAGTTGACTTTGTCAATGTTTCCACAAGCTTCATGAAATCTTGAGAACTTTGACAAAGTCTTTCTCTTTTGTTATTCTTAAGATATAAACAAAACCCTAATCTTTACCCTAATCTTGGTATAAGTCTCATACACCCATCTTTGATGTATCATCAACCATGACACAATCATTTGTACACAAATATATATCACATATACACTTATGCATAATCAAGTGAGAAAATAAATCTTAATTGAGCTAATACTAGTTAATGTAATATAATATATCAAATATATAATTATACATTAAATTATTAAATCAACTCTTGATTTAATAACCCGGCTATAACCGACTAATATTTTGTGTAACAACTTATCGAATCAACACTTGATCCGATAACCCGGTTATATCGCATAGAACCGATCAATGTCACGAATCGCGAGAATAGAATACAGTATCTCATATCGTATTAATCTCGGTCCTGCACATATCACATATGTGCTCCTACTCCGTTTCGCTTGAGCCAGGAAACCTCTGTGTAGGACTCTAAAGACTCGTCAATACGCCAGCAGTAGGTGATGATCATATCAAACACCCACAAGCCGCAAGCGGTCTGCTAAACGTAACGGCCACCCGGGTATTGAGTGATCAGAAGATCAACAAGAAAGCCTGTACATTCTCTTATGAATCCAATCAGTAACACTCCCGTACAATCCGGTCTCGTTGTCTGATTTGTCGCATATCTCGCCTGGGGGTGGTAAACGTCAGACCCCAGTAGCTCGATAAGTCGTGTCGATATGAGGTCTATAACAGTTCGAGAAACTTCTGATAACACTTACCAGTAAATCTCAGCAACCCTGGCCAGGGATTTCCGGTTATAGCCAATCGAACACAGCACAACATCAACTCCCTATACCGGGAGAGACGAATCCCCTCCTATCGCTCATTGCCTCCATGTGATTCGGGACTGTACCCAAAAGCCACCTTTTTGCACGCCCTCTTGGACGTGGTATGATGGAAATCAAAGCATAGTGGGAATCACACAAGACTCTATGACGATCTCGGGTCAACAGACTACTCTGTACCAGTGTCACCGGAGAACTGCCATCTGACGTGATGTATAATACCATCTGGGAGTTCTCGGCGAGTCCGTCCAGTGTACCCAGTCTCCACTGAGCACCCGAACACCATCCTTGATGTCAAACACCGATTGATATGGGATCATCTATCGCCCATCATATGGGTCAAGATGCGTATACGCTAGTCTACTCTGGTGTATCGATGCCCTGTCTCGATACACCCTCGACTAGGAACAGTTATAGGATGTACTCGTCGACTACCATGGCCCCACTAGTATGATCTCATCATAGTCCCAGTAGTCGAGTACATATCCTAAGGGCTTTATCAACATGTAACATAGAGGCAATCAGAGTACATGTTAAGATAAAGTACAACCAGATAGCATACTATCATATCGAGCAAGAAAGTCCTCCCTATATATGTCCTAGCATCCACTACAATATACATCGTATGTACAGTAATGGCCTATAGGGCATACATATAACTAACAATCTCCCACTTGCACTAGGGCCATCTGTTGTGGTATCACATACCCAACAATTAGCTGTGGTTGAAGTATCTCATACTCAACCATCTCATAAAAGTCTCTACTGGGAAAAAAAGGCCTTTGTGAGTGGATCCGTTCTGTTGTCCTCTGTGTCTACTCTCCTAACCTTGATCTCCCTGGAGATCAACCATCTCCATGATCAGGTGATACTGCCTAAGAATTATATCTGGATTTCTGATGGGACGGGGGTTCCTTGGCAAAAGCCACAACTCCATTGTCACACAATGGTAGGAACGAAGTTCATCTCATGAACTTATATATCCAGACTGCCTCTTTGGTAGCATCCTTGGTAACGATGTATCTTGCCTTTAATCGTCTAGTAAGTCACGGTATCTAGCTTGGAACTCTTCCAACATACCGTCCTTCCACTGAGGGTAAAGACAAAGCCTGCAACTGACATTCAGTCGTCCTTATCACCCTGGAACTTTTCCAGTGATTCTCTCCCGGATCAATTGATACCATCTCACTACAACTAGTAAGAATCCTAACATCCAATTAGATCTATCTCATAGATCCAAAAACCCAGGATTTAGGAGGTATCACTTTGATCCTATATGGAGAGTCCTTGTGATAAGCGGAGATTGACCGAGCGTAGCATATGAAATTCCTTCCCTATCAAGAGTATGTCATCCACGTGCTCTACGAGGATCACCACCATACTCCTTACTACCTTTTTGTAGATACAAGGTTCATCTACCATTTTGATGAAGTCAAACTCTTTGACTACCACATCAAAACAGATGTTCCAACTCCGCGATGCTTGCTTTATCATATAAAACATCTTGCACACGTTTCCGCTGCTCCCACTGTCTACGAAGCCCTCTGGCTGTGTACTTATAGACGCTCTCTTCTAAAACATCATTTAGAAAAGCAGTCATGACACCCAACCACCAGATATCGTAGTCATGGTATGTAGCCGTGGCAAGTAGGATCTGGATGGACTTAAGCATAGCTTTGAAAGTCTCAACTTTTCCATGTACACCTAGTAATCTTCTCAAGATATACTTTCTCCTGATGGGGATTTAACCCTTCAGATAGAGCAACCAAAGTCCATACTTTGTTGGTGTATAAGGATTCCATCTTAGATCGATAAGCATCCAGCCATTCTTACAGAGTCCCACTCCTGATGGCCAGCTCGAAACTAGTTGGGTCATCATCTCATGATGCAATCCTCGCTCCTACTGTCATAGAGAAACCGAAGTATCTTTCAGGTGGGTGAGGAACCCTACTAGATCGGCGGAGAGGCTGAGGTTCGTTGGAAACTATTGAATCCTTTGGTTCTACCATATCATCAGTTGCAGTTTGTATAGCTGGAACATTTCCAGTTCTACATAACAGACCTTGCCTTGAGATTTTCCGGATTTTGCTTTTAGACATAGGCCGGACAACCCCAAATCTTAACAAACTTAAGATATGGGCTCTTCCCTTTCCATATCACATATGAAGTGGTAGGCAACTGATTTGATTTGAACCCTATTCAATAGGTATGCAGCTTCTCAAGTGCATAACTCCCAAAAGAAAATAGGAAACTCAGTAGTACTCATCATAGAGCACACCATATCACATAGGGTGTGATTGCTCTGCCCCGATACACCGACGTGCTGTGCTGTATACGGAGGAGTAATGCTGAGAGAGAATCTCATTCTCCTTTAGAATAGTCCAGGAATTCCGTGCTCAAGTATTCTCCTCCTTGATCTCATCAAAGGACATAATACTTATACCCGTTTTTTGGTTCTCTACTTCTAACTTATATTCTGTGAATATCTCAAAAGCTTCGGACCTATATTTCAACAGGAACATATGTCTGAATCTTAAGAGATCATCAGAGAATGTAATGAAGTACAAAGAATCGGTCTTGGCATGTATAGACGGGGGACCATCATACATCATCATGTATCAATCCCAAAAGTTCACTAACTCTTTCTCTGTTTCTAATAAACGGAGCTGTGGTCATCTTATCTCTGTGACATGACCGGCAAGTTTCATAAGATGTAAATTTAAACTAATTTAAATATGCATCTAAATGTAACTTGGCTAGTCGGGTCGCATTGATATGACCTAGTCTACAATGCCTCAAGAAGGATTCGTTCATTTCTGAACTCTTCCTCTCGTGTGTGTTCTGTATACTAAGAACTGTAGTTTGATTTAGAACGTTAATGCTTTTAGATAACGTGCCTGAACCGATCAAGTCTTGATATAGGAAATGTTCAAAACATTATCCAACAATACAAAATTATATCCTTCTTTACTAATAAAGAGATTAATATGATGTTGTATATCAGGTTCGGTATCTAATAACATTCGTTCAGAATCAATGTATTCTGGTAATACAGGGTGATAGTGACCAACAGACTTGGTTGCAACACTTGCACCGTTTTCTGTCTCATGAAACTTATCACCCGTTCTCAGTTCTCAACCTTTCTGTAGCCCATGTAACAGATTACATATGCGGGATCCTGATCCGGTATCTCATACCCAGGACGTAAAGGATACTGATAAACAGTTCTCTGTAATGAACACACCCGAAGAAGATGCATCAGCATGCACTTTCTTCGTTTGGGCGGCACGGGAAATCTGGTATTCCCTAATTTCCTGCTTTGTCTTATAACAATTATAAGTTGGAGCGGGACCAACGTTCCCCAGCTCAGTATAACAAGCGGGTTCGGTCAATTCTTCCGTATTATTATCTTGATTAAGGCGTGATATGGTCGCTACCTGGAGAGAGAGAGAGAAGAAAACACTCATCGTATGCTCTTGCAAGATTAGATTGGTTATCTAATATATCTAATCAGGATGTCTCCCACTGTTTTAATCAAATCTTCCTTCAAACCCTAAAAGGAAAGACTAGCCGGGATTAATTACACGCTACAAGTTCGCCAATCTTTCAGCCAGGCCTGTGTCGGTACTTTGAGGGAGGTTCCCCGTGCTTTCGCACAGACCTAATTAATGTAAACTTCGTTTTCCCAGAGGCGTAACCCCGTTGACACCTTTCTAGACACCTACTTGATCGGCTAATTGTAATGTGTAAAACTCTCCCAGGAGTAACTCTTACTCGCAGCGGGTATCGGGATCCAACTATCTCATAGAAGGTATGCAATCTCATTGCAAATTTCAACACTTGAAATTTCCAATAATATTTTGCCCCAAGCGATCTATGACCTTGACAAGGTCAACAAACCATAGACCGCAAGTCAAGTTCAACCCGTCATTTCCTGATTGAATTAAACCCACCCGCACGACCCTTGACAAGGTCAACAAAGTCGCATGACTACCCTAATCCAATCGCATCATATGCTTATGCAGATAAGCATAAATAGCTACCGCACACTACGCCTTGACAATGTCAACAAACGCAGCACGAATACTATGAAGTACTTATCTGAAATGACGGAGGGCTACGACGGGTTTTTCAGAAAACCCTTTGCGTAATGAACTTGATATCGTTGTAGAATCGAGTGATTTTAAATGGAGTGTTTTTGAGGCTTTTCTAGTTTTGCTAAAGGGGTCACTCCCGGTGAAGGGATCGTCGGCCCTTTCCTCATCGAATAAGGTGCAGGATATATCATATATACCACTATGCAAAGCAAGAACTATAGAAGCAATCAAAAGACAAACCGAGTTTGTAGCATCTGCTAGTTTCACTAAAGAGGTCACTCCCGGTGAAGGGATCTCGGCTCTTTCCTTATCGAATAAGGTGCTGGATGTTCTACAAGGAACACCGCTATGCAAAGCAAGAACTAGAGCTACCAGTTTTTAAACAAGTTTCTACAACATCTTAGGTTTCTTTTATTTCATTAATCTCATTAATGAAGTTCCATTTTATTATGCTTCACAAGCATCAGATATGAAACGAAATCAACAATATATAATATATATCTCATATATATAATATAAACATTCGTCTCAGGCAGTAATATGATCTCATCACAGAACATTGCAGCAGAAGAACATTTATGAAATATTGGATATACTAGGACGTCCGTGTTTTCAATACGAGCCTGTATAAAACACGGATTCCACGGTCGCGATGAATAGCCAAACCCACATCCCTAGACCCTTACGAGAGCGGCAAGCAACACTGCCAATTCTAGGGTTAGGAGACCCGGTCTCGACTCCTCGAGATGGTCTCCCACTGGACCCTAGAACTCGGTTACCTGTGCTCCCCGACTTGGGTCCACCTAATGCGAAAAAGTAAATAATATACAATGGTGACATCATCCTCAGCCCGGAAGTGCCCCAATAAAAGAATATTACATACAAATGAATTTTACATGAAAGAAAAAGAAAAAACTCTCATCTCACATAAAACCCCCGGCTATTCAAAACGCGACGATCTAATATAACATATCACAGCAACACATAATATCTCATATCATCAACGTAAGCAAGTATGCGTATCCCGATTGTCGTTGATGTATAGCAACGAAACCGGCGATACACCACATACTACGCTTACGGTTACAGAAAAGAAAGTGTAAAACTACAACAGTTGGAATCCGCAACCTTCTTAGACATCGCATGCCTAACCAAATGAATTCCTTAGACATCGCATGCCTAACAATTATAAACCCCGCATTTTAGTCTCATTATCGAAAACTCTTTTCAATATCAAGTCGGGCAATTCAACAAGATTCCCGACATCCTGATCGAATGCTCGTCGCAAACTTTAGTAGACGGCCGCACCCCCAGATGCCGTCGACGAAGTGCACTAAGGCGGAACACCGCTGCCGCGAGCACCTGAACGGATGCTTTCGGCGACGGGGTTCTCCTCAGTCACTTGGTCGGGGCTATGGGGCGTGGCTATCTATTAAGTTTACCCGGCGAGTATCCGCATACGCTACGTGATTGCGACGGACTTTTGATCGCATCAAAATCCCGTGGCAACCGATCATTTGAGACTGAACTGCTAGATTTATAACATTCAAATTAGTTATCTCATAACTACCTGTGGATTCCAAATATTGTATCACATTCCAGATAAATAGACAATGTTAAACTTTCCGATCGAATAATCAAACACCCAAGATTTCCCCAATATATCTCAACACTTGAAATCAGTTTAAAAACATCCATCACATGCCACAGTACCAATAGTCCAGCCGTAGAAGGGTCAAGCCAACGCCTCACATGTGGCACGCCGTACTGCCGCAAACCCTAAGGTTTAGAGGCAGTTCAAGACGGTCACATAATCGAGTTAAGCTTTGTTGTCTTCTAGAGGGTCCACCGCGTTACTTGCACGACTTAGAACGTTCTTAAACTCGAGAAAAAAAATCCAACTTTTGAAAAATTTTCCGACAGGGGAAAAAGTGAGTTATTGATATCCGTTCGAACATTTTAACAGTTTCTAAAAATTACCCGGACAAACTAAACAAAGTTAAATTATCCGATCGAATCAACGAGTCCCCAATACAACCCTAGAAAACTCAACACTTGAGTGTAATTAAAAAATTCCCAGAAAAATTTGCCAAGAAAGGACCTAAGAATAAATATATGAAATTCCAGGGACTAATTCACAATTTTGGCTGCGGAACCGCCGCCAAACCCTTGGTTTGGCCTCAGTTCCGTGGTCATCTGAGCGAATTAGTGGGCAGTACTTCACAGTAATTCTTAGTTTTTCCTGCTTATTTTTTTGAGCATTTTTAATTCATAAAAAATCACATTTTTGGAAAATGTCCAGAGAAGGGTTCGTGTCGGGGTTTCCGGGTTCGATCGGACTTTAAACTTCGCTCAGACTTTGCCTAAACCTCTAGCTTGGCTCTGATACCACTGTAGGGTTGCTGGGCATGCGCACAAGGGTCTACGAGGCATCAACCATGCCCGATTAAAAAATTAGCCGTGCCGAACAACCTAAAGCCGGATCTTTAAACTAGAGTTTAGGTGAAAACAAGCATGTTAAACTCTTTAACACTAAGTGAGAGGGATTACAACCTTTGTAGATCCGGTCCTTCACTTCTTAAGCTCCGTGTAGATGTCCCCTTCGCTGCGATCGTGAACTCCGGACTCTAGAGAAGCTCCATAAGAAGAACGAACGTGCTTGCTTCGATGACTTCGAGGCCGAAGATGATCTACGTCGGGGAGACACTAACTCAAGCTATTCCTTCACTAGGTCAAGAACTTTGTGAAGAGAACACACTCTACTACATGGCAAGTGGTAGAGGATGAAGAAGTAGAAAGTGGGCTCACTTTAGAATTGATTTTCTCACACTTTTTCTCATGGCACCATTGGAGCTAGTAAGCTTTTCATGGAGCTTGATGAAGAAGAAGAAGAAGAAAGAATAATATCATCATATGAATTATTATCCTCTCAATAATGTAACCATGGGTGAGTTAAGCTATCATGCTTAACTCATGTAGAGAATTAACCAAAGCATGAGGTTAAGGGTTGGATTAACTAAATATCCTTAAGAATGACAAAAGAGTTGACTTTGTCAATGTTTCCACAAGCTTCATGAAAGCTTGAGAACTTTGACAAAGTCTTTCTCTTTTGTTATTCTTAAGATATAAACAAAACCCTAATCTTTACCCTAATCTTGGTATAAGTCTCATACACCCATCTTTGATGTATCATCAAGCATGACACAATCATTTGTACACAAATATATATCACATATACACTTATGCACAATCAAGTGAGAAAATAAATCTTAATTGAGCTAATACTAGTTAATGTAATATAATATATCAAATATATAATTATACATTAAATTATTAAATCAACTCTTGATTTAATAACCCGGCTATAACCGACTAATATTTTGTGTAACAACTTATCGAATCAACACTTGATCCGATAACCCGGTTATATCGCATACAACCGATCAATGTCACGAATCGCGAGAATAGAATACGGTATCTCATATCGTATTAATCTCGGTCCCGCACATATCACATATGTGCTGCTACTCCATTTCGCTTGAGCCAGGAAACCCCTGTGTAGGACTCTAAAGATTCGTCAATACGCCGGCAGTAGGTGATGATCATATCAAACACCCACAAGCCGCAAGCGGTCTGCTAAACGTAACGGCCACCCGGGTATTGAGTGATCAGAAGATCAACAAGCAAGCCTGTACATTCTCCTGTGAATCCAATCAGTAACACTCCCGTACGGTCCGGTCTCGTCGTCTGATATGTCGCATATCTCGCCTAGGGGTGGTAAACGTCAGACCCCAGTAGCTCGATAAGTCGTGTCGATATAAGGTCTATAACAGTTTGAGAAAATACTGGTAACACTTACCAGTAAATCTCAGCAACCCTGGCCAGGGATTTCCGGTTATAGCCAATCGAACACAGCACAACATCAACTCCCTATACCGGGAGAGACGAATCCCCTCCTATCGCTCATTGCCTCCATGTGATTCGGGACTGTACCCAAAAGCCACCTTTTTGCATGCCCTCTTGGATGTGGTATGATGGAAATCAAAGCACAGTGGGAATCACACAAGACTCTATGACGATCTCGGGTCAACAGACTACTCTGTACCAGTGTCACGGAGAACTGCCATCTGACGTGATGTATAAATACCATCTGGGAGTTCTCGGCGAGTCCGTCCAGTGTACCCAGTCTCCACTGAGCACCCGTACACCATCCTTGATGTCAAATACCGATGGATATGGGATCATCCATCGCCCATCATATGGGTCAAGATGCGTATACGCTAGTCTACTCTGGTGTATCGATGCCCTGTCTCGTTACACCCTCGACTAGGAACAGTTATAGGATGTACTCATCGACTACCGTGGCCCCACTAGTATGATCTCATCATAGTCCCAGTAGTCGAGTACATATCCTAAGGGCTTTATCAACATGTAACATAGAGACAATCAGAGTACATGTTAAGATAAAGTACAACCAGATAGCATACTATCATATCGAGTAAGAAATTCCTCCCTATATATGTCCTAGCATCCACTACAATATACATCGTAAGTACAATAATGGCCTCTAGGGCATACATATAATTAACACATATGTCCAAGCATCCACTATAATATACAATCATGCACAATAATGGCCTCTATGGCATACATATAACTAACAATCTCCCACTTGCACTAAGGCCAGTTGTTGTAGTATCTCATACCGAACATCCCAAAAAGTCTCTCAAATTGTATATGGGGGAGGGCCTTCGTGAGTGGATCTGCCGTGTTATTCTTCGTGTCAACTCTCCTGACCTCGATCTCCCGACGATCAACTATCTCCCGGATCAGGTGATACCGTCTAAAAATATGTCTGGATCGCTGATGGTACCGGGGTTTCTTGGCCAAAGCCACAACTCCATTATTATCACAATACAAAGGTTTTGGATGCTCAATGGATGGAACCGCACCAAGTTCAGTTATGAACTTCTTCATCCAGACAGCCTCTTTGGCAGCATCGTTGGTAGCGATGTATTCAGCCTCCATCGTCGAATCTGCTACGGTATCTAGCTTGGAACTCTTCCAACATACCGTCCCTCCACTGAGGGTAAAGACAAAACCCGAGACCGACTTACAGTCGTCCTTATCATTCTGGAAGCTCGAATCGGTAAAGGACTCGACATGGAGTTCACCGTTACCATACACCAAGAACAATTCTTTAGTCCTTCTCAAGTACTTAAGAATATTCTTCACAGCTGTCCAGTGCTTTTCTCCAGGATCTGATTGACACCTACTCATTACATCTAGTGAGTATTATACATCCACCTAGATCTATCTCTATAGATCTTAATCCCAGGATGTAGGAGGCATCACCTAGATCTTTCATGGAGAAACTGTGATAAGTAGAGCTTGACCGAGTGTAGCATATGAACATCATTTCCTATCAAGAGTATGTCATCCACGTACAGTACGAGGAAGACAACCTTACTCTCTACAACCTTCTTGTATATACAAGGTTCATCTACGTTTTTGATGAAGTCAAACTCTTTGACTGCCACATCAAAAAAAATGTTCCAACTCCGCGATGCCTGATTTAATTCGTAGATTGATTTAAGCAGCTTGCAAACCTTTCCGTTGCTCCCACTATCTACGAAGCCCTCTGGCTGTGTCATGTACACGCTCTCTTCTAAATCACCATTTAGTAAAGCGATCTTGACGTCCGTCTGCCAGATTTTATAGTCATGGTATGCAGCGTTGGAAAGTAGGATCCGGATGGACTTTAAGCATACCCACTGGAGAAAAGGTTTCATCATAATCCATACCTGGTCGTTGACAAAAACCTTTTGCTACAAGTCTAGCTTTGAAAGTCTCAACTTTTCCATCTACACCAAGTTTCTTCTTAAAAATCCATTTGCTCCCGATAGGTTTTACCCCTTCAGGTGCAACTTCCAAAGTCCATACTTTGTTGGTGTACATAGATTCCATCTCAGATTGCATAGCATCCAGCCATTTCACAGAGTCCCCACTTATGATGGCCTTCTCGAAACTAGTTGGGTCATCATCTTCCATGATGCAATCCTCATTCCCACCGTCAATGAGAAAAGCGTAGTATCTCTCAGGTGGATGAGGAACCCTACTAGATCTGCGGAGAGGTTGAGGTTCGTTGGGGACTACTGAATCCTCCGGTTCTACCAAATCATCAGTCGTAGTTTGTGTAGCTGGAACTTCTTCCAGTTCTACCTCATTGCCACTAATTTCTTTCACAAAAAATTCCTTTTCTAAAAAGGTGGCATGCCGAGAAACAAACACCTTTTGTTCCTCGGTGTGGTAGAAGATATACCCCCGCAAAAGTTTGGGATATCCAACAAACTTGCAAAGAACTAACCTTGTCTCGAGCTTGTCCGGATGTTGTGTTTTCACATATACCGGACAACCAAATTTCTTAACATAGGCCGGACAACCCCACATCTTAATGAAATTAAGATATGGTCTCTTCCCCTCCCATATCTCATATGAAGTGGTAGGCACTGATTTGGTTGGAGCTCTATTCAATAGGTATGCGGCTGTCTCAAGCGCATAACCCCAAAAGGAAATAGGCAACTCAGTAGTACTCATCATAGAGCGCACCATATTTAATAGGGTGCGATTCCTCCGCTTAGATACACCATTATGCTGTGGTGTATACGGAGGAGTAAGCTGAGAGAGAATCCTATTCTCTTTTAAATAATCCAGGAACTCCATGCTCAAGTATTCTCCTCCCCGATCAGATCGAAGGATTTTAATACTTTTACCTGTTTGGTTCTCTACTTCACACTTATATTCCTTGAATTTCTTAAAAATTTCAGATTTGTGTTTCAACAAGAACACATATCCGAACCTTGAGAGATCATTGGTGAATGTAATAAAGTACGAGGAACCATTCCTGGCATGTGTAGACATAGGACCGCATACATCACTATGTATCAGTCCCAAGAGTTCAGTAGCTACTTCTCCGTGTCCAGTAAACGGAGTTTTGGTCATCTTGCCTTTGAGACATGATTGGCAAGTTTCATAAGTTGTAAATTCGAACGGATTCAAATATCCATTTTTATGTAACTTAGCTAGTCTTGTCGCATTGGTATGATCTAGTCTACAGTGCCACAAGAAGACTTAGTTTATTTCTGAACTTTTCCTCTTGTGTGTGTTCTGTATGTTAAGAACTGCATTTTGATTCAGAACGTATATACCGTTACTTAACGTGCCAAAACCAATCAACACTTGATTTAGGAAAATGTTCATAACATTATCCTCCAATACAAAATTATATCCATCTTTATGTAATATAGATACTGATATAATATTGCACATCATTTCTGGTACGTAATAACAGTCATTCAGAATCAATGTATTACCATTAGGTAATACTAGGTGATATGTACCAACTGCTTTGGCTGCAACCATTGCACTATTCCCTACTATGAGAGAATGATCACCTATTCTCAGTTCTCTACCTTTCTTTAGCCCATATAACATATTATAAATGTGGGATCCTGATCCAGTATCTAATACCCAGGACGTAGAACAAACTGAGAAACAATTCTCAGTAACGAACACATCCGAAGAAGATGCATCAACATGCTCATTCCTCATTCGGGTGGCATGGGAATCCTGATATTCCCCTATTTTCTGCTCAGCCTTATAACAATTATAAGGTAGAGCGAAACCAATGTTCCCCAGCTCAGTATAATAAGCGGGTTCGGTCAATACATTCATATTATTATCTTGATTAAGGCGTGCCATGGTCGCTACCAGGAGAGAGAGAGAGAGAAGAAAACACTGCGTGCGCTCTTGCAAGATTAGATTGGTTATCATTTTATCTAATCAAGATGGCTCCAATTGTTTTTATCAAATCTTCCTTTAAACCCTAAAAGGTAAGACTAGCCGGGGTTAATTATACCCTACAAGTTCGCCAATTGTTCAGCCAGGCAGGTATTGGTACTCCGAGAGAGTCTCCCCATGTTTTCGCATGGAACTAATTAAATAACCTCGTTTCCGCAGGGGCGTAACCCCGTTAACACCTTTCTTAGACACCTACTGGATCAGCTAATTGTAAAGTGAAAAACTCTCTCAGGAGTAACTCTTACTTGCAGTGGGTATCGGGATCCAACTATCTCATAGAAGGTATGCAATCTCATTGCAAATTTTCAACACTTGAAATTCCCGATATTTGTTTTTACCCCTAACAACTTATGACCTTAACAAGGTCAACAAATCATAAGCGTTAGTCAAGTTCAACCCGTCATTTCATGATTGAATTAAACCCACCCGCACAACCCTTAACAAGGTCAACAAAGCCGTACGACTACCCTAATCTAATCGCATCATATGCGGCAGATATGCACTACTTAGCTACCGTACACTAGGCCTTGACAAGGTCAACAAACGTAACACGAATACTAAATAGTCCTTATCTGAAATGATGGAGGGCTACGACAGGTTTTTAAGAAAACCTTTTGCATAATGAACTTGATATCGTTGTAGAATCGAGTGATTTGAAAAGGAAGGTTTAAGCTCCGCTTTTTAAAATCGAATAGTTTTCAAAAAAAACCGAGTAGGTTGTTGCGTTTGCTAGCTTTTGCTAAAGAGGTCATTCCCGGTGAAGGGATCTCGGCTCTTTCCTCATCGAATGAGGTGCTGGATATTCATAAAGGAATACCGCTATGAAAAGAAAGAACTAGAGCTGTCTTTTTGAGAATTTGATTCTACAATATCTTTAGGTTTCTTTCCTTTTTATTAATATCATTAATGAAGTCCCATCATTTATGTTTCCTAAACATCACAGAAGAAAAGAAAATAGAACGTACGCTTATGCCATCCGTATTCGCCACGGGGTCCCGTCATGCACCGTTAGGTTACTTAACTAACGGCAGAGCGGGGGCAGGGCTAGCGCAGATGCAAAACATAAGCAACGTTTATTATATATCATATATATAATATAAAACATTCGTCTTACGTAGTTATATAATCTCATTATAGAACATTGCAGTAGAAGCAACATATGAAATATTAGATATACTAGAAAGTCCATGTTTTAAATTCAGTCAGTAATGAAAAACACGGATTCCACGGTCGTGATGAATAGCCAAACCCACATTCCTAGACCCCTACGAGAGCGGCAAGCAACCCTGCCAATTCTAGAGTTAAAAGACCCGGTCTCGACTCCTCGAGATGGTCTTCCACTGGACTCTAGAACCCGGTTACTTATGCTCCCCGCCTTGGGTCTATCATAATGCGGAAAAGTAATAATATATATCAATGGTGACATCATCCTCAACCCGAAAGTGTCCCAATAAAAGAATATTAAATACAAATTTTTACATGAATGAAAATGAAAAACTCTCATCTCACGCAAAACCCCCGGCTATTCAATCACGACGATCCAATATAACATATCACAGCAACACATAAAATCACATGTCATCAACGTAAGTAAATATGCGTATCCCAATTGTCGTTGATGTATAGCAACGAAATCGGCGATACACCACATATTATACTTACGGCCGCAGAAAAGAAATGAAAACTACAATAATTATAATCCGTAACAGCTTAGACATCATAAACCCGGAATATCTCATACTTCGGATTTCATGCCTAACGTTATAAACCCAGCATTTTAGTCTCAAATTGAAAACACTTTTCAATAACCAGTCGGGCAATTCAACAAGATTCCCAACAAATGATCGAATGCTCGTCGGAAACATTAGTTGACGGTCGCACCCCCGATGCCGTCGACGAAGTGCACTTAGGCGGAACACCGCGGCCGCGAGCACCCGAGCGGATGCTTTTGGCAACGGGGTTCTCCTACAGTCACTTGGTCGGGGCTATGGGGCGTGGCTATCTAGTAGTGTTACACGGTGAGTGTTCGTGTACTATACGAGATTGCGATGGAGTTTTGATCCGAATCGAAACTCCATGGCAATCTATCGAATGAGACTAAATTGCTAGATTTACAATATACTAACTAGTTTTCACAAAAATAATTATTGTGGATTCCAAGTATTGTAGCACAGATCACAGATATCTAGACGATGTTAAATATTTCGATCGATTTATCAAACACCCACAATTCCTAGAGACCTCAACAACTTGAGCCTCAGAAAAAATACCCAGAAAGCCTATAAGAAAATTGAACCATCAACTCACTAAGACTGCGGCGGAACCGCAGCTAAACCTTGGGATTGGCGGTGGAACCGCGACCAAACCTTGGGATTGGCGGTGGTTCCGCGGCGCAATGGTGGAGTCATGGTTTCGAAATTCTTGTGGCTCTATAATATTACCTGCATGAATTTCTGAATATTTTTAATCTGGAAAAATCCAACTTTTGAAAAAATTTATAGAAACTTTTGAAAATTTGGGTTTCGATGTTCGATCGAACACTTTAATGTCGTCTAGGCCACTGTTAATGCTCTAGCTTGGCTCTGATACCATGAAAGTATGCCTTAGCACCACTACTAGGTTTTTAGAAGCATCAAGTATACAATTTTAAAAATCTAGTGTGCTATTGCATGCTATCCTAGAATCGAACTAGAGAATTAGGGTTTCATTGCATGTAAAAAAACTTTACACTAAGTGAATAGGAATACAACCTTTGTAGACCGGTCCTTCACTTATAAAGCTCCAAGTAGTAGTCCCTTAGCTCCAAGTAGTGGTCCCCCGAACTCTTCTTAGGCTCCACTTGGTGAAAGGAACAAGCTTGCTTAAGGATCTTCGAGGCCGAAGATGATCTACCTTGAGGAATCTCTAACTCAAGCCACCTCTTCACAAATTGAGGAATTAGTGAAGTAAACAATCTATACTAAATGGCTAGTTAGGTATAGATTGATGAAGTAGGAATTTTGCTCACTTTAGAATTTTTTTTCTCCTTTTCTTTTCTCACCTCACTCAAAGCTAGAGTGCAAAGAAGGAGATGAAGAAGATCTACTAGTGTGAACCATGTGTGAGAAAATATCTCAAGAGATCTTATGTAGAGACTTAACCATGGCTAAAGATAATGGTTGAGTTAATAAATATGTAGAGTAAAACAAAATTAGTGGACTAAATTAAGGCTTCTACATGCTTCCACAAGTATCTTAAGCCATGACATTTTCAACCTAATTTTGGTTTATCCCTTAATAATTAAATTACCCAAATTATTTTTAGTTTGGTGTGAGTCTCATACATCCATGTCCAATGTATCATCTAGCATGACACAATAGTAAATACATTAATATATATCTCATATATATTTAAATGTATTTGTAGAAAAGAAATTCTTAAGTGAGCTAATATTAGTTAATATATATATTAATATATCAAATATATAATTATATATCAAATTATTAAATCAACATTTGATTTAATAATCTGGCTATATCATATATAACCGACTAATATCATTATATGTATATCAAATATACATATAACAAATTATTGAATCAACACTTGATTCAATAATCCGGTTATATCACATATAACCTATATCGCGAGATTAGAATGCTGTATCATATATACGTATTAATCTCGGTCCCGCACATATCACATATGTGCCCTACTTTGTTTCGTTTGAGCTAGGAAACCTCTGTGTAGGACTCTAAAGACTCGTAAATACGCCAGCGGTAGGTTATGATCACATCAGTCACCCACAAGCCGTCAGCGGTACTAGCTGGACGTAACGGCTACCCAGGTATTGAGCGATCAGAAGATCAACAAGAAAGCTTGTCCAAACTCCCGTAAATCCTGTAAGTAACACTACCGTACAGTCCGGTCTTTTCGTCTGATATGTCGCATATCGAGTCTGGGGGCGGTAAACGTCAGACCCCAATAACTTGATATGTCATGCCGATGTGAGGCTCATAACGGATCGAGAAACTACTGATAACACTTACCAGTAAATCTCATCATCAGCCCTGGCCAGGGACTTCCTGTTATAGCCAATCGAGCACAGCGCAACATCAACTCCCAATACCGGGAGAGACGAAACCCCTCCTATCGCTCATTGCCTCCATATGACTCAGGACTGTACCTAAAATCCACCTGTTTGCACGACTCCTTTGAGCCGTGGTAGGGAGGAAATCAAAGCACAGTGGGAACCACACAAGACTCTATGATGGTGTCGGCTCTACAGACTAACCTGTACCAGTGTCACCAGAGAATTGCTATCTGACGATAGATATAATTCCATCTAGGAGTTCTCGGTGAGTCCTGTTTAGTGTACCCATTCTCCAATGAGCACATGTGTACAATCTCTGATGTAAAATACCAATGTATGTGAGATCATCCATCGCCCCATACAGGGTCAAGAAACACACAAACTAGTCTACTACGGAATATCGATGCCCTGTCTCGATACTCCCTCGACTAGGAACAATTAAAGGTTGTGCTTACGAACTACCCAAGCCCCACTAGTATGATCTGCATCATAATCCTGGTAGTCAAGCTAACATCCTAAGTGCTTTATCAACATATATCAGAGAGAGACAATATAATAATACTAGTATACATGTTAAGATAAAGAGCAACCAGATAGCATACTATCATGTCGAGCAAGAAAGTTCTCTATATATATGTCCAAGCATCCACTATAATATACAATCATGTACAGTAATGGCCTCTAGGGCATACAAATAACTAACAATGAGAAGCACGTCGAGCTGGAGTTTAGGATTTTGCTGTCACTCCTTTTTGATTTGGCTTCTTGGAGCCTTTGTTGACGTCGCATCTGCACCCTGTTGGAATGAGAAGAGCGTCGAGCTGATCTTTAGGCTGTAGATGTTGCCATCAAGATCTGGCTCTCCCTTTGACGGAGCTTGGTGGGAAAATATGGTTCCCTTTCTTTTATTTATGCCCATAGATTGTATACAAGAGTCAATATGGACATACTTGTAGGGCAAAGAAATTTTTATTTTATTTTATTTTTTATTGCCGCGATACTCTATCTTTTCAGCTTTTCATATCGCGAAAGTCGCGATTGCCCAATCATTTCGGCTATTCATCCGTGGTGCCCAATCATTTCGGCTATTTATTTATTATTATTATATTATATTTTTACTCGCTGCTTTTTATTGCGAGTTGCCCAAACATTTCGGCTGTTTTTATATGCATATATTTTTGCTACTTGCTGCTGTTTTTATTATGAGTTTGGAATTTGATACCAACCTTGGTATCAGTATCTCTACGACTGGAATATTTCCAGGTGCGAATCATCATTTGCCGTGAAAGGACTTGGAGTTTGACACCTGTTTAGGCATTAGCATCGCTGTAATTGGAATATTGCCAGGAGCGAATTATCATTTGCCTTGAGGGGACTTGAAGTTTGATACCTTTCTAGGCATCAGTACCGCTACGACTGGAATATTGCCAGGAGCGACTCATCATTTGCCTTTGTTAATTTGAACAAAGGTGGCTTAGCAAACAAGGTTAAGATCCTGTCGGCTAAGGCTTTTGATTTTATGAGCCGTAAGGGTCTCATAAAGGTATTTCTCCTTACGAGTCGAGAGGTTCTCGTAAGTTTATTTTCTCCTTAGGAATCATGGGGATTCCTAAGTGATATTTTCTCTTGTAAGTCGTAAGGATATTCCAAGAGTGTTTTCTCCTTATATGTCGAGGGGACTTAAAAGTGTCGTTCACCATACGGGGACATTTCTCGTCGTTGGTGGAATTTGGTGGGGGATATATTTATTTATGACCGTAGATTGTATACAAGGGTCAATATAGGACCGCCTGTAGGGCAACTTGAGGGATGTGGCTGTAAGTCCACGTTACCTCTCCCGGTTCTTTCGGGCTTGCGGAAATGATGAAAAACGATTTTTCTTTTGGTGGTAACATGGACTCAAAATACGGATCTTTGTTAAACAACTATCTGACAACCTAACAAGAGTTTTACCTACTCGGTTAGGGGTTATACCTTAACTTGAACTCCTTCTCTTGGTCTCCTTATGGTGGTCGGATGGTTCTCTCCTCGTCGTCTCGTTGTGCCGAAGATGGATCCACCTGAAAGCTTCTACCTTTGGCTTCAACCTCAAACTAGAGGAAACTAGAACACTTGGCTTGCTAGACTTTGTGTACTAGGATGAGTAGAGAAGTGTTTTGGGTTTTTATCTCCAAGGCAAATGATTCTCAACACATGAGAGGTTTTTTCTTTGAACTAGAGAGAGAGCAAGAGGAAGATGGAGAGCTTGAGGATGAGAGAGCTTTCATGAGAGAGAAAGCAAATGAAAGAATGAGCAAGTCTTTTGTCACCCTTGCTCTCATAATCCAAAAAAATCATAACACATAATAATAATTGAGTATCATGTGATGGTTGTTATCATATCAAATGGCCATATCATTTCTTGCATTAAATGCAATTTGTGAATCAACAAGCAAGCCAAGGTCAATGCCAAGAAATGATAGCCATTGTCATGATGATGGTCAACTAGTCCAACCTAGTCAACCGGTCAACAAAGTCAACAAGTCAACAAAGTCAACCCTTCAATCCAACCATGGCACAATAATACTTAATTAATATTATCATTAATCATATTTCTTATTCTTATTAGGGTTTAGCAAAAGTCAACAGTCAACAACCCTAATGAGAATCCTCTGCCTCTGTCTCTCCGTCAACTGTGCATACGCACCCGCATCCGCGTTCCGAGGAAAACGAATACAAACGAGATAAAACCAATCCCAAAACGTACACTAGGATCTGGCTTAAACCAAAGCCCGCTAGTGATAACTGCCCGGACACTAAACGTGCACAAGTGCACGGATGTGACCGAACCCTGTCGCAAAACCATGCGACCTCTACTCTTTTGCCTAAAGGAGAATAGCTCTCTGTGTGGGACTCTAAAGACTCGATACTACGCTGGCAGTGGGTTTAACCACAGACCGCAAGCGGCACTAGCTGTGCGTAACGGCCCCCAGGTAGATGCCGATAAGAAGACTGACGAGGTGAAACCCATCTGAACTCCTACTGAGCCTGAATGTGACAATCTACGTACAGTCCGGTCTGTTCGTCTGAGAATATCGCATTGTAGGCCTAGGGGGGCGGTAAACGTCAGTCCCCTAATAGCGGTACAAGTCGTGTCGGTGTGTAGCCCAGAACACCCTGAGATAACACTGGAAACCTACCAGTATATCTTGCTTGCCCTGGCCAGGGACTTTGTGTAATGGCTCTCCTAGACACAGCGCGATATCAACCCCTAATACCGGGAGAGACGAATCCTGTCTAACCGTCCCTGCCTCCAAGTGCTTCGGGACTGCACCCAACTACTACATGTTTGCACGACCCCTTTGAGCCGTGGTAGGGTAGTAATCTAAGTACAGTGGGAACACACTCGAGGCGAAGTGACAGTGTCAAGTCAGCGGACTAAGCTGTACTCATGTCACCTGGGAACTGATAACTGACGATAGGTATAGTACCAACCAACAGTTCCCGACGAGTCCTGTCCAGTATACTCGCAACCTAATGAGCACCCGCATACTATCTCAAGTACGACGTACTGACGGCTGTGGGACAGACCGTCTCCCCTGCTGGGATGAGAAGCGCATACGCTAGTCTACTCCGGAGTATCGATGCCCTGTCTCGATAGTCCTACGACTAGGGACCTGCATAAGGATGTGCTTGTGGATTACCCAGCCCCTACGAGTATGACTGCCATTACAACGCTGGTAATCAAGCAAAGATCCTAAGGGCTCCACTAATGTGTATAGGTGATATACTAAAATAAACACATGTACACATTAAAGTAGAAACAAACCAAGTAGCATACTACTATTTTGAGCAAGATTGTCTGTACAAGGTGAATATCCCAAGCTTCCATTAAGTAATATACAAACTAGTATGATACAGTAATGGCCTCTAGGGCATATACACTAACAATCTCCCACTTGCACTAAGGCCATGTACTGGCATATCGAAGACCTATCATCTCGATCAGCCGCTCGAACCGAGTCTGGGGTAAGGCCTTCGTGAATGGATCAGCAGTGTTATCTTCCGTAGCAACTCTCCAAACCTCGATCTCCTGGCGACCCACGATCTCCCTGATCAGGTGATACCGCCTCAAGATGTGTCTGGACTTCTGATGGGACCTGGGTTCCTTCGCTAAAGCTATAGTTCCGTTGTTGTCGCAATACAGAGGTATTGGATCAACAATGGACGGAACCACCTGAAGTTCTGTCAAGAACTTCTTTATCCAGACGGCTTCTTTTGCGGCATCTGCAGCAGCGATATATTCCGCTTCCATCGTCGAGTCAGCAACGGTTTCCTGTTTGGAACTCTTCCAACACACCGCCCCTCCATTGAGGGTAAAGACATAACCCGACATGGACTTGGAATCATCCTTGTCACTCTGGAAGCTGGAGTCAGCAAAGGCCTCGATCTGGAGGTCTTTTCCGCCATACACCAAGAACATCTCCTTAGTCCTTCTCAGGTACTTGAGGATGTTCTTTACCGCTATCCAGTGTTTCTCCCCAGGGTTTGACTGATACTGGCTTACCACACTCAGTGCATAAGCTACATCTGGTCTGGTACACAACATCGCATACATTATAGAGCTTACCGCAGAAGCATAGGGTATAATAGACATGCGATCCCTTTCCAAATCAGTCTTGGGAGACATCTCTTTGGAGAGGGTGATCCCGTGACAAGCCGGTAGATTACCGTGCTTGGAATCTTCCATACTGAATCTTTTCAGTATGGTGTCGATGTACCTGGACTGTGAAAGTCCTAATATCCTCTTGGATCTGTCACGATAGATCCGGATCCCCAGAATGTAAGAGGCATCACCCAGGTCTTTCATGGAGAACCTGTGTGACAAGAATCCCTTGACAGATTGTAGCATAGGAATGTCATTTCCTATCAAAAGAATGTCATCCACGTACAATACGAGGAATACGACAGTTCTTGCTAAAAATCTACTATAGATGCATGGTTCATCTGGATTTTTGATAAAGCCAAATTCTTTGACCGTATCATCAAAACAGATGTTCCAACTCCACGATGCTTGTTTTAGTCCATAGATGGACTTAAGCAACTTGCACACCTTTCCGCTGCTCCTACTCTGAATGAAACCCTCTGGCTGGTCCATATAGACACACTCCTCTAAATTTCCATTCAGAAAAGCGGTCTTTACGTCCATCTGCCAAATCTCATAATCGTGGAAGGTAGCAATGGCAAGAAGGATCCGAATGGATTTCAGCATAGCCGCTGGAGAAAAGGTCTCGTCATAGTCCAAACCAGGTCTTTGACGAAAACCCTTTGCAACAAGTCTAGCCTTATAGGTCTCAACCTGTCCATCTACACCAATCTTCCTTTTGAAGATCTACTTGCATCCTACGGGTTTTACCCTATCTGGAGCAACGTCCAACGTCCATACTTTGTTGGTGTACATGGACTCCATTTCGGTCCGCATTGCATCCAACCATTTTACCGAGTCGATGCTCTGAATGGCCTGCTGGAAGCTAGTCGGCTCATCACTATCAATGATGCAATCCTCTCTATCCCCATCTATGAGAAAACCGTAGTATCTCTCGGGCGGATGAGACTGCCTACTACTCCTGCGGAGCGGCGCAGGAATGTCCTGATCTTTCGAACCCTCTGGTTATACTAAGCTTTCAGTAATAGCTCATGGTTCTGAAATTTCTTCCAGTTCTATTGCGCTCCCACTTATCTGATTTTCCAAAAACTCAGTTTCCAAGAAGTGAGCATGACGAGAAACAAAAACCTTTTGTTCCTCTTCGCAATAGAAGAAATATCCCTGGGAGTTCTTTGGATATCCCACAAACTTGCACTGTACTGAGCGTGCCTCGAGTTTGTCCGCATGCTGCTTTTTGACAAAAGCTGGACATCCCCATGTCTTAATGTGCTTAAGATAGGGTTTCTTCCCACACCACATCTGATACGGTGTGGTAGGCACAGTCTTAGTTGGAACTCGGTTCAAAAGGTATGCAGCTGATTCTACTGCATATCCCCAGAATGATCGCGGTAACTCAGCGTTACTCATCATGGAACGTACCATATCCAATAGGGTGCGGTTCCGTCTCTCCGATACACCGTTATGTTGCGGAGTGTACAGAGGAGTAAGCTAAGAGAGAATTCCATTCTCTTTTAAGTAATCCAGGAACTCGGCACTTAAGTATTCACTACCTCGATCAGATCTCAGTGTCTTGATACTTTTGCCTGTTTGTTTTTCTACTTCATTCTTATATTCCTGGAATTTTCCAAAGGCTTCGGATTTATGTTTCATTAAGAAGACATATCCGTACCTTGAAAAGTCATCCGTAAAAGTAATGAAGTAAAAATAACCGCTTCGTGCATGCGTAGACATTGGACCGCACACGTCGCTGTGTACGAGTCCCAAGAGCTTGCTCGCTCTTACTCTGTGTCCAGTGAACGGAGTCTTTGTCATCTTTCCTTTGAGACAGGATTGACAAGTTGCATATGATTGATATTCGAACGGATCCAAATATCCTTCTGTATGTAACTTCGTCAACCTTCTCTCATTGATGTGACCCAGTCTACAATGCCATAAGAAAGCCTGATTTGTTTTCGGAGACTTTCTTTTGTGTGTATTCTGGACATTGAAAATCTGTGGTTGGTTTAATACGTATATACCATTGCTTAATGTACCTGACCCAATCAAAATTTGATTAAGGTAAATGTTCACAACATTACTTACAAATGAAAATTCATAACCTTCTTTAGATAATAAAGATACAGATATGATATTACAGGTTGCATTGGGTACAAAATAACAATCACGCAAAACCAAAATGTGTCCATCTGACAACCCTAGGCGATAGTCCCTCACGGACTCAGCATCCATGCCAGCTCCGTTTGCAACTCTGAGGGTCATATCACCTGCCTTCAAAACCCTACGCCTTCTCAGTGTCTGTAAAGAATTACAGATATGAGATCCTGATCCGGTATCCAATACCCAGGATGTAGAGTTTATTGATAGACAGTTTTCAATAACATACACACCTGAAGCTGAAGCCGCAACTTGCTTCAGATCCTGGGTTCTGGCCTTCCAAGCCCTGCAATCCTTTTTCCAGTGTCCACTCTTGTGACAGTAAAAGCATTCTTCCTTTCCCACAAGCTTTTTCCGCTACCTTTGTTGCCTTTGTCTTTCCTTTCGTATCCACTTTACTAACACCGTCCCTTGGTTTGGCGGGGGCTTTCTTCTTCTTTCCCTTGGCTTTCGCCTTGGACCTAGAAGAGAAAGATCCTCCTACAAACAAAGTGGATGTTTCCCTACCTTTCTGTAGGGTGCCCTCTGCACTCCTCAGCATGTTGAGGAGTTATGAAAGTTCAACTTCTTTTTCTTGTAAGTTGAAGTTCAGGATAAACTGGGCGTAAGTGGAAGGAAGGGACTGGAGAATCAAGTCCGTGTGGAGCTCGTTCTCTAACGTGGTCCCAAGGTCCGCGAGCTCCTCAATGAAGCCAATCATCTTAAGCACGTGTTCCGCTACCGATGATCCGACGACCAATCTCGCCGAAAACAGCTTTTTCGAGACTTCGTATCTGGCGATACGGGAATGCTCTCCATACAGTTCTTTTGTATGGAGAAATATGGATTCAAGGTCCATATTCTCGTGCCTCCTCTGATGTTCATTGTCCATAGAGGCAAGCATGATGCACTTGGCCTTCGCGCAATCGATTTCCCAGGTCTTACGGATTTCCCTATCCGCGACGCTGGTTTTGGGACCTGGGACAGGGGGAGCTTTGGTGGTGAGGAGATACCCCAACTTGTCATAAGTGATTGCCATTTTGACTTTCCTGAGCCAGTCTTTGTAGTTTGGCCCTGTCAGTATGTTTTTATCTAGTAGTAATTTAAGTCCAGTCATGATGTTTGGTCGCTGCAATTAGGAGAGAGAGAAGAAACACTTTAGCATGATGCTCTTGCAAGTTTAGAGTGGTTTTTAATTTGTCTAAACATGATGGCTCCCACTGTCTCTCGAATCCCTCCTCAAACCAAAAAGGAAGAATTAGTCAGGATCAATCTCACCGTACAATACTTGCTTAACCGTTCAGCCAGGCTAGTGTCGGTACTTCGAGGGAGGTTTCCAACGCTTTCGCGAAGTTCCTTAATTAAATAACCTCTTTTCCCTGTGGGCGTAGCCCCGCTAACACCTTTCTAGACACCTACTTGGTTTATAGCATTGATCGTTAAGTGAGAAATTTCCCGAGGAGTAGCATATACTCACAGTAGGATCGGGATCCAAATATCATTGCGTGACAAAACTGAAGGAATCCTACCAGAATCATCACACTCCAAATGGTATGCAGCGCTAGCAAGTTTCAGTTTCTTTTGAAACTCCCGATGTGGATTTTTGCCCCATGCTCTTATGACCTTGACTTTGGCCAACAAATCATAAGTCACATGTCAAGTTCTACCCGTCATTCTCCAGGTTAATTTAAACCCACCCGTACCTACCCTTGACTTTGGCCAACAAGGCAGTACGACTGTCCCAAACCAAACACATCTATCTATGCTGCACATGAATACCCAATAGCTACCAATCACTATGCCTTGACTTTGGCTAACAAACATAGCTTGAATACTATTGACTATCCATATGAAACGACGGAGGGCTACGAATGGTTTTGGAGAAACCGTGAACGTAGTGAACTTGATATAATCGATGGAACGAGATAGCTTTTAAAAGGAGTGGCTTAAGCTCCGCGTTTAAAAGTTGTTTTTGAAAAGAAACCGAGTGGTTTTGAAAGTGTTCCAATGACTCAACTTTGGTTTATTTTCTTGCATTAATTTAATGCGTCCCATCATTTAATCCTACCATTGCAGAAAACAACGAAAATATGACGTACGCTTATGCCATCCGCATTCGCCACGGGGCCCCGTCATTACCCGTTAGGTTACTTAACTAACGACAGAGCGGGGGCTGGACTAGCACGGATGCAAAATATAAGCAACGCCTAAATAGATATCATATATAGATATACACATTCGTCACATGCAATGATAGCTATTCCAGATCACAGATGAACACATTGGATATACTAGCAATCCGCAATCCGTACGAGCCTGTAACGAAGAGCGGATTACACGGTCGCGATGAATAGCCAAGACCCCACCCTAGACCCCTACAGGTGCGGCAAACTACCCGCCAAGTACCCGAAGCGAAGCAACCTCCCTCAACACCGTGAGTAGGCCACTCGGCACTTCGAGATACCCGGTAGTTTGTGCTCCCCACCTTGGGTCTATCCTAGGAGCAAAAACAGTAAAAGAAATTATACAATGACGGCTACAACCCCATCCCGGTTGTGCGGCCATATAAATAATATTACATCAATTACAAATTACATGAATTGAAAGAAAAAGAAAACGCTCATCTCACAACCCCCCGGCTATTCATCCGTGGTGCCCAATCATTTCGGCTATTTATTTATTATTATTATTTTATATTTTTACTCGCTGCTTTTTATTGCGAGTTGCCCAAACATTTCGGCTGTTTTTATATGCATATATTTTTGCTACTTGCTGCTGTTTTTATTATGAGTTTGGAATTTGATACCAACCTTGGTATCAGTATCTCTACGACTGGAATATTTCCAGGTGCGAATCATCATTTGCCGTGAAAGGACTTGGAGTTTGACACCTGTTTAGGCATCAGCATCGCTGTAATTGGAATATTGCCAGGAGCGGATTATCATTTGCCTTGAGGGGACTTGAAGTTTGATACCTTTTTAGGCATCAGTACCGCTACGACTGGAATATTGCCAGGAGCGACTCATCATTTGCCTTTGTTAATTTGAACAAAGGTGGCTTAGCAAACAAGGTTAAGATCCTGTCGGCTAAGGCTTTTGATTTTATGAGCCGTAAGGGTCTCATAAAGGTATTTCTCCTTACGAGTCGAGAGGTTCTCGTAAGTTTATTTTCTCCTTAGGAATCATGGGGATTCCTAAGTGATATTTTCTCTTGTAAGTCGTAAGGATATTCCAAGAGTGTTTTCTCCTTATATGTCAAGGGGACTTAAAAGTGTCGTTCACCATACGGGGACATTTCTCGTCGTTGGTGGAATTTGGTGGGGGATATATTTATTTATGACCGTAGATTGTATAAAAGGGTCAATATAAGACCGCCTGTAGGGCAACTTGAGGGATGTGGCTGTAAGTCCACGTTACCTCTCCCGGTTCTTTCGGGCTTGCGGAAATGATGAAAAACGATTTTTCTTTTGGTGGTAACATGGACTCAAAATACGGATCTTTGTTAAACAACTATCTAACAACCTAACAAGAGTTTTACCTACTCGGTTAGGGGTTATACCTTAAATTGAACTCCTTCTCTTGGTCTCCTTGTGGTGGTCGGATGGTTTTCTCCTCATCGTCTCGTTGTGCCGAAGATGGATCCACCTGAAAGCTTCTACCTTTGGCTTCAACCTCAAACTAGAGGAAACTAGAACACTTGGCTTGCTAGACTTTGTGTACTAGGATGAGTAGAGAAGTGTTTTGGGTTTTTATCTCCAAGGCAAATGATTCTCAACACATGAGTGTTTTTTGCCTTGAACTAGAGAGAGAGCAAGAGGAAGAGGGAGAGCTTGAGGATGAGAGAGCTTTCATGAGAGAGAAAGCAAATGAAAGAATGAGCAAGACTTTTGTCACCCTTGCTCTCATAATCCAAAAAAATCATAACACATAATAACAATTGAGTATTATGTGATGGTTGTTATCATATCAAATGGCCATATCATTTCTTGCATTAAATGCAATTTGTGAACCAACAAGCAAGCCAAGGTCAATGCCAAGAAATGATAGCCATTGTCATGATGATGGTCAACTAGTCCAACCTAGTCAACCGGTCAACAAAGTCAACAAGTCAACAAAGTCAACCCTTCAATCCAACCATGGCACAATAATACTTAACTAATATTATCATTAATCATATTTCTTATTCTCATTAGGGTTTAGCAAAAGTCAACAGTCAACAACCCTAATGAGAATCCTCTGCCTTTGTCTCTCTGTCAACTGTGCATACACACCCGCATCCGCGTTCCGAGGAACACGAATACAAACGAGATAAAACCAATCCCAAAACGTACACTAGGATCTGGCTTAAACCAAAGCCCGCTAGTGATAACTGCCCGGACACTAAACGTGCACAAGTGCACGGATGTGACCGAACCCTGTCGCAAAACCATGCGACCTCTACTCTTTTGCCTAAAGGCGAATAGCTCTCTGTGTGGGACTCTAAAGACTCGATACTACGCTGGCAGTGGGTTTAACCACAGACCGCAAGCGGCACTAGCTGTGCGTAACGGCCCCCAGGTAGATGCCGATAAGAAGACTGACGAGGTGAAACCCATCTGAAGTCCTACTGAGTCTGAATGTGACAATCTGCGTACAGTCCGGTCTGTTCGTCTGAGAATATCGCATGGCGGGCCTAGGGGGGCGGTAAACGTCAGTCCCCTAATAGTGGTACAAGTCGTGTCGGAGTGTATCCCAGAACACCCTGAGATAACACTGGAAACCTACCAGTATATCTCGCTTGCCCTGGCCTGGGACTTTGTGTAATGGCTCTCCTAGACACAGCGCGATATCAACCCCCAATACCGGGAGAGACGAATCCTGTCTAACCGTCACTGCCTACAAGTGCTTCGGGACTGCACCCAACTACTACCTGTTTGCACGACTCCTTTGAGCCGTGGTAGGGTAGTAATCTAAGTACAGTGGGAACACACTCGAGGCGAAGTGACAGTGTCAAGTCAGCGGACTAAGCTGTACTCATGTCACCTGGGAACTGATAACTGACGATAGGTATAGTACCAAACAACAGTTCATGACGAGTCCTGTCCAGTGTACGCGTAACCTAACGAGAACCCGCATACTATCTCAAGTACGATGTACTAACGGCTGTGGGACAGACCGTCTCCCCTGCTGGGATGAGAAGCGCATACGCTAGTCTACTCCGGAGTATCGATGCCCTGTCTCGATAGTCCTACGACTAGGGACCTGCATAAGGATGTGCTTGTGGATTACCCAGCCCCCATGAGTGTGACTGCCATCACAATGCTGGTAATCAAGCAAAGATCCTAAGGGCTCCACTAATGTTTATAGGTGATATACTAAAATAAACACATGTACACATTAAAGTAGAAACAAACCAAGTAGCATACTACTATTTTGAGCAAGATTGTCTATACAAGGTGAATATCCCAAGCTTCCATTAAGTAATATACAAACTAATATGATACAGTAATGGCCTCTAGGGCATATACACTAACAGTGGCGGCTTAAGAACATGTTCAGATCCCTGTAGCTTAAGGCTTTTGAATCTTATGAGCCGTAAGGGTCTCATAAGGGGAATTCTCCTTACGATTCGTGAGGATCCCGTAAGTGTAATTTCTCCTTAGGAATCATGAGGACTCCTAAGTGTGTTTCTCCTTTATGAGTCGTAAGGATCTCACGCAGGTATTTTCTCCCCATAAGGTTGAGAGGACCTTGCAAGTGCACATGAATTTTTTTATTTTACGAGTTTGCGCCCTATTCGGGTTTTCACAAACTCGCCGACAGTCCTGCTGTTTTCACACATGGCATCCTTTTGGGTTTTCATCCATACCCATTTTGCTTGTGGACATACCGTATTTTTTTAAATGGCGAAACTCTCGAAAGTAGCTTCGTCGCAGGTGACCCACCTGTTTGCCGGTGGGTTTTGGGGGTGGCTTCATTGCTGGAGTAACTATGAAGCCAGTAGGACTTGAGTTGCTATCTTTCCTGCTAAGACTTTGATTGCAGTATAGATCTCAAGGGAATGTATTGCCGTATTTGGGGCGATGCACTAGTTTAGGGACGTTCCAGTCCATTATCGCCATGTTTGAGGCGAAATTTTAGTTTAGGAACTTTTCGGTCCATTATCGCAATGTTTGAGGCGAAATTTTAGTTTAGGGACCTTTTGGTTCAACATTCCTATTTTGGGGACGAATGTTAGTTTAAGGACATTCCGGTCTATTATCGCCCTGTTTGAGACGAAATTTTAATTTAGAGACATCTCGGTCCGTTGTTAGTTTAGGAACTTCTCGGTCCATTGTTGCCACATTTGAGACGGATACTTAGTTTAAGGACTTCTCGGTCCGATATCGCCATATTTGAGGCGGATACTTAGTTTAAGGACTTCTCGGTCCGATGTCGCCATATTTGAGGCGGATAATTAGTTTAAGGACTTCTCGGTCCGATGTCGCCATATTTGAGGCGGATACTTAGTTTAAGAACTTCTTGGTCCGATATTGTCATATTTGAGGCGGATACTTAGTTTAAGGACTTCTCGGTCCGTTGTCGTCATTTTTGGGGCGACAGAGCTTTTTGTATACTATTTTCAGAGTTCTGACTCACGAAGATAGCGAGCGGACACGAGCGTCATCATCTATCATTGACCTAAGTCTTGACTCGTCAAGCATATTATTTTTTGAGGAATCGGCCGTTTATTGTCCGGAAAGGTCTTTCGCCATGCATATCCATGAGCAGGTATGCTCCACCTTGGTAGACTTTGTCGATGATGTACGGGCCTTCTTAGTTTGGCTCGAACTTCCCCCATTTTGCACGATTGGGAATCATTGGTCTTTTGACGACTAGTACGAGTTCACCTTGGCGGAATGTTCTCGGCCTGGTCAGTTTTTCGTATGACCGTGTCATTCTTTCCTTGTAAGCTTCCAGATTTTGCTGTGTTATAAGGCGTGTTTCGTTGAGGGCATCGAGCTCCTCAAGCCGAAGATGAGCATTTTCTTTATCTTTCAGCTCGTATCGAACCGCTACTCATAGAGAAGGGAGTTCTATTTCAGGGGAAGCACTGCTTCCGTGCCGAATACCAACGCGTATGGTGTTGTATTCGTAGCCATTTTGAATGTTGTTCGGTACGCCCAGAGAGCTTCTTGCAACCTTTCGTGCCAGTCTTTTTTATTTCTGGACACTGTTTTCTTTATAATCTTCGTCAAGGTCTTGTTGTAAGCTTCAGCTAGACCGTTGGCCCGAGGATTATAGACTGAAGAGTATCTCAAATCTATTTTATGTTGCTGTGCGAAGCGGCTGATTTTATGACGTCTATAAGATAGCCCATTATCTGAGATAATTCGTCGCGGAGTGCCGAACCGATGGATGACATGTGTCATGAAGAAATGGAGGATATTCTCCGTCTTCACCTCCCTTAGTGGTATTGCTTCTGCACACTTAGAGAAGTAGTCGGTCGTTTCCAATATAAACCGATATCCTTTGGACGACGCCGGTTCAATGGGGCCAATTATATTGGTTCCCCACATTTCGAACGACTAGCTAAACACTGTTGGGTGTAGCGGATTTAGATGTTGGTGGATGAAGTCCCCGTGGATTTGGCACGAGTGACACTGCTTCGCATAATCGAGCTAGTCCTGAATCATTGCGGGCTAATAGTAACCCATTCTTTTGATCTTCAGCTTTATCTTTGGCCCAGCTTGGTGAGAATCGCAGAGTCACTCGTGAATTTCTTGAAAGGCTTTCTTTGCTTCCTTCGTCCCCAGGCATCTTAGCCATAGACAGTCGAACGATCTCTTATATAGAGTATCATTGACGAAGGCGAAAGACAAAGCTCATTTCATGAGCTGATGTCTAAATGACGCATTTTCGGGCGTTCGTCGGGACTTAAAGTAGTCTATGAAGACTTCCCTCCAGTCCTTGACCTTTTCTTCGTCCTCTATTTGAAGGGCCGCTGGTTCAGTTGTTTCTTTTCTTTCGGATGACTCTGTCAGATCTTTCGAAGATATATCTGTTGTCGTGAGGACCCTGCGACTTTGCATAATGATCCTTACGTCAGCGAGGTCTTCATCGGCCAGTTCCTTAGACAATTTGGCTAATGCATCCGCCTTGCTGTTTTCTGCACGCGGTATACTCTCCAGGATGTAGGAAGGGATTTATGTCATCAGTTGCTGCACTCTTTCGCCATACTTTATCTGCTTTGGCTTGCACGTCTGATAGTTGCCATTTACTTGGCTAACGATCAACTGGGAATCTCCATATATGAGGAGGTCTTTGATTCCCATGTCGATAGAGATCTCGAGACCTGCTATCAAAGCTTCATATTCAGCTTCATTGTTAGTCCTTGGCTCCCTTAAGAAAAGTGCGTAACGCAATATCTCTCCTTGTGGAGTCACGAAGATAAGGCCCACCCCAGCTTTGATTATGGGGGCATTTTTCTTTCGTCTTTTCATGGAAGATGCTCCATCGAAGTAGAGTTCCCATCGAAGTAGAGTTCCCATTGCAGATAAAGTATGGCGAAAGAGTGTCACTACAAATATTTTCTTCCTTCTCTTCTTCGATTGTGTCGAACGCATGTTCATCCGGCAACTCGCAATTTAAGGCGGAGTCGGCTGGTATCAGATGCTCCGCGAGAAAGTCGGCAATGGCTTGGCCTTTCTTTGCTTTGAGGGGTTGATACGTTATCGAGAACTCCATCAGGAGGAGGGCCCATTTTGCAAGCCTTCCTGTTAGTATGGACCTTTGACATCAAATATTTGAGAGGATCCACTTTTGATATGAGATGGACCTCATGTGCCAAGGCGTAATGTCTGAGCTTCGCTATTGCGAAGATCAAAGCCAGGCAATGCTTTTTGATGGGGGGTAGTTGTTTTCTGCCTCCAGGAGAACTCGATTCAAATAGTACAGAGCTCTCTCCTTTCCCTGATCGTTCTCTTGTGCCCATAGTACGTCTAGAGAACCTTAAAAGGCTGTCGTATATAGAATAAGGAGGTTTCCCTTAACCGGAGTGGTCAATACCGGCGGATTTTGCAGGTATTGCTTGATTTCCTCTAGTGCATTTTGACACTTTCGATTCCAGACGAACGAGGTCTTCTTCTTCATCAGATGACTATATGGACGGTATTTTCCGGAGAGATTGGCTATGAACAGCCGGATATATGCGAGCTTTCCTTGAAGAGCTCACAATTGTCTGAGAGTTCTTGGCGTGGGCATTTCCATAATCGCCTTGATATTTGAGGGATCGATTTTGATACCCCAGTGCCGTATGATGAATCCTAAGAATTTACCTGAGAAGACTCCAAACACGCATTTTAGAGGATTCATTTTCAGATTATACTTTCAAAGACGCCGAAACACTATTTTTAGATGTTCCCAATATTCCTCGTAAGACTTGCTCTTCACCACAAGGTCGTCGATGTAGCATTCGACAATCTCATGGATGAGGTCATCGAAAATCTTTGTCATGGCCCTCTGGCAGGTAGCGCCGGTGTTCTTCAAGCTGAAGGGCATCACCTTATAGTATAATATGTTGGGCCGCGGCAGCGCCCCGGCCGTCGAAACGCGGCCAAAATGCAGAACAAAATTTTTCTAAACCGGCGCTACCACTACCCGAATCCCGGATCGACCTTAAACCCAAAACTAGCAAACTAAGAAGAGGTTGGAATCGTTATACCGAGTTGATTCGTGTCCTTCGGTCTTCATTCCAAGCTCCTAGCGGCTCCTCGATGTGGTTTGGTTGCCGGTCTTCCTCCATCTCCGATGATCCACCCGAGAGAAACGGCGCAAGCTCCAACCTCATCGAACGAGGCAACCGACGCTCCAAAGTCGCTAGCGATGGAGAGTCGAGGTGTATGGAAGTGTCACTACATTTTTCTCTCAACATTTATGCTCATGGGAGCAACCATAGAAGAAGATGAAGGAGGTGATCTTTGCATGAGCAAAATTGGTTAAGTGTGCTAGTAATGAGAGCGAGAGAGTTGGCTAGCATAATGTAATGTATGTGGCCATTTCCAAAATCAAAGAACCCCACCAAGAAAGTGGCCGGCCCCCCTCTCTCTCTCCAAAAAAAAATGTCATTTTCTTTTTTCAATAAACAATGCAAACCATACCCAAATACCATGCTTTGACCCATGCCCAAAATCTTGTCACCTTTTCCACCTCATTAATAAAACAAATGAATTTCCATAAATGGAAAATCATATAAAAGAGGTGGCATCTTCTAGAAGCTATTCCGTATAAAATACGGAATACTTCCCGGTACATGTATCGAAATACATATACGCGTATTCGTACAAAAATACGAATAGCCAAGAGAGAAAATGAATAGCAAACAATAATACTAGAATACGTATATACAAATACATATATTAATTATTAAATCAAAACCCTATTTAATAATCCGGATTAATCCTAAGCCGCTAGTATTATCAACCGTCCGATTAAAGTCTGCGCAGTATGCACATATTTAATCGGACACCTGTATGCACCAACATACGCCATGTACACCATATCGCCTGAACCGTGAAAAACCCTCTGTGTGGGACTCTAAAGACTCGTCAATACGCTGGCAGTGGGTTTAACCACAAGCACGTCAGCGGAACTAGCTATACGTAACGGCTACCCAGGTATTGAGCGAAAGGGAGGCCGACGAGCAAACTCATCCTGAACCCCTACTGAGCCTGACAGTGACAATATCCGTACAGTCCGGTCTGTTCATCTAAAAGTATCGCATATCGAGTCTATGGGGGTGGATAAAGTCAGACCCCAAACAACGCGATATTCAGTGTCGGCATGTAACCCATCACCACCTGAGAAACTATCAATCCTGGATCGGTAATTCTCGTTCACCATGGCCATGGATTTCTGGTGATGGCCACCCGTACATAATGCGACATCAACCTCCAATACCGGGAGAGACAAATCCCCGACGATCCGATCACTGCCTCCATGTGGCTCGGGACTGTACCCAACTAAAACCTGTTTGCACGACTCCTTTGAGCCGTTGTAGGGTAGTAATCAAAGCACAGTGGGAACTCACACGAGACAAATGACGATCTCAGATCGACAGACTAACCTGTACACATGTCACCTGGGAACTGCTATCTGACAATGGGTATAATACCAACTAGCAGGTTCCCGGCGAGTCCGTCCAGTGTACTCATAACCCAATGAGCACATGCATACTATCTTAGGTGAACAAACTAACACCAATGGCTTGTGAGACCTGGCCACCGCCCCTCGTCGGGGTCTTGATCAGTGTACACTAGTCTACACTGGAGTATCGATGCCCGGTCTCGATACTCCTATGACTAGGGACATTTAAGGATATGCTTATAGACCCCAGCTCCCACATATATGATCGCCATCATAATGCTGGCAGTCAAGCAAAAATCCTATGGGCTCTATCAACATGATGATAAAGACAAACCAGATAGCATACTATCATCTTGAGTATGACTGTTTTATCGGTATAGGTCCTACCTCAATCATCATAATCATCTGTCCGCGACTATGATAATTGCCTTGAGGGCACTATAGCCAACAATCTCCCACTTACACTTAAGGCCAATTATTACGATGTCGCATACTCACAGCCCGTGTGATACCGAACACCCAACTTCTCCACTAATCAGTTTCGCAAAGCCCGTTTGCGAAAATGATTGCGTTCGAGAAACAACCTCAGTGAGTGGATCCGCTCCAATGTTTCTTTCTGTATCTCTCCATATCTCAACTTCGCGGAGAAGACTATCTCCCGAAATGAGCAATACTTGTCTTAGAATTTGTCTGGATATCTGATGGGACCCAGTTCACAAAAGAACTCCAATTCCAGCAAACTTCTTAGACTGTATCGTCCACTGAACTTAATCAGTATTCTGCGCCATGCCTTTCCTCAGTATCCGCTTGGACCACCTGTCTAACATACTGTCCCTCAAAAGAGCGAAAAACTATAACTCTGACAGTCACTCTGTCATCCAGGTCACCTTGGAAGCCTGAAATGATAACCGTCTCCTGAAGGAGGCTTCCGTAATCATTTCCCTAGAACATTCACTTATGTTCAATAACCGCTTCCCAATATTTCTCCAGGATTGGATTAATATATCTGCATATTGCATCTAGTGCAAACGCAATATCTGGTATGGTACTTGACATTTCACGATTAACTCAATTGCCTAAGCAAGTGATATGCTAATCATGCAGACCCCTCTCTCCGGAAGACAGTATGCTTTTAGTCTTCAGGATGCATTTTTATTTGATTGTATCCTAAAGATCCATCCATGAAGGAGAGGACCATATGGGTAGACGTGTTATTGATCATCAGCTCGGTAACAGGTACTGGGAAATCATCCTTCGGACAAGCTTTGTTGAGGTCTCGAAAGTCCACGCAGATGCGCACCGTCCCATTTTTCTTCATTACTAGAACGATGTTAGCGATCCAGTCTGGATATTGAACTTCTTGGATGAAGCTAGAGTCGATTAGTTTCTTGACCTCAGTATTTATACTCATCTCAAGTTCGAGCCGCATTCTTCTTGGCACCTGTTTGACGGGCTTTATGTCCGGCGATATAGCCAGCTTATGTACCGCTACTTTTGGATCTAGACTTGGCATCTCAGAATAGTTCCATGCGAAGTAGTCTTTATATTGCATGAGCACGTCTTTTAACGTGGCCACCTATTTTGTAGATAGCAGCTCACCGACGAACGTTGGTCTCGGATCATTTTCCGACCCAAAGTCAATTTTCCTTAGGTTATCCGCCGTAGTGTGTATCCCATCTTCCAGCTCTTTTGGTGCTGGTGGAAACTCTGAGATCACCTCGTCCTCGTCTTCATTTGCAAAGCACCTGAAGAGGCCATCCATAGTCTCGTGCCCTCCCTCCTTTGAGAGTGTTATCACATGGCAGGTACGCGTTCGCTTCCATTCTTGAAGTTGAGATGGTCTTATCCTCGCGGTATAGGTCCTCTTTGGCTCATGCTTTTGCGGTGGGGTGGGTAACCCTCCGATGATATAGGCAGTAGTTTGGATGTGAATTCTCTCCGTTGGGGCATATGACCCCGGGAGTGTTTCTTATGAGAGGTGGCAGCTTCATCCCCATTGATAGGGCTTTGGCGAACCGTTTCTCTGCCTTGATCCTGCCCTTATTTATCGCAGGTATGCCTTGGTTTGGTTGGAGTACTTTATGACTGCACCTTGCCGCAGCTTCTTCATCCTGACGCTGACGTGTAGCCTTTTCGTATATGGATGTTTCGCGTTTTCGGTCAGCTTTGCTTTTTCGAAAGGCTTCGTTTAACAGCCTATCGATCGGGTTTTCTGGCAGTTCCGGGGATTTTAGAGCCGATTCTTCCCCCAGTTCCTCTGCATTGTTTTCTGACGCTGAGGGAGTTTTTTCATTATTTAACTACGAATGGGAGACCATGGGGCAACTTGCTACATGGTCTTCGGTTTCTTCTGATGAGTCACTTTCCTCATCGTTGTCACTATCTTCGTTCTCAAGAATATACATGAGGAACTCTTCGAGCGTGACCGGTTTCTACACCTTCTGGTTGTACTCCTCCAGCGCGTCAATGTACTTTTGTAGGTCTGTGCGCTTGTCGTCATACTCGACAGGCTGCACAGGTTTCTTGGTCTTCTTCTTTTTCTTCGAAGACTTTGAAGGCTCAACTTGTGGGTTTTGCCTTTTGTCAACAATTTTCAGTACGGGACACGGTTTCAGCATTCTTTCGATGATTTCAGGTTCAAGTGGGCTTTTCCACCTGACTACTGGACATGCCTGTAGATCCTTCAGCATTCTTTTGGTTTTTGCTGATAGAACGACTTCCCATAGAGTTTCTTCCATAAGTGAGCATGATGCCCCCGGCACATCCACCTTTTTGGGAGTGTGCTTCTGCGGTGGGTTTACCCTCCAGTTATTAGACATTGCGAACTTCCCTTGTTGATACTGGTCCTCGACCCAGTTCTTGAAGACGTAGCAATCCTCAATTGGGTGGCTCACCATTCTGCGATAGGCGCAGTAGTTGGGGTTGTTGACGTCGCCGGGTTGCGATGGACGCCGTGGGTATAGCAATGTGATGAGTTCGTTGCACACTGCCAACTCAAATAGTCTCCTCGTCTTATCGTGGGGAAACGATTAAGCGTGTCCTAGCCTTTCTTCCAAGGCTAGACGTGGACGTGCGTTGTTTTGGCGAGCAGCCGGTGTTTCCCCCAATCAGAGAGCAAAGCTCTATTTAAAATTTCAAAATTTGAAATTTGAAATTTGAAATGAGGCAGCGCCTTATAAGAGCGCTAGCGCCAAGAGCACCAGCACTAGGAGTCAAAGACTCTGAGGCGGTGCTCACGTGCAAAGCACGAGAGCGCTCGCGCCAAGAGCGCCAGCGCTAGGAGTCAAAGACTCTGAGGCAGCACTCACGTGCAAAACACGAGAGCGCCAGCGCCAAGAGCACCAACGCTAAAGACTCTGAGGCAGCGCCTCACGTGTAAAGCACGAGAGCGCTAGCTCTAAGTGCGCTAGCGCCAAGAGTCAAAGACTCTGAGACAACGCCTCACGTGCAAAGCACGAGAGCGCTAGCGCTAGAACTAAACGTTCTCCACCCTTGGATTAAAGATCCAACGAAGATGATTAAAAATTATCAAATTACCAGAATAAAATTCTGTTGAGGAAATACTCCTCAAATCTTTCCAAACAGGAAAGATTGTGCTCTGTAAATCAGAGCACCGTTGGATCAAAGATCCAATGGTGATTAAAAATCACCAAGATACAGAATAAGTGCTGTATGAGAAAATATTTTCCCAATCTTGTTAAAAACAAGAAAGATGTCTTCTGTAAAACAGAAGCCCTAGGATCAAAGATCCGATGGTGGGAAAACACTCCCAAATCAATCAGAGAAAGATTTCCTTAACTGATTCAACAAATCAGCCTCCCCTATAAAAAGGACCCAAGACTTCAAGTCTTGCATTGAGGAACCCCCCTATAAACTTCAGAAAAACAGAGAGAAACCTCCATATAAGTTTTAAGTTTTCAGAAAAGAAAAAAAGAAAAGCAATCTCTAAGGAGAAGAACCTTCTTCAAGGTAAATAAAAAGAGAGAGATCATAGCATCTCTTGATAAAAATAAGAACTTAGTTCTTAGATCCTCCATAAATAGAAGAACTTAGTTCTTAGATCCATGAGACAAAGTCTCTCATAAATAAAAACAAAAGAGATCATAGTATCTCCTCAAAAAGAAGAACTTAGATCTGCGAGACAAAGTCTCTTATAAACGAGAATTTAATTCGCAGAGCACAAAACTGACCAGAACTGCCAAAGAAGCGTTTCAGCGCTCCAAGTCTGGCGCTCAGCGCCAAGCGCGCTACGTGTTCCTCACGTGTGCGCTATTCATAAGAAGAGCCTTAGCGCTCCAAGTCTGGTGCTCAGCGCTAAGCGCATCACGTGCTCCTCACGTGTGCGCTATTTCATAAGAAGCGCTTCAGCGCTCCAGGACCGGCGCTCAGCGCCAAGCGCTCCATGTGCTCCTCACGTGGGCGCTATTTTATAAAAGCGCTCTGCATTCATTGACTGGCGCTCAGCGCCAAGCGCTCCACGTACTCCTCACGTGGGCGCTATTCTAAAAGAAGCGCTTTAGCGCTCCAAATCTGGCGCTCATCGCCAAGCGCTCTGTACATAAAGGCTCTGTACATAAAGCGCTCTGCGCCATAAAGAGTGTTCAACACTCAATAAAAGAGAAATAGAAAGAGGGGTGTCAGAACCCGAATTAATGCTCAGCATTATTGAACAAAAAGGGACTGAGCCCAAAAAAATGTTCAACACCCAAAAAAATGTTCAACATTTTAATTAAAACTGAGTGGGCTGAGCCCAAGTTGGCCACAAGTCCCTAACTCAGACCAACTGAGCCCATGTGCTCACAATTTCCCGAATTGGTCTTAGTCCCAAACCTGACTACAGATCTCCCAACCAACATTGGTTCAAGGGTACATCTCTTCATTCCTCTGATATGTGTCATTGTAATTCTTCAATGTCTTCAGAGAGGTGTCGGGTCCCGACAACCAGACATTCCATGGACTATGATGTCCTTAAACTTATGGACCGCAACGTCCCTAAACTAAACCCCACAGACTATGATGGACTATGAAGGACTATGACGTCCTTAAACTTATGGACCGCAACGTCTCTAAACTAAAATGATAGAGTCCAAACACTCTTTCGTTGGATCTAAATGATCCCAAAATCCTGTTGAGTAGATCTTAGTCTAAAATTAGACTAACGTATCCTCAACAAACGTTTGAGTTGACCTTAGTCTAAAACAAGACTAACGGTCTTTAAACCAACCCAAACCCAAATCTAAGAAAATACGGATTTGGACTAATCCAAGCCCTACGGGCGAAAAAATAAATTAGTCTCCGTATACAATCCACGGGCAACCAAAAACAAAACAAACACGCACGACACGAAGTGACCATCTGGAGAAGGAGAAAGTGGTTACCGCGATGCGGTAGCGTAATTAACTGCAGGGGTTTGCGCCTGCAGGGAAGAGCGTCCCCACAATAAAAAACCCCCTCATAAATGATGGGGAATCTGACGAAGTCTGCTACAACGGCCGCATCTTTCTAAACCTCCGATATACGGAGCCATAAATTAACTTGGCATCTTCAGAGAGGTGGACGGATAAACCAAATAACATCTTCCCCCAAAATTCAGGCCGGACGTCCCAACGTCCCGGTCGCGTTTTCGGCGGTAAACAGATTCTGGCACGCCCGGTGGGACCTTTTCCTCTTTCCACTCCACACTTCGTATGTCGTGTTCGCGAACGAATCGCGGTTTAATGTGGTTGCTCCTGAATTCGAGGTACTAAGATTTGGTGCCTTGCTCCCGTACAGAGAAAATGGCTTCCAACTGCACCAGCTGCAACAACAACTCTCACTCCGTCCTCGCTGGAGGAGTGACCTATGGGCCTCATGCGGCCTCCATCTTCGCCATGCCAGTGGAGCAGGTCACGCAGGCCACCACTGGGTTGTTCTTTGGGACCATGCTCCCACCGATGAGCTTCGACTCCCCAATGCCGTCTCACGAAGCTCTGAAGAAGCCGGTCTTTGATCGGCTTGTAACTACCGTGGCCCCTCTCAACGGGTCGCCCAAATCAAACGCCTCGGTCTTTAACAAACTGGGCCAAAGCTCCAATGGGCCCGTGAAGAAGCCCGCAATACCTGAAGGGATTATCCCGAAACGGATAGCCATCCCTGCTCCAGTAAATGAAGTCATCAGAGAGACTTCTCCTACTAAGGGGTCGGTCTTCACAAGACTGGCCATTCCAACTTCTGCTCCAGGAAAAGTCACCAAGGCTGCTACCCCTGCTCGAAAGTTTGCCTTCGATAGGTTGGCCATCTCCTCTCAACGGACGTCAGTCTTTGACAGGCTGACGCCAACAGCAGTTTCTCATCAAAGCGTGAAGCACGATGCAGCTACCCCGAAAACGGTGGTGATCCCATTTGCAAGACGCGCTCGACGTCACCACTGGCGCCAAGTGAGGAAAGCTGGGGGCAGTTCCCCTTTTGGATTGACTCCACCAGCTCCAATGGTGGAAATTGATGCTGCTGTTCTAACTAGGAACAACTTTAAACCACGTAGGAGGGTGCACAAAAACTCTCCAACTGCTGTGTTGAAAAGATCTCCTCCACCTATGGAGAACGCTACAAAGGCAAAGCTAGAGCAACCCCTTCAGCGACTATCCTCCAAAATCCATAGGGTATGGCGAAGGGTCCAAGACTCCGTGATTGATCAAGACTACCCCTGCCGATCGAAGAAAATGAAGGTCCGGCAAGAGAAGGACCATCCCACCGTACCACAAAAGGTATCGCCTATATGGGTGCCCGCTGCAACGGCCTCTTCAAATTCAACCGCTCATGAAAGGAGAAAGCCGGAGAAGATCCATGCGTCTGCGACGAATCGCAAGGGCACTGAATCCAAACCCCCCAAGTCTTGGGGCATGGTAGTGTACACCATTTACATGGCTTCCGGAAAAGAGGATAGCTGTACTTCTCGGGCCATCGACCACTCACCCGATCAGTAACAAAGGCTCAGGAACAACAACAACAAAAGCACCAGGAGATGCTGACAACCATGGCCGCACTCACTGGGCCAAAAGTAAGCCCGGAGACATCATCGGAGCAGCGCCAAGAACAAGAAACTGATGCCGAATTCTTCCGAAGAATGCTCGAGAGAAGGACAAAGAGGCCGTGGAACAAGCGGCCAACATAAAACAAATGACACTATTGTTCCAAGATATGGTCGGCATGATGATCCAGCCAGACCACCCAGCCAAAAATCCTCCAGTAATAATTGAAGACGGTAGAGGAGAGACATAAAACCCTCTTCCGGCCTCTTCAGCTGCAAAGGAGGAAACAATCTCGAAAGCTGCGCTCGATGATTATATAGCTCAACAGATATGAGCTCATCAAGCGAACGAAGCCGCTGGCCAAGTCGTCAGAACTGGGCGACCATATCCAAGTTGGTATGATCAGATTAAGTACCCGCAAGGATACACAATTCCTAAGTTCTACGTATACAAGGGGACAGGCAATCCCCATCAACATGTCGCTCAGTTCATGGCTCTGTGCGGCAACACTGGAGGTGACGATAAGCTACCACTTCGCCAATTCGTCGGCAGCTTGGCGGAGATGGTATTCGAATGGTATTCAGAGCTTCCCAACGACTCCGTCAAAACTTTTACGGAGATGGAATTGCTATTCTCCCAGCATTTCGCAAGTGCTAGCGAACGCACCCCAATCACGGCATTGATCAATGCCAGGGTGAAGCCGGGAGAAACATGGGTTCAGTATGCAATCTGGTGGCGGAACCTATGGTCGAAATGCGAACAACGCATCGAAGAGGCTCCTGCAGTAGGCATGTTCGTGGGTACCCTCGATCCGCAGGCGACCATATCCCAGTTCATGATGTTTTTCAAGCCGACTACCTTCTAGGCCTTGATTGACAAGCTGGCCCAAATGGATCAGATGGGCCATAGACCGTCTTCCTCGAAAATGGAGCCTCGAAATGAAAAGGGGAAAGGGAAAGCGACCTTCATCGCCAATTCCCAGTAGCAGCCCAGTGGTCCAAAACCAGCTGATCGCCAAAACGATAGACAACGATTCTTCAACGAGAAGCTAAAACGCCCTTATTCGTTTCCCCGGGATAAAACGAGGAGACTGTTCGAGCTGGCGGTACGCAATAGGCTTATCACCTTGCCGGATCCGAAACGCCCACTGCAGCCCGGTGACGTCAACAGTCCCAACTATTGCCCCTACCATCGAATAATGGGCCATCCAATCGAAGATTGCCTTGTCTTCAAAAACCGGATTGAGGACCAGTACCAGTAAGGCAAATTCGCGTTGTTTGAAAACTGGAGGGTAAACCCGCAACAACCACACGCTCCGAAAAAGATGGACACGCCGGGGCATCATGCTCATTTATAGAGGAAGCTCCATGGGAAGTTGTTCTTTCGACAAAAAAAACTAAAAGAATGCTGAAAGATCTCCAAGCATGTCCGGCGATTAGGTGGAAGAGCCTGCTGGAGCCCGAGATTATTGAGGGGATGCTGAAGCTGAGCCCAACGCTGAAAGTTGGTGAAGGTGGACAAAACATTCAGGCTAAGCCTTCAAAGTATTTAAAGAAAAAGAAGAAGGCTAAGAAGCCCGTCCAACCCGAAGACAGCCGTACAGGTCTGCAGAAATGCATTGATACACTGGAAGAATATAACCAGAAGGCACAGACCCTAATCACTTTGGATGAATTCTTTAAGCGTGTTCTTGAGAATGAAGCGAATGACGCTGAGGAAGGAGACAATTCTTCAGAAGAGCCCGAGGATTATGTGGCAAGCTGCCACATGATCTCTCACTCATCAATAAATGGCAAAGAAGCTCCTGATGCAGAGAAACTGGGGGCAGATCCAGAACCAGAATCAAAATCCCTGGAGCTATCGGATGAATTGATTGACAGACTGCTGAGCGAAGCTCTTCAGAAAAGCAAATCTGACCAAGAGCGTGAAACGACCATATATGAAAAGGCCAAGCGTCGACGTCACGTTGAAAAAGCTCCGGTATTGAGAAGCCATAGGGTACCCCAACCGGATAGAAGCACTTCTGCCGCCAGCAAAAGCAGGTTTAAGACAAGGAAGCAGTTCGCTAAAGCCTTTGGGAATGAAGTTGCCACCTTTCAAAGAAGACATTTCAGAAAATACGTTCCCCGACGAACTAGATGCACATCCAAACTACTGCTTATACTATCGGAGGATCACACACCCTATCGAGGAATGAATGGCCTTTAAAAATTGGTGGCAGGGATACGTTGTTCATCGACAGCATTTCAAGCGGATGAAGCGCAAAACTCGTCGAGAGCAGAGAAGCACGACAGATGAGCGTAAAAGAACTGCCGGCAACTATCACATGGTTGATTCCGGGGGATCGCGAGTTCTCATCTTCGGGAGCGATTCTGACGAAGAAATAGCCCTCGGCCCTCTCTTCAAAGAATCCACCTCAAGAAAAGAGGAAGAGGCGAAGAACTGTGAGAATATTCAGCTGCGCAACCGTACGTTGCCTGAAAAGAATCTCGGACCTGCAAACAGGGGATCAGATAGAAAACATAAGGGGAAGGAAAAATTCCCTGAGGATATCGCCCTCGATGATCGAGTCATCGAAGAGCTGCCAGCCAAGGACCCACCCAAGAAAAGCAAAGTGGATTACAACGTCCTAGCACACTTGAGGAAGATACCCTCACAGCTGAGCATCTTGGATGCTCTTCTGTTGTCTAAAGAGACGCGAGATTCCCTGATCAGGGCACTACAAGAGCCCGAACAGTTTCAAGCTTTCCTTGCCGAAGAAAAGATGAATGACAGGCTGGAAGAAGTGCACACTGCTGACGTCGCTTTCGGCGATGAAGATCTCCTCCTCGGAACGTGCGAGCATAACCGTCCCCTCTATGTCTCCGGGTATTTCCATGACATCAAGATATGGAAGATCCTAATTGACAACTTGTCCTCTGTCAACCTTCTCAACGTGAGGGTGCTAAAGGAAATTTGCATGAGCGTGCAACACCTAGCACGAGATAAAATCACCATCTCCAGTTTCGACTCCCAGTCATCACGGACGCTCGGGTCCTTAATACTGACATTAAGCTTCGGGTCGCTCGTCACTGACATCAAGTTGCACGTCATTGATGCTAAGACTTGCTACAACGCTTTGCTCAGTAGGCCTTGGTTGCACGAGTACAACATCATCCCTTCTACACAACATCAGTGTATGAAGTATTTCAAGGATGGTCTCGAGTATACCGTGACGGGTGAACTAAACCCATTCTACGTAAATGAAGTCCGGAAGTACGAAGATGCAAAGTATTTCTTACCAGACTTTGAAGACATGGAAAGATGCCATAAACCGGAGAACAAGAAAAAAGCTATCACCACTATTCCGGTCTTCGGGAGGGATACCGAAGAGGAAGAAGAGATAGTCTATTCGGGGCCGCTCCAATACAACAAGCCCGGACCGTCTACCCCTATGTTGATCTTCGGCAGCGACTCTGAAGATGAGGTCAATGCAGTATTTTCTGTTCGGCCATAAATACGAGCCTTCCCTGGCGATGAACGGAGCTTGCAAATCGCCATGGTTCCGCGGCAGCACTTGATTAATGTAGGATTTTAACGATCAAAGATATTTTACCGCAATCAAGAACGGCGTCGCTTTGCAGCTAGCCGGTGAGTACGGGTCGGTCCATAGGGATGGTGTTAATTTCCTAAGCGTTCTTACGAGCTAATTCCAATGGGTGTTGGATCTTCTAATTAAATCTAAAAACTAAGTTGTACGAGAATTGAGAAACTTGCTAGGATTAGGTATAGGTGAAGTTTGGTAAGATTAAGTTTCACACCTCTTTCAATGCTCTAAATTAAATCTTTTAGGAGTTATAGCAATTATTAGTAAAGGGGATTAGGATAATTGGGAAGAAACAATGTTTCTTCCTCTAGATCCTTGTCCGTCCTTTCCTAATAATTGCTCTAACCTTCATGGAAGACATGCATGTCCGGTCGTTTATACTACGGTTTCACCTTTACCTCATGGGTAGGGTGCCGTAGGGAGCGGATCATTCATGCATGCATGAAGTTCTAATTATTACAAATGATTGGGCACGAAAGAGATGAGAGATCTTCATCTCTCAATCCCTCCCCTATTCTTAACCCTAACAAGCGAGGAAATTACTCGCTCATTAGGGGATCTATTATAAACATCATTTTTATTATGTGTATTTTTAGATCTAATAGATTAATTCCCTACTGCAGTTTAATAGATTCTACACTAGATTAAACTAAGGTAAATGATTAATTTGTCTAGGGCAAGAATTTAATTATAAAACTAAGGCAGAAAATAAATGATGAACTTACAGAATGATGCTCTCCCAACTTCAAATGAATCTGAATTTTTATTTATGAAAAAGAGGCATCCCTCATACAATATTTAGAATACATATTTATAGGGGATAGGAAAATTAGGGTTACAATGACCCGCACATGTGCTATTACAAAAATACCCCCTAAAAATCCCAACAAAAGCACCGACGCACCGCCACAAGTTTTCTGCACCGACACGTGCAATAGATGGCCGCGGAACCGCAGCATGGATGGGGGTAGGGCCGCGGTTCCACGGCCCCTTGGTGAGGTCATCAGGTAATTTTTTCTGGGCTCTTTCTGTACTCTTTGGGCTTTTTATTTCTTTGGTTCTTTTCTCTATTTGGCTTCTGGGTCTTCTCCAGATCTTTCAGTGAAAACTTACAGTGGTCTTTTAACTGTTCACTTTGACATTTTGGACCTTGCGTTGCCTTGTACAATTGTGAACTGTTCTTCGTCTAGGCTTGACTAGGATCCTTCTACTTGTTGGTCAAAAGTCCCTCTTTTGTATCATCTTTTGTATTTTTCACTGTTTTCGCTCTATGAACCTGTAACCTGTAATATGTAGCAGACATGCGTCAAAAGCACCTGTTTATTTATAAAACGAATAAGAATGGGGAATATAATAATGCAATATTATGGTATGAACAAATACCCCCAAACTTATCTTTTGCTCGTTCTCGAGCAAACTTATTTTTTATTCTCGACAAAAAACTTAACCGCACTTTCGCAGGGAAACACGATTGCACTGAGCACGTGCAACAAGCCGTTAAACCTCTAGGTGTCCCTAGTAGGAGGAGTGTTGTCTCTTAAGGGTTTTCAGCGGATACTACCCACAAAATCCTATCAATTAGGCCCACTGACTTTAATTCTTCAATTAGGTTTTCTAACAAGGAATTCTATTATTATTGACTCGTAAATTACCCACCTATATTCTTCACACTTCCTCATCATTTAACTTAAGATTATATATGTTCTATAGACTCACTCAGCTTTCGGCATTTCTTAAGTTTTCCTTCTAAGGTTCCATCTCCACTTAGGAATTTTTCTATCAACTCTACTAAAGATACAAATTCTATTCTTCATTCCTTTCTTTTATCTAAACTCTAATCATATATCCCCACGTGTGTGTATAAATCACCCCTACACTTGGAAATTCAAATCAAGCAATCATACCCTTGTCCGTTGTCCAAAGTACTTATTAGTTGGTAAATTTTTAATTGAATTTTTTCTTACACATCCTTTATGCGACCGTTAATACTTCTTGAGGTACCAACGACCGATTACAAGATGCGTTTGCACTTTAAAGCGTACTTTCTAGTCTTGCAACACCCAAGGCTTTTTGGCAGTGACTCCCAAACCAGTTGGTCTAAGGCACTAGGTGATGAAGCACCCTCGCTAAATATTTTTTTCTATTTTTGCAGCCTTAAGTAATCACAAAAACCAGTGTTCATTTTTTTATTCTTTATTCACACTTGAGTAATTTTTTTATTTTTCATCATACTAAGGACTTTAGACAAGAGCATTTCAAGGTCTCCTCTACTATTCTACGTTTCAAGGTGCGTGATTGTGCAATTTGTAGGGTATACATTTTCAGAATCCATACTTAAGCTAGGAATTATTTTTCAAACTTATACTCTAATAAAAATCAATACTTTTCCTTTATTTCGACTTAGCCTAGGAAGTAAACCCAAAATTTGCCTATTTCTAAATAAACTACGAAGACATATACTTTCTACCGTTAATATTTAAAGAAGGTTATTTTTAGGGTTTTTAATTTACTAAGTCTAAGATCTAGTTGTTCGTAGCCAGTTAACCTATTTGTCAAACTCAAATTAAATATGGCCAAAATTGAATACAATACTTTTTATAATTTTTGAAGTTTTTCAATTTTTATGGGTTTTCAAATAAATATTCAAATGCAAAAATATACATATGAATGCGAAGGAAGAAGACGTACCGAGCATACCCCCAAACTTAAACTGGACAGTGTCCTCACTGTCATGCTGCACCAAGTGGGTCGATAATGTCGGCAATGTCCTGCTTATTAACATATTTACAAATGATACACACACCCAAACTTATTTGAAATAAAGTTTTGGAAAAATTGATTGGAAATTCGGGGGTGAAAGTGGAGGAAAATCAATCAGTGTAAATCGGCTCCTGCAAAAACAGGAGCTCCTCCGAATGGTCCACTGTGAGGAACGGTTTCAATCGATGCCCATTAACTCTGAATAAAGTACCGTCCTCAGAATTTTAAGATCGACTGCACCATGCGGATAAACGGTGCGAACTACAAATGGACCTTTCCACCTAGAACGGAGCTTGTCGGGGTGATAATGTAACCGAGTATCATAGAGTAAAACCTGTTGACCAGGTTTAAAAGTTTTTCGCAAAAGGTGTTTATCGTGGAACACCTTAGTTCGGTTCTTAACAATTACGGCATTATCATACGCCTCATCCCGCAGCTCTTCTAGTTCATTTAACTGCAGCTTTCGATTGCTGCCTGCATCTCCTAATGATAAATTCAAATCTTTGATAGCCCAAAATGCCTTATGCTCAATCTCTACTGGGAGGTGGAAAGCCTTCCCGTACACAAGCCGGTATGGAGACATACCAAGATCGGTCTTGTATGCAGTACGGAAAGCCCATAGTGCATCGATCAGTTTGAGTGACCAATCTTTACGGTTTTTGGACACCGTTTTCTCCAAGATTTACTTGATTTGCCGATTTGAAACCTCGGCTTGCCCACATGTTTGGGGATGGTATGGTGTTGACAGCTTGTGGGTAATAGAATATTTGCGTATTAAGGACTCAAAAGTCCTATTGCAAAAATGGGAACCGTTATCACTTATGATCGCTCGAGGGTGCCCAAATCGAGAAAAGATGTGTTCTTTAAGAAATCGAACGACAACCTTATTGTCATTTGTTCGTCTAGGCACAGCCTCGACCCACTTTGAAACGTAGTCAACAGCCAAAAGAATATAAATATTCCCAAAAGAATTGGGAAATGGTCCCATGAAGTCTATTCCCCAAACATCAAAAACATCCACAACCAAAATTGGTTGGAGCGGCATTTCGTTTCTCCGCGATATCTAGCCCAAGTGTTGGCACCGGGAGCAAGTCTTGCAGTATTCATATGCATCCTTAAAAAGTCGTAGCCAATAGAAACCACACTGCAAGATTTTTTCGGCTGTCTTCTTTGGGCCAAAGTGCCCGCCACATGCTTGATCGTGGCAAAAAGACAGCACACTCTTAAACTCATTTTCTGGTACACACCGACGAATGATTTGGTCGGAACAGTATTTAAAAAGATAAGGTTCATCCCAGTAAAAATGCTTTGCTTGGGACAAGAATCGAAGTTTATCCTGTTTCGACCAATCTTTAGGTATCAAGCCGGTGGCTAAGTAGTTTACTATATCAGCGAACCATGGTTTGCAAGAAACGGTCAAGAGTTGCTCATCGGGAAAAGCATCAGTGATAGGAAATTCAAGTGTAGGTGAAGAAGGAAGTCGTGAAAGGTGATCGGCCACTACGTTTTCACATCCTTTTTTGTCCCTTATGACAAGGTCAAACTCTTATAGCAGGAGGATCCAACGTATTAGCCTCGATTTAGCATCCTTCTTCGCAAAAAGGTGGCGAAGAGCTAAATGATCCGTATACACAATGACTGGAGAGCCGATTAAATAAGGCCAAAATTTTTCAAGTGCAAACACAATTGCTAAAAACTCTTTTTCTGTTGTTGTATAGTTTAGTTGGGCCTTATTTAATGTACGGCTAGCGTAATAAATCACGTGCGGCATCTTGGTAATGTGCTGTCCAAGAACAACACCAATGGCAAAATCTGATGCGTCCCACATAATTTCGAAAGGATGCGTCCAGTCTGGAGATGAAAGAATGGGCGCAGAAATGAGAGAGCGTTTCAAAGACTCGAATGCTTCCATGCAAGTTGAGTCAAAATCAAATGTTGTGTCCTTGGCCAATAGGAGAGTCAAGGGTCTAGAAATCTTGCTAAAATCCTTGATGAACCGTCTATAAAAACCGGCATGGCCAAGGAAAGCTCAGATGTCTTCGACGCATTTAGGAGGAGGAAGATTAGAGATGACTTCAAGTTTGGCTCTATCAACCTCTATGCCGTTTTGCGAGATGACATGTCCTAAGACAATGCCTTCTCGTACCATAAAGTGGCACTTCTCCCAATTCAAAGTTAGGTTCTTATCCCTACAGCGGGTAAGAACTGCGTCAAGATGTCGTAAACACTCGTCGAAGGAGTCACCAAAAATGGAGAAATCATCCATAAAGATCTTCAAAAACTTTTCCACCATGTCCGAAAAGATCCCCATCATACACCGCTGAAATATAGCGGGTGCATTGCATAACCCAAAGGGCATGCGGCGATAAGCAAAGGTGCCAAAAGGAAAAGTAAATGTGGTCTTGTCTTGATCCTCTTTGGCAATGGGGACTTGGTTATAGCCGGAATAGCCATCCAAAAAGCAATAGAACTCGTGCCCAGCTAATCGTTCTAGCATTTGGTCAATGAAAGGTAAAGGAAAGTGGTCTTTACTTGTCGCGGCATTGAGTTTTCTATAGTCGATTCAAACTCGCCACCCAGTTTGGGTGCGAGTAGGAATTAACTCATTTTCCTCATTGGTAATGACCGTGATGCCCGATTTCTTTGGCACAACATGAATGGGGCTAACCCACTGGCTATCCGAGATAGGGTAAATGATACCACTATCAAGACATTTGACAATCTCCTTCTTGACAGCCTCTTTCATAATGGGGTTGAGGCGTCTTTGTGGATCCCTTGCCGGCTTGGCATCATCCATCAAGTGTATATGATGTTCAACTATGAGGGGACTAATCCCCTTGATGTCCGCCATAGACCAACCAAAAGCTTGCCGATTATTTTGTAAGACCATTAAAAGGGCCTTCTCTTGCTCAAGAGCTAGAGAGGACGATATGATAACGGGTAGGGTCTCATTATCACCTAGATAAGCATATTTTAGGTGCGACGGCAAAAGCTTTAGTTCGAGTTTAGGAGGTGAAACAATAGATGGTAACAATGGAGTAACTGTTTCAAACTCGAAGGATTCCATCAAAGGTTCAAATCGAGTGTACGCAACCGAGTCGGATGGTTCAACTAACTCATCCGAAAAAGCAAAAGACTCAAGCTCGGGTGGTGAGTCTTCAAAATCGTCTACAAAAGTGAAACACTCATAATCGTTGTCCGCCGTGAAAGCTGTGTCGGATTCTAGGAGGAACGCACTAGTGGCGTCAACACTGCTGTGATCGAACATGAAATTTTCGAACTTACAGTCCTCCTCCGCAATCTCATTGATCGAGCAAACATTAAGTACGCTAGAATTAGGCTCGGCAGGCTGATTTCCCAACTTAAAAATGTTGAGTTCAATTGTTATATTGCCAAAAGATAGATTCATTGAACCGTTACGACAATTGATCTCTGCGTTAGAAGTCGCCAGGAATGGTCGACCAAGTATCACCGGAATTTGACTCCGGGGGTTAGCGACAGGTTGTGTATCCATAACAATAAAGTCTACGGGGAAAATGAAATCCCCAACTCTAATTAACATATCCTTCAACTCTCCCCTAGGATGGGTGATTGATCGGTCGGCCATTTGGAGAGTACAGTGAGTGGGCTTAAGATCTCCAACGCCTAATTGCTCGTACACAGAATAAGGTAGCAAATTGACACTAGCACCAAGATCTAATAGTGCTCTATTGATGTTCTTGTCCCCAATTGTTATCGAAATAATAGGACAACCGGGGTCCTTGTGCTTTTGGGGTAAAGATTGGACAAGAGCATCGCTAACAGCACTAGCCACGAAAACTTTCTTTGGTACTTGTGACTTCCTCTTTTCGGTGCATAAGTCCTTTAAGATTTTTGCATATGAAGGAACTTGTTGGATTGCATCCAAAAGAGGGATATTTATGCTAACCTTTTTGAACAACTCTACAATCTTCTCCATCTGTGGAGTTGGTTTATTGGATCTCAACCGGTTTGGAAAAGGTATATTTTGAAAAGTTGTTGAGTCCAATTTTTGTGGATCTGATTGTTGAGTTGGAACGGAACCCCATGTAGATGTGTTCCTGTTGTGAGAAGTGGGTCCGTTCGAGCTAGAAGAAGTAGAGCCTTGTGAAGGATGGAGAACAGGCTCTAACGAAGAAGAAGAAGAAGGTGAAGAAGATGAAGAAGAACCACCGGCAGGGGTGTCATGGTTAATACCCACATTGTTTTGCAACACTTTTCCGGATCTCAACGTGGTCACAGCATTTACGTTATGATTTTGCTGTTGATATGCAGCATGTGCGTGACCGGGATTTGGCAGTGGTTGAGATGGGAGCTTTCCTTTTTCTCGCTCGCTCAATGCTGCATTGAGTTGTGCAATTTGTGCCTTAATAGATTTGATGCTTTGATCGTGTGAGGCACTATTTTGCACCAAAGATTGAATAGAAGTCTCTAATCTTGCTGCAGATTGTGTAGATTGCTTTAGGAACGCATCTAGAATTCTTTCGAGCGAAGTAACCTTGTCATTATTAGGTTGAACAAAATTGTTTGGCGGGTAAGAATTGTTAGGCACAAAATTGTTCACTTGATTAGGGTAAGGTTGCTGTTGAAAAGGTTGCTGAAATTGAGTTTGTGGAGGTGCTTGTTGTTGTGGAGGAGGAGGCCTTTGAAAATTGTTGTTTCCTTGGAATTGTTGATTTTGGTTCCAAGCGAAATTTGGGTGACTCCTCCACCCCGGATTGTATGTCGAAGAGTATGGATCGTTTCTTTGTCGTTGCTGAAAGGAAGCATTGACTTGATCATGTCCTTGAGTAGATGCATTATAAGGACACTCTTCGGTAAGATGTGATGGATCCGAACAACAAGCACAAATAGTTCGTGGAGGCACAACAGGGGCAGGAGAAGACGATGTGATTTTGGTCTCAATCGCTTCTAGCTTTTTCGTAAGAGCGGCCATCTTGGCCTTCATAGCAATCGACATATCTAATTAATGTATGCATGCCCTAGATTGACCACTAGAAGAAGATGATGTGGTCTTGGTGCTCTCCCACTGAATTATTTGTTCACTAAGGTCCTCAAGAAACTGCCACGCTTCCTCACTAGATTTGGTTAGAAAGTGACCTTGACAAATGGTTTCTAGCAACTGCTTCGTTGCCGGGTTCAATCCCTCGTATAATGTTTGGCAGAGTTGCCAACTTTCGATCCCATGATGAGGGCATTGAACGAGTAGGTCTTTAAATCTTTCAAAACACTTCCAAAATGGTTCGGAAGGAAGCTGGGAAAATTGTATAATCTCATTACGGATTCTAGCAGTTTTGTGATGAGGATAGAACTTTTTAAGAAAAGCTTTCACAAACTCATCCCAATTTCTAATTGAATGTGATGTTGTGCTATATAGCCACTTCTCGACTAAGTCACATAAGGTGAAAGGAATGACCCTTAGCCTTATAGCGTCATCACTTAATTGGATAGTTTTCATCATGGCGCAAACGTTTTGGAATTTATTAATAAAGATTTAGGCATCTTCGGATTCCAATCGATGAAATTTTGGCAGCATATTGATGAAGTGGGGTTTTATTTCAAAATTGTCCCCATTTGCCGGTGGGGGTGAAAGACAGGTAGGTAAAGAGGTGCGAACATGGTAGAAAAGATCCTGGAGCGCAACTCGTGTGGGCGTTTCAACAGGCGGGTGATTCGGGTTATTCGCACCTAACGGAGGTGGAATCATTCCCGTCGGTAAGGTGTTGTTAGGATTGTATCCCGACATACCTTCGGAAGAAGAATTTGAAGGTGGAGCTAAGGAAGTGGACGGAATTTCGACTTCGGTGTCGAAATGTTCGTCGGTCGGTACTAAAGAAACACGGACTAATCGGGCGCCAGTGTCCCTAGTCCAAAGTGACATACACTAAAGGGGTAGTGTAGTCAGAAAAATGAAAGACAAAATGTGGAGGTAAGAAAACGTCAATGAGAAAAAGTGGTGTAAGTGGAGTGCAAGGACTTCTTTAGCGACAAGTTGCAAGTTTTTGAAAAGATTTTTCCTTTTTTACGTGAAATTTTTGCAAAGAGATTTTTTGAAAAGAGACTTGTGACACAAATGCGATCAACCATAAATGCACAATCAGGCCTAGATCTAGGGTCACCTACGTCAGCTAGACAGCTCCTAACTAGGGTTAGAAATAGGACCTCAAACCGCCTCTTCACCGACAATTGCGGCCAGGTAAGTGCCAGGTAAGTGGGAGGCTCCCCGCTACAAGTAGCGGTCCTAATTAAATAACCACTTGCCTTAGACACACTTGCCTAGACACCGCAAAGTCAGATTAGGATAAACGATCGATGCCTATAACTAGTCCTCTGTCCTATTGAGCTCGAAGTCCTTAGGGCTGAGTCTAGTATTTTTTAATTAAGAGTGGTCAATGCAAATGCTTTAAGTGATTTCTGGGGTCCTGGGAAGGGTGATGAAATCCCCACCCAATCTGAGTTGGTCAATAGCCCCTTAAAGTCCGATTAAAATATGCAAAGCAGTAAATTCACTTGCAATTAAATATTTTTTAGCGCGGCGCAAAGAATCCTGCAGAAAATCTGTTATTGAGAAGGGGAAAGATATTCTTATTTTTTTATGCGCAAAGAATCCTGCAGAAAATTTCGCAAAAAGATATATGTAGGTTGGCAGAGGAGGAGAAAAGAAAACAAACAGAGCAAAATTCAGGAGCTGACGTGGCAATGCGACCGCGGTTCCGCGGTTTGGGGCGCAGTCAGGCCGCGGTTTAGCGGCGGAATGGGAGGAACAGGGCTCTGTTCTGTTGTGGAATTTCCCCTATGTTCTAATGTAACTTTTTCTGTTTCTCACTCTGGAATTTTCCAGATCCAAGATTCTTCGCTGTTCCTGCAAAATTCAAACGATAAACCTTTCAAACAATAAAAAAAATTGATAAAATTTTTTGTACTTTTTCTATTTTCAGATTTTAATGATTTTTATAAAATTTATATTAACCCGAAATTACAAAAAGGAAATTTTTACGCCATCCCCGGCAACGGCGCCATTTGATTAATGTAGGATTTTAACGATCAAAGATATTTTACCGCAATCAAGAACGGCGCCGCTTTGCAGCTAGCCGGTGAGTACGGGTCGGTCCACAGGGATGGTGTTAATTTCCTAAGTGTTCTTACGAGCTAATTCCAATGGGTGTTGGATCTTCTAATTAAATCTAAAAACTAAGCTGTACGAGAATTCAGAAACTTGCTAGGATTAGGTATAGGTGAAGTTTGGTAAGATTAAGTTTCACACCTCTTTCAATGCCCTAAATTAAATCTTTTAGGAGTTATAGCAATTATTAGTAAAGGGGATCAGGATGATTGAGAAGAAACAATGTTTCTTCCTCTAGATCCTTGTCCGTCCTTTCCTAATAATTGCTCTAACCTTCATGGAAGACATGCATGTCCGGTCCTTTATACTACGGTTTCACCTTTACTTCGTGGGTAGGGTGCCGTAGGGAGCGGATCATGCATGCATGCATGAAGTTCTAATTATTACAAATGATTGGGCACGAAAGAGATGAGAGATCTTCATCTCTCAATCCCTCCCCTATTCCTAACCCTAACAAGCAAGGAAATTACTCGCTCATTAGGGGATCTATTATAAATATCATTTTTATTATGTGTATTTTTAGATCTAATAGATTAATTCCCTACTGCAGTTTAAGAGATTCTACACTAGATTAAACTAAGGCAAAGGATTAATTTGTTTAGGGCAAGAATTTAATTATAAAACTAAGGCAGAAAATAAATGATGAACTTACAGAATGATGCTCTCCCAACTTCAAATGAATCTGAATTTTTATTTATGAAAAAGAGGCATCCCTCATACAATATTTAGAATACATATTTATAGGGGATAGGAAAATTAGGGTTACAATGACTCGCACATATGCTATTACAAAAATATCCCCTAAAAATCCCAACAAAAGCACCGACGCACCGCCACAAGTTTTCTGCACCGACACGTGCAATAGATGGCCGCGGAACCGCGGCATGGGTGGCGGTAGGGCCGCGGTTCCGCGGCCCCTTGGTGAGGTCATCAGGTAATTTTTTCTGGGCTCTTTCTGTACTCTTTGGGCTTTTTATTTCTTTGATTCTTTTCTCTATTTGGCTTCTGGGTCTTCTCCAGATCTTTCAGTGAAAACTTATAGTGGTCTTTTAACTGTTCACTTTGACATTTTGGACCTTGCGTTGCCTTGTACAATTGTGAACTGTTCTTCGTCTAGGCTTGACTAGGATCCTTCTACTTGTTGGTCAAAAGTTCCTCTTTTGTATCATATTTTGTCTTTTTCACTGTTTTCGCTCCAAGAACCTGTAACCTGTAATATGTAGCAGACATGCGTCAAAAGCACCTGTTTATTTATAAAACGAATAAGAATGGGGAATATAATAATGAAATATTATGGTATGAACAACACTACAGAGAGCTTGATGCGCTGGAGACATATAGTGTGCAAGAGCTGCAGACATTCTACGTCCCTCCCAGGCAAGAGGTGAAAATGCGATCCTATTCTATCGATCCATGGACACTAAAATCGAAAGAGAAGTCTGGCACGGTGCCGATCCTGCGCTCGACAGACTCCAACCTATCCGTCTGCCCAGATACTACACAGAGGGATTGAAAAGGTTACTAAGGCGCCAAGGCATGCCTTTCAAACAAACTTCTCGACAAGCTCAGTTCTACAACAGGATTTGGAACATTCCCGGAACTCAACGGAAATTGCCCAACGGAAAAATGGAAACGATCGGGCTCGGATATGTCCAGTCCAAGAAGCGGGAGCAGTCCTATGGTTGCCATGTCATAAGGGACCTTGATGATGAAGAAGATGCTCTTTTAAAAGACGCCGACGATGAACCAGAACGAGGCCCTGCCATAAAAATGCCGAGTCCTTTGTTTGAAGAACAGATGGACAAGCTAGTACGGGAAGAGAGTCAAAAGGTTCAGAACGACCACAGCCGCGAAATGACCATTTACGAGAAAGCCAAGATGCAACGTATCCTTCAGCAGGCCATGCGGGATGACGATGCCCTTCACCGTCAGCCCACCATGAATTCCCAAGGCAAGAAAAAGGCCTGACGCGAAGGCAAAAACAAGTTGAAGAACGGAGAAAATGTTCTACCACGGCGAAACGGGTCCAAGAAGCCTCGTGATCAAGAAAAGGTCAGCCAGAATCCGTCTCTTATGAAAAAAATAAGTCGAGCATATTCGTTCCCGCGAGACAAGACAAGGAGAATCTTCGACCTTGTCATGAAACATCAAATGATTACGCTCCCGGAGTCCAAGCACCCCGAACAAGCAAACGAGGTCTGTCAGCCAGATTATTGTTCTTATCACCGAGCAATAGGTCATCCTCTTGAAGACTGCTTCACTTTCAAAAACTGGGTCGAAGACCAATATCATCTTAGCAGGTTCGCTCTATCCAATAGTTGGAGGGTATCCCCACCGCAAAAGCATATGCCAAAAGCAACGTATATGGCAATAGTAGAACCAGATCAACATCGGTCTCGGAAACGATCTCGTACCTGCCACGTGATAGCGTTGTTAGAAGAGGGAGTATACGAGAATATGGATGACTTCTACTGGTGCTTCGAAAATGAGGACGAAGACGAGGTGATCTCAGAATTTCCACCGGCGCCAAAAGAATTGGAAGATGGAATACACACTACTGCGGACAACCTGAAAAAAATCGACTTGGGGACGACAAATGACCCGCGGCCTACGTTCGTCAGTGAGCTATTTTCTAAAGAGCAGGTGGCTACGCTAAAAGACGTGCTCATGCAGTATAAAAACTGCTTCGCATGGAACTATTCCGAGATGCCGGGACTAGATCCAGAAATAGCTGTACATAAATTGCCAATATCTCCGGACGTCAAGCCAGTCAAACAAGCACCAAGAAGAATGCAGCTTGAACTTGAAATGAGTATCAACGCCGAAGTTAAGAAGCTAATCGACTCTGGCTTCATCCAAGAAGTTCAGTACCCCGACTGGATCGCCAACATTGTTCCAGTGATGAAGAAAAATGGGACGGTGCGCATCTGCGTGGACTTTCGGGATCTCAACAAAGCTTTCCCGAAGGATGATTTTCCCATACCGGTTAACGAACTGATGATAGGCAACACGTCCACTCACGAAGTCTTCTACTTCATGGACGGATTATCAGGTTACAATCAAATAAAGATGCACCCCGAAGACCAAAAGCATACCGCTTTCCGAACCCCTCTGGGCATATTCTGCTACAAAGTGATGCCTTTCGGTCTGAAGAACGCCGGTGCTACTTATCAGAGGGCCATGACAAATATTTTCGATGACCTTATACATGAAATCGTCGAATGCTATATCGACGACCTCGTAGTGAAAAGTAAATCGTACGAGGAGCATTGGGGGCATCTGAAGATCGTGTTTCAGCGCCTTCGGAAATACAACCTGAAGATGAACCCTCTCAAATGCGCGTTCGGAGTTTCCTCGGGCAAATTCCTAGGATTCATCGTACGACACCGGGGCATCGAAATAGACCCGTCAAAGATCAAGGCGATTTTGGAAATGCCTCCGCCAAGAACTCTCAAGCAACTACGATCTCTTCAAGGAAAGCTCGCGTATATTCGATGGTTCATAGCTAACCTCTCCGGCAAATGCCGCCCCTACAGTCATTTGATGAAGAAGGGAACCCCGTTCGTCTGGGATCGCAAATGCCAAAGTGCACCGGACGAAATCAAGCAATACCCGCAGAATCCGCCGGCACTGACCGCTCCGGTCAAGGGAAAGCCCCTCCTCCTGTACACAACCGCCCTTGAAGGTTATTTAGGCGCTCTATAAGCACAAGAGAACAACCAAGGGAAAGAGAGCCCTCTACTATTTGAGTCGAGTTCTCCTGAGGGCAGAAAACAACCACTCCCTTATCGAAAAACACTGCCTGGCGTTAATCTTTGCGACAACGAAGCTCAGACACTATGCGTTGGCTCATGAGGTCCACCTCATATCAAAAGTGGATCCTCTCAAATATTTGATGTTAAGAGCCATACTAATGGGACGGCTCGCTAAATGGGCCCTCCTCTTGATGGAGTTCTCGATAACATACCGACCTCTCAAGACAGTGAAAGGCCAGGCCATCACCGACTTCCTCGCTGAGCATCCGATACCTGCCGATTCACCCCTAAATTGCGAATTGCCAGACGAGCACGCGTTTGACATGATCGACAGGGAGAGAGGAGAGAGTGATACCCGATGGGAACTCTACTTTGATGGGGCATCTTCCATGAAGAAGCGAAAGCACAGCTCCCCTATAATCAAATCTGGGGTAGGCCTTATCTTCGTGACTCCACAAGGATGGGTAATGCGCTTTTCCTTTTCCTTAACAGAGCCGAGGACAAACAATGAAGCATAATATGAAGCTTTGATAGAAGGTCTTGAGATCGCTGTTAACATGGGAATCGAAAACCTCCTCATATACGGAGACTCCCAGCTGGTTGTTAGTCAAGTAAACGGCGACTATCAAACGTGCAAACCAGAGTTGGTGAAGTACGGCGAGAGAGTACAACAATTGCTGACTCAAATTCCTTCCTACGTTCTGGAAAGCATACCGCGTACGGAAAATAGCAAAGAGGATGCGTTAGCCAAACTCGCTAAAGAACTGGCTGACAAAAACCTCGATGACGTAAGGATCGTTGTACAAAACCGTCGGGTTCTTGCACCAGCAGAAATATCTCCGGGGTCATCTGAAGAAATGGAAGCGACCAAGGAAATAGCCCTGCAAATAAAAGACCAAGAAAAGGGCTAAGGATTGGAGAGAAGTCCTTATAGACTACTTCAAATCCCGTCGAACACCTGAAGATGCGTCCTCAAGACATCAGCTCATGAAACGAGCTCTGTCCTTCGCCTTCGTCAACGATACTCTATATAAGAGATCATTCGACTCTCTGTGGCTAAGATGCCTGGGACCGAAAGAAGCAAGGAGAGTCGTTCAAGAAACTCACGACGGACTCTGCGGTTCTCATCAAGCTGGGCCAAAGATGAAGCTGAAGATCAAAAGAATGGGCTACTATTGGCCCACGATGATTCAGGACTGTCTCGAATACACGAAGCAGTGCCACTCGTGCCAAATTCACAGGGACTTCATCCACCAGCATCAAAACCCGCTACACCCAACAGTGGCTAGTTGGCCGTTTGAAATGTGGGGAACCGACATAATTGGGCCCATAAAACCAGCATCGTCCAAAGGACATCGGTTCATATTGGCGACAACTGATTACTTCTCAAAGTGGGCAGAAGCAGTACCGCTAAGGAAAGTGAAGATGGAGAATATTCTCCATTTCTTCAAGACGCACGTCATTTATCGGTTCGACACTCCGCGACGGATTATCTCTGATAACGGGCCGGCCTACAGAAGTCACAGAATCAGCCGCTTCGCATAACAACATAATATAGACTGGAGATACTCTTCGGTCTACAATCCCCGAGCTAACGGTCTGGCTGAGGCTTTCAACAAGACCTTGACAAAGATCATGAAGAAGACGGTGTCCAAAAATAAGAAGGACTGGCACGAGAGACTACATGAAGCTCTCTGGGCGTATCGGACCATGTTCAAAACAGCCACAAACACAACGCCATATGCATTGGTATTCGGCACTGAAGCAGTACTACCCTTGGAGATAGAGCTACCCTCCCTACGAGTGGCTGTTCATTACGAGCTAACAGATAAAGAGAATGCTCATCTTCGGCTTGAGGAGCTTGACGCCCTTGACGAAACCCGGCTCATGGCGCAACAAAACTTGGAGACTTACAAAGCATAGAAGACGCGCTCATACGAGAGATTGACTAGGCCGAGAACATTCCGCCAAGGCGAACTCGTGCTAGTGGTCAAGAGACCTATGATCCCCAATCGTGCCAAATGGGGGAAATTCGAGCTGAACTATGAAGGCCCTGAAAGGTTCCTAGGCACCCTATAGAGGTCTCACAAGGCATCGATCATGCCAATTTCAAATTTTAACGGTGCCGAGAGACCCGACAACGGATCGTCGGCTAGATTTCTAGGCGAAAAACAATCTAGTTAACAACTTAACTAATGGGATATCGGAAATACAACCTTTGTAGATCCGGTGCTCCACCTCCATAGCTCCGCAACGAAGTCGTCTCCGCTGTCCAAAAGGAATCCGGGCTCTAGAGTCGGCTTCGTCGGAGAAAAGCGAGCTAGGTCGTCGATGTCCATGCCGAAGATGATCTACGTCGAGGCATCGCTAAATCAAGCTCCACCTTCACCAAGCCCTAAAAACTTGTGAAGGAAACACACTCTACTACTTGGCAAGAGGTAGAGGATGAAGAAATAGGAAGTGGGTAGACTTTAGAATTGGATTTCTCACTCTTTATCATCAATCACCATTGATGACCTTGCTTTCTTCACTTGAAGAAAAATGAGGAAGAAGAAGATAATAGTTATGATAAGTTGATTAAAATGAAATGAATAATCAAACCTTATCATAACAAGACCATGGTTAATTGTAGAGAGTTAACCAAAGTTAGTGAGTGGTTAGGGTTTGGCATAAAACAAAAATGGTGGACTTTTCAAAAGTTCAAGAAGCTTCAACAAAAGAAATAAATAAAGCCACCATTTTCCTTTTGCCAAAAATAAATAAAACAATAAATAAATCATTTAAAATCCTTAACCATTAACTAACTATGGTTTAAACATACATTTAACCAATTATTGCATGTATCATCAAACATGATACAAGCAAGTGCACAAAATCATATCGCATATGCAATGCGCACACCCGAGCGAGAAAATCCATTTAAAGTGAACCGATACTAGTTAATGAAAAGTAATATATCAAATATATAATTATACATTAAATCATTAAATCAACACTTGATTTAACGATCCGGTCATATCGCATATAACCGACTAGTATCCAATGTATCGGCTTATCGAATCAATACTTGATTCGATAACTAGGTTATATCGCATACAACCATTCGATACATTCATCGCGAGAATAGAATACGGTATCACATACACGCATTATTCTCGGTCCCGCACATATCTCATATGCGCTCCTATTTCGTTTCGCTTGAGCCAGGAAACCTCTGTGTAGGACTCTAAAGACTCGTCAATACGCCGGCAGCAGATGATGATCATATCAAACACCCACAAGCCGCAAGCGGTCTGCCAAACGTAACGGCCACCCGGGTTTTGAGCGATCAGAAGATCGACGAGCAAGCCCGCTCACACTCCTGTGAATCCAACCAGTAACACTACCGTACAGTCCGGTCTGATCGTCTGATATGTCGCATATCTTGCCTAGGGGTGGTAAACGTCAGACCCCAATAGCTCGATAAGTCGTGTCGATATGAGGCTCATAACGGGTCGAGAAACTACTGGTAACACTTACCAGCAATTCTCTGATCAGCCCTGGCCAGGGACTTCCTGTTATAGCCAATCGAACACAGTGCAACATCAACTCCCTATACCGGGAGAGACGAATCCCCTCCTATCGCTCATTGCCTCCATGTGACTCGGGACTGTACCCAAAAACCACCGTTTTGCACGCCCTCTTGGACATGGTAAGATGGAAATCAAAGCACAGTGGGAACCACACAAGACTCTATGACGATCTCAGGTCAACAGACTACTCTGTACCAGTGTCACCAGAGAACTGCCATCTGACGTAAGGTATAATACCATCTGGGAGTTCTCGGCGAGTCCGTCCAGTGTACCCAGTCTCCACTGAGCACCCGTATATCATCCCCGATGTCAAACACCAATGGATATGGGATCATCCATCGCCCATCTGTATGGGTCGAGAAGGTATACGCTAGTCTACTCTGGTATATCGATGCCCCATCTCGATACACCCACGACTAGGGACTTTGAAGGATGTACTTATGGACTACCATGTCCCCACTAGTATGATCCGCATCATAGTCCAGGTAGTCAAGTATGCATCCTAAGGGCTTTACCAACATGTAACAGAGAGACAATCTGAGTACACGTTAAGGTAAAGAGTAACCAGATAGCATACTATCATGTCGAGCAAGAAAGTCCTTCCTATATACGTCCCAGCATCCACTACAATATACATCCTATGTACAGTAATGGCCTCTAGGGCATACATATAACTAACAATCTCCCACTTGCACTAGGACCATCTGTAGCAGTGGTTGTAGTATCTCATACTCAACCATCCCATAAAAGTCTCTCTCTGGGAATAGGCCTTCGTGAGTGGATCCGCCGTGTTGTCCTCTGAGTCTACTCTCCTAACCTCGATCAGCCTGGAGATCAACCATCTCCATGATCAGGTGATACTGCCTTAGAATATGTCTGAATCACTGATGGGACGGACGTTCCTTGGCATAAGCCACAACTCCATTGTCTCACAATGGTAGGAACATAGTTCATCTCATGAACCATTATACATCCAAACAGCCTCTTTGGTAGCATCATAAGTAGCGATGTATCCTGCCTTTATCGTCTAGAATGTCACGGTATCTAGCTTGGAACTCTTCCAACATACCGTCCCTTTACTGAGGGTAAAGACAATGCCTGCGACTGACATTCAGTCGTCTTTATCACCCTGGAACACTTCCAGTGATTCTCCCCAGGATCGATTGATACCATCTCACTACAACTAGTGAGAATCCTAACATCCAATTAGATCTATCTCATAGATCCAAAATCCAGGATTTAGTAGGTATCAGTTTGATCCTATCTCGAGAATCATTGTGATAAGCGGAGATTGATCGAGCGTAGCATAGGAAACTCCTTTCTTATCAAGAGTATGTCATCCACGTACTCTACGAGGATCACCACCATACTCCCTACTACCTTTTTGTTTATACAAGGTTCATCTACTATTTTGATGATGTCAACTTCTTTGACAAACACATCAAAACAGACGTTCCAACTCCGCGATGCCTGCTTTATCAGATAAAACATCTTGCACTCGTTTCCGCTGCTCCCACTGTTTACGAAGCCCTCTGGCTGTGTACTTATAGACTCACTCTTCTAAAACATCATTTAGAAAAGCAGTCATGACACCCAACTACCAGATATCGTAGTCATGGTATGTAGCCGTGGCAAGTAGGATCTGGATGGACTTAAGCATAGCTACTTAGAAAAGGTTTCATCATTATCCATTCCTGGTCAATGACGAAAACCTTTAACAAGTCTAGCTTTGAAAGTCTCAACTTTTCCATTTACACCAAGTAATCTTCTCAAGATATACTTGCTCCTGATGGGGATTTAACCCTTCAGATATAGCAACCAAAGTCCATACTTTGTTGGTATACATGGATTCCATCTCAGATCGCTAAGCATCCAGCCATTCTTACAGAGTCTTACTCCTGATGGCCAGCTCGAAACTAGTTGGGTCATCATCTCATGATGCAATCCTCGCTCCCACTGTCATCGAGAAACCAAAGTATCTCTCAGGTGGGTGAGGAACCCTACTAGATCGGCGGAGAGGCTGAGGTTCGTTGGAATCTACTGAATCCTTTGGTTCTATCAAATCATCAGCTGCAATTTGTATAGCTGGAACCTTTCCAGTTCTACATGACAGACCTTGCCTCGAGCTTGTCCGGATTTTGCCTTTTAGACATAGGCCGGACAACCCCAAATCTTAACTAACTTAAGATATGGGCTCTTCCCATTTCATATCTCATATGAAGTGGTAGGCACTGATTTGATTCAAACCCTATTCAATAGGTATGCAACTTCACAAGTGCATAACACCCAGTAGGAAAAAGGTAACTTAGTAGTACTCATCATAGAGCACACCATATCTAATAGGGTGTATCTGCTCCGCCCCGACATACCATCGTGGAATGGTATATACGGAGGAGTATTGCTGAGAGAGAATCTCATTCTCCTTTAGAATAGTCCAGTATTTCCGTGCTCAAGTATTCTCCTCCTCGATCACATCAAAGGACATAATACTTATACCCGTATTTTGGTTCTCTACTTCTAAATCATATTCTGTGAATATCTCAAAAGGTTCGGACTTCTGTTTCAACAGGAACATATGTCTGAATCTTGAGAGATTATCAGAGAATGTAATGAAGTATAAAGAACCAGTCTTGGCATGTGTAGACAGGGGACCTAACATACATCAACATGTATCATCCCAAGAGTTCACTAACTCTTTCTCTGTTTCCAATAAACAGAGCTATGGTCATCTAATCTTTGTGACATGACTGGCGAGTTTCACAAGATGTAAATTCAAACTGATTTAAATATGCATCTAAATGTAACTCAGCTAGTCGGGTCGCATTGATATGACCTAGTCTACAATACCTCAAGAAGAATTCATTCATTTCTGAAATCTTCCTCTTGTGTGTGTTCCCTATACTTAGAACTGTAGTTTGATTTAGAACATTGATGCTTTTAGATAACGTGCCTGAACCGATCAACTTTTGATATAGGAAATGTTCAAAACATTATCCAACTATACAAAATTTTATCATTTCTTTACTAATAAAGAGACTGATATGATTTTGTATATCAGGTTAGGTATCTAATAACATTCGTTCAGAATCAATGTATTACAATACAGGGTGACAGTGACCAACAGACTTGGCTGCAATACTTGCCCCGTTTTCTGTCTCATGAAACTTATCACCCGTTCTCAGTTTTTCTACCCTTTTGTAGCCCTATGTAACAGATTACATATCTGGGATCCTGATCCGGTATCATATACCTAGGATACAGAGGATACTGAGAAACAGGTCTGTGTAACGAACACACCCGAAGATGATGCATCATCATGCACTCTCTTCGTTTGGGCGGCACGGGAAATCTGGTATTCCCCAATTTCCTGCTCTGTCTTATAACAATTATAAGTTGGAGCGGGACCAACGTTCCCCAGCTCAGTATAACAAGCGGGTTCGGTCAATAATCCGTTTTATTATCTTGATTAAGGCGTGATATGGTCGCTACCAGGAGAGAGAGAGAAGAAAACACTCGGCGTGCGCTCTTGCAAGAATAGATTGGTTATTATTTTATCTAATCAGGATGGCTCCCACTGCTTTTTATCAAATCTTCCTTCAAACCCTAAAAGGAAAGTCTAGCCGGGATTAATTACACACTACAAGTTCGCCAATCTTTCAGCCAGGCCAGTGTCTGTACTTTGAGGGAGGTCCCCCGTGCTTTCGCACGAACCTAATTAATGTAAACCTCGTTTTCCCAGAGGCGTAACCCCGTTGACACCTTTCTAGACACCTACTTGATCGGCTAATTGTAATGTATAAAACTCTCCCAGGAGTAACACTTACTCGCAGCGGGTATCGGGATCCAACTATCTCATAGAAGGTATGCAATCTCATTGCAAATCTCAACACTTGAAATTCCCGATAATATTTTGCCCAGGCGATCTATGACCTTGACTGAGTCAACAAACCATAGACCGTAAGTAAAGTTCAACCCGTCATTTCCTGATTGAATTAAACCCACCCGCACGACCCTTGACTGAGTCAACAAGGCCGCACGACTACCCTAATCCAATCTGCATCATATGCATAAGCAGATAAATAGTAATCAGCTACCGCACACTACGCCTTGACTGAGTCAACAAACGCAGCACGAATACTAACTATTAGTTATCTGAAATGACGGAGGGCTACGTCAGGTTTTTAAGAAAACCCTTTGCGTAATGAACTTTATATCGTTGTAGGATCGAATGAATTTTGAAATGGAGTGTTTTTGAGGCTTTTCTAGTTTTGCTAAAGGAGTCACTCCCGGTGAAGGGATCGTCGGTCCTTTCCTCGTCGAATGAGGTGCGGGATATATCATATATATCACTGTGCAAAGCAAAAACACTTAAAAGCAATCAAAAGACAAACCGAGTGTGTAGCATCTGCCAGTTATTGCTAAAGGAGTCACTCCCGGTGAAGGGATCTCGGTCCTTTCCTTATCGAATAAGGTGCAGGATATATCACATATACCTCTGTGCAAAGCAAGAACTGTAGCTACCTGTTTTATTTTGAAATTCGATTCTACAACATCTTAGGTTTCTTTTATTTCATTAATCATATTAATGAAGTCCCATCATTTAAAGTACCTAAACATCACAGATAAATAAGACGTACGCTTATGCCATCCGCATTCGCCTCGATGTCCCCTCGTGCACCGTTAGGTTAGGTAACTAACGGCAGAGCGGGGCAGGGCTAGCGCGGGTGTAAAACATAAGTAACGCCTAAATAATATATCATATATACTATATACTGTATCTATCACAGAACATCACATGATCACATCACAGATATCGCAGCAGAAGAAACATATGAAATATTGGATATACTAGGACGTCCGTGTTTTCAATACGAGCCAGTATAAAACACGGATTCCACGGTCGTGATGAATAGCCAAACCCACACCCCTAGACCCCTACGAGAGCGGCAAGCAACCCTACCAATTCTAGAGTTAGGAGACCCGGACTCGACTCCTCGAGTTGGTCTCCCACTGGACTCCAGAACCCGGTTACTTGTGCCCTCCTCCTTGGGTCTATCCTAGTGCGGAAAAGTAAATAATATACAAACGGTGACAACCTCCGCAACCTGGAAGCGCCCCAATAAAAAGAATATTACATACAAGTTTTTACATGAATGAAAATGAAAAACACTCATCTCACATAAAAACCCCCGGCTATTCGAACACGACGATCCAATATAACATATCCAGCAACACATAACATCACATGTCATCAACGTAAGTAAATATGCGCATCCCAATTATCGTTGACATATAGCAACGAAACCGGCGATATCACATATTACACTTACGGTCACAGAAAAGAAAGTGTAAAACTACAACAGTTGGAATCCGCAACCTCCTCAGACATCGCATGCCTGACCAAATTAATTCTTTAGACATCGCATGCCTAACAGTTATAAACCCCGCATTTTAGTCTCATTATCGAAAACACTTTTCAATATCAAGTCGGGCAATTCAACAGGATTCCCGACATACTGATCGAATACTCGTCGCAAACTTCAGTAGACGGCTGAACCCCCGATACCGTCGACGAAGTGCACCAAGGCGGAACACCGCTGCCGCGAGCACCCTGACGGATGCTTTCGGCGACGGGGTTCTCCTACAGTCACTTGGTCGGGGCTATGGAGCGAGGCTGTCTATTAAGTTTACCCGGCGAGTATCCGCGTATGCTACGTGATTGCGACGGACTTTTGATCACATCAAAATTCCGTGGCAACCGATCAAGTGATACTAAACTGCTATGTTTATAACATTCATTTAGTTATCTCATAACAATTTGTGAATTCCAATTGTTGTATCACATTCCGGATAAACAAGAAATGTTAAACTTTCCGATCGAACAATCGAACACCCAAGTTTTCCCGATACAGATCAACACATGAAACAAGTCTAACAACATTCCGTTCGTGCCTCAGTACCAACGGTCCAGCCGTAGAAGGGTCAAGCCAACGCCTCACATGTGGCACGCCGTACTGCCCCAAACCCGAAGGTTCAAAGGGCAGTTCAAGACGGTCACATAATCGAGTTAAGGTTTGTTGTCTTCTAGAGGGTCCATCGCGTTACTTGCACTACTTAGAACGTCGTTAAACTACGGAAAAGTCCAACACTTGGAAATTTCCCGACAGGGGAAAAATTGGGTATTTATATCCGGTCGAACTTTTTAACATATTCTAAAAATTATCCGGAAAGCCAAATAGACAAAATTTGATACCCCGATCGAAACACCGAATCCCTAAAACAACTCCAGAAAATCCAACTCTGGAATAAATTTTAAAAATTTCCAGAAAACTCTGAATCAGACAAAATGAATTACTGTGCAAAAAGGGGAGGATGACGTCACCATGTTGCCGCGGAACCGCCGCAGAATCCAGGCTTCTGCCGCGGTTCCGCCGCCGTTTACACTGTTCATCGAAAAATTTTTGCATCGTAATTCTTATTTTTCCCTGCTGAATTTTTTAGCAATTTTTAATTTGGAAAAATCCACGTTTTCTGAAAACGTCCAGAGAGCATTTTCCGGGTTGGTTTCGGGTTCGTTCGGGCTTCAAATTCCGTCTGGACTTCGCCTAAGGCTCTAGCTAGGCTCTGATACCAGTGAAAGGTTCCTAGGCACCCTATAGAAGTCTCACAAGGCATAGATCATGCCAATTTCAAATTTTAACGGTGCCGAGAGACCCGACAACGGATCGTCGGCTAGATTTCTAGGCGAAAAACAATCTAGTTAACAACTTAACTAATGGGATATCGGAAATACAACCTTTGTAGATCCGGTGCTCCACCTCCATAGCTCCGCAACGAAGTCGTCTCCGCTGTCCAAAAGGAATCCGGGCTCTAGAGTCGGCTTCGTCGGAGAAAAAGCGAGCTAGGTCGTCGATGTCCATGCCGAAGATGATCTACGTCGAGGCATCGCTAAATCAAGCTCCACCTTCACCAAGCCCTAAAAACTTGTGAAGGAAACACACTCTACTACTTGGCAAGAGGTAGAGGATGAAGAAATAGAAAGTGGGTAGACTTTAGAATTGGATTTCTCACTCTTTATCATCAATCACCATTGATGACCTTGCTTTCTTCACTTGAAGAAAAATGAGGAAGAAGAAGATAATAGTTATGATAAGTTGATTAAAATGAAATGAATAATCAAACCTTATCATAACAAGACCATGGTTAATTGTAGAGAGTTAACCAAAGTTAGTGAGTGGTTAGGGTTTGGCATAAAACAAAAATGGTGGACTTTTCAAAAGTTCAAGAAGCTTCAACAAAAGAAATAAATAAAGCCACCATTTTCCTTTTGCCAAAAATAAATAAAACAATAAATAAATCATTTAAAACCCTTAACCATTAACTAACTATGGTTTAAACATACATTTAACCAATTATTGCATGTATCATCAAACATGATACAAGCAAGTGCACAAAATCATATCGCATATGCAATGCGCACACCCGAGCGAGAAAATCCATTTAAAGTGAACCGATACTAGTTAATGAAAAGTAATATATCAAATATATAATTATACATTAAATCATTAAATCAACACTTGATTTAACGATCCGGTCATATCGCATATAACCGACTAGTATCCAATGTATCGGCTTATCGAATCAATACTTGATTCGATAACTAGGTTATATCGCATACAACCATTCGATACATTCATCGCGAGAATAGAATACGGTATCACATACACGCATTATTCTCGGTCCCGCACATATCTCATATGCGCTCCTATTTCGTTTCGCTTGAGCCAGGAAACCTCTGTGTAGGACTCTAAAGACTCGTCAATACGCCGGCAGCAGATGATGATCATATCAAACACCCACAAGCCGCAAGCGGTCTGCCAAACGTAACGGCCACCCGGGTTTTGAGCGATCAGAAGATCGACGAGCAAGCCCGCTCACACTCCTGTGAATCCAACCAGTAACACTACCGTACAGTCCGGTCTGATCGTCTGATATGTCGCATATCTTGCCTAGGGGTGGTAAACGTCAGACCCCAATAGCTCGATAAGTCGTGTCGATATGAGGCTCATAACGGGTCGAGAAACTACTGGTAACACTTACCAGCAATTCTCTGATCAGCCCTGGCCAGGGACTTCCTGTTATATCCAATCGAACACAGTGCAACATCAACTCCCTATACCGGGAGAGACGAATCCCCTCCTATCGCTCATTGCCTCCATGTGACTCGGGACTGTACCCAAAAACCACCGTTTTGCACGCCCTCTTGGACGTGGTAAGATGGAAATCAAAGCACAGTGGGAACCACACAAGACTCTATGACGATCTCGGGTCAACAGACTACTCTGTACCAGTGTCACCAGAGAACTGCCATCTGACGTAAGGTATAATACCATCTGGGAGTTCTCGGCGAGTCCGTCCAGTGTACCCAGTCTCCACTGAGCACCCGTATATCATCCCCGATGTCAAACACCAATGGATATGGGATCATCCATCGCCCATCTGTATGGGTCGAGAAGGTATACGCTAGTCTACTCTGGTATATCGATGCCCCATCTCGATACACCCACGACTAGGGACTTTGAAGGATGTACTTATGGACTACCATGTCCCCACTAGTATGATCCGCATCATAGTCCAGGTAGTCAAGTACACATCCTAAGGGCTTTACCAACATGTAACAGAGAGACAATCTGAGTACACGTTAAGGTAAAGAGTAACCAGATAGCATACTATCATGTCGAGCAAGAAAGTCCTTCCTATATACGTCCCAGCATCCACTACAATATACATCCTATGTACAGTAATGGCCTCTAGGGCATACATATAACTAACAGGCCCGTACATCACAGACAAAGTCTATCAAGGTGGAGCTTACTTGCTCATGGATATGCATGGGGAAAGGCCCTTCCGACCAATAAACGACCGATTCCTTAAGAAGTACTACGCTTGACTAGTTACGAACCAGGTTAATGATAGATGACAACGCCTATGTCCGCTCGCTATCTTCTTGAGTCCAGACTCTAAGAATAGTATCCAACGATACCCCATCCCAAACACGGAAAACTACGGACCGAAGCGTCTACAAACCGCAGCATCCTAAGGCCGACGCAAAAAAATATAATAAAAAAAAGAAGAAAAGAAATAAAAAAAACGGTACGTCCATAAGCGAAATGGGCATGGATGAAAACCCGAAAGGGCTCCGTGAGTAAAATCAACAGGGCTACCGGCGAGTTTGTGAAAACCCGAAGGGGAGCAATCTCGTTAAAAGACACTTGCAAGGTCCTCTAGACCTTGTAAGGAGAAAATACCTGCGTGAGATCCTTATGATTCACAAGGGAGCAACACACTTAGGGATCCCCACGATTCCTAAGGAGAAGTTACACTTATGAGATCCTCACGGCTCGTAAGTAGAATTCCCTTATGAGACCCTCACGGCTCATAGGATTCAAAAGCCTTAAGCTACAAGGATCTGAACCTGTTCTTAAGCCGTCGTACATCCCAATATTGCCCTACAAGCATTTCAATATTGACCCTTGTATACAATCCACGGGCACGAATAAAATTTCCCCAACAGAGTCCCACCAGCAACGAGGGATATCCTCACATGGTGAACGACCCTTGTAAGTCCTCTCAACTTATAAGGATAAAACACTCTTGTAAGATCCTTACGACTTATAAGAGAACATACACTTAAGATCTCTCACGATTCTTAAGAAGAAAACGCACTTACGAGATCCTCACGACTTGTAAGGAGAAACATCTTTGTGAGACCCTTACGACTCCTAAAGTCAAAAGCCTTAGTCGACAGGATCTTAACCCGGTTTGCTAAGCCACCTTTGTTCGAACTGACAAAGGAAAATGATGATTCGCTCCTGGCCATATCCCAGTTGTAGAGATGCTGATGCCTAAATCGGTATCAAATTCCAAGTCTAAACTCGCGATAAAAATCAGCGAGCCAAAAATACATATGAAATAGTCGAAATGATGGGGCAACTTGCAACAAAATCAGCAAGTAAAATATATGCATAAAAAAATAGCCGAAATGATGGGGCAACTTGCAACAAAATCAGCAGGTAAAATATATGCATACAAAAATAGCCGAAATGATGGGACCCTTACGATTTCCCACTGAGCTGCCTCACGACTCTGCGCATCCCGCTCAGTGAGGTCGAGCTTCTGCCTCAGCGTTAGCCCGTCAGAAATACATCGTAGGAGGCCCTCAAAGATAGCTTTCAGCTGTGCAGCATTTGCGTCAACCTGGGCGCGCAGCCGGGCAGATTCGCCTGAAGCCTCCTCACGTTCCTTCCGCCTCAAGGTCGTCTCTTGTTCGAAATGGCGGAGGAAGGGAACGCTCTGCTCAACCCATGCAGCCCGCTGGGAGTTCAAAGCCAACACTTCCAGAGCGGGACGCCTGAACTCAATCTCATACAGACAGGCCTCGATCTTCCTACAGTAGTTAACCCAAGACTCGACGACGCCCTCGCTGTGGAAGTTCATGAGCATCGCAAACATGAGATTAACCTCAGCAGCAAAATCTGCAGCAGATGCGAAAGCCTTGGCGTCAAGATCCTCAACGAACTCGCTTAACATTCGCAGGCTATTCGCAGCACCCCTGGAAGATGGGCGTTTAACAAAGGGCCCTGCCGACATTGGAATTCGAGACTCGAAGGGAGCTGGAGTCGGTGCGATTGTTGCAAAACAAATCATAGTCAGATGTCGGCTCAAGAGATAAAGAAAATGCACGAGCTATAGAGTCTACTATACCGGCTGCGACAGGTGGCAAAGTTGGGAGTACCGGAGGCGCGACTGTTCTCTCATCCCCTCCTCCAATCTGTAATGCTGTAATCAATTCAAAGAAGAATTAGCAACGACATGGTTGCCCATAAAAGAAAGGAAAGGATGTCGGTTAAAAAAACTATACTCACCGACACCGGCAGGCAGGACGACTTCTGACTGGAAAGAGAAATGTGGATTCAACACCTGATACAGATGGTCAAAAAGGACTCCTGCAAGGTTGTAACAATACGATGTCAGTAAAAGAGTATATTACCCATAATGAAACTGATAAGTCGCAAACATATACCTTCCAGCACTCCAGATGACATGGGAGAAGGCAACGGAACAACAGCCGTCTCGGCGGCGACCAGAGGCGTTTCAGATGGCGCAATCTCCGCATTCACTGCACCTACACTCAAAATGAATAAAATGTCATCAGATAGGGCTGAACGGGATCGAAAGATAAAAAGAAAACAGTGACCCAAGATCTACCTGATAAGTCGCCAACCAAAGCCGTGACGGAAGCATCACCAGGCGTAGCGGCTTCTTCGCTCTCCCTCACAGGAGTAGTTTCTGCGCCTATGGCTTCGTCCCCTGATTCGACGAGGGCCGTCGTGACACTCGCGATGCCCGCCGATACCAGGGATCTACAAGGGTAAAGAGCGGCGGTTTGTGCAGTCTCAGACTCCCGAGAGAGAGTATCCACTTCGGGCTCTGTGGTCGCCTTCTTCTCACCTGCCGCCTCATCGCCAATGCTTGGCCCTGCAAGATATAGTATATCAGAATTTGCGGATCGAGTAAAAACGAAAAGACCAGGCATTACATTACCTGGCGATGGATTCTCAGCTACCTCCTAAGCCGCGCGCACGACCTGTCTGTGAGCGGTAGACAGGGCAGCTGGAGCATCCTCTGGAAGAATAGCGACAGATGGGGTGGTGCTTGAACCTGCACCCACAGCCAAGCTGACATCACGTTCCCTCGCCGAATGCTTTCTACGCTTCTTGTCGTCCTTGGCAGTGAGAAGTGATCTCCTCAAGACCTCCATCAAAGGGACGTCATCGTCCGAACCCGGAGCTGCCTCTGGAGTCGTTACGGCCCCCGTCATCGACTGCTTAAGCGAAGCCTTTTGAGGCAATACTGGAGGAGCTGGGGCTTCAGTAGCTGGCTCTGGAAGCGTCGCCGTATCACCACGCGGGATCGGAACCGCACTCGGGATAACCTGAGTCGAGGTAGTCCCTGCAATAAGATGAAAAGGAAGGGTCAAACCACGAATAAAGAAAAAGGGAATGAAGGCACAAAAACCCGAAGTATACCAAGGCCCAAGGAAGCGCGAAGCCTTTCTTCCTCTTAGAAAGTCTTGAGGGAAGCCGCGAGAGCCTTTTCGACGGAGATACCTGTTGAAGAAGAAAGCGTCAGTCAAAGCATAATAATAAAAAAATATATAACCACGGAAAGATACGACTGAAGTCTACCTGACTGTGCAATGGTGATCAGTGCTCCTTCATCGCGAGCTAGTTGCTTGGAAACCGTGATGGCAGCCTCTAGATTGGTATCATCCGGCGCAATGAATAAACCCTCATTGGTCCCGTATTCGCTCAGGCCCTCACTGTAAGGAGCATATGGCTCCTGGCCGAACATGACGTCGGCAGAAAACAACGACTTTTTCTTCTTTTGCGAGCGGCCGCTGGTAGCCGGCAACAGGAGCTTGCGCTTGGCGGGAAACTTTGGGCGACGAGTCCTGATCTCCGTACCCACGCTAGGATCGGGAGACGCTGCAGCCACCACTTCTACAGGCGCACAAGGTAGAGGCTTATCAGGAAAAGCGCGCGGGACCATAGCCGCAGCAGCTTCTCTTAGGGGAGGACGAACGATAGTCCGTCGCTTCAAGGGAACAGTTGGATTACCCGCGGGGACAGCACCCTTGCGATCAAGCAATAGTCATTTTTCTTCCCTGATAACAGCGCCCATCGTGTGCTGGTACCATGCCACATACACATTCAAAGCTTTCGGAATGCATCTTGGCTCGCTGATAAAGAAGTTAGACCCGGTATTTAGCCGCATGAAATGGTGCAGCGCACTACGGATACCTTCCTCTGTAGCAGTAGGCTCGGCTAAAAAGGCTTCAAGCGGGAAACCCTAATTGTATCTTGATTGTTGAGCAAAGCGGTATGGATTGTATCTCATGAACAGTGCCGCATCGTTCTGCCTAAACACTAAAAAGCCTGGCATGATTGAATATAAGTGAAGAATCTCCCGAGCTTTCAAGGTAGAAACCCCATCTTTGAAGGTGTCCCGCAGCGGCTGCACCGTCTTAGCGGATTCCTTGCCGATAGTCAAGACCTTATCGATGAAGGTCATGCCATCCCCGACCATACGTGGGCGAAGAATCAAACCCCGAGCCTCTCACTGAGTCGGTTCCAAAACGGAAGCGTCAACCAGCCGCATAACCCGAGGAAAGTTATAACCTTTGTAGAAACGGGGCCGCTTGTGAACTCCAAAAGCGCCAAGCACATGAAGCTCAAACCACGAAGTGAAATAATGCATCGAGAGGTTTATGGGCTGCACCCCCGGTTGAGTGGTGTCTACCGCCAAGCTAAGGCCATAATACAAATGAGCCAGCCCAGCAATCCCAATGGCAACCTGCGTCCCTTCAACCATTCGGTGAGCTGGGTAGAAAACGGACGGCCTCATGTAACGAGGGTGCATGGGGAGCGCAAACCAGCTTAACCATAAACAAAGGAACCCTAAAAAGAACGCCTCTTCGTTGATGTCTTGAGCGGCGAGTTCTGCAAAGGGGACGACCGCGGCGTTTGGGAGGAAGAAATTCTTTTGATCTGCTTCCGCTGTCGGCCGGCTATCCAAGCCAAAACCGAAAGGATCGTCGAGCTTGGCAAACTTCGCACCTTGTTTCAACAAGACTTACGGCCGAAGAAAACGGGTGATGAAATCAGTAGAGCTGACCCCGTGGGTTCCGGATTCGAGAAACAGGCTCTCGTAAATATTTAACACCTTGATCAAGCTTGGGAATCTGTGCTGAATGGAATTCTCTGGGGTCAGACCCATCACTACTGATCGAGTGGCAAAAATGTACTCGTCAGGGGGTAATATCTCCTCATAATGTTCCCCTCTGACAGGCAAGCCGGAGATCTCCGCGAACTCCTCTAAAAAGATTGAAACTTCCCGATCTAATAGAAGAAATGTGTGAGTTGGAACGTTCTATTGTTCCAAAAAAGCTTTGACCCACCATACAGGAGGCGTGGAATACTGGAAGAGAGAAGCATAAATCGTGGGATACAACCCGAGCTTCAGCAGCTGTGATTTCTTGGCCGATAAGATGTATCGAGCCCACTGCAGATATCCGGATGAATGGAGGGGAGTCAAGCCTATCATGTATGGCTGTCCCCAAGGGCGCGACTCATCTTGGCATATACATCGTCCCAAGATATCCAAAGCCATTGGAGGCTGTACGGGTATTGCAGCTATAGAGGGCTGAAAGCAACCCTCCGAAGTCCAGTTGACCTCCTCTAGGCATAGTTCACTGGGGGTGAGTCGGCGTAGTGAATCGCCGAAATGGGCTCTGAAAGCACCGCAAAAGAGAAGCTGTGTCGACCCCGGATGATTTGATTGTACCACGACCCCCCATAAATGAAGAGACTTTTGCACCGGGTCGTGATCTTTGATCAGCGCAAAGACTTCTCTATCCACGGGCGCGTCAGGGAATGCGCTTTCCGGACGAACGAAGGGGAAAGAGGTGTCAAAAGACATAGTACCTGCGCGAAGAAGAACAAGAATTAGCTGTCAAGGCTACAATTCAAATTCTGACACTTGGTATTTAAAATTTGTACCACACTGCAATGCAGTGGAAATGGACCAAAGGGGGACCCACCAAATCAAGGTGACAGCTCATCATTGATGAGACAACCACTCATTAAATAGGAAACCCTAAAAAGATTCTCATTTAATGAGAGGCCCCTTGGGCCGAGGAGTAAAACTCCCTTGAGAGCAGCGCTCTGCAAAAGAGTGACATCTGTCAACTCTATTGATGAAGGGAATAAAAATTCCCAAAAAAAAATTCTGAAGAGCTATGCTCTGTGAATGATGGAGTAACCTATCAAAAACCCTAAAAAGCAAAGTTTTACTAAGTTAAAAACTCCAAGATCTTCAAGATCTATGAATAAACTCTAAGAGTTCTTCATGGAAGATGAACAAATCTATGATCTGAGAAGAGCAAGGCTCTGTTAATGGGTAAAACCCTAAAACAATTTTTTAGATCTATAATTTGAGAAGAGCACGGCTCTGTTAATAGGTAAAACCCTAAAACATTTTAAGATCTACGATCTGAGAAGAGTAAAGCTCTGTTAATAAGTTCAATTCTTACCAAATTTGGGCAGAGTTTTGACTCTAAGAAGTTTTTTTAAGGCGGGGAGCTTAGCTCTGAAGAAGAATTAAATTCTCAAAAACAAGAAAACAAGAAGATGAACAAACAGTCATCTCAAGGGCCAAAGGCCCTATTTATAAACGCTGGGAGTCGGTTCAACTTCCAAGTTGATCCAATGGTGGAAAAGCTGCCACCGCTGCACTCACATGTGAGTCACGTGAGCGCAACGGTGGAGGGGCATTTGTTTCCCCCAATCAGAGAGCAAAGCTCTATTTAAAATTTCAAAATTTGAAATTTGAAATGAGGCAGCGCCTCATAAGAGCGCCTGCGCCAAGAGCGCCGGCGCCAGGAGTCAAAGACTCTAAGGCAGCGCTCACGTGCAAAGCACGAGAGCTCGCGCCAAGAGCGCCAGCGCTAGGAGTCAAAGACTCTGAGGCAGCGCTCACGTGCAAAATAAGAGAGTGCTAGCGCTAAAAACTCTGAGGCAGCGCCTCACGTGCAAAGCACGAGAGCACTGGCTCTAAGTGCGCTAGCGCCAAGAGTCAAAGACTCTGAGACAGCGCCTCACGTGCAAAGCACGAGAGCGCTAGCGCTAGAACTAAACGTTCTCCACCCTTGGATTAAAGATCCAACGATGATGATTAAAAATCATCAAATTACCAGAATAAAATTCTGTTGAGGAAATACTCCTCAAATCTTTCCAAACAGGAAAGATTGTGCTCTGTAAATCAGAGCACCGTTGGATCAAAGATCCAATGGTGATTAAAAATCACCAAGATACAGAATAAGTGCTGTATGGGAAAATATTTTCCCAATCTTGTTAAAAACAAGAAAGATGTCTTCAGTAAAACAGAAGACCTAGGATCAAAGATTGGTGGGGAAACACCCCCAAATCTATCAGAGAAAGATTTCCTTAACTTATTCAACAAATCAGCTTCCCCTATATAAAGGACCCAAGATTTCAAGTCTTGCATAGAGAAACCCCCTATAAACTTCATAAAAACAGAGAGAAACCTCCATATAAGTTTTAAGCTTTCAGAAAAGAAAAAGAGAAGAGCAAGCTCTAAGAAGAAGAACCTTCTTCAAGGTAAATAAAAAGAGAAAGATCATAGCATCTCTTGATAAAAATAAGAACTTAGTTCTTAGATCCTCCATAAAAAGAAGAACTTAGTTCTTAGATCCATGAGAAAAAGTATCTCATAAAGAAAAAAAAGAGATCATAATATCTCCTCATAAAGAAGAACTTAGATCTGCGAGACAAAGTCTCTTATAAACGAGAATTTAATTCTCAGAACACAAAACTGACAAGAACTGCAAAAGAAGCGTTTCAGCGCTCCAAGTATGGCGCTCAGCGCCAAGCGCGCCACGTGCTCCTCACATGTGCGCTATTCATAAGAAGCGCCTTAGCGCTCCAAGTCCGGCGCTCAGCGCCAAGCGCATCACGTGCTCCTCACGTGTGCGCTATTTCATAAGAAGCGCTTCAGCGCTCCAGGACCGGCGCTCAGCGCCAAGTGCTCCATGTGCTCCTCACGTGGGCGCTATTTTATAAAAGTGCTCTGCATTCATTGACTGGCGCTCAGCACCAAGCGCTCCACGTGCTCCTCACGTGGGCGCTATTCTAAAAGAAGTGCTTTAGCGCTCCAAATCTGGCGCTCATCGCCAAGCGCTCTGTACATAAAGGCTCTGTACATAAAGCGCTCTGCGCCATAAAGAGTGTTCAATACTCAATAAAAAAGAAATAGAAAGAGGGGTGTCAGAACCCAAATTAATGCTCAGCATTATTGAACAAAAAGGGACTGAGCCCAAACAAATGTTCAACATTTTAATTAAAACTGAGTGGGCTAAGCCCAAGTTGGCCACAAGTCCCTAACTCAGACCAACTGAGCCTATGTGCTCACAATTTCCTTAATTGGTCTTAGTCCAAAACCTGACTACAGATCTCCCAACCAACATTGGTTCAAGGGTACATATCTTCATTCCTCTGATATGTGTCGTTGTAATTCTTTAACGTCTTCAGAGAGGTGGCGGGTCCCGAGAATCAGACATTCCATGGACTATGATGTCCTTAAACTTATGGACCGCAACGTCCCTAAACTAAACCCCACAGACTATGATGGACTATGACGTCCTTAAACTTATGGACCGCAAAGTCCCTAAACTAAAATGACAGAGTCCAAATACTCTTTCGTTGGATCTAAATGATCCCAAAATCCTGTTGAGTAGATCTTAGTCTAAAATTAGACTAACGTATCTTCAACAAACGTTTGAGTTGACCTTAGTCTAAAACAAGACTAACGGTTCTTAAACCAACCCAAACCCAAATCTAAGAAAATACGGATTTGGACTAATCCACGCCCTACGGGTGACAACATAAATTAGTCTCCATATACAATCCACGGGCAACCAAAAACAAAACAAACACACACGACACGAAGTGACCATCTGGAGAAGGAGAAAGTGGTTACCGCGTTGCGGTAGCGTAATTAACTGCAGGGGGTTGCGCCTGCAGGGAAGAGTGTCCCCACAATCAAAACCCCCTCGTAAATGAGAGGGAATCTGACGAAGTCTGCTACAACGGCCGCATCTGTCTAAACCTCTGATATACGGTGCCATAAATCAACTTGGCATCTTCGAAGAGGTGGACGGATAAACCAAATAGCATCTGCCCCCAAAATTCAGGCCGGAGTCCCAACGTCCCGGTCGCGTTTTCGGCGGTAAACAACCGGTTTTGGGCCACTCGGTTCTTGTTGAGCGTTGGCAACGAAGGCCGCTTTCCCTTTACCCTTGGCGTTTCGAAGGTCCTTACTTGAGGAGGAAGGCTCGTGGCCCATCTGTTCCATTTGGGCCAGTTTATCGATAAGAACCTGGAAGATTGTTGGTTTGAAGAATGTCTTGAACTGGGGCACCGTCGTTTAAGGATCAAGGGTCTCTATGAACATGCCCAAGGCAGGGGATGCTTCAATGCGCTGTTCGCACTTAGACCATTGGTTCTGCCACCGGATCACATATTGAACCCATGTTTCTCCTGGCTATACCCTGGCATTGATCAATGCCATGATCGGGGTACGCTCGCTTGAGCTGGTAAACTGCTGTGTAAATAGCGGTTCCATCTCTGTGAATGTTCTTACGGAGTCATTTGAGATCTCCGAGTACCATTCAAAGGCCGTCTCTGACAGGCTGCCAATGAACTGGCGAAATAACAGTTTGTCGTCGACTCCAGTGTTGCCGCACAGAGCTCTGAACTGCACGACGTGCTGGTGTGGGTTGCATGTCCCCTTGTAAACATGGAACTTGGGGATCATATATCCCGGTGGGTACTTGATTTGATCATACCAGCCTGGATACGGTCACCCAGTTCTGGCGATTTGGCCTGCGACTTCATTTGCTTGATGAGCTCGTATTTGTTGAGCAATACAATCATCAAGAGTAGCCTTGGAGATTGTTTCCTCTTTGGCTGCCAATAAGGCCAGAAGAGGATTTGATGTTTCCCTTCTGTCATCCTCGATAATTATCGGCGGATCCTCGGCTGGGGGTTCTGGCTGGATCATCATCCCAACCATGTCCTGAAACAAGAGAGCCATCTTCTTTATGTTAGCAGCCTGCTCAGCAGCTTCCTTGTCCTTTCTTTAAAGCACCCTTCGCAGGAACTCTGTATCGGTCTCCTGCTCCTGGCGCTGTTCGGCTGTTGTGCTCGGACTTTCTTTCTGCCCGGTAAGTGCTGCCATTTTAGTCAGCATCTCCTGGAGCTTTTGTTGTTGCTCCTGATCTTTTGTCAGCGACCAAATTTGCAGTCGATATCCTATGGAATCACGACTTTCTTCTTTCCCGGAAGCCATGTAGACCGTATGCACGATCATGCCCCCAGACTTGGGGCGTTTGGGTCCATCACCTTTGGAATTTGCCGCAGGCGGTGGTATTTTCTTTGGCCCCATCCTTTTGTGGGAGGCCGAAGTTGAAGGAGCCATTGTAACAGGCACCTGTGTAAAAGAAGTCCCTCGCTGTATGACGGAGGAATGGTCTTTCTCTTGCTGAGCCTTCAATTTCTTCGGTCGACTAGAGTAGTTTTGATCAATCACGGAGTCCTGGATTTTTCGCCAGACCCTATAAATTTGGGAGGAGAGCCGTTGGTGGGGGTGCTCCGACTTTTCCTGCACCGTGGTTTCTGCAGGCGGGGGCGATTTCTTTAACACCTCCGTTGGAGAGTTCTTGCGTACCCTCGTGAGCAGCTCAAAGCTATTCCTGGTTGGAACAACAGCGTTAACTTCCACCATTGGAGCTGGTGGGGTATGTCCATAGGGGAGTTGCCCTAGCTTTCCTCACTCGGCGCTAGTTACGACGTCGAGCATGTCTTGCAAAAGGGACCGCCTCAGTTTTGGAAGCGGCTTCTTCATGCCCCCGGCTTTGCTGAGGGGCTATTGTTGGTGTCAGCCTGTTGAAGACCGACGTCCTGACTGATGTTTGGGGAGAAACAGCCAATCTTTCACTTACCGTTTGGAACATGGTCCCGAAGAATAGTCCGGTAGTTGCTTGCATAATTTTCCCCACCAGCATTGAGAAAATTGAGGCCGTGTTGGGCCCGTAGATCACTCCTCCAGTTAGGGTGGAGCGAGAGATGCTGTTGCAGGAGGTGCAGTTGGAAGCCATCGATTTCTCTGCACAGGAGCAAGACACCAAATTTTAGTACCTCGAATCCAGGGGCAACCATAGCGAACCGCGATTTTGTTCGTGAAACATGACACACGAAGTGTGGAGTGGAAAGAGAAAAAGGTCCCACCAGGCGTGCCAGAATCTGTTCACCGACGAAAGACCGGACCGAGTGAATTTGGGGGCAAATGCTATTTGGATTTATCCGTCCACCTCTCCGAAGATACCAAGTTGATTTATGGCACTGTATATCGGAGGTTTGGACAGACGCGACCGTTGTAGCAGACTTCATTAGATCCCCCCTCATTTTATGAGGGGTTTTTGATTGTGGGTACGCTCTTCCCTGCAGGCGCAAGCCCCTGCAGTTAATTACGTTACCGCATTGCGATAACCACTTTCTCTTGCTTCGGCAGTTCACTTCGTGTCGTGTGTGTGTTTGTTTTGGTTGCCCGTGGATTGTATACGGAGACAAGTTTATGTCGTCGCCCGTAGGGCGCGGATCAGTCCAAATCCGTATATCTTAGATTTGGGTTTGTTTTATTTAAGGACCGTTAATCTGGTTTGTGATTAAGATCGACTTAAAACATATGAGCATTTGGGCCCAATTATTTTAGTTTAAGGGCACCACGGTCCATTATTGCCCTGTTTGAGGCAAAATTTTAGTTTAGGGACATTTCGGTCCAACATTCCCATTTTGGGGATGAATGTTAGTTTAAGGACATTCCGGTCCATTAAGTATTTGAGGTGTGCACGTCAATTTTGGAAGTACATTAATGTATGACGAAAAGAGTTGTTGGTTGTCAGGACCCGCCACCTCTCTGAAGATGTTGAGGAATTACAACGACATATATCAGAGGTGTGGAAAGTTGTACCCTCGAATCAAATCCCGTATTTGAGGGAAAAAGGGGTTGTGGTAAACCTAAAAATCGTTAGTCATATTTGAGGCTAAGATTACCTTAGGAGATATAGGATGAATATCATTTTTGATATCATCAATGAGAGATCATTAACCATGTTAGAGACTAAAATCCGTTTAACAATATTTTTAAGGATCATTTTTACTTAAGATCCATCAAAAGAGTATTTGGGCTTAGCTGCAAGGAACTTCAGAGACTTAGCCAATTTAGGCTTAGTCTGTCTACTCTTGTTCTTTTTTATTCACAAGTGCTAAGCATTTATTTTGGCTCGGTTTGTTCAGCCCTTTTCTTTTTATGCAAAAGTGCTAAGCACTTATTTGACGCTCTGACACTCACATGGGTGTCATGTGAAGCATTTAGTTATGAGCGTCGTCCAATGAGTGCTGAGCTCTCAGCCATTTTAGATGTTTAAGGAGTGCTAAGCACTTTTCTCTCTTCTCTCTTTTTTTTGGTGACGCCCACGTAAGAAACACGTGAGGCGCTGGGCGCTGCCCAATCAGTGCTAAGCACTCAACCGTTTTAGCTTTTTGTGGGGTGCTAAGCACCCTTATTTTTGTGGCGCCCACGTGAGGTGCACGTGCAGCGCCGAGCGCTGCCCAATTGGTGCTAAGCACTCAGCCGTTTTGGCTGTATATGGAGTGCTAAACACTTTTTTGTGGCGCCCACGTGAGGAGCACGTGAGGCACTAGGCGCTGCCCAATCAGTGCTAAGCATTCAGCCGTTTTAGCTGTATGTGGAGTGCTAAGCACTTTATTCAGTGCCCACGTGTGTTTCATATGGGGTGCTGGCCTTCTGTTTTGGACGCCCGCGTGTCTTTCACGTGAGGCGCTAGGCGCTGTTAAATAGGGGCACCCACGTAGGAAGCACGTGAGGCGATAGTTTCTTTTATATGGAGATTTAATCTCTGTTGATGTTTCTCTGTTAATAGTATTTTGACCATTAACGATCACCAAGATCATTAATTTGAGGATCTGGGAACATGTTTTTTAAGAACTAAGTTCTTGATTAGAAGGAACTGAGTTTCTGGAGTATTATGGACTCCATATTCATTCTTTTTAAATTTGTTCTTCCCTGAATCTTTGATTCTCAAGAACAAGATCTTCCCGATGAGAATTAAATTCTCAACTTGTGGGAGACTTGTCTTGTGGATTTCAGATCCAGAGAATGAACTAAGTTCTTTGAGAAGGGTTAAACCCTTAGATATGTTAGGTAAAGGAGATTTTTTGATCTCGATATTTTCTTTACCTAGGGTTTTGAGAATGGAGACAATCTTCTTTATTGAGAATTAAATTCTCTGTTCTTTCTATCTGTGTTCTCTGTGTTTCTCTCTCTCTTCCCTCTTTCCTTCCTCTTTTTTTTTGAGATTTGAAGTCTCGGGTCCTTTATATAGTGGAGGCAGATTGTTAATCTGTTTTGAGAAAATATCTTATTGAGAGATTCCAATTGATTTAATCGGTCTCAAAATTTATTTGGGGAATTTTTACCCACCATTGGATCTTTTGATCCAAGGACTCCTGTTTTTACAAAATATGATTTTTTTGTTTTTAACAAGATTGGGGAAACATTTTCTCCTATACAGAATTTATTCTGTAAAATGGTGATTTTTAATCACCATTGGATTTTTTAATCCAATGGTTCTCTGTTTTATAGAGAGTAATTTTTCTTATTTAGAAAAATTGAGGGAATATATTCCAAAATAAAATTTTATTCTATAATTGAGTCTTTGATCTAACCGAGAGTATCTTTCTTATTTTGGGAAGATTTGGGAAATGCTTCCTCCCAACAGAATTTAATTATGTATTTTGATTATTTATCATCTCCGTTGGATTTTTGATCCAACGGCTCTGTTTAACAGAGAGTATTGCATAATTTGATTTTACCTGGGCGCTGGCGCTCACGTGTTATGCATATGGGAGCCACTTAAGAATTTAATTCTTAAGATGGGTATTCATGTGCTTTGCACATTGGCGTTTGCGTGAGGAGCACGTGCGTCACCATCTAAGAGTTTAACTCTTATGTAATAAATTCTTCTGTGCTTTGCACATTGGCGCCCGCGTGAGGAGCGCGTGAGGCGCCACCATAGGATTTCATACTATAAGAGTGGCTCTGGCGCTGGCGCCCTCATGAAGAGCACGTGAGGCGCTGCCTCATTAATGAAGGTTTCTTTTCACCTTCTTTCTCTGTTTTTCCTGTGTTAAACTTTCTTTTCTAATGCCTTCTTTTGTCGGAGTTTGGAAATAGTTTCACCATGCACAACATTTTCTGTGCCGAGACTTAAATACCTCCCTTTATAATCTAAGCAATGCTCCTCTTCTCTCTCACTTTCAGAGAATCATTTTAACAGAGAAGAGTCATGGCTTGCAATCGTTCGCATGCTAATCGGCAACCATGGGAGGTGCCTATTAAGGAAATTGTTTCTCTCTTTGTTGCACGCTTGGTAAATCTCACTCTTACGGATGACCAATGTGATACGGTGCTGCACGAGCTCTTGACTAGTAGAAGATCTTCTCTCCCCATTGGTTCCATTTGGCTCCAGATGATCTTCCTGTTCGTGCTCGATGACATTCCCCCTCATCTAGCGGAGATGAATCTGGAGATGCTCTACGCAGCGGAGGACAAGGTCGAGTGCTTTCAAGAGGCACTTTTGATTACCAAGCCTCTAAGAGATTGTTCTGTTCAGCTGCTGAGCCAGATACGGGCTCAGCGGGCCATCATGTTTGCCTTCGCCGATGGGCATGGCGCAAACCGACGGGGAGCAACTCCTCGCGAAGACCACCGCTTCGACATGGTGGAGAAGGCTGAGAGGGCTTTATAAAACATTATTCATAGTTTTGTAAATCCTTGTACTTTTGATACCGTGTTTGGTGATCTATTTCCTGTAGCATAAAATATTTATTTAAATGCTTCCCTTTTATCGTTGACCACCGAGTTCTTCATTTCTAACACCTTTTCTTCCTCTGATCGTATTGTTGAAATATACGTGCAACATACATGTGCGCACGCGAACTTTACCCTAAGGGATTTTTGCTAAACGCAAACGCCACTGATGTGCTCGTGCATGCACTAACCCTCCACACGCGTATATGAATCAGCCTGCTTTCACACATATCTGTAAATGAAATTTAAACCGGTGTAAACAGTCCCAATATGGGCTCACATTAAGAAATAAAGCTTCGGAAAATAACTAAACTAAATATCTATAAACTTAATTCCTTCCTGCTCGGCTTGACGACTAAAGTACTCCTGTTCAGCATGCGATAGAGATAGAGGAACCAGGCCATGCAAAACCCAGACGTCAGTACGTCATAACATCAAAATAACAATAATAATCTGGATGTAATGATATAGGTAAATATGAATATAAATCAACAACATAAATATAAACAGTAAGGTACGTGTGTGTATGTGATGTGCAACCTAAAACTGGGCTTCTAGGTTATCTATACTAAAAGTCTTCGAAATCAATTAATGTAATTCTCATCGTAACCAAATAGTCTATGCCCCGTTCATTCCCCATGGGACTACGGTAACCGGATTATTCCATAACGCCCGGAAAAACGGCAAACAGGATATTCCGTAACGCCTGGAAAAACGACAAACATGTAATTATTCCGTAACGCCACGAAAAACGGCAAACATGATATTCCGTAACGCCCGGAAGAACGGCAAACATGTAATAATAGCCTTTTGAGTTATGTTTTGGTTACATTCTTGATTTCCCCTTTATCCCCAAGTTGTTATTCAAGTTAGGTATTTTCAATGTAGATCTAATGCCAACACAGGATCAAGCAGATACAGGTTTTCGTCTATGCGAACAACAGGTAACGTCCGTCAGGACAACAAGTCAGGATTGTTGGCATTAGTAACTAGATCCAAGTAATGAGTCAAGTAGTGTGTCGTGAACATGTCATGTGATGCATATGTATCTGATAGATACCAAATGTAATACTGTAAAGAATATCTGAACACAGTAAGCACGACGGATATCAGGATGTATATGTGCCTATCTGTAATAATCTGTATACGTATCCATGACTACGTATGATGCAACTAGATAGCATGTTGCACTAATATAAAGGTAATATGATATAATGAAGTTCCGGCACGCAACTAGATATGCAATTGTTAGTACGGATATAAAAAAACGGTAAATCTATAATATTTGATGCATACTATAACACATGTATTATTTTTATTCTTATAAATAGATATATTATAACATATCATGTTGCAAGATAAAATTGCCTCGGAAAAAACGGTCGATGTGGAGGAGGCTTGGTGCGACGCGACACGACACGGTGCGTGATGTGGCACGACACGGTGCTGGGCCTTGCGGTGACACGAGACTGATGCGATGGTGGCACACAAGTGGCATGAGCTGAGCACGAAGCGGGCATGGCATGGAACATGAGCATGGCACATAGAGTGACACGGTCTGGTTATGGTGATGACACGGTCATGGCATGGTCTGGGTACGGTGCATGGTCTGGTGGTGGCATGGTCTGGGTACGGTGCATGGTCTGGTCTGGGTCTGGTGCATAGTCTGTTGGTGGTGATGGTATAATTGTTGTATTTGTGGTGGTACTGTGGTGAAGGTATGGTTCGTCTGGATCGTCGGCGACGCGCGCAACTCCGGCGAGACGGCCGGAAAACCAAGAAAGAGAAGAAAGAAAGAAGGAAAGAAAGAAAAGAAGAAGAGGAATGGGGGTGGGTGGTTGCTCGGTTGGGTTTGTGGGGATTGAGGACAGAGGAAAGGGGCGAGGAGACGACATGCCGATGACGAGGGCTGCCGTTGGCGACGAGGTGGCTATGGGTCTCTTGAGTTGCTGTTGATTGTTGGGGGTTGTCGAGGGCGGTGGTGGTGGTGTCGGGAGTTTGAGAGGGAGGTGAGTATGGTGAGGGGATGAAGACGGGGTCGATAGTAGTGAGTGTCACGCCCCGCTTCCCAGTATACGGGCAGAGGAAACGACGAGGCCGCTACGTATTTACTCTGAAGTAAACACGCTAAGCGTATCTAAGCAATATAAATAAAATGCACAAGAGACAGTGACAAAAGATATAATTGAACAACAACTTTATTTATTAACATTCTTTTTACAATACATCTGAAAAGTAAATACATGGAATGAAAAGCAATGCCTAAACAGTGGCATAATAGAAATGGAAAGTACTGAAATGAAATGTACAAGTAACTAGAGCTCCGGGTCGAAGGCTAGCAGATCCAAGTCCTCGAAGGTGGGCTCGATCTCCTGAAGGTCCGAATCACCTGACGACATTCCAAAGAAAAGAAAGAGAATATCGTCAATGAAAAAATCGCTCGGTAAGTCCCGTAAATAGACAAGAATGGAATAGACGGAATATAGAGTATATTGTTATAATGTTATATTTAATGTTAACGCTGTTGTTTGTAGCTTGGTTTAGAAGAGGCCAGTGTATACGAGAGGAGTCTCACTAGACCAGAGACTTCGGTATACGGAGTATAAGGAACCGTTCAGCCACGGTACAAGGGCAATTGAATTCAGGTTAGGTGTCTTTATGGTTGCTGTCTCGTGCCACTTCTAACACCTTCCGTACCAGTCTACCCCTTATAAACCCCGCGATATCTTGATTGTATTGTTTGTATTGTTTGTACTGTATATTGAATATATATGTATGACTTGCCGAAACCATGATATCAATAATGGAACGGATATAATGGATGAACATGTAGATGGAATATATCCATGGTTCGGTTCAGTCAATATAGATTGAATAGACGGATTCATAGATCCATGTTGTATTGAAGTTTGATACTTGAATCATATTCAAGTCAGATTGATTATATTGAGACTCAGTCTGAGTCAGACAATTAGAAAAGAAATTGAATCCTGAATTATGTTTTGGTGCTATCGGTAACTGCTGCACGTGGATGGCAGGATTTGTTTCTTTTTCAAAGACAATTACCGTGTTGATAACACCGTTTGTTAAGTTGTCTACTGTTGGGGTCAAAAATTACACCCCGGTTGACCAAGTCAAAGTCAACCCCAAATCAGGTGAGCCCAAGCCCAGGTCAAAGGGACCGGCCCCATGACAAAAGGAATGAAGCCATAAATTGGTTTAATGTAATTCTTTTTTTATATATATATATGTATAGAAATAAATGTATGTAAAATAAGCAAAAAGCCAAAATTTTGTAAAGCCCATGGCTTATGTGCATAAAGAGATAAGCACATAAGGCATGTGGTGGCATAAGTGCCATTTGGCAAAGCCCAAGGGGCTATATGTAAAGTGTGTAGCCTATAAAGGCAAACATGATGAAAATATCTATGACAACTTTTCCATTCTTTAAAAACTAGGGTTTGTGCCTCCATCCTCTCTCTCTCTCTCAAGTTTTTTTTTTCTCTTCCTTTTCATTTTTCAATTAAATCAAGAGTTTAGCTCTTTTTTTTTGGGTTTCTTTTTTTATCATCCAAGAGAAGAAAAAGGGTCTCTTTTTTTATCATCCAAGATCTAAATCTTGGAGTTTCAAGAGAATCCATTTTGGGTTTCTTCTCAAAGGAGAAAGAAGGAAATATTTTGGAGTTTAACTCCACAAATAAAATTCTTTTGGAGTTTAACTCTATAATAAATACTTTTATTTGAGGAGTTTAAATCCGAATAAAATTGTTTTGGGAGTTTAACTCCAAATGAAATTTCTTTGGAGTTTAACTCCATCACAAAAAAGGGAAAAGAGAGTCTTTTTTAGGCTCCTGCTTCCTATCACGTGCAGGAGAGGGGAGCTCCCACTAAGTGGGAGTCCTTGCTCCTTCTCACGTGAGTGGAAGGCTCCTACAAAGTGGGAGTCCATGCTCCCTCTCACGTGAGGAAGAGGGAGCCCCCACTAAGTGGGAGCTTTCTCCCCTCTCACGTGAGGGGGAGGCTCCCCGTTTAGTGGAGTTTAATTCCACACCAAATAAAAATCTTCATGGAGTTGAACTCCATTAAAAAAAAAATCTTTTGGAGTTTAACTCCACAACAAAAATTCTTTTGGAGTTTAACTCCACAACAAAAATTCTTTTTGGGGAGTTTAACTCCACATTAAATCTTTTTAGGAGTTTAACTCCATTTAAAATTCTTTTGGAGTTCAACTCCACAATAAAATTCTTTTTGGGGTTGAACTCCATTTAAAACTCTTTTGGAGTTTAACTCCACAACAAAATTCTTTTGGAGTTTAACTCCACAATAAAATTCTTTTTAGGGAGTTTTACTCCACATAAAATCTTTTTAAGAGTTTAACTCCATTTAAAATTATTTTGGAGTTCAACTCCACAATAAAATTACTTTTGGAGTTGAACTCCATTTAAAACTCTTTTGAAGTTTAACTCCACAACAAAAATTCTTTTGGAGTTTAACTCTACAATAAATTTTTTTTTGGGGAGTTTAACTCCACATTAAATCATTTTAAGAGTTTAACTTCATTTAAATTTTTTTTGGAGTTCAACTCCACAATAAAATTCCTTTTGGAGTTGAACTCCATTTAAAACTCTTTTGGAGTTTAACTTCACAACAAAAATTCTTTTGGAGTTTAACTCCACAATAAAATTCTTTTCGAGGAGTTTAACTCCACATTAAATCTTTTTAGGAGTTTAACTCCATTCAAAAATCTTTTGGAGTTCAACTCCACAATAAAAATATTTTTGGAGTTGAACTCCGCATTTAAAATTCTTTTGGAGTTTAACTCCACAAAAAAAAATTTCTTTTGGAGTTGAACTCTATGTAAAAAAAATGAAAAAAATAAAAATTATTATTTAATTAGTTTTAGGATCCCCCACGTGTGGGGAAGGTTCCCATTGTAATGCCGTAAATTTCAGTTAATGTTAGTTTAAACGTTAATGCAGGTTTACTGTAAAAAGTTTACCAATTCGGGTTCCTCACATTTTATAACATTTAATTATTATTTAAATATTAATTGTTATAGTCATGCACGCACGTGTGCACGTAAATGTGAGGGTTGGTTTGTGCTAATCTAGTATTAGTGACCATGACACTTAACCCTAATTCTAATCCTTTGCTTTAATCCATTCTTTTCTTTAACCTTAACTTTAATCCTTTAGATATTTCTCTTTTGGGTTTTGTTTGAGAGAAAGGTGGCATGGTGGGCTTTAATGGTGGTGTGAATGCATTGATGTGACGTTAATGCAAATGGTGCATTCACCTCTCACTCTCACCCTACATTCACCTCCCTCTCTCATTTCCTCATACTCTCTCATTCTTTCTCATTTAATTTCTTTCATATTTCTCTATCTTTCTCAACTCAAACTGAACACTTGAGTTTCCAACACAAATCCATCACAAAATTCAAAAAATCTCACCAAAATCACATCTTTGATCTAGTTTTTCCTCTTGGATGCCTAGAAACTTGGATAACTTGGATCTTTGAGTTCTTTTGGTTATGTAATGATCCCTATATGTTCTTTTTTTATAGTTTTGTGTTGTGTAGACTTTTAGTTTCAGTTTAGATAGCGTAAAGTTAAGTTTTGTGCATAATATCGTATTTTTAGTGTCGATTTGTGATATGTGTGTTCTGCTGTGACCCGGGGTGTTTACTAGAAAACCAAACAATGTAGTTGTGTTGTACCAGAGACCATAGGACATCACCTTTAGCACGAGACCCCCTGCTCGGACAATGGCCGGCGACGAGAAGACGATTTCCGGTAACGCCGGATTTGTGGTGGAGTTTTGGGTGTGGGTTTTTGTGGATAAGTGTCTTCTTTGGTTTAGGTATTTTTTGTCTTATTTGGTTGTTGAGTTTTCTCTGTATGCAAAATCTGGGATCACATAGGTAGTTGCTAGTGATACGACTACGCGCGATACGTTATCCGACATGGTCTGTGCACTTCGTGATGGTTTTGCTCTTGGGTTGGTTTCGTCGTGTCGCTACGTACGTTAGCCACAATACGAACACTTGGGAGTAGGTTTGGAGTTGGTGTGTCGGTAAAACGTAGTTTGTACGTGTTTGTGGTCGTTTGCTAATATACACTTGTGTTATCGTTTTGTTGTTTTAGGTTCGCAGGCGGGGACTTCGGACGCTGCGAAGAAGGGGAAACAGATGGTGGGCTTTACTTAGCCAGGACGGTTGGTGAGTAGATTTAACATCTACAAGGGAATCGTCCGCATGGCGTTATGCATCTGGGCTAGAGATGACTTTACTTTGTCGCATATTCTATTTCATAATTAGAGTTGCGCATGCACCCTATTTCTTAGTTACTTGTTGTGCTTGAACTAGTATCCTTAGGACACTGCACTATTATTGACGGCTTATGTTGCACGAGCACTGATTGTATGCCACACACACCGTCAATAATTGCCATGACACGCACAACGCCCTTATAGATATGATATTGTTTGGTTAGGGACATTGAGACATTGATTCATATTTCTTTATGCATATGACTTATAGCATACCTGTATACCTACATGCTTACACATATGCCTTGACATGCTTACATGCTAGTTACCTGTATACCTATAGGGTATTGTACCATTAGCGATAGGTACATATACACATAATGATATAGCTACGTGTATACCTTGCATGCATACCTTACTTATACCTGGAGGGTATATTACATCATTACTGATAGGTAGATTCCTATACCTTGCTATACCTCTATGTTTACACATATATCTGGTTATAGCTACATGTTCACCTTTATTTGATGTTATATTGGACTTGGAGAATTAGGAACCGCATGATTTATATTTTAACTGGTTGCAGTTAAATAACGGCTTTTCCTTTATACGCTCGCATTTCAGTTTCATGTTGCGTATATTATATTCATGGATTTTTGCATTGAGATATGGATTTTTCATGATATTTTATGGATTTGGGGACCGTGGTAGTTTCATGAAATTATGCATTATTTGAACAACCCAGTTTCCCTTGATATGATATTTCAGCACCCACGATGAGTTTTATTGGTTCGGATATATACCCCATGCGAAGAAAGGAGGGGTCCGTGTACGGGTACATGGTGGGGGCCGGAGGTACCCCGGGGCAAGAATCTCAGTGAGGAGATGAGTTAGTGGGGGAACCATACCTACCGGTGACAGTACCTATGACTCGACGGTTCTCGTGGGGATACCGACGGGAGTCATGTGCGTATGGATACGTCGAGAGGCGAAGGTCAGAGCTAGGCACTCGAGCTTTCGGTATAGCGTATGATACGTACCTATCAGGGGGCCAGTCGTGGTGACAGCACCTGATAGATCAGCATTTATGTGTCGGTGTGAGATACTTGTTTTCATGATATTTTTACTCCTATATATATATGTTAGTGGAGTGGGACGCTAATATATATGTATACATATCATTTCATATACTTCATCATATTTATTCTTGCAATTACATTCGGGATATGTGGGATATACTGATATTGTACATACAGGATATATGAGATCTACTTGATGTTGTACTGTAAGGATATATGAGACTTACATGATATGAGAGCCAATTTGAGGGTTGTTTTGTGGAAATTTGGATTTGAATTGTCTTGTTGGATTTTGGTCCTACCACGAGGTTAGGATTTCCGTGGGAATGATATGTTATATTCCATACTCCACATTTATTATTTATGCACTGTTTCATGTATTAGTAGTACCTGATAAAGTACTTTTCATGACTGTTGCATTCACATACTTTTATATGCATTGCTTCATGTATTAGTTGTACCTGATAGAGTACCTTACATGATGGTCGCATACATATTGTCATATTATTGTTCATGTATTGTAGTACCTGCTAGAGTACTTTTCATGACTATTGCACATACATACTGCCATCTTATTGCTATCAGCTTGCAATGTGTTAGATTCGCATTGTACGTGCATACTCCCGATAACCTGCATATGTTATTTACTATTCACGAGTTGGCAACTCACCCCAGTTGTGCCACAGTGTATTGCAGGTGTTCCTCAGGATAGTCAGAGGCAGGGCTATTTTCATCCATCGTATTATCTTTTGCTGCGGATACCGCTTTGCCTGACAGTGTGCAGTTTTACTTAGGTAGGTTTTGCGGTTATCCGATGTTGCTTGTTGTATATTCGTTGTATCCTGTACTCTCCATCTACCATTATCTTGTATGACTTAGAGACTTGGTGTGAGGAAGATATTGGATATTATTTTGTGACTTGGAGGGTTTTAAGCAGTTTTATTTATATTGTCTCTTTCTTCGTTACGGCGTCGTATATCTATTGTGGTGGTTGTTTTCCACCGTTGGGCGTGGATTTTTGTTCCCGTTTGGGATGCTTTTACTTATATTATGTTGTACCCATTTTTGGGGGCTTGTTTTACAAAGGAGGTGCTGCCAAAATTTTAAAGGAATAAAAGTTGGACTTTAAAGAATTTGGTTTGAGATTTCAAAAGTTTTATCAATGTTCTTATTTCTTACTACTTTTGATGGTTTAGATTGCTGGGTTTTCGGCTTACTTAAATTGCGTTACGCCTGTTGATGTGGCGTAGTTTAAGGGCCATCACGTGCCAATTTCGGGTCGTGACAAAGTTGGTATCAGAGCGCTAGGTTTTACCTTTCAGAGTGTAGGATGGCCTTGGTATGATGGAGTAGGTAGCATAAGCAGAGTAACGTAGTGTGTGTATGTCCGCGGCATACTCACGACGCTGTACTCCGCCTAAAGTGACCTAAGTACAAATTGCTTGAAATTCCTTCTTTGATGATACTTATCCTTGTGATTCGATTTCCGTGTTATTATCGAATCCTATTTCCATTTTAGCCTTTGCCGCCGATGACTATGAGGACTCAGAGTGATGCAGCGAGAGCCGAGGTCAGAGTTGACTCGTGTGGGATGAGGACTGACCAGGATGGCACGCTCGTTACATCGGAGCAGATGGATCCGCCTTCGATAGATTATATTGATAGGCTTGTGGCAGAGATGCAGGACTTGCGCCAGACGATGAGTTCTTTGGTTGAGGCCATTCGAGCGCAGCGACAGGAGGTTGTCACCCCTGTTACCCAGTTGTTCCTTGCGATCAGCACACAACATTTCGTCACCTACACAGCACCAGTGGATGCAGCCCTATTTGACGAGGAGCGTCTTTCCGAGACTTTGGGAGTTCTGGAACAGAGGAGGGCTCGTACAGGTGTACCAGCCCAGAGACAGAGGCTTGGGCGTCGAGACAGATTTCGTGACTGTCGCGGGAGTAGCAGATGCTTAGGACGAGGACAGTCGTTCAGCTCTCATCCCCAGGAGGGTCAGCATCCATTGTATGGATGTTTTCGATGCGGGAGCCTTCAACACCATATCAGGGATTGTTCCTTAGTACCGCGTCAGACCCATGTTCAGAGAGGTCGTGGTCATGGAGGGTTGGTTCCGAGAAGACGGTCTGGCAGAGGCAGAGTTCTGACAGTTCCGGGTAGAAGGCAGACACGAGAGTTTGATCTACTCATCGGGACGCATGGGCGTCCAGTGCAGAGTTTTCAGGTATTCTTAATTTGTATGTTCTTTTGATTCATAGGTTGGTTTTGTTCGGGATCTATGCACTTGTTGTTTTACACACTTTGTGCCTTGGTTGGGCTGAGAGTTGTGTATGCTAGATCAGCCGTTGTTGTGTTAACTTCTGTCAGCGATTCTTTTGTTGCACGACATGTGTTTCAGTCGTGTGCCAATCGGATAGGAGTTAGAGATTCGTCCGTCGTTGTGATCCTTCTAGAGATGTTGGATTTGATGTTCTCTTGGGCACGGACTGGTTAGCTACGTGCTAGGCATCTGTGGACTACCACGAGAAAACAGTTAGGTTTTGTTTTCCCGGCGAGTCAGTTCTTGTTGTGCAGAGGGACAGTGGTGCCGCCTCTCACAGCTTGAATTCAGCCTTTTTCGCTAGTCGGCTTTTGAGGAGAGGATGTCGAGGATTCTTGGCTTTCATTCATGATACCGGAGCCATAGTGGGTTGGTTGGACCGGGTTCCTTTCGTGCGAGATTTTTCCGACGTTGTTCCAGATGAGCCGGCGGAGCTTAGGGAGCTTAAGGATCAGCTGCAGAGTTGTTTGCTGGGGGACTTGTGCGTCCGAGTGTTTCGCTTTGGGGAGCTCCTATTTCTGTTCGTCAAGGAGAAGGACGGTAGTTTGAGGTTGTGTATTGATGGATCGTCAATTGAACCGGGTTACGGTGCAGATGGGTATCCTTTACCTCGCATTGACGATTTGTTCAACTTGCTCCAGAATGCGAGACTTTTTCTAATTTTGTTTGAGACCAGGTCATCATTGTTGCCGGTTCAGAGTGTTGACATTTCGAAGACTGTTTTTGTGAGCGCCACGGGCTTTATGTGTTTTGGTGGTGTCGTTGGACTCACCAATGCCCTAGCAGCATTCATGGGTATGATGAACCCGATTTCTTCAGGCCGTTCCTCGACCAGTTTATTGTTGTGTCATTGATGACATCCTGGTCTTTTCCAAGAGTCGTGAGGAACGTGAGCAGCACTTGGGGATTTGTTTTGCAGACATTGGGAGAGCCCCAGCAGTTTGCTAAATTCTCAGAGTGTTCCTTCAGGCTTGATCGTGTTGACTCCTAGGTCTAGTAGTTACGGGAGACGGTTTTCGTATGGACCCGAGGAGGACCGAGGCCGTACAGCTTTGGCCCATACTTATATCCGGGACAGAGGTCCGCAGATTTTGGGCTTAGCAGGTTTTTACCGCCGTTTCGTGCAGGATTGATTGTGTATTGCTGCACCGTTGAGTGAACTGACCGGAAAGGAGGTTTCTTTTTCTGTGGACTGAGGCATGTGTGCGGAGTTTTCAGCAGTTGGAGATTCGGTTGACAACTGCACCAGTTCATTCTTGTTTTCTGGTTCGGGCGACTTTGTTGTTTTACTGTGATGTTTCGCGAGTGGGGATCGATTTTGCGCTGATGTGGCATTATAGAGTAATCACTTTTGCTTCCCGACAGTTGGAGGAAGTACGAACAGGATTTTCCACTCATGATTTGGAGATGGCCGCGGTGGTCGTGCGTTGGAGATTCGGAGACACTACTTATTCGGAGAGTCGTGTCAGATTTTCACGAACCACCAGAGCTTAATGTACAACTTCCTGCAGCGGATTTTGATTGTTGAGACAGCGCCTTTGGATGGAGCTTGTAGAGGATTGTGTTTTGTGAGATCCTTTGGTTACCCATGGCAAGGCGATTGTGGTAGCTGATGCTTGAGTCGTAGGCCCGGGGTTAGCTTGTTCCAGTTGTGTGCAGTTCAGAGACAGTCTTCTGCAGATTTACAGTTCTTGTGCGATCGTGGAGTACAGCATAGGTTCGCCTCTACTGAGGGGACAGCTTGCTCATGTCCGCGCCCGACCACTTTTCCTTAATCGCTTTCACGAGGCACTGCCCGCCGATGCTCGTTCTTCTGAGATTCATGAGCATACTCAGCAGGGTAAAGATTCGGAGTCCCTAATTTGTGACCAGGGTGTGCTACGTTTAGGGACGCGTTTGTGTGTACCTGATGTTGATAGGTAGAGACGCGAAATCCTAGAGCAGGCACATCAGTCAGCTTTCTGAGTTCATTCAAGTTCCACCAATTTGTGATGTGAATTGTGAGTTAGTTACCGGTGGGTAGGATGAAGAGTGAAGTTTCTGATTTCATTTCGAGGTGTCTGTCTGGTTGTGAGCTAGGGTTGAGCATTTGAGACCGGTTGGAGAGTTGAAACCTTTAACCGTTACGGGGAGGGAATGGGAGCAGATCTCCATGTTTTTCGTTGTGGTGTCTACCCAGATTTAGTCAGGATGTGACTCCATTTGGGTGTTTGTTGTCCGGTTATTCTCAGTTTGCTCAGTTGTTCTTTGTTAAGTTTGTGCGTTGCACGGAGTTCCTTCATGTGTTGTATCCAATGGGGGCACCCAGTTCGCTTGCCGTTTTGGGCAGGAGCTTCATGAAGCCTTGGGTACTGGTTGAGCTTTAGCTCCGTTTTTCCATCCGCAGGATGATGGCTTTGTGAGAGCGGGCTATACCGACCCTGGAGGTTATGCTTGTGCGTACGTACTTGTTGTTGTTGGCAGTTGGGATCGTCACTTGCCATTGTTAGAGTTCTCCTTCGATAGCTGTTATCAGGAGACACTCCAATTGGCAACCTTTAGGTTTTGTTGTTAGGTTGTGTCGATCGCCATTCTGTTTTTCTTACTATGCATGGGTAGGATTTTTGGACCCCAGCTATTCTAGAGACTTCGGAGATGATCCAGTTGGTTCAGGTCAGGATGAGGAGAGCCCAGTGCAGACAGAGGACTTATGTCGATCGTGGTGGTCGCAGACTTGAGTTCGCAGTGGGAGATCATGTATTCCTAAGGATTTTCCGATGAATGACGTGTTGAGTGTTGGGGAGCTTATCCCAGGATTATAGGTCCTTTTGAGATCCTTAAAATGAGTTAGTTCCGTTGCCTTTTGATTGATGTGAAAAAGTGTTTTTGTAGTTTAACCGCAATCAATAACGGTGTCGCGTATAGCTAGACCGAGATGAGTACGGGCCGTCCTCTGCGAAACGTGGAACCTTTTACTTTTACTTTAGATGTGTTGAGAAAGAGAGGAGGGATAAAGAATTTTATAGAATGGTTTCTAGATCTATGTTAAACAAGAATGTAAAATATAGATCTAGATTATTTTAAAGATGTAGATAATATAATAAGAGGGCTTGTAGGGTTCGTTAAGATTTAGTAGTTATAGACGATTAATTAAAATTTACCCTTTTTATCCATTAATAGATTTAGAACTAGAACGACGGTGATGCGTGTAGATTAGGGTTTCTGGAGGGAAAAGGAATCCCACTCTTAACCTTTATCTCGACACGGAACTCCGTTCATATCTAGCCTTTACCAAAACAATCATTAATCTAATCTCTAATCGCGGTCGGAACTAGCAAAGAATTGCCAGCGCGCCCGATTAGGATGTTAATGATTCTTTTGATAAAGTTCATAAACTTTATAGGACTTAAAAAGGGTTTAGGGATGTTCATCATCCATTAGCCACCCTAATCCTACGAACCCTAACAAGCGGAGGATTACTCGCGCATGTTGGGAAAAGAAGATAAAAAGACAGAGAGGGAAAACATAATGTAAAATGCAAAAGAATTAAATAAAACAACTATCTTTATTAATCAACTTGAACAATCTACACTTTATTCCTTAGAAAATGATTACAAAACTAGTTGCTTCTCGATCTCTTCCAAGAAGGTAGACGAACAGTTGATGATCAGCCTGGATGCGTGAGCGTCGGGAGCTTCGTGATCTCTTCGACTTGATGAATTTTCCAAGAGGCTCTCGGTGCCTTTTTATAGTGCAAAGCCAGAATCTTTTGCTTCAAAAGTTGGTAAAATTTAGCAAAGATTCACCCTGAAAAATCTCGGCTTCCAACTCTTCTTAACCGCCTGTTCATATCAGATTTTTGCATTTTCATACCGCCCAATTTTTATCACATTGCATATCGGTAGGTACTCTTGAGCCGTGTTTGCTAGTCAATTGCAGGATACAGGTTCTCGGCTCTAAACGATGAAATTCATGGAAAAACACGACAAAACCCGGGTTCCTGCCAACCACAGATAAAACACGGATCTCCGCTCTTTATCCGTCTGTTGCCACACACCAGTTTAAGAAGACAAAATGGCAAATCAATGTCATTTTCATGCACAAGGCTCAATGGCAACACAAGATCCAAGAAATCTACGCGGAGCTCAAGAAAATCATGACAAAAGATACACATCCAATCACCTTTTGATCAACAGAAATTCTGGAAAAATCGTGAAGAAAATCTGAGAAAATACATATACCAGAATAAAGTACAGAGAAAACCAGGGAAGCACAGAAAGTTGGAGGGCCCAACTCCACCATAGGGCCGCGGATCCGCGGCCAATAGAGGGTCTAGGCCGCGGATCCGCGGCCGTACTGGCGCATCAGTTGGTCGTATTTCAGGGGTAGTTTGGACTTTTTGTATAGAGGCAGAATGTTGCCCTAGGTTTTCATTTTCCAGCCTATAAATACCCCAGAACCTTGTGAAGCCAAGGGTGCATAATCTTGTATTTTTCTAGGTTTTAGAATACTTGTTCTTCTTCCTCTTCTCATCTCTTCTCCATTAAAACTTGTAGTGAGCTTTTGTGAGTGAAGAATGGTGAATAAGAAGTTCATTTTATTATTTTACTTGTCTTGCTCTTATGTTAATTGCTTGTAATTTTCATTTGTTAACTTAGTTGTTGTTATTTATTGTTGTTTCTTTCTTTTCTCTTTTCCTTTATCCTTAAACAACCATGATGCTTACGCTTGATCCTTGCCAAGGTGAGGTCGCAAATAGCTAGTTGTTATCTTCTAATCTCCTTCTTTCTATCTTCCTCTTTTGTTTTGTTTTCTTTTCATTATGATGTGTGAGTAGTTTCATACTTGTTAGGGTAGGATAAGGGAAGTTTGAGAGAAGGAAATCTCTCTCACTCTTTTCTTGCCCAACATCTTAAATCGACTCCCGTTAATTGAACCACAATCCGCTCCTTACGGCACCCTATCCTACATGATAGCGGTGATTCCGTAGTGAGACCGGTTGTGGTTGAATTAACCGGAGGTTATGGCTAAGAGCCAAGAACGGACGGACAAGCACCAAAAGGAAGAACTTATGCGTTGGAAAGCCTAGCTTATACTCGCAAGTTCCTTCCTAGTCGTGCTAATCCCCGTTGTTGCCGATTACCGTAACACCGACATTAAGAGTGGCAACGAAAGAGGTGAGCGACTCCTAACTCAAACTAACCTAATCCTAACCCTAACAAGCTCTCTTTACATATCATTTTAACACTTAATTAATCACAACAAAATCTGGAAAACTGGACTTAACTCGTTAAAACACTTAGAAAAAGATTCCCATCTCCCTGCGGACGACCCGTACTCAACCGGCTAGCTACAAGCGAAACCGTCTTGATTGCGGTAATTAACTAAACTTGAACACGCAAAATCTCTACCAATCAAATGGCGCCGTTGCCGGGGAGACGGTAGTTTATTTCTTTGTGTAATTTCGGGTTAACTTGTGAATATAAATATAACCGAAAAACAAAAAAAAAATACTTTGTAAAAATCATTTTGTTATTTTTGATTAGTTTTTGTGCAAGTGTGCAGGATAATACGGAGTTCAAGTTCAGTGCCAAGACGTGGGAAGATAGACCCATATTTCGCGGCTACACCGCGACGGATCAAAACGAAGCAAACGGTCTACTGTAAAAATCTGGAGCAGCTACAGTGAGCAAATCAAGATTCCGCAAATTCAGACAAGAAGAGGAAAACCACTGCAGCACACCCCAAAATTTCAGAGCCCCAACTCCACTACCTTGCCGCGGAACCGCAGCATAAGCTCGCTTAGGCCGCGGAACCGCGGCCACTTGGTGGGGTCAGTGTGCCAAATTTCCTGTAAGTGTCTCTCTTCTCCTCCCCACTTCTCTGAACTCCAATAAACTGTGTTTTCTGCAGCATTCTTTGCGCAAACTCTCTTCCCCCTTCCAATAAACTGTTCTTGTGCAGGATTCTTTGCGCCGCGCTAAAAATAAAAATTGTTTGCAGTTGATTTGTTATCGCTTTGCATTCATTAATACGGACTTAAGGGGCTTGAAACCAATTCAGATTGGGTGGGGATTTCATCACCCTTCCCAGGACCCCAAAAATCACAAAAAGCATATGCATTGACCATTGTTAAAATTAAAAAATACTAGACTCAGCCCTAAGGACTTCGCGCTCAATAGGACAGAGGACTAGTTACAGGCATCGGCCGTTTATCCTATCTGACTTTTGCGGTGCCTAGGCAAGTGTAACGAAGGCAAGTGGTTATTTAATTAAGGAACTTCGTGAAAGCGTTGGACAACCTCCCACTTACCTGGCACTTATCTGGCCGCATTAGACGGAGAAGAGGCGGTTTGAGGTCCTATTTCTAGCCCTCTGGAACAGTTAGGAGCTGTCTAGCAGACCTAGGTGGCCCTAGACCTAGGTGAGATTGTGTATATCTTATTTGTGATTGCTTAAAGCCGTAAGTCCGTACATATTTCTGTAAAGATCTTTCTAAAAAAAAAAAAAATCAAAAACTTTTATAAAAACTTGCCCTTTGTCGCCAAATCCATTTTTCACCCACCACCCATCGTTTTCTCCATTGACGTTTTCTTACCCTCACCTTCTCCGCTTTGACTATACTAAACTCGTTTAGTATATATCCGCTTGGACTCGGGACACTAGCGCCCGTCTAGTCCGCGTTACGTTAGTCGCTACCGACTACGCGATCGACTCAGACGTCGAAACTCCGTCCACTCCTCTTTCACCCCTTCCTTTGCCGGCCAACTCCGACGTTGACCGGAATTCTGTTCATACATCTTCACCTTCACCTTCACCAACCTCTTCTTCCGCGATGTCGGGATTTAATCCGAACATCTCTTTGACTACCCCTGGATTGGCTCCACCTCCTACGGAGACCAATAACCCCCCACCACCGCCTGTTGTAGCGCCGCAGCGAATCGCGCTCCAGAATCGTTTCTATCCCACCCGTTCTGCACTTCCCACCTGTCTTTCTCTTCCACCGGCCAATGGGGACAACTTTGAAATTAAGCCCTACTTCATCAACATACTTCCACGATTTCATGGGCTTGAATCTGAAGATGCCTATATCTTCATCAATAAATTTCAAAACGTCTGTGCCATGATGAAAACCACCCAGCTGTCGGACGATGCTATACGTCTACGGGTCATTCCGTTCACTTTATGCGATCTTGCTGAAAAATGGCTGTATAGCACCGCTTCCCACTCAATAACCAGCTGGGACGAGTTTGTTAAAGCGTTTCTAAAAAAATTCTATCCGAATCATAAAACTGCAAGGATTCGAAATGAAATCAACCAATTCTCTCAGCTTCCTTCTGAACCCTTCTGGAAGTGCTTTGACCGGTACAAAGATCTTCTTGTTCAGTGTCCTCACCACGGTATAGAGAAATGGAAACTTTGCCAAACCTTATACGAGGGCCTGAACCCAGCAACGAAGCAGTTGTTGGAAACCATCTGTCAGGGCCACTTCCTATCGAAATCTGACGAGGAAGCGTGGCCGTTCTTTGACGATCTTGCGGAGCAAACGCTACAATGGGAGAGCACCAGACCGACTTCTTCTTCTTCTACCTCCACTTCTACCGGTCAGTCTAGGGTAGGAATTCACCAACTTGATGTCTCTATTGCGATGAAAGCTGAAATGGCTGCAATAACGAGAAAGCTTGAAGCAATAGAGAGCAAATTTTCTTCTCCTGCTCCTGCCCATGTTCTTCCCCTTCGTACCATCTGCGCTTGTTGTTCCGATCCTTCTCACTTAACCGAAGAGTGTCCTTACAATCCACCATCGCAAGGACAGGATCAGGTTAATGCTGCATTTCAGCAAAGACCGAGGAATGATCCTTACTCTTCCACCTACAATCCCGGTTGGAGGAACCACCCCAATTTCGCCTGGAATCAGAATCAGAATCAATTCCAAGGCAACAATTTCCAACGGGCCCCTCCGCCGCAACAACAAGCGCAACAACAAACTCAATAGCAGTTTCAGCAGCCCTTCCAACCCCAACATTTCCAAAATCAGACGAACAACTTTGCACCCAACAATTCTTTTCCACCAAACAACTTTGTTCCGTCAAACAACGATAAGGTTTCCTCGCTCGAACGAAGTCTGGAGGCGTTCATTAAACAATCGACACAATCCACCGCCAATATCCAGTCTTCCATTCAGTCCTTAGTGCAACACACTGCCGCTCACGGGCAAAGCATCAAGACCATCGAGGCCCTGATTGCACAGCTGAACGCGGCCTTAAGCGAGCGAGAGAAGGGGAAGCTCCCGTCCCAGCCACTCCCAAATCCCGGTCACCCACATAATGTACATGTTGCTCTTGAACAACAGAATCATAATGTGAGTGCCGTGACCACATTGAGATCGGGAAGGATGCTGCAAAACAACATTGGCACACGGATCAACGATGACACCCCGGCCGCTTCTTCTTCTACTTCTTCTTCTTCTCCTGCTTCTTCATCTTCTGAGCCTATTCTCCGTTCTTCACAAGGCACTCCGTCCTCTTCTTCTGCTCTGAACGGACCCACTTCTCACTCCACGAAAACACCTGTTCTGGAATCCGTTCCAACTCCACAATCTCCTCCTCCAACATTAGACTCAACCAATTTTAAAAATGTTCCATTTCCAAACCGGCTGAGGTCTAATAAACAAAATCCTCAGATGGAGAAGATTCTGGAGTTATTTAACCAGGTTAACATTAACATTCCTCTTTTAGATGCTGTCCAACAAGTCCCGTCCTACGCGAAAATCTTAAAGGACTTGTGCACGAAAAAGAGGAAGTCTCAGGTACCCAAGAAAGTTTTCTTGGCTAGTGCTGTGAGTGATGCCCTTACCCAATCTTTACCACAAAAACGGAAGGACCCTGGCTGTCCTACGATTTCTATTACTATTGGGGATAAGAACATCAACCGCGCACTATTAGATCTTGGTGCCAGTGTTAACCTGCTTCCGTACTCAGTATACGAGCAATTAGGCGTCGGAGAGCTGAAACCCACACACTGCACTCTCCAAATGGCCGACCGATCGATCACCCATCCTAGGGGTAAGCTAGAGGATGTGTTAATAAAAGTCGGGGACTTCATATTCCCCGTTGACTTCATTGTATTAGACACACAGCCTGTAGCTAACCCCCGGAATCAAATTCCGGTGATACTCGGTCGCCCATTCCTTGCAACCTCAAATGCTGTGATCAATTGTCGCAATGGTTCGATGAACCTCTCTTTTGGAAACATGACGATTGAACTCAACATTTTTAGGTTGGGGAATCAGCCCGCCGAACCTAATGCTCATATACTGGACGTCTGCTCGATCCAGGAGATCACCCCAGAAGAATGTGAATTCGAGGAGTTTCTGTTTGATCACGATAATCTTAACGCCACTAGTGCGTTCCTCCTCGAACCTGCTGCTGTTTTTGCGCCCGACAACGACTACGAGTGTTTCACGTTCTCGAACGATCTTAGCCGCGCACAACCCGAGTTTGAATCTTTCGAATTTCCGGATGAGTTACCTGAACCATCCAACTCGGTCGCCTACACTCGTTTTGAACCTTTGCTGGAGTCCTTTGAGTTCGAGACCTCTGCACCAATCTTGCCTTCAATCGTTTCACCTCCATCGCTCGAACTCAAGCCTTTGCCGTCTCACCTTAAGTACGCTTACTTAAGTGAGAACGAGACCCTCCCTATCATCATTTCGGCTTCTCTAGCTCCAGAGTAAGAGAAAGCCCTTCTTACGGTCTTGCACAGCAACAAGCAAGCTTTTGGCTGGTCCATGGCGGACATCAAGGGGATTAGTCCCCTGATCGTTGAGCATCATATTCATCTGATGGATGATGCCAAACCAGCCCGGGATCCACAAAGACGTCTCAATCCAGTCATGAAAGAGGCTGTGAAGAAGGAGATCGTAAAATGTCTAGATAGTGGTATCATTTACCCTATCTCTGATAGCTAGTGGGTTAGCCCTATCCACGTTGTCCCCAAGAAATCAGGTATAACGGTCATAACCAACGAGGCGAACGAGTTAATCCCTACTCGCACCCAAACTCGGTGGCGAGTATGCATCGATTACAGAAAACTCAACGCCGCAACGCGGAAAGACCACTTTCCGCTACCTTTCATTGACCAAATTCTTGAACGATTGGCCGGACACGAGTACTACTGCTTTCTTGATGGCTACTCCGGCTATAATCAAATTCCCATCGCCGAAAAAGACCAGGACAAGACCACATTCACTTGTCCTTTCGGCACGTTTGCATATCGTCGCATGCCCTTTGGGTTATGCAATGCGCCCGCTACCTTCCAGCGGTGTATGATGGGAATCTTCTCAGACATGGTGGAAAAATTTCTGGAGATTTTCATGGATGATTTCTCCATCTTCGGCGATTCCTTCAACGAGTGTTTGCTGCATCTTGACGCTGTCCTTACCCGATGTAAGGACAAGAATCTCACTTTGAATTGGGAGAAGTGCCACTTCATGGTGCGCGAAGGTATTGTCTTAGGACATATCATCTCGCAAAATGGCATAGAGGTTGACAAAGCAAAGATTGAGGTCATTTCTAATCTGCCTCCTCCCCGATGCGTCAGAGATATCCGAGCCTTCCTCGGCCATGCCGGTTTCTATAGACGGTTTATCAAGGACTTTAGCAAGATTGCTAGGCCCTTGACTCTTTTGCTGGCCAAGGATACGCCATTCGACTTCAACTCGAGCTGTGTGACTGCATTCGAGTCACTTAAACGATCACTCACTTCTGCTCCCGTTCTTTCTTCACCTGACTGGACGCACCCATTTGAGATTATGTGCGATGCATCCGACTTTGCCATTGGTGCTGTCCTTGGACAACACATCAACAAGATGCCGCACGTAATCTATTATGCGAGCCGAACCCTGAACGACGCCCAACTCAATTATACAACAACTGAGAAGGAATTCTTAGCTGTTGTATTTGCTTTAGAAAAGTTCAGGCCCTACCTCATCGGCTCTCCAGTCATTGTCTACACAGACCATTCTGCTCTGCGCCATCTTTTTGCGAAGAAAGATGCAAAATCTCGGTTAATACGTTGGATCCTCTTGCTTCAAGAGTTTGACCTTGTCATTAAGGACAAACGAGGATGTGAAAACGTAGTTGCCGACCATCTCTCACGACTTCCTTCTTTGCCTTCGCTTCCAATTCCGATCAACGACGTTTTCCCGGATGAACAGCTCTTGACAGTATCTTGCGAACCCTGGTTCGCAGATATTGTGAACTATTTGGCCATGGGATTACTACCGACTGAATGGTCAAGTCAGGACAGACTTCGCTTCTTATCCCAAGTAAAACACTTTTACTGGGACGAACCTTATCTGTTCAAGTACTGTCCCGACCAGATTATTCGTCGGTGTGTCCCTGACAATGAATTCAAGAGTGTGCTGTCATTTTGCCACGATCAAGCATGTGGCGGGCATTTTGGCCCCAGAAAGACAGCTGAGAAGATCTTGCAATGTGGTTTCTACTGGCCACAACTTTTCAAAGACGCTCATGACTATTGCAAGACTTGCTCCCGGTGCCAACACTTGGGCCGGATATCCCGGAGGAACGAGATGTCGCTCCAACCGATCTTGGTTGTGGAGATTTTCGATGTTTGGGGGATAGATTTCATGGGGCCGTTTCCCAGCTCTTTTGGGAACTTGTACATCCTTCTCGCTGTTGATTACGTCTCTAAATGGGTCGAGGCTGTGCCCAGCCGGACTAACGACAACAAGGTTGTCGTTAGGTTTCTTAAAGAAAACATTTTCTCCCGTTTTGGGCACCCCCGAGCGATCATTAGCGACAATGGAAGTCATTTCTGCAACAAGACTTTCGAGGCCTTGATGCTGAAATACTCCATTAATCATAAGCTATCCACGCCCTACCACCCCCAAACCTGCGGGCAGGCCGAAGTTTCAAATCGGCAAATCAAGCAGATACTGGAGAAGACGGTTTCCAAGAACCGTAAGGATTGGTCGCTGAAACTCACTGATGCCCTTTGGGCATTTTGAACCGCTTATAAGACCGACCTTGGCATGTCTCCCTATCGGCTTGTGTACGGAAAAGCCTGCCACCTACCTGTCGAAATAGAGCATCGCGTATTTTGGGCGATAAAGGAGCTGAATCTGTCTCTCGAAGATGCGGGCAGCCATCGGAAGCTGCAGTTGAACGAATTAAGCGAGCTTAGGGATGAGGCTTACGATAACGCGGTTGTCGTTAAGAACCGAACGAAGGTGTTTCACGATAAACACCTTTTGCGCAAAACCTTCGTACCTGGTCAACAGGTACTGCTTTACGACACCAGACTTCACTTCCATCCAGGAAAGCTCAGATCTCGCTGGAAAGGGCCGTATTTTGTGCGGAATGTGTATCCGCAGGGCGCTGTGGATTTGGAAAATCCAAAGGACGGTTCATTTTTCAAAGTGAACGGACACCGACTAAAACCGTACCTTAGCGCCGAGCCAACAGAGGAGCTCCTGGTCTTACAGGAGCCGGTTTACCCTGCATGATCTTCCTCTGCCTACCACCAAACTTCGGTTATCCAGCCAAGAACAGTAGACACTGTTCCAAATAAGTTTGGGGGTATGTATAAACCATTTTGTATATATTTGTGGATATTCTTTTCCATTCTTTTTCTTTTTTCTTTTCTTTAAAAACAAAAACAAAAAAAAATTGTGTATCGCTAACCGACAATTTTGACCCTTCAAATGATCTCTTCATGCAATAACACTGAGGACACTGTCCAGTTTAAGTTTGGGGGTACGCTCGGTACGCATTTCTTACCTTCGCATTCATATGTATATTTTGCATCTGCATATTAAAATCCATAAAATCCATAAAAATCTGAAAATTTTCCAAAAACATAAAAACTTTTCTGTCAAGTTAGCTAGTGGGAGGACTCTGAGTCAACATTTCGACGGTTTTGTTTGATAAAATAAGAATAACTAAATCTTATGTTTAGATTTTGAAAACCTGAAAGATAACTCTCCTTTGAAGTTAACTATAGCTGATATACGTCTTTACATCACACTACACGTGTCGTGAGTTTTTGGGAATTAGATGACAAGTCTTTTATGTTTAAAAACTTTTAAACAGATAAATGATTTTCTGAGGATCAAATAGGTTTGTTCTGAAATAAGTAATGTCAAGAATAGTTTATGAAGTAAAGCGAATATGAAGGAATGTTATTGATGCCGTAATTGGAACTAAGTCTGAAAAATAACCCATCTGGAACTTGATTGGAATGATTACACACCAAACCCACTAAACACGTCTTTTATCCAAAAAAATAATTGAACTACCAGTTATATCTCCGTTCGTATTAAATCATCATGATTTTCACGCAAAACTGTCTTTTGTTTTTGGACCTAGGTAACTTGAGTAATTAAGTCCGCTGGGGTGTTTCTACACCTAATGCCCTAAAACCAACTGGTTTGGGTGCATTGGCCCAAAGCTCGCTAAGAAACCTAGAAAGTCCAGATTAAAACAAAATCAAGCAAGTGTTCTCTCCGAGTTAAAATTCCTAACGGTCCTTTGTGTGAGAATAATCTTGATAAAAGACAGGCTTTTATAAAAAATTAGCGGAGATATGAAGGTTTTACTCTTTGATAAAGACTATTGCACGTTCACAGAGGTGTGTATGAAATGAAAACAAGAAAAAGGTGGAGTGAAGAATAAGACCTAGTTTCCTGTTAGGGAAGATAGAAATTCTAAAGTTGAAACTTTACTGGAAAACGAAACTTGAAAAATTGCTTAACTTTTTATAAAACTTATGTGATCCTTTCAAAAATTTTATCTGGGCTTTATTGTGTGACATGATGATGTAAATCGATCCTTCTGGAAACTTAACAACACTATTTGCACTGCACGTAAAGACATATAAAATCTGTAGTTAAATAAGAAGCGAGGTGTGAAAAATAAAGGTTCGATAGTCTAGACTTAGGATAATAGAATTGTTATTTTCTGAAACAAAACTTTAGGGTTTGAATCTTAGTTATTTTACAAAACTAGCTTGACCGGATTTTGTGGGTAGTATCCGCTGAAAACCCTCAGGAGACAACACTCCTCCTACTAGGGACACCTAGAGGTTTAACGGCTTGTTGCACATGCTCAGTGCAATCGCGTTCCCTGCGAAAGTGAGGTTAGGAAATTTTTTGTGAATAAATTGGCTTTGCTCGGGACGAGCAAATGATAAGTTTGGGGGTATTTGTTCATATCAGATTTTTGCATTTTCATACCGCCCAATTTTTATCACATTGCATATCAGTAGGTACTCTTGAGCCGTGTTTGCTAGTCAATTGCAGGATACAGGTTCTCGGCTCTAAACGATGAAATTCATGGAAAAACACGACAAAACCCGGGTTCCTGCCAACCACAGATAAAACACGGATCTCCGCTCTTTATCCGTCTGTTGCCACACACCAGTTTAAGAAGACAAAATGGCAAATCAATGTCATTTTCATGCACAAGGCTCAATGGCAACACAAGATCCAAGAAATCTATGCGGAGCTCAAGAAAATCATGACAAAAGATACACATCCAATCACCTTTTGATCAACAGAAATTCTGGAAAAATCGTGAAGAAAATCTGAGACAATACATATACCAGAATAAAGTACAGAGAAAACCAGGGAAGCACAGAAAGTTGGAGGGCCCAACTCCACCATAGGGCCGCGGATCCGCGGCCGTACTGGCGCATCAGTTGGTCGTATTTCAGGGGTAGTTTGGACTTTTTGTATAGAGGCAGAATGTTGCCCTAGGTTTTCATTTTCCAGCCTATAAATACCCCAGAACCTTGTGAAGCCAAGAGTGCATAATCTTGTATTTTTCTAGGTTTTAGAATACTTGTTCTTCTTCCTCTTCTCATCTCTTCTCCATTAAAACTTATAGTGAGCTTTTGTGAGTGAAGAATGGTGAATAAGAAGTTCATTTTATTATTATACTTGTCTTGCTCTTATGTTAATTGCTTGTAATTTTCATTTGTTAACTTAGTTGTTGTTATTTCTTGTTGTTTCTTTCTTTTCTCTTTTCCTTTATCCTTAAACAACAATGATGCTTACGCTTGATCCTTGCCAAGGTGAGGTCGCAAATAGCTAGTTGTTATCTTCTAATCTCCTTCTTTCTATCTTCCTCTTTTGTTTTGTTTTCTTTTCATTATGATGTGTGAGTAGTTTCATACTTGTTAGGGTAGGATAAGGGAAGTTTGAGAGAAGAAAATCTCTCTCACTCTTTCCTTGCCCAACATCTTAAATCGACTCCCGTTAATTGAACCACAATCCGCTCCTTACGGCACCCTATCCTACATGATAGCGGTGATTCCGTAGTGAGACCGGTTGTGGTTGAATTAACCGGAGGTTATGGCTAAGAGCCAAGAACGGACGGACAAGCACCAAAAGGAAGAACTTATGCGTTGGAAAGCCTAGCTTATACTCGCAAGTTCCTTCCTAGTCGTGCTAATCCCCGTTGTTGCCGATTACCGTAACACCGACATTAAGAGTGGCAACGAAAGAGGTGAGCGACTCCTAACTCAAACTAACCTAATCCTAACCCTAACAAGCTCTCTTTACATATCATTTTAACACTTAATTAATCACAACAAAATCTGGAAAACTGGACTTAACTCGTTAAAACACTTAGAAAAAGATTCTCATCTCCCTGCGGACGACCCGTACTCAACCGGCTAGCTACAAGCGAAACCGTCTTGATTGCGGTAATTAACTAAATTTGAACACGCAGAATCTCTACCAATCACCGCCGTGGATCCGCGGCCAACAGGGGGGTTTGGCCGCGGTTCCGCGGCCAAAGGTGGAGATTGCTTCATCAAATTTTAGGTGCTCTGTCCTTATGACATTTGTCGATCCTTGGAACCTTTAGAATTCAGAAATCTTCTCTCGGTTGCTTCCAGACTTGGTCTCCAAGTTTTGCTTCTTAATTAGGCAAGTCTTCTTCAACAACTTGATTTGCTTGATTCTAGTCTTTGAAAAATTCTGCACACTTGGAAATCTTTTGCACAACAACTCAAATAATATTTAGTAGACTTAGTTCTACTAGGATTAGGTCAATGAATTTATTTGCATACATTTGTCTACCAAATACTAATTAAAATATATTAACACATGGAAAATAGTGTTTTTACACATAAACCCTCATATGTATAATATATTATAATAAAGTCCTTTTTTAATATGAAAATGGTAGGAAAAATGTAATACAAATGTGCAGTTTTATCAACTGAACAAATACCCCCAAACTTATCTTTGATCGTCCCGAGCAAACTAGTTTATTCAGGAGGAGAAAAAGAAAGGAGAAAACTAAGCACACTTTCGTAGGCAGACACGATTGCACTGAGCACGTGCAACAAGCCGTTAAACCTCTAGGTGTCCCTACTAGGAGGAGTGTTGTCTCCTGAGGGTTTTCAGCGGATTACACCCACAAAATCCTATAACAAAAGAGAGATGGTGAAATTTACATATAAAGATAAGAACCATAAAAGAAAGACTTTGAAAATAAGAGTTTCCAACTACACTAGCTTTTCAGTTGTCATGAGCCCTATCTTAATAGCCATGAAAAGATGTTAGAAATCACATCATCCCTCAATAAAACATCGTCTTTATTCTTCATTCCTATCTTTTGTCCAAACATTGATCATATAACCCTACGTGTGTGTAATGGACATCCCTACACTCGGAGAATTCAATTCAAGCTATCATACTCTTGTCCATCTACCTCAGTACTTTTTAACTTGATGAATATTTAGATTTGCTCACACATTTTCATGCGACCGTTAATACTTCTTGAGGTACTAACAGACCGATTACTCGTGTGCTTGCTGATTAGGTGATAGTATTTTCCTCGTCTTGCACCACCTAAGGCTTAGCAGTGACTCCCAGACCAGTTGGCCTTAGGGCACTAGACGATGAAGTACCCTCGCTATATATTTTTTTTATTGCTGCCTTGGCAATACAAAACCAGTGTTCATTTTTTTCTTTTCACCATTTTTATATTTTCTTCATTTTTTCATTTCCTTCATACTTTGGCTTTTAGACAAGAGTATTTCAAGGTATCCTCTACTATCCCGAGTTTCAAGACGTGTGTAAGTGCATATAGTAGGGTATCAACATTCAAATGTTTGGCTTCCAGAATAGAAACTATTTTTCAGACTTATTTTTATCCTCAGATTAGTGACTTCCTTCATCTTACTAACCCTTGGGACAACAGCTCATAACTACTTATTACTAGTTCGTTTAAGAAAACTTCTAATTTTCTTGATTTTCTTAAACTATTTCTATCTTTTGGATGTAATTTTTCACTTTCAACTCTTTTGTTATAAAAGAAAATTTTCCAAAATTTTTTGAAAATGTTGTGCTTATGCAAAGTATGATGCAAATTGATGTGTAAATAAGCACAAACCTCCCCCAAACCTGTTTACAGCAGTGTTCTCACTGATGTCATCCGTTAAGCTCAAAAACCTGTAGACTTGGGAGGAAATTATTAATGGGGGCAAGAATATATGAAAGTGAAAATCCTCCCCCAAACTTATTTTAGGCTCACAATTTGTAAAAATCATTCTCTTTCAAGAGCCAAAACACACCACCCCCCAAACTTAAACAATTTTAATTTTTTAAAATCACACGAGGGGGTCAAGGTTATTGGTCAATGCCAAGCTTTGCAAAGACCGAAGGTCAACACCAACCATTCAAAAATTTTATCGATGAAGTACCAAGGTTGGTGGAAGAACATGTCACCTTTCGACGTGAAGAAGTGGGGAGGTGATAAGAGGTGTAATGGAAAAGGATTGCGTCTCAATTTGGAGAGACGACACAGTGATAGTAATGATGGATTACTCGCATTGTCATGATTGTCCAAAAGAAGGGGTGGAGGTCCAATTTCTTCATCTTGGAGTTGATTCATCTCAACACCCGTGTCTTGTAGAAATGCGAGTTCATCAGCGAAAATTTCCTCAAAGCTTTTATCGATTCCCCGAAAAATAATGTCATCAAAAAAAATGGGGTGATCGTCAGACTCTATAAAAAGTTCCTTATCAGCGTTAGATGTTGACCCGGACAACTCGGTGGAAGAGTCCATGTCGAGCAACAACATATGAAAAGAGTCAGAATTATGAGGTTGATCATATTCGCTGCTGTCGACATCCATTAATTCGACAGAACACACATGAGCATAGGGTTCGGAGGGTTCACTTCCCAACCTGTAAATGTTAAGCTCAATTGACTTCTTTCCAAAGGATAGGGTCATAGAGCCGTTTCTACAATTGATTACTGCGTTGGAAGTGGCCAAAAAGGGTCGACCGAGTATCACCGGAATTTGATTGCGTGGGTTTGCCACAGGTTGTGTATCTATAACGATAAAGTCCACAGGGAATATGAATTCCCCGACTTTGATTAACACATCCTCTAGCTCTCCCCTAGGTTGGGTGATAGATCGATCGGCCATCTGAAGAGTGCAATGCGCAGGTTTTAACTCTTCGATCCCTAATTGCTCATAAACAGAATACGGAAGCAAGTTAACACTCGCACCTAAATCGAGTAGAGCACGATTGATATTTTTACCCCCAATAGAAATAGAAATTGTAGGACTTCCGGGGTCCTTTCGTTTCTTGGGTAGTTGTTGTGTAAAAGCAGTGCTCACATTACTCGCAAGGAAAACTTTTTTAGGTACTTGAACTTTTCGCTTCCTAGTGCACAAGTCCTTTAAGATTTTTGCATATGACGGAACTTGTTGAATAGCATCTAGGAGAGGAATGTTTATGTTAACTTGCTTAAAAATTTCCACAATCTTCTCTATTTGTGGACTTGGTCTGTTGCCCCTTAACCTGTTTGGATAAGGTGCTTTATCAATAATGGTTTGGTCAAACATTGGAGAGGATTGTGGGGACGGATTCGATCCCAAAATTGGAGTGGGAATCGACTTAGATAGATTTGGCGAAATGGGCGAAGGGTTCGAGCCTTGGGGAAAACGGAGAATAGGCTCGGTTGAAGGTGGGAGACTAGACGAATTAGGGGGAGAAGAAGAAGAAGGGGTATCATTGGTGTCACTATCATCACATTGCTCACCCACTCGGTTATTCAGCACTTTTCCCGATCTCAACGTGCTAACAACACTCACATTATAACTTTGTGAGTGGCCAGGATTAGGTATGGGTTGAGATGGGAGTTTTCCTTTTTCTCTCGCACTCATTGCGGCATTTAACTGTGCGATTTGGTTTTCTAATGATTTAATACTCTCACCATAGGAGGCGGAGTTTTTCGTTATGGTATCAATAGAAGACCTCATCTCTGCCGAAATTTGCATGGATTGTTTCATGAACATATCCAAAGTTTGTGCAAGTGAGTTGTCAGTACCGGCCACTTGTGGTGTAGAATTGTTGGCCGGATTTTAGAAATTCTGTGACTGAAAGGGGGGTTGATTCTGTGGTTGTGGTTGTGGTTGCTGTGGAGGAGGTCTTTGATAATTGCTTTGTTGGTTTTGATTCCAAGCAAAATTAGGATGATTCCTCTATCCTTGATTGTACGTGGAAGAATAAGGGTCGTTTCTAGGTTGCTGCTGAAAAGCAGCATTAGCTTGAAACGATGCATTCATAGGACATTCTTCCGTTAAGTGTGAAGGATCCGAACAGCAACCACAGACGGTCTTAGGAAGCGTGACCTGATCTAGGGAGAATGATGAGAACTTGTTTTCAATAGCGTCGAGTTTCTTCTGTATCGCTGCCATTTCGGCTTTTACTGCGATAGAAACATCGAGCTGGTGAATACCTCTTTTAGTTGAAGGTGGTCTTACGCTTTCCCATTGCAACGTGTGTTCAGCAAGGTCTTCCAGATATTTCCACGCTTCACCGTCATCTTTCGACATGAAATTGCATTGACACATTGTTTCAAGCATCTGCTTTGTCGCTGGATTAATGCCCTCATATATAATCTGACATAAATCCCATCTATTGATTCCATGATGAGGACATTGGACAAGCAAATCTTTGAAACGCTCAAAGCACTTCCAAAATGGTTCATTGGGAAGCTGGGTGAACTGGTTGATCTCGCTTCTCACACGGGCAGTCTTATGGTTTGGGTAAAACTTCTTAAGAAATGCTATAACGAATTCATCCCAATTAGTGATAGAGTGTGCGGCAGTATTATAAAGCCATTTTTCTGCCAAGTCGCACAGTGTGAATGGGAGAAGACGTAAGCGCATAGCATCTAAAGTCAATTGTGAAGTACCCATCATTGCGCATACATTTTTGAATTTGGTGATGAAAATGTACGCGTCTTCCGACTGAAGCCCGTGAAATTTGGGCAGCAGATTGATATAGTGGGGTTTAATTTCGAAATTATCCCCGTTAGGTGGTGGAAGAAATAGACAAGTAGAAAGAGGACCACGAATAGGATAGCATCTCTCTTGGAGAGAAATGCGCGGTGGATTCTGCGCACCTTCGGGCGGTGGCAGCGTGGTGTTATAATTTGATGGAGTGCCTTCCATCTCAGTCGTGGTGTGTGGTGGTGGAAAAGAAAATGAAGAAGTACCGACTTCGGCGTCGAAAGCAGGAACGCGGAGAAGACGGGCACTAGGATCCCGTGTCCAGCCGAGCATGCACTAAGCGGGTTTAGTGCAAGTGGCAGCGTGTGTGTGATTTAAAATTGGCTTGTTTTGAAAAAGTGGGACTCAAGACAAATCTCCCTAAGATGCACAAGCAACCCTAGAACTAAGGTCACATAGGTCCAGTCTCTAGACCGCTCCTAGACTTCCAAAGGACAAGCCGCAGGATCAATCCTCTACCGCCTCCGTATTACCCTTGTAGCCAGGTAAGTGCCAGGTAAGTGGGAAGGAACCACAGTAGTAGGCCTAATTAAAAACCACTAGCCTTTGACACACTTGCCTAGGCACTACAAAAGTAATGCGGATAAACGATAGATTACCCACGACCTTCCTCTGTCCTTATTAAGCTCGACAGTCCTTAGAGTCTGGTCTAGATATTTTTTAAATTAATGTAGGGTTGATGCAGATGCTCGGTTTGTGATTTGTGGGGCTTAGGAAAGGTGATGAAATCCCCACCTAATCTTGATTTGGTCTTGCCCCTTAAAAGTCCGTATTAAAATATGCAAAAACAAACCACAAAACAAAACTTTGCAAAAAGATTTTTGAGCGGCGATATTTTGCAAAGAATCCTGCAGAAAATAGATTTTATTGGATTTGAGAGGAGAGAGAAGGAGTTAAGAAAGATACCAGAGAAGTGTGAAACCCTAGATCTCCTGTTTCCTCAAGTCCGTGACTCCAGATTCCCTCGCAAAATTCACACACAAATCGTTAAATATGCAATTTGCAGTTTTGTTTTAATAATGATATGAATCGTCTAAGAATTCAACACAAATAGCAAGAATAAAAAATTACGCACGTTTCCCCGGCAACGGCGCCATTTGGTTGTTTCGAAAAAGTGTTTTTGTAGTTTAACCACAATCAATAACGGTGTCGCGTATAGCTAGACCGAAATGAGTACGGGTCGTCCTCTGGGAAACGTGGAACCTTTTACTTTTACTTTAGATGTGTTGAGAAAGAGAGGAGGGATAAAGAATTTTATAGAATGGTTTCTAGATCTATGTTAAACAAGAATGTAAAATATAGATCTAGATTATTTTAAAGATGTAGATAATATAATAAGAGGGCTTGTAGGGTTCGTTAGGATTTAGTAGTTATGGACGATTAATTAAAAGTTACCCTTTTTATCCATTAATAGATTTAGAACTAGAACGACGATGATGCGTGTAGATTAGGGTTTCTGGAGGGAAAAGGAATCCCACTCTTAACCCTTATCTCGACACGGAACTCCGTTCATATCTAGCCTTTACCAAAACAATCATTAATCTAATCTCTAATCGCGGTCGGAACTAGCAAAGAATTGCTAGCGCGCCCGATTAGGATGTTAATGATTCTTTTGATAAAGTTCATAAACTTTATAGGACTTAAAAAGGGTTTAGGGATGTTCATCATCCATTAGCCTACCCTAATCCTACGAACCCTAACAAGCGGAGAATTACTCGCGCATGTTGGGAAAAGAAGATGAAAAGACAGAGAGGGAAAACATAATGTAAAATGCAAAAGAATTAAATAAAACAACTATCTTTATTAATCAACTTGAACAATCTACACTTTATTCCTTAGAAAATGATTACAAAACTAGTTGCTTCTCGATCTCTTCCAAGGAGGTAGACGAACAGTTGATGATCAGCCTGGATGCGTGAGTGTCGGGAGCTTCGTGATCTCTTCGGCTTGATGAATGTTCCAAGAGGCTCTCGGTGCCTTTTTATAGTGCAAAGCCAGAATCTTTTGCTTCAAAAGTTGGTAAAATTTAGCAAAGATTCACCCTGAAAAATCTCGGCTTCCTACTCTTCTTAACCGCCGCGGATCCGCGGCCAACAGGGGGGTTTGGCCGCGGTTCCGCGGCCAATGGTGGATATTGCTTCATCAAATTTTAGGTGCTCTGTCCTTATGACATTTGTCGATCCTTGGAACCTTTAGAATTCAGAAATCTTCTCTCGGTTGCTTCTAGACTTGGTCTCCAAGTTTTGCTTCTTAATTAGGCAAGTCTTCTTCAACAACTTGATTTGCTTGATTCTAGTCTTTGAAAAATTTTGCACACTTGGAAATCTTTTGCACAACAACTCAAATAATATTTAGTAGACTTAGTTCTAATAGGATTAGGTCAATGAATTTATTTGCATACATTTTTCTACCAAATACTAATTAAAATATATTAACACATGGAAAATAATGTTTTTACACATAAACCCTCATATGTATAATATATTATAATAAAGTCCTTTTTTAATATGAAAATGGTAGGAAAAATGTAATACAAATGTGCAGTTTTATCAACTGAACACCTTTATTTGGTACTTCCGCCCAGATTATCGAGTTTTCACCCCGTATTCCTTGTGTCGATACTTTTCAAATACCTTCATGACCTTTCTCACATGATTCAGCACCAGACCATTTAGCTTGGACACGATCTTTTCGTTCACCGGCAGCAATTTATGTTAGTGGCTCAGCAGATGGAAAAACTTTGGTCATGGGTCTTGCCATCCGTGGAGGGTTTTCTTGGACGTAGCCGTATAGTGAGGTGGTCACTTGGGAGGCTGCGAGCGAGATTTGGGAGTTGTGTACTCATCTCTTTGAAGGTACGCTTAGTGAGAATTTTAAATTCGGGGACGAATTTTTATAAGGGGGGAGATTGTAACGCCTTAGATTTCGGTTAGTGTTAGTTTAAACGTTAATGCGGGTTTACTGTAAAAAGTTTACCAATTCGGGTTCCTTACATTTTATAACATTTAATTATTATTTTAATATTAATTGTTATGGGCATGCACGCACGTGTGCATGTAAATGTGAGGGTTTGTTTGTGCTAATCTAGTATTAGTGACCATGACACTTAACCCTAATTCTAATCCTTTGCTTTAATCCATTCTTTGCTTTAACCTTAACTTTAATCCTATAGATATTTCTCTTTTGGGATTTGTTTGAGAGAAAGGTGGCATGGTGGTCTTTAATGGTGGTGTGAATGCATTGATGTGAAGTTAATGCAAATAGTGCATTCACCTCTCACTCTCACCCTACACTCACATCCCTCTCTCATTTCCTCACACTCTTTCATTCTTTCTCACTTAATTTCTTTCATATTTCTCTATCTTTCTCAACTCAAACTAAACACTTGAGTTTCCAACACAAATCCATCACAAAATCTCACCAAAATCACATCTTTGATCTAGTTTTTCCTCTTGGATGCCTAGGAGCTTGGATAGCTTGGATCTTTGAGTTCTTTTGGTTAGGTAATGATCCATATCTGTTCTTTTTATAGTTTTTGTGTTGTGTAGACTTTTAGTTTCAGTTTAGATAGCGCAAAGTTAAGTTTTGTGCATAATATCATATTTTTAGTGTCGGTTTGTGATATGTGTGTTCTGCTGTGACCCGGGGTGTTTACTAGAAACCCAAACAATGTAGTTATGTTGTACCAGAGACCATAGGACATCACCTGGAGCACGAGACCCCCTGCTCGGACCATGGCCGGCGACGAGAAGACGATTTTCGGCGACGCCGGATTTGTGGTGGAGTTTTGGGTGTGGGTTTTTGTGGGTAGGTGTTTTCTTTGGTTTAGGTATTTTTGGTCTTGTTTGGTTGTTGAATTTTCTCTGTATGCAAAATCTAGGATCACATAAGTAGTTGTTTGTGATACGACTACGCGCGATACGTTATCCGACACGGTCTGTGCACTTCGTGCTGGTTTTGCTCTTGGGTTGGTTTCGTCGTGTCGCTACGTACGTTAGCCACAATACGAACACTTAGGAGTAGGTTTGGAGTTGGTGTGTCGGTAAAACGTAGTTTGTACGTGTTTGTGGTCGTTTGCTAATATACACTTGTGTTATCGTTTTGTTGTTTTAGGTTTGCAGGCGGGGACTTCGGACGCTGCGAAGAAGGGGAAACAGGTGGTTGGCTTTGAAGGGTCACCCTAGCGCCCCGGCCATCTCACGTGGCCAAATGCGGAACAAAATTGTTTCTTACGAATAAAACTTGGCGCTAGACTAAACCCTAAAACCGGATCTTTCCATAAAACTAACAAGCTACACTAAGAGAGCTATCTACTATATAGAAACCTCACCAAACGAACCAAGTCCTTCGGTCTTCTTTCTTCATCCTTAGCTTCTTGCATCCACCTTGAACATGCTTGAACTCCAACTCCGGCTCCATCGGTCCTCCGGGATCGGGCTTGTTCTCCGGCCTCCTTTTGTCGTAGATGTTCCACCCGGGGAGTATGATCCATGGCTCTATCTCCTAACTATGTAACTAAAGGAGCAACTAGATAACTTGGTTTGCTAAACCAAGTAGTCTAGGATGTAGTGGAGGGTGTCTTAGTGTATAGCTATCTCTTTCTTGCCTCTTCACTTGATTCTCAACACATGAGAAGGTAGTGAAGAGGAAGAAGATGAAGGTGGAGGAAGCTAGAGAGCAAAGAGGAGATGAGAGCAAAAAAGAGCTCAAGGAAAATAATGAACCATGAAAGAGAAAATACACACAATGGTTTTGTATATCAATTCTTTCATTAAACAATTAGCAACCATGCTTCAATAGTAAACCCAAAATGAATTATAAATTCATTTGACTACTATTGAAACATGGTCACCTCTTTGCCTCCCATACTCTTACTTTACACCTCATTTCCATTTATGAAATAAATGGAAAATACAAAATGAGGTGGCCACCTTCTAGAAGGAAAACTGTAATAAATACGGATTTCCAACTACTGTACAAATATACCGGCAATCAGATAAAAATCCGAACGCCCAAAAGAGATAGAATAACACGAAGAACGTAATACTAGAATATATATATAGAAATACATATACGTAAATTATTAAATCAATACCTGATTTTATAATCCGGCTCAAACCCGAGCCGGCTAGTATTACAAACTGTCCGATCAAAAATCCGAGTACCAAGTACGTCAATCGATCGAACCCTGCACGTATCCAATACGGCTACTAGATCATTTCGCCTGAATCAGGGAAACCCTCTGTGTGGGACTCTAAAGACTCGACAATACTCTGGCAGTGGGTTTAACCATAAGCTCGTCAGCGGCACTAGCTATACGTAACGGCTACCCAGGTACCTGTCGAAAAGAAGGCCGATGAGCAAACTCATCTGGATCTCCTACTGAGCCTATCCATGACAATATCCGTACAGTCCGGTCTCTTCGTCAAAGAGTATCGCATACCGGGTCTAGGGGATGGTGAACGTCAGACCCTAACAACTAGATAAGTTGTGCCGATGTGGCTCAGGACCAATCCGGGAAACCACTGATCAACCTATCAGTAAATCTCAAGTGCCTTGGCCAAGGTCTTATGGTCCTGACCAATCGAATCACAGTGCGATATCGACTCCCTATACTGGGAGAGACGAATCCCCGACAATCGCTCACTGCCTCCATGTGGCTCGGGACTGAACCCAACCAAAACCTGTTTGCACGCCTCAGTAGATCCGTGGTAGGGTAGTGATCAAAGCTCAGTGGGAACTCACACGAGACAAATGCCGATCTCGGGTCCAAAGACTAACCTGTACACATGTCACCTGAGAACTTCCATCTGACGATAGGTGATTGAGTGTTTCTTTGTGTGTCGTTTTAGAAAATGAATAGAATCACAATCAAAGAATTATTTGACCGCAATCAACTACGGTGTCGGATGTAGTTTGTAAGTGAGTGCGGATCGTCCACAGGGATTGTGCGATTCGTTTTTATATTTGCTTCGTTTGAATTGAAAAGTTAATTGAACAGAAAAGAAAACATGATTCGAGAGTTTAATTGATTCAAGTGTCACGAGTTTAATCAAGAATCAATAAACTGATAAACAATCAAGAATTGGGTTTCGATAATATTTCCAAACAAAAAGTCAAGAATCTAAAAGAGGCTCGTAGGAATCGATCGGATCTATAGACGTGATGTAATCTAAAGATTTCGTATTCTTGTCCTTCGAAGGATTGATACTAGATCGATGATGATCGACGAGAGTTAGGGCTTCTTCTTGAAACTAAGGTTTCATCATTTCACCCATTTTCTTTCGTCGATATCATTCACATTCTAGCCTCTAGCAATTTCAAGAAACGATCGTAACTCCCCAATTTCGAGCGATATCATTCAAGAAAGCATCGTAACGAAATAGGTTGTCGGTTCTTGAACTTTCTAGGGTTTACAAAACTTGTAGGAATCAAGAATCATTTTAAGATATATTACATCCTCATTCTATTGATCGTCTCGGCTCCTTTACGAGCGGAGTTTTACTCAAACATCACAGCAAGAACACAATTACAAATTGAGATCTAATTATGATGCAAGAATTAAAAGAAAACAAGATAAAAGAATTTCACCTTTTATTTATATCAACAATTTGATTACAGTCGCTCAAGAACTACAAGAGGAAGAACGAAATTGTCGATTTGGCGTCGCTCGGCTCCGTGAGTCGCGGATCGTTTGGACCACTTGCTCTGTTGAAGATCGGCTCGGCTCATAAAAGGTTGCAAGGCTTCTTGCTTGATGGGTACTCGGGATCTTGGCTTCTTGAGTTGGAATTAGGGTTAGGGTTTCACACAAGTTCAATCACTAAACTTGTGGAAGAAGAAGATGAAGAGAGAGATAGAATGGCTCTCAAATGAACTAGAATTGGTTTTCTAATGGGATTTTTCCAAGATGAATAATAAGTGAGCCTAGGGTCTTATTTATAGAACACCCAAACCCTCGGTCTAGGTTTGAAACTAAAATTCCCTCCAAAAGTTTGTTGAGGAGTTTCTAGAAAGAGTTTGTTAGGAGCTAGCTTAGGGTTTAAGCTAGGATTAATTAAGCTTAGAAAACCCTAGTTTGCTGATCTGGCAGAAACCTCTGGAGTCTTCTAGAACTTGGAGTGTCTTTCTGAACTGTAGGAGCTGAGACAGGAGTTTTGCACTAAAATTTAGGAGCTAATTCCTTGATCCCACCGCGGATCCGCGGCGCAAGCAGGCTCCTGCTGCGGATCCGCGGCGCTTTATGGGGCTTGGGCCTTGGGCTCTCTGGTACAGGCTTGGGCTGATTCTTGGGCCTTTATTGTATATGTTGAATTTAATATATCCTTCTGAATTGATACCAGATCTGAAATCATTGAGTTGGCGTAATGTTTGATCGGTACCATGTACATTTTTGGCCTTTCTGCTGGATTTTCCTGCACAGATCTCAAAACAAGTGTTGCGCAATATAGCGAAGATGCGATGCCATGAAATGCAGTCAATTTCCTTTATAGTGTCGGTTTAAGAGTCTAATACATGCAATCTGATATTTTGCGACAGTTTTGCTAATATGTAAAATATGAATGCCGTATACTTCTAAATGAGTGCAAATGATGAGGAAATTGCCGGCTAAAATATACAATATTTTCGACTAATCAATAGGTATAGTACCACATGGAAGTTCTCGGCGAGTCCGTCCAGTGTACTCACACCCAGTGAGCACCTGTATACGATCTTAGGTGCATCAGACCAATGGTTGCGGGACCAACCATCCCCCGACGGGGCTAGAAACGTACACACCAGTCTACTCTGGAGTATCAGTGTCCAGTCTCGATACTCACGCGACTAGGGACCATTTAAGGATGTGCTTATGGACTACCCTGCTCCCACAAGTATGATCGCCATCACAACGCAGGTAGTCAAGTAAGATCCTAGGGGCTTTATCAACATGTAACCGCAATATGTAATAACGAGTATGACATATGCCATGTTAAGATAAAGACAAACCACAATAGTATACTACCGTATCGAGTCTTTATCAATATGTGCAAACCAAATATAATAACAATAAATACACATATCCCGATAAAGAAAAGTCAAATAATATACTATAAAACTGAGCAAGATTGTTCTGTACATACATATCCCTAGATCCATATATATACATATACAATACTGGCCTCTAGGGCATATACATCCAACATGCTTTACTTAGCCAGGACAGTTGGTGAGTAGATTTAACATCTACAGGGGAATCGCCCGCATGGCGTTATGCGTCTGGACTAGAGATGACTTTACTTTGTCGCATATTCTATTTCGTATTTAGAGTTGCGCATGCACCCTATTGCTTAGTTACTTGTTGTGCTTGGACTAGTATCCTTAGGACACTGCACTATTATTGACGGCTTATGTTGCACGAGCACTTATTATATGCCACACACACCGTCAATAATTGCCATGACACGCACAACACCCTTATAGATATGATATTGTTTGGTTAGGGACATTGAGACATTGATTCATATTTCTTTATGCATATGACTTATAGCATACCTGTATACCTACATGCTTACACATATGCCTTGACATGCTTACATGCTAGTTACCTGTATATCTATAGGGTATTGTACCATTAGCGATAGGTACATATACACATAATGATATAGCTACGTGTATACCTTGCATGCATACCTTACTTATACCTGGAGGGTATATTATATCATTACTGATAGGTAGATCCCTATACCTTGCTATACCTCTATGTTTACACATATATCTGGTTATAGCTACATGTTCACCTTTATTTGATGTTATATTGGACTTGGAGAATTAGGAACCGCATGATTTATATTTTAACTGGTTGCAGTTAAATAACGGCTTTTCCTTTATACGCTCGCATTTCAGTTTCATGTTGCGTATATTATATTCATGGATTTTCGTATTGAGATATGGATTTTTCATGATGTTTTATGTATTTGGGGACCGTGGTAGTTTCATGAAATTATGCATTATTTGAACAACCCGGTTTCCCTTGATATGATATTTCAGCACCCACCATGAGTTTTATTGGTTCGGATATATATACCCCATGCGATGAAAGGAGGGGTCTGTGTGCGGGTACATGGTGGGGGCCGGAGGTACCCCAGGGCAAGAATCTCAGTGAGGAGATGAGTTAGTGGGGGAACCATACCTACCGGTGACAGTACCTATGACTCGGCGGTTCTCGTGGGGATACTGACGGGAGTCATGTGCGTATGGATACGTCGAGAGGCGAGGGTCAGAGCTAGGCACTCGAGCTTTCGGTATAGCGTATGATGCGTACCTATCAGGGGGCTAGTCGTGGTGACAGCACCTGATAGATCAGCATTTATGTGTCGGTGTGAGACATTTGTTTTCATGATATTTTTACTCATATATATATATATATATATATATATATATATGTTAGTGGAGTGGGACGCTAATATATATGTATACATATCATTTCATATACTACATCATATTTATTCATGCAATTACATTCGGGATATGTGGGATATACTGATATTGTACATACAGGATATGTGAGATCTACTTGATGTTGTACTGTAAGGATATATGAGACTTACATGATATGAGAGCCAATTTGGGGGCTGTTTTTTGGAAATTGGGATTTGAATTGTCTTGTTGGATTTTGGTCCTACCACGAGGTTAGGATTTCCGTGGGAATGACATGTTATATTCCATACTCCACATTTATTGTTTATGCACTGTTTCATGTATTAGCAGTACCTGATAGAGTACTTTCCATGACTGTTGCATTTACATACTATTATATGCATTGCTTCATGTATTAGTTGTACCTGATAGAGTACCTTACATGATGGTCGCATACATATTGTCATATTATTGTTCATGTATTGTAGTACCTACTAGAGTACTTTTCATGACTATTGCACATACATACTGCCATCTTATTGCTATCGGCTTGCAATGTGTTAGATTCGCATTGTACGTGCATACTCGCGATTACCTGCATATGTTATTTACTATTCACGAGTTGGAAACTCACCCCCGTTGTGCCACAGTGTTTTGCAGGTGTTCCTCAGGATAGTCAGAGGCAGGGCTATTTTCATCCATCGTATCATCTTTTGCTGCGGATACTGCTTCGCCTGACAGTGTGCAGTTTTACTTAGGTAGGTTTTGCGGTTATCCGATGTTGCTTGTTGTATATTCGTTGTATCCTGTACTCTCCATCTACCATTATCTTGTATGACTTAGAGACTTGGTGTGAGGACGATATTGTATATTATTTTGTGACTTGGAGGTTTTTATGCAGTTTTATTTATATCGTCTCTTTCTTCGCTACGACGTCGTATATCTGTTGTGGTGGTTGTTTTCCGCCGTTGGGCGGGGATTTTTGCTCCCGTTTGGGATGCTTTTACTTATATTATGTTGTACCCATTTTGGGGGCTTGTTTTACAAAGGAGGTGCTGCCAAAATTTTAAAGGAATAAAAGTTGGACTTTAAAGAATTTGGTTTGAGATTTCAAAAGTTTTATCAATGTTCTTATTTCTTACTACTTTTGATTGTTTAGATTGCTGGGTTTTCGGCTTGCTTAAATTGCGTTACGCCTGTTGACGTGGCGTAGTTTAAGGGCCATCACGTGCCAATTTCGGGTCGTAACACCTATCAAGTGGGAGCTATCCCCTCCCCCTCACGTGAAGGCAGGTGAGGGGGAGGGCTCCCATTAAATGGGAGCCCTTTGGCACCCTTACTTGAGGGCACGTGAGGGGGAGGGCTCCCATTAACTCCCATTTAATGGGAGCCCTTTGGCCCCCCCTCACGTGAGGGGGAGGCTCCCAATAAATTAAATGGGAGCCTCTTCCTCCCTCCTTTCACGTGGGTGGGGGAAGCCCCCCTGCTTTTTTAATTTTTTTTTCTTTCTTCCTTCTTTTCTTTTCTTTTTATTTATCTTTTTTTATTTAAAAATAATAACAAATAAATAAAAATAAATTATGAATAATACTATAAAAAAAGTTTCTCTAAATATTTATTTTTTTAATTTTTAAAAAAAAAGTATATATATTCTTTTTTTATTTACAAATGGAACAAAAAAAATTAACACGTCTCCATTGTTATATGTTAAACACACACACACACACACATACACACACACACCAAAACATCGTATTGAGTTCGCATGACCGGTTTTACCCGTCAATTAGAGGTTCCCTCGCTCTAAAGGCAAGGGGTAATTAACGGCAGCTTAGTCCGCGGTTGCCGGAGATTCGTATCCCCACAATCAATAAACCCCCGTCTATCCTAGGCATGGAAGAATCCGTAGTACGCCTGACAAGCGCGCGCGTATTCCCATCTTAATGGGGTGACGAAAAACACCCTACAGATTCTGGCACGTCCGGTGGGACATTTCTCTCCTCCCATATCTCGGGTCAAGTGTTCATGCGAACTCATTTAACATATATATCGATGTTTGTACTGAAATAATGTTTTTCCGTGCCACAATCAACTTTCAACAACAATGTCTCCTAAGATGGATCCAGCTTCTGATGCGACCCCGATTCCGTACGTAGTCAAGATCAATGCTCGTGTTGTTTTCCCCGCAAGCCTCAGTCAACAGTGGGAGGAACTGCCCCGCCAGTTTGGTTCTGTCATCATCTACCCTGCCGGAAGCGCTCATCTGGCAGAAATCCCGGCAAAACAGGTGGCCAAGCCGGTCTCAAGGGGCAAGAGGCCGAATGTTGTGATCGCTAAGGCACCACGACCGAAACTTAAGACGATGCCTGAACGACTCTCTGGTGCTCTAGCTGGGGGCAAGAATTCCGGTACAAAGGGCAACATCAAACGTTGCGGACGAGCTCAGGCGATGACTCCAACAAATACACAATCAGGTGTATCTCCAAAGCCTTCCATCGCCCGGTCTACGGCGGCTTCCCGAAGAGCCGTAACCAGCCAAGTGCTCAAAACAGAAAGGCTGAGACAGAAGCGACTCAGGTATCGGGCCAACAAGAGGGCCAGGACTCCGGCCAAGTCGAATCTTGTGAGATTCCAAGAGCAGAGTCATCCTACGACGATGACCGAGTTGACCGTAAAAGTCAGCAATTCTTTCGAACCTCTGAAGTGGGTTCAGAAAAACGCCATGATCGCCATAATTAAGAAGACGGCAAAGCGAACGTTGCTACAAAGAGACGTGTCCCAGCCCCAACAGAGAAATCATGACACCATCTCTTCAAGTGTCTATCAGGAACTCTGTGCCGCGCGAAAGCAGCGGGGAATACCCAGAAAAGAAGCGCAAGCACTATTCAAGAACCCGGTCAGGCCAACCGCTTTCAGTCGATTGCCCGTTACCGAAACAGGAGGGCTACGACAACGATCCGTGAAATCAGCTGCCAGTAATAAAAAGATGGCCGGATATGTTATCCATACGGTCTATATGGCGGGTGCGCGTCCTAGTGACAACTTGCGCTGCAAGAGAAAGGATGGGGTTACCACATACCAAGCCCAATCTGGCTTGAATGTGGTTTCCGCTTCCCAAGATCAGCCGCTTCCACCGGTTGAGGAAAATCCTCTCGATGAAGCCAATATGAAGAAAGACCCCTCAGTCCATATAGGGTCAAGCTCGGACAACGAGGAAGAGCCGACTTTCCGCCCCAGGACCGCAGAGCAAGAGCTTCGAAAACAACTCAGGAGCAAAGATAAAGAAATGGCCAACCTTTACTCCAAAATCGACGACCTAACGAATGTTGTGATGCAGCTTACGGCTCAAATTGCTCGTGTGCCTTCCAATCAAGCACAAGTCTCTATTCATGAGCAGGGTGATGACAACCCGAAGCAATCGATACCTGTCCCTTTGGGTCCAAGATTGGGCGAGCCGCACGAAAGCCGGCCACGTTCTGCTTCTGGGGACGCCTTGGCCCCAGACAGCACTATCCCACTAACACAAGATCGGATAATGGATTTGGTTACTAGCAAGGTTAGAACATTGGTAGCCGAAGCCGAAGCTCAGAAAGAAATTGGCAGAAGTGGGCGGCCATATCCCGCACAGTACGATCTGATCGAGTTCCCCAATGGTTACGTCATTCCTAAATTCGGAAGATTTAATGGGACGGGAAACGCAAATCAGCACGTCTCCCACTTTAAAGCGTCGTGCGGAAATACAGGGGGAAATGATGCGCTCCTTCTTCGTCAGTTTGTCAATAGTCTGACTAGTGTCGCTTTCGACTGGTACGCGAGTATACCAGACAGGTCCGTCATTACCTTTGCCCAAATGAAGTCTCTATTTCGGCAACGGTTCATGAGTGTCAGTGATAAAATCTCCATTGCTGACCTTGTGAGGACCAAGCCGAGGAAGAATGAAAGAAACACCGACTTTATCGCCCGATGGCGTAATCTCACGGTCAAGTGCGAACCACCGCTGGAGCAGGACCAGTCCGTCAGCCTTCTCATTGGGAACCTCAGCAATTGGATGGTCCCATTCTTGTATACAGAAGGCCTCAAGACGTTTCAGGAGCTAACAAAAAAAGTCCAGATGCTGGAACGCTCGAAGCAAGAGTCCACCCTAGATTCTCCGAGAGACAAGACTTGGAAAAGAAAGTGGGACGACAATCGTAGAAGCGGGAATTCCAGTAGTACCAATGTCTTCAATGCGTCCGACAATGAAGACAAGAGAAAGGCAGGCGATTCCAAAACCAACCGGCCTCAAAAGCCATCGCTCCTCTTCCAGAAGGGACAAGGTCCGCAAGATATTCAAAGATGCCTTGAACAATGGTCTACAATTGCCGGAGTCGAAGAGACCCCACGAAGCAAAAATGACAGACAATCCCCTGTATTGTCCGTACCACAGAGTAGTGAGCCATGCGATCGAGGATTGTTATATCTTCAAAGACTGGGTCGAGAAGCAGTACAAGACTGGAGAGATCGAGCTGTCCAAGAGTGTGTTGGTGAACAATCAAGTTGCAACCACCAACTTTATACAGACAGAAGCTGAAGCCTTCTGGGAGCAGACAGCTGAACCCGCTGCCCTGAGAAATGAAACTGACTCACCGCAGTCTCCGTAGAGTACGCACATATCTAATAAGATGAAGAAGATGCTAAAGCTACTTCGGAAAGAGCCCGGAACGGAATGGGAAGGGCAGAAGAAGCCTACCATTCCAGCTGCCAATTCGGCTCCATCAGGCTCAAAATCCAAAAAGCTCAAGAAGAAGAAAAGTGCAGCTCGACGCGAAAAAGATTCTGCAGGGAGATCGACCATTCAAAAATATATTGATTCCCTCGAAGACTATGAACAGAAGGAAAGAACTCTAATTCAATTGTAAGAGTTCTTCCCTGTAGAAGCAGCTGAGATTTTGGAGGAGCTAGAAGAATACTCCAATGAAGAGATCCCTATAGTGACCTGCTACGCCATCCATCTGGGCAGCGACTCTGAGGAGGAGCTCTGTTTTCCCGAAGAGGACGAGGAGCTCGCCATAAAGGCCAACCAAATCCAGCTCAGAAGCGGTAGGGCTCTACTGCCAAGTCAGGGCAACGCCCCAAAAGGGAAGGAAAAACAAGTCACTAATGAAGAAGATGGCGGAGAGCCGGCTCATGAAAATTCAAGTCCTTCCTCAGTGGACTATAATGTCTTGGCTCATCTCCGAAAGCTTCCGTCTCTCCTGAGCATCTACGATGCCTTGGTCCTATCTAGGGAACTTAGAGATGTTCTCTTCCACGCTCTACAAAACCCTGAGCGGTATCAGGCTCGCTTTGCGGAAATTAATATGAAAGAAGCCCATTATGCTCTGCATGCCTCCGCAGTCACGTTTAAGGACGAAGACTTGCTACTGGGAACGGCTGAGCATAATCGGACGCTTTACATGACATGGTACAGCGACGGAGACCGGATTAATCGCATATTGATTGATCCAGGGTCCTCAGTGAACATCATGAACTTGCGAACCCTGAAGATTTTGTCAATGGACGTCCGACAACTGTCAAGGGAAAGGATTGTCATTCAAGGTTTCAATCAAAATTGCCAGCAAGTTCTGGGATCCATAGCTCTGCCAATCAAATTTAGGGATCTGCAGACCGAAGATAAGATATATGTGATCGACGCAGACACGTCTTATAAAATTCTCTTGGGGCGGCCGTGGCTCCACGATTACGGCATCATTTCGTCAACTCTCCATCAATGCATGAAGTATACTAAAAATGGCGAAGAAAGACGCATTGACGGAGACATCCAGCCGTTCGGTGTGCATGAAGTCCGATATGAGGATTCTCGGTACTTTATGAACCAACGAAATACTAAGCCACAACTGACTGAGGACAGTGCGGCCCCAAAACTCAAAAGCAAATCTGAGCTGGTTGTCACTTTCAAAAGCAAAAACCTCCAAGCGCGCCCGCATTTCGGTAGTGACACTGATGAGTCCGACGCTGGAAGTCCGTCCTTCCGTAAAACTCGCCCTCGTTTCGGTAGCGATACGGAAGAATCTGATACTGAACGACCATCTAGAAGCAAAGTCCGCCCTCATCTTGGCAGCTACACTGAAGAGTCGGAGGAAGAGGACCTGCTTTGCAACAGCTGTGCAGATTGGACCCCCATGCAACAAGCGAAACTACGAGAGACCTTCGAAATTACAGAAGGGTCCCTAGTTGTCACAAGGGTGCTGGAGCAGATGTGCAAAGAGATCGATGCATTTTCAGTCTCTACCGTGGACCAGCTAAAAGCTTTCTACGTTCCCGGAAAGAAAAGTGGACAGAAGGGCATCCTGTTTTATGGGTCAAATCTTGTTGTGCACCCGGACGATTTGTCTGTCACGTGCCTTCCCTATGAGAGAGGCATAAGAGCCGTCCTCAATCCCAGATACTATGCGCCCGAGATGCGGGAATATTTCAAAAGGTGTGGATGCCGGTTATATCAAACGGAGTCCGAAGCAAAGTTTTATGAAGGGCTATGGCATCCGCCTCAGGTCCGAGCACTCATTTATGAACGAATTCCAGATAGACGGGACATATGTTTCATCCATCCTGATTCCAAGGCATGCTACATGAGCCATGTTGGTGAAGCCAGCGAAAGATCAATTGATGATGACGAGCTAGCCGAGCCAGAAGAAGCTCCTCAAGAGCTTGAAGATGGCGGACAAGCAACCTTTGACGAGCTAACCGAGATTGACTTTGGAACGCCCAATAATTCAAGGCCGATCTACATCAGCTCACTCTTGTCAGAGAAAATGAAAGAGCAGATAATAGCCCTGTTGCATGAGTTCGTCGACTGCTTCGCGTTGACGTACAAAGAAATGACTGGCCTTTCCCCTGAAGTGACTGTGAATAAGCTGGCTATATCTCTTGATGCTAAGCCAGTCAAACAAGCTTCTCGAAGAATGAGAAGGGAACTGGAAGAATAAGTCATCAAGGAAACCAAGAAACTCATCGATGCCGGATTCATCAGGGAAGAGAAATATGCGGATTAGATCGCATGCATTGTCTCAATGAAGAAGAAAAATAGGCAGATCCGAGTTTGTGTCGATTTCAGGGACCTCAACAAGGCATGTCCTAAAGACGACTTCCCGCTACCGGTCATGGAAATGATGGTCGATGACACCTCAAATTACGAGCCGTTCACCTTTATGGATGGCTCGTCTGGATATAATCAGATCAAGCCGACGTAGTCTCAAACAATTCATCCATATTGAACTAATGAGAGTTCCTAGGGCGTTGAATGGAAAAGCCGACGTACTCGCTCGCTTAGCCAAGGAGCTGGCTGAGCCCGACATGGATGAAGTTCTGATCACAGTCAGAAACCGGCAGATTCTGTCTCCAGTCTCTTTGCGTGAAGAAGAAAGCGTGGAACAAGAGAACAATCCTGCAGAAGAAGCTTTGATAATTCAAGATGAGCCCGATTGGAGAGAACCCTTCATAGAGTACCTCCGATACGACAAGCTGCCCGAAGAAAAATCTGCAAGGATTCAGCTGAAGAAGAGAGATCTCCGATACGTGTTAGTAAATAATACTCTATACCGCAGATCATATGACCAACTCTGGCTCAGGTGCCTGTCATTGGCCGAAGCCCAAAATGTTATGAAAGAAGTTCACTCAGGCGTCTGCGGAGCTCACCAATCTGGCCCCAAAATGCGGCTTCAAATTAAACGGCATGGGTATTACTGGCCTACCATGATAAGGGATTGCGAAGAGCATGCAAAGAAATTCCATCTCTGCCAAATTCATGGTGATTTCATTCACAAGCATCCCAATCTGTTGCATCCTACGGTGGCGTCGTGGACCTTCGAAGTTTGGGGCACCGACATAGTTGGTCAAATTGATCCTCCGTCATCCAAAGGCCACCGGTTTATACTGGCTGCAACAGACTACTTCTCCATATGGGCTGAAGCTATCCCGCTAAAAGAAGTCAAGACAGAAGATATTCTGACATTCTTCCGGCATAATATTCTATACCGCTTCGGTACACCAAGAAGAATCATTTCTGACAATGGGCCTTCTTTCAAGAGTTTCAAAGTCTCAAGATTCGCTACTCAACACAAGATATACTGGAGATATTCCTCCATCTATAATCCAAGAGCCAATGGGCTAGCCGAATCCTTCAATAAGACTTTATGCAAGCTCCTGAGGAAAAATGCTTCAGCCAACAAGAGAGAATGGATTCTCAAGCTTCACGAGGCATTGTGGGAATATCGTACCATGCACCGTACTCTAACTCAGTCCACTCCATACCCATTACTCTTCGGAGTGGAGGCGATCCTCCCCCTCGAATTCGAAGTTCCAAGCTTAAGAATGGTCGTTCAGCACGAGTTGACGGAGGAGGAAAACGTGCTCCTTCGGCTCGAAGAGCTCGACGTCCTCAAAGAAAAGAAGCTTGCAGTACAACAAAATCTGGAGCTGTACCGAGCCCAAATGTTACGGGCCAATGACAAGATGACTCGTCCCCGCGCTTTCAAGAAAGGCGAATTGGTGTTGGTCCTCAAAAGACATCCCCAATCAACATGCCAAGGGAAAATTCGAGCTAAATTGCGAAGGACCATACGTCATCGAGAAAGTGTTCAACGGAGGACCCTACCAACTAATAAGTGCTGAGGGAGAAAAGCCCATGCCACCCATCAATGGACGATATCTCAAGAAATACTACGCGTGAATGCTCCAAGTCGCAAGCAAACTGAGCACACCAACCCCACGGTCTGGATCATACATCCTGCAAAACCATATACAATCTACGGGCGTAAACGACCCCTATCTCTCCCAAATTCCTACCGGCGAGACAACATTTAAAGTCCCTAGAAAAAAAACCGTATGTCCACAAGCAAAACGGGCACGGATGAAAACCCGAAAGGGCTCTGTGAGAAAAAACAGCAGGACTGCCGGCGAGTTTGTGAAAACCCGAAATGGCGCAAACTCATGAAAAGAGATAAAATACACTCGCAAAGTCCTCTCGACCTTGTGAGGAGAAAATCTCTGCGTGAGATCCTTATGACTCACAAAGGAGCAACACACTTAGGAATCCTCACGATTCCTAAGGAGAACATACACCTGCGAGATCCTCTCGACTTGTAGGGAGAAAATGCTTTTATGAGACCCTTACAGCTCATAAAATTGAAAAGCCTTAGGTGATTGGGATCTAAACCTGTCTCGTGAGCCATCGCTCCCCAACGGGCAACGGCAAATGATGAGTCGCTCCTGGCATTTCGCTTTAGTGTTAGCGGTGCTGACGCCGACCAAAAACCCAAATCCCAAGTCCTCCCGGGGCAAATGATGAGTTGCTCATGGCATTATTCCAGTGCAGCAATGCTGATGCCAAACAAGATCCAAATTCCAAGTCCCCAAATGGCGAATGATGAGTCGCTCCTGATATCACATTCCAGTGCAGTGACGGAAACGCCAACAAAAATCCAATCTCCCAAAATTCTCCCAGCCGTACGGTTGGTCCCCAAGTTGACTACCGTATACAATCCACGGGCTCAAATAATTCTCACCATATCCATGCCCCACCGCAATCACCAGTTACGCGGCTGGTCTCCGCCCTTGGAATTATGCTCCATTTGGGGAAGACCCACTCATGTGTCCTCATGATACATGAGGAGAACAAACTTACGGGATCCTCACGACTCGTAAGAAAACACCTTCGTGGGATTCTTACGACTCACAAAGGAAAAAAAACACACTTGGGAGTCCCTATTTACCGCCGGAAGACGCGACCGGGACGTTGGGACGTCGGGACGTCGGGGGCCTGAATTTCGAGGGTAGATGCTAATTGGTGCTATCCGTCCACCTCTCCGAAGATGCCAAGTTGATTTATGGCACCATGTATCGAAGGTTTAAATGGATGCGGCCGATGTAGCAGACTTCATCAGAGTCCCCCTCGTTGAGGGGTTTTTGATCGTGTGGACGCTCTTCCCTGCAGGCGCAAGCCTCTGCAGTTAATTACGCTACCGCATCGCGGTAACAACTTTCTCCTTCTCCATATGGTCACTTCGTATCGTGTATGTTTGTTTTGTTTTTTGGTTGCCCGTGGATTGTATACGGAGACTAATTTATGTTGTCGCCCGTATGGCGTGGATTAGTCCAAATCCGTATCTTCTTAGATTTGGGTTTGGGGGTTAGGTTTAAGGATACGTTAGTCTCATTTGAGACTAAGATCAACTTAAACATCTGTTAAGGATACGTTAGTATAATTTTAGACTAAGATCAACTTGACAGAGTTTGTTAAGGATACATTAGTCTAATTTTAGACTAAGATCAACTTAACAGGATCATTTAGATCCGGCAAAAGAGCATTTGGGCTCTATTGTTTAGTTTAGAGAAATTGCGGTCGATTACCAGTTTAAGGACATAGTGGTCCAATGTTAGTTTAAGGACATCTCGGTCCAATGTTAGTTTAAAGACATCTCGGTCAAGGTTAAGGACATTATAATCCGTGAGTTTAAAGACCTCACAGTCAAGATTAAGGACATCATAGTCCGTGAGTTTAAAGACCTCACAGTCAAGGTTAAGGACATCATAGTCTATGGGCTTAAGGACCCCACTGTCCAGTTTAAAGACGTCATAGTCTATGGAATGTATGGTTGTCAGGACCCGTCACCTCTCTGAAGACGTTGAAGAATTACAACGACAAATATCAGAGGAGTGAAGAGATGTACCCTTGAACCGAAGTTGATTGGGAGATCTGTAATCCAATTTGGGACTAAGATCAATTAATTAGATTATGAGCACATGGGCTCAGTTAAATCTGAATTGAGGACTTATGGCCAATTTGGGCTAAGACCAATTAAGTTTGAAATGTTGGCCATTTGTTGGCCTATTGAACATTTGTCTGGGTTCAGCCTCTCATTATTTAGCAATGCTTAACCGGGGGTTTAGGGTTCTGACCATATTTTATCTCTTGCTGGGCGCTGACAATTCATCATGGCTCTGGGATTTTATTTTGAATGTCATATGAAATGATCAAGTTTGGAAGAATGTGGTTGGGGTTCAATTAAAGGAGAGATCTTGTCTCTGGAAAACTTAGCTGATCTGGGCTAAGGCTGGTTTGAAAATAGTGTTAAACACTAAAGCATATTTGGCTATCACGTGCTCCCACGTGATGCATAAAAAATATGGTGTTAAACACTAAGACTGGAGCGCTCACATGGGGTCACGTGAGAAGCCTAAAGATTGGGCCTTGCCTCTGTTTATTTTATTCCCAGAATATAAGTGTTAAACACTTTAAGTCTTCAGGCCATCACGTGTGAGCGCGTGATGGGTACCCATGCACTGATTTATTTAAGTGTTTATTAGGGGTCACGTGAGGGCGCCCAAAATCGATTCTGCCTTTGGCTTTATTCTCTTTATTTTGAAGGTCACGTGGGAGCACGTGAGGCATTGCCTCTGGGCTAATTCCTTCTTATTTTGAGGGGTCTGTTAATGGGTCACGTGGGGGCACGTGACCTCGTCTTGTTTGCTCTTTTCTGGTCTTTAAGGATAGGGGTCACGTATTACCACGTGACCAAGTTCTTTACATGCATGGAGAGCTTTTAGTCTCTTTATTTTAAGAAATTAAATTCTCTGTAGGGTTAAACCCTAATTCTGTTTTGTAGGAATTAAATTCCTTTGTATGTGGAAGAATTAAATTCTTATCTGGGAGAATTAAATTTTCATATAGGGTTAAACCCTAATTTTATCTTGGAGGAATTAAATTCCTGTGAATTTGGGAGAATTAAATTCTCATATAGGGTTAAACCCTAGTTCTGTTTGGGAGAAATTAAATTCCTGCGAATTTGGGAGAATTAAATTCTCATATAGGGTTAAACCCTAGTTTTACTTTTGGAGGAATTAAATTCCTGTGAATTTGGGAGAATTAAATTCTCATATAGGGTTAAACCCTAGTTTTACTTTTAGGAGAATTAAATTCTCTAAACTCAATTCTCCCTCTAAGTTTTGGATCTGCATGGCAGAATCTCCCCGATGAGAATTAAATTCTCAACCTGTGGGAAGATTTGCTTCTGCAGATCTTCAACCAGAGGAAGAACTAAGTTCTTTTGCAGAAGAGTTAAACTCTTAGATTGAGAATTAAATTCTCTTTTTTGTTTTATGAAGCTTTTATCCCTTTCCCCTTTCTCACCTAGGGTTTCTTTTCTTGAGAATTAAATTCTCTTTTCTTTTCTCTCTGTTCTTTTCTTTCAGAAAATTCCAAGATCCAAAATTATATCTCTTTCTTCTCTTCTTAGCTCCTATTTATAGGAGAAGGAAAAGAATCAATTTGTTTAGTAAATCTTTCATTGAAAGATTTTGTTTGTTTTTGTAACTAACAATATCTCAGTGAATTTTATTCACCATTGGATTTTTAATCCAAAAGATATTCTGTTTGTTATTCTTGGTGAATTTTAGGGAAATCTTTCCTTGTATAAAAATCTTTCCATAAATTGGTGATTTTTAATCACAATTGGATTTTTAATCCAACGGTGCTCCACTTTACAGAGCATAGTTCACTTTTGTTTGGAAAGATTTAAAGAAATACTTTCCCAGTTAGGATCTTTGATTTCCCTTAATTAGAATTTAATTCTATTAACTTATAAGGCTTTCAAAGCCTATCACGTGTCGGCACGTGACCCTCCTTTATTCAGAATTAAATTCTGTCTTTTAACTGAGCTAAAAACCATCACGTGTCAGCACGTGACCCTTGGTCACGTGTGAGCACGTGACCCCCTATTAGGGTCTTTCCTTAGCCGTTTGTTTACACTTTTGTTTGATTTTAGAATTTAATTCTATAAAGTGGAGGTCGTAAGAAACCATCACGTGTGAGCACGTGACCCTTGGTCACGTGTGAGCACGTGACCCCCATTAGGGTCTATCTTTTGCCGTTTGTTTACACTTTTGTTTGATTTTAGAATTTAATTCTATAAAGTGGAGGTCATAAGAAACCATCATGTGTCAGCACGTGACCCCCCCATTGGGGTCTTTTCTTAGCCGTTTGTTTACACTTTTGTTTGATTTTAGAATTTAATTCTATAAAGTGGGGGTCATAAAAAACCATCGCGTGTCAACACGTGACCCTTGGTCACGTGTGAGCACGTGATACCTCATTGAGGTAAATCCTGATTTTTAATCAGGGAACAAATTCCCCCACAGCGTTGCTCTCACGTGTTTGCACGTGAGTGCAACACTGTCACCTTTATGACCGTTGGATCTGTCTAGGGAATAGGGGAGATGAAACGTTTCCCATCACATCCTATAAATGCCAGCGTCCCTTCAGAAGCGCCTCCACTTTGCTCATCTTCTTCCTTGCTTACTTTTTCCCCTTGAGAATTTAATTCTCTTTTCTCATAGCTTAGTTCTCTGTCTCGAAAATTTCCAGAGTTTAACTCTGTTGAAAGATTCTCTTTTCTCAGGTAATGATCTTGAACGACTGAAGAACTTTTGCAGAAATCTTCGTTGGATTTTAAATCCATACCAAGGGTTTTTCCCTTTAACAAGAACCTATTTTTTTCTTAAGTTCTTTAAAAAGAAAACTACTCAATCTTTAAATAATAGACCTTGTTAGGGTTTCTCTGATCTTCGGGGATCAATGGCGACACTTGTCCTTTCTGTGGAATTTAATTCCACCTCAAAGAGCTTCGGCTCTGAAAAAATGTTTTCTGGGAATTTAATTCCCCTTTTCAAAAGGAATTTGATTCCTATGAAGAACTTAGTTCTTCCCAGAGAACTTCTTGGGAGTTTCTTGCCCTGAGTTGTTTCTTTGCAACCAAGAAGAAGAGATTTGCAGTGGTGTTTTCTGGGAATTTAATTCCCTTGCTCTGTTTGATTTGTTGTAGAGTCCAAGATGGATTTTTTTTTCTTAGGGAATGTGTAGGGCCATTTGAAATCCACTGTTCATTTATTGAGAATCTTCCATTTGTCTCATATTAATTGCTTTGCCTCATCATTAGCAAGCCGCCATCTTGATTTTGTGGGACCCATGTGTTTTGTAACTAATGGTCCCATAAAATAAGTCCTTTGTCGCTTTCTTCCATTGTCTTTTTATATATGCATTTACAAACATATATATATATATATATACATATGTTGGCTTCGCTTTACAGTTTCCCCTTCTTTTATTTCAGGCACAATGTCTTCCATTCCGTACTTCCCTTTCACCCGCTCGGAGGCTGCCTTTCCTCAGTCACCGTCTGACGAAGAGGTGATGGCGATGATCAGGGCTCATGACCCGAATTTCACTAATCTGCTTTTATGGGGGACCTGGTATGGTCACATTATCTGTGGTCGCCGCAGTTTCCTTTGCGAGATACCGACAGAGCCTACCTGTCCAGTTTTGCCGATGGATCCTCCAGGACCGCCTTTGCTGTGGAGATGCTGAATTGGACCCCTATAGGACGGCTTGTGCCTTCAACAACTGGTATTCCGAACCATCCGGTGCCGTCTATAGACATTTTAGGACGCCGCATTTGCCAGGGCGAAGCCCAGCCATGAGGACAGATTTACAAGATAGGGCTTACCCCTCGACATCCCACGGGCTACCTTCTCTGGGCCCGTTATATCCTGTCCGCCCATCGTGCGCGACTGCAGAGGGTTGGACTTTATCAGGCGATATATGCGTCTCTCTTCCACTATCATTCCCCCCATGTCTGGTGGGTTAAGGCTTTCCTTAATCAATGGAATCTTCCCACCAACACCTTTTTGCTAGGGGACCGTGAAGTTTCAATTTCTTTGGACGAGTTTCGCGAGATCTCAGGGTTGCCGGTCAGGGGGACGCTCTATGAAGAACCGTTGCCTCCCGATGAGTATGTTTTTGAAGTTGATCCTGCTACGCTTGATGGCTTGTCGACCGAGAATGACGTCCTCCACAAGCGCTCAAGCTTGATCAAGACTCTAAGCATTTTTGAGAAGCTATTCACAGAGTCAGAGGAGCAGGGCGTCTCTTTTAAAAGCTTCATCGCTTGCTTCCACCGCGAAGATGTCCTATCAAAGACGGCTCCGAAGTTCGCGAACATTAACGACCCCTTTGGGTTCGGTTTGAATAAGCGGCCGACTAAAGAAGAGGACCTGCCGCAGTATTACATTCCCATCATGTCAGCGGTGTCTTTCGAGTCGATTGCAGATCCTGGTATGGATGAGGAGACTTTCTTTGTGGGCTTCATCAGTGTTTGGCTCAGTTGGTTCGCCATTCCCATGCATCGCCGTTTTATGAGAGCCTTAGTTATTTACCCTGCTCATCGCATTGCTGAGGGAACGCGACTAGCTGTGGACATTGCAGGGCAAGCGCATCTATATCATGGGTTAAGTGTCGCGGCCAATACCTTAACTCCGGGCATAGATGTGGTAAATTTCTCTCTTCATTACTTTACGTCGTGGATTGAGATGCATGTACTGGGGGCATTTGCTACGCATCAGAGACCCAGCTTTTATGACGCCTACACTTTTCCGCGACTCATGCGGCTGGTGGATTCTTCTGCCCCTGATCCGACTCAGTTCAGGGCTATTCGTGTGCTGATCGCTCCCTATGCTAATACCGGCGGGATGGTATTCAATGACCGAGTTCTCTCTACTCCCTCAGGACCGATTCAACAGCTCTGCGACTTGTCGAAAGAGGGGGGGGTACCTTCTCTGAAGCCAAAGGAAGCCACGCATTTATATTCAATCAGGCCGGGTGACCTGGTGTTTCGCCAAAACGGTGCGGCCCTTTTTATGTGGTACAACCCACACCGCTTTGCCCGACAACTCGGGTATGACCAGGGCGTCCCTTTCGAGGCATTTATGGTGGAGCCTAGCCCGTCGCCAGAAGTTGTTCATGACGCCGCTCATCACTTCATGCGGCTAAACACTGGTTCTCGTTTCATGATTCCTGAAGCTGATCATATTCCTCGATGTGTGGGGGCTTTCACGGGTTGGTATCTCCACCGAGTCAGTCCTATTATTACTGAGGAGAAAAGGATACTCCCTGGATATAGGGTTCCCGCTCCGATCCAAACCACGGGAGTTCCGCCGCGACCGCGTGCCGCGGTTCGTCCTCCTTTGAGAGACACTAGCATCGTGCTTACTCCGGGGACGGCGGAAGTGGATCTAACTCCCACAGTTGGCATGCCGCCGCGCACTAGAGCTCAATCAAGGGGCAATAAAGCGCCAGTAGAAGTATCATCAGCTGCGGCGTCAGCAATGGCCGTGTCGTCATCGGTAGCACCGCCAAGTGAGGACATTGAAGGCGAAGTGGGTCAACTCCGTACCAAAGCTCCACAGGAAAAGAAGCGAGCGTCTTCTGGCATTAGTTCTGGGCCGAAGAGGAGGAAGAAGACAGTTGATTGTTATAAGAATTCTTGTTTGTGTAGTTGGAAATTGTAAAGAAATCACAACCAAAAATTATTTGACCGCAATCAACTACGGTGTCGGATGTAGATTGTAAGTGAGTGCGGATCGTCCACAGGGACAGTGTAATAGTTCGTCTTTTGAATTAGATGAGTCGAAACTTTAAAGAAAACAAAACAAAACAATTCATGATTTATATTTGAAGTTCAAGAATTAGAAAATATAGATCTAATAACAAGAAAAAGATAGAATCAAGAATTGGTAGTTTGATGATTTTTCCAACCAAATATCAAGAATCGAAATGAGGCTCGTAGGAATCGATCGGATCTATAGATGTGGTGCAATCTAAAAATGACGTATTCTCATCCTTCGATGGATTGATACTAGATCGATGATGATCGACGAGAATTAGGGATTTCTAGTGAAACTAGGGTTTCATCATTTATCGCTTGTTCATTCGTCGATATCATTCACATTCTAGCCTCTAGTAAATTTAAGAAACGATCGTAGATCCCTAATTTCGAGCGATCACAATCAAGAAAGCATCGCAACGAAACTAGGTCATCGATTCTTGAACTTGCTAGGGTTTACAAAACCCGTAGGACTTAAGAATCGTATTAATATTTGTTACATCATCATTCTATTGATCGTCTCGACTTCTCGACGAGCGGAGTTTTACTCAAACATCACAACAAGAACTACAATTACAAATTGAGATCGAATCATGATGCAAGAATTGAAAGAAAGCAAGATTAAAGAATTTCACTTTTTATTTATATCAACAATTTCATTACATTCGCTCAAGAACTACAAGAGGAAGAACTCGATCGTCGATTTGGCTTCACTCGGCTCCGTGAGTCACGGATCGGCTTGGATCACTTACTCAATTGGAGATCGGCTCCGCTCCTAAAAGGTTGAAGGGCTTCTCGCTTGATTGGTACTCGGGATCTTGAATTTGATTGGAATTAGGGTTAGGGTTTCGCACAAGCCTTGTCAATAGACTTGTGGAAGAAGATGAAGAATTAGAGATTTAGGAATATGGAAGAACCAGCTAACTAAAGATTATGGAAGAACTAGCTAACTAAAGATTATGGAAGAACTAGCTAACTAAAGATTAGCCTTTAACCCTAGGTCTAGGCTTCTATTTATAGACTTCCCTAAACCCTAGATCCAGGATTAGAATTTGAATTTCCCTCCAAAAGTTAGTTGGAAGAGATTTGAATTTCCCTCCAAAAGTTTGTTGAGGAGAAGCTTCTAGATGTGATTAGTTAGGAGCTTAATCAAGATTAGCATGCTTAATGATCTTTGCTGATCTGGCAGAAGACTCTGGAGAATTCTGGAATTTGATGTGTCAAAATGAGGTGTAGCCACTGAGAGGAGAATTATGCACCAAGATTAAAGTGATGACGTGGCAAAAGCGCCGCGGAACCGCGGCTCAAGCCGGCTCCCGCCGCGGTTCCGCGGCGCTTTAGGGGCTTCATGGCTTGGGATTTCTGGTACTGCTTTAAGCTGAAATATGGGCCTTTATAGGATATGTTGAATTGTATTTTCCCCTTTGGATTGCTACCAGATCTCACACCTTTGAGTTGGCGTTATGTTTGATCAGCAAAATGACAATTTTGGCTTTTCTTCCGGATTTTCCTGCATAATTTCTCAAGACAAGTGTTGCGAAATATAAGGATGATGCGATGCCATGAAATGCGGTAAATTTCTTTTATAGTGCCGGTTTTAGAGTATAACACATGTAATCTGATATTTCAGGACTGTTTTGTTAATATGTGAAATATGAATGCCGAACACTTCTAAATGAGTGCAAATGATAGGGAAATTGCCGTGTTAAAAATACATTATTTTCGACTGATCAAATTCCCCCAAACTTAATTTCGATCGTCTCGAGCGAACTGTTTTATTAAAAAAGAGAAGGTGAAAATAAAGAAAGAGAAAAACTAACTAGCACACTTTCGTTGGCAACACGATTGCACTGAGCATGTGCAACAAGCCTTTAAATCTCTAGGTGTCCCTAGTAGGAGGAGTGTTGTCTCCTGAGGGTTTTCAGCGGATTGCACCCACAAAATTCAATAATAAAAGAAAGATCATGAATATTACATTTAAAGAAAAGAATTGTAAAAGAAAAGCCTTGAAAATTAGGGTTTCCAACTAAGCTAGCTTTCGGTTGTCATGAGCCCTATCTTAATGGTCATGAAAAGATGTCAGAAATCACGTCCTCCCTCAATAAAACATCGTCTTATTCTTCATTCCTATCTTTCTTCCAAACATCGATCATATAACCCTGCGTGTGTGTAAAGGACATCCCTACACCCGAAGAATTCAATTCAAGCTATCATACTCTTTCCCATCAGCCTCAGTACTTTTCAATTAATAAATATTTAGACGAGATTGCTCACACACTTTCATGCGACCGTTAATACTTCTTGAGGTACTAACCGATCGATTACTCATGTGCTTGCTTATTTGGTATATTTTCCTCGTCTTGCACCACCTAAGGCATAGTAGTGACTCCCAGACCAGTTGGCCTTAGGGCACTAGGTGAAGAGGCACCCTCGCTATATATTTTTTTTATTGCCCTCGGTGATAACAAAACCAGTGTTCATTTTTCTCACCACTTTATATTTTCTTCATTTTTTTTATTTCCTTCATACTTTTGGTTTTAAGACAAGAGCATTTCAAGGTATCCTCTACTATCCCAGGCTTTAAGACGTGTGTAAGTGCGAATAGCAGGGTATCAACGTTCAAAATGTTTGGCTTTCAGAATAGAAACTATTTTTCAGACTTATTTTTATCCTCAGATTAGTGACGTCCTTCATCTTACTAACCCTTGGGACAACGGCTCATAACTACTTATTACTAGTTCGTATAAGAAAACTTCTAATTTTCTTGGTTTTCTTAAATTTTTCTAATCTCATGGATGTAATTTTTCACCATCTAATCTTTTATTATCTTATTTATGTACAAAAAATGTTTTTATCTTTTGAATTTTTTTTAAATTTTTATAGGTTTTTAAAATGTTTTGTGCTTATGCAAAGTATGATGCAAATGATGCAAAACTAAGTACAAACCTCCCCCAAACTTGTTTTCAACAGTGTCCTTACTGTTGCCTTCAGCTAAATCTCGAAAAAATCTGTAAGCTTGGGAGGAATTTATTAGTGGGGGCAAAATATTTAAGTGAAGAACCTCCCCCAAACTTATTTTTGGCTCATCATTTTGTAAAAATTTTCTTCTCAAGAGCCAGAAAAAATGCCCCCCCCAAACTTGAGTTATGCAATGTTAATCTTTGAAAATCACATGAGGGGGTCAAAAATCATTGGTCAATGCCAAGTTTTGCAAAGACCGAAAGTTAACACCAACCATTCAAAATTTTTATCAATGCAGTGCTCGGGTTGGTGGAAGAAGAAGTGGGCAAAGGTTAAGTGATGGAATAGAATGTGTGTGCGTCTCATTTTGGAGAGACGATGCAGTGAATGTGATGGATTGCTCGCATTCTTTTTATAGTTCAAAAGAAGGGGTGGAGGTTCAATTTCATTGATTTGGAAATGATTCTTCTCAACACCCGTGTCATTCAAAAATGCGAGTTCATCAGCGAAGATTTTCTCAAAAGTTCCATCAATACCCCGATGAATAGTGTCATCACAAAGTGCGGGGTGATCTTCAGACTCTAAAAACAGTTCATAATCAGTGTTAGTTGTTGACCCGGACATCTCGGTGGAAGGGTCCGTATGTGTATGATACATAGTTGGGTCAAACAATAACGTATGAAAAGAGTCTAGATCAATATCAGGAGGATCATCAAATTCGCTGCTGTCGACATCCATTAAGTCGACAGAACATACCTGAGCAGTAGGTTCGGAGGGTACACTTCCCAACTTGTAAATGTTCAGCTCTATTGACCTATTCCCAAAGGATAGGGTCATAGAACCATTACGACAGTTGATTATTGCATTGGAAGTGGCCAAAAAGGGGCGACCTAAAATTACCGGAATTTGATTCCGTGGGTTCGCTACAGGCTGTGAATCAATTACAATAAAATCTACCGGGAATATAAATTCTTCGATTTTTATTAACACATCCTCCAGTTCACCCCTAGGTTTGGTGATTGATCGGTCAGCCATCTGGAGAGTGCAATGGGTTGGCTTCAACTCTCTGATACCTAGTTGCTCATAAACAGAGTATGGAAGCAAGTTAACACTAGCGCCCAGATCTAGTAGAGCACGGTTAATGTGTTTTTCCCCAATAGAAATGGAAATAATAGGATATCCAGGATCCTTACGTTTCCTCGGTAATTGTTGGGGGAAGGCCGTGTCTACAGTCTTTGCCATGAAAATCTTCTTGGGCACTTGAGTCTTCCTCTTCCTAGTGCACAAGTTCTTAAGAGTTTTCGCATAGGACGGAACTTGTTGGATAGCATCTAGGAGAGGGATGTTGATGTTAACTTGCTTAAAAATGTCTATAATCTTTTCCATATGTGGACTAGATGTGTTAGCCCTTAACCGATTAGGATAAGGTGCTTTAGCAATAAGCGCTGGGTCCATCATAGGAGAAGGAAGTGTGTATGGACCCGATCCCAAAATAGAAGTGGGGATCGTCCGTGGAGGAGTAAAAGAGGTGGGCTGAAGTGGCGAGCCTTTTGAGAAACGAAGAATAGGCTCGGAAGAAGGTGGTGGGTCAGAATTAGAAGTGTGTGTGTTAGGAAAGGTCTCAGCCGGGGTGTTATTGATTGATTTATCAGTATCATCAAACTCTTCCCCAATGTGATGGTCAAGCACTCTTCCAGATCTCAACGTGGTTGCATTCATAAGATGTGAATAGCCAGGATTGGGTAATGGTTGAGCTGGAAGTTTCCCTTTCTCTCTTGCACTCATTTCGGCTTTTAGTTGTGCAATTTGTTCTTCTATCGATTTGATGTTCTCATTTTGAGAGATAATGATCTTCATCACATTCTCGACGGAAGATTGCAAACTTGTCGTCCCTTGGATGGATTGTTTCATGAAAGTATCCAAGGTTTGTGCTAGTGCAGAGGTATTATCTGTACCGGTTAATTGCAACAAGTTTTCATGTGGTGCAAAAGTGTTGGCCGGATTTTGGAAATTATGTGCTTGGAAGGGGTGCTGACTCAATTGAAGTGGTGGGTGCTGTTGTGGTGGAGGGACCCTTTGGAAATTGTTTTGGGTTGGAACCGTGTTTTGAGATTGTGATTGGTTCCAAGCAAAATTTGGGTGATTCCTCCACCCCTGATTATATGTGGAAGAAAATGGATCGTTTCTAGGTCTTTGAAATGTGGCATTAGTATGCTCATGACCTTGAAACGGACATTCTTCCGTCAAGTGAGAAGGATCAGAACAGCATCCACATACAGTTTTGGAGAGTGACATTTGACTTAGGGCGGCAGCTAAAAATTTGTTTTCCATAGCGTCAAATTTCTTGTGTAAAGCTGAAATTTCAGCTCTAATTCCTATGGAAATATCATTGCCATCCCTAGACGATTGACTCACACCCTCCCACTGTAAAGATCTTTCAGCGAAATCTTCTAGAAAATTCCAGGCTTCCCCATCATCTTTGGTCATGAAGTTGCCTTGACACATAGATTCAAGGGTCTGTCTTGTGTTAGGATTAATGCCCTCATAAATGATTCGGCATAGTTCCCATCTCGGGATGCCGTGATGTGGACATTGGACTAACAGATCCTTGAAACGTTCAAGACATTTTGAAAATGTTTCATTTGGAAGCTGGGTGAATTGATAGATTTCGCTATGGACTCGAGCTGTCTTTTGGTGTGGGTAGAATTTCTTAAGGAATGCTTTGACAAAGTCTTCCCAATTTGAAATGGAATGTGCGGTAGTGTAATATAGCCACTTCTCGGCTAAATCGCACAAGGTAAAAGGGAGAAGACGAAGACGTAAAGCATCCACAGAAAGCTGTGAAGTACCCATCATTGCGCATACATTTTCAAATTTGGTGATAAATGCATATGCGTCTTCAGACTCAAGACCGTGAAATTTTGGTAGAAGGTTGATGTTTTGGGGTTTTATTTAAAAAGTTTCCCCGTTGGCTGGTGGAATGGAAAGACAGGTGGAAAGGGGGCCTCGTGTTGGATAGCACCTCTCTTGGAGAGAGATGCGAGGTGGATTCTGCACACCAACGGACGGCGGCAGATTAGTGGAAAAGAAATTCAATGGAGGTGGATCCATCGATGTGGGTGTGGTGGTGGGTAAAAGAAAGGTAAATGCAGAAATACCGACTTTTTGGTCGATAAAAGGAAACGCGGACTTAACGGGCACTAGTATCCCGTGTCCATCCTATCTTGCACTAAAAAGGGTTAGTACAAGTGGCAGCGTGAATTTATAATTAGGGGGATGAATGAATGAATGCGGTGTTTGTTTTGAAAAGATACGGATTTTTGAAAAAAATGATGCAACACAACAAATGCAGCACACAAAACCCTAGAATCTAATGGTCACCTAGGTCAAACTCTAGACCGCTCCTAACTGCCAAAAGACAAGTCGCAGGATAGAATCCTCCACTGCCTCTTTGTCCCCCTGTGGCCAGGTAAGTGGGAAGGTACTCCACTACGTAAGTAGTGGGCCTAATTAATAACCACTAGCCTTCGACACACTTGCCTTAGACACCACAAGAAAACGCGGATAAGCAATGAATTACCCACGGCCTTCTTCTGTCCTAAGTGAGCGCGACGGTCCTTAGAGTCATCTCTAGATATTTTTTAATTAATGAGGGTAATGCGGATGCAAGTTTGTGATTTTCGGGGCTCAGGAAGGGTAATGAACTCCCCACCTAATCTGGATTTGGTCTTTTCCCCTTAATATCCGTATTAATTATGCAAACAACCACAAGATACAAAAACATGCACAATTTTAATTTGCTTTTTGCGCGCTGCGATTTATTTGCAAAGAAACCTGCACAAAATGTTAATTAGAGCAGATTTTGGTAAGGAGATAAGAAAGATAGAGATTACCTGCAAGTTTTGTACAGAGAGGAAGTCAAACCGCCGCGGTTCCGCCGCGGGAGACGCCTACTGCCGCGGAACCGCGGTACTATAGCAAGATCACTGCACAAACTTTCTTGAGGCTGCTACTGTTCAGCCTCTGAACTCTCTGGATTTTTCAGAAAAAAATATCTCCGCTCCAATGATCCCAGATTTCCTCGCAATCAAATCACAAAACACATATTAGGGTTTGTGCGAGTTTAGATCTAAAAATTATAATGGAATAAATTTTTCAACTCAAATTTCAAAATACGAACAATTAGCGCACTATCCCCGGCAACGGCGCCATTTGATTGAAACGTTTCATTGTGTGTCGGTTTAAGAAAATGTATAGAATCACAATCAAAGAATTATATTTGACCGCAATCAACTACGGTATCGGATGTAGATTGTAAGTGAGTGCGGATCGTCCACATGGATAGTGTAATAGTTCGTCTTTTGAATTAGATGAGTCGAAACTTTAAAGAAAAGAAAACAAAACAATTCATGATTTATATTTGAAGTTCAAGAATTAGAAAATATAGATCTAATAACAAGAAAAAGATAGAATCAAGAATTGGTAGTTTGATGATTTTTCCAACCAAATATCAAGAATCGAAATGAGGCTCGTAGGAATCGATCGGATCTATAGATGTGATGCAGTCTAAAAATGACGTATTCTCATCCTTCGATGGATTGATACTAGATCGATGATGATCGACGAGAATTAGGGATTTCTAGTGAAACTAGGGTTTCATCATTTATCGCTTGTTCATTCATCGATATCATTCACATTCTAGCCTCTAGTAAATTCAAGAAACGATCGTAGATCCCTAATTTCGAGCGATCACAATCAAGAAAGCATCGCAACGAAACTAGGTCATCGATTCTTGAACTTGCTAGGGTTTACAAAACCCGTAGGACTTAAGAATCGTATTAATATTTATTACATCATCATTCTATTGATCGTCTCGACTCCTCGACGAGCGGAGTTTTACTCAAACATCACAACAAGAACTACAATTACAAATTGAGATCGAATCATGATGCAAGAATTGAAAGAAAGCAAGATTAAAGAATTTCACCTTTTATTTATATCAACAATTTCATTACATTCGCTCAAGAACTACAGGAGGAAGAACTCGATCGTCGATTTGGCTTCGCTTGGCTCCGTGAGTCGCGGATCGGCTTGGATCACTTGCTCTGGAGATCGGCTCCGCTCCTAAAAGGTTGAAGGGCTTCTCGCTTGATTGGTACTCGGGATCTTGAATTTGATTGGAATTAGGGTTAGGGTTTCGCACAAGCCTTGTCACTAGACTTGTGGAAGAAGATGAAGAATTAGAGATTTAGGAATATGGAAGAACTAGCTAACTAAAGATTATGGAAGAACTAGCTAACTAAAGATTATGGAAGAACTAGCTAACTAAAGATTAGCCTTTAACCCTAGGTCTAGGCTTCTATTTATAGACTTCCCTAAACCCTAGATCTAGGATTAGAATTTGAATTTCCCTCCAAAAGTTAGTTGGAAGAGATTTGAATTTCCCTCCAAAAGTTTGTTGAGGAGAAGCTTCTAGATGTGATTAGTTAGGAGCTTAATCAAGATTAGCATGCTTAATGATCTTTGCTGATCTGGCAGAAGACTCTGGAGAATTCTGGAATTTGATGTGTCAAAATGAGGCGTAGCCACTGAGAGGAGAATTATGCACCAAGATTAAAGTGATGAAGTGGCAAAAGCGCCGCGGAACCGCAGCTCAAGCCGGCTCCCGCCGCGGTTCCGCGGCGCTTTAGGGGCTTCATGGCTTGGTATTTCTGGTACTGCTTTGGGCTGAAATATGGGCCTTTATAGGATATGTTGAATTGTATTTTCCCCTTTGGATTGCTACCAGATCTCACACCTTTGAGTTGGCGTAATGTTTGATCAGCAAAATGACAATTTTGGCTTTTCTTCCGGATTTTCCTGCACAATTTCTCAAGACAAGTGTTGCGAAATATAGGGATGATGCGATGCCATGAAATGCGGTAAATTTTCTTTATAGTGCCGGTTTTAGAGTATAACACATGTAATCTGATATTTCAGGACTGTTTTTCTAATATGTGAAATATGAATGCCGAACACTTCTAAATGAGTGCAAATGATAGGGAAATTGTCGTGTTAAAAATACATTATTTTCGACTGATCAACAGTCACCCGTCCGCTCGATCTTTTAGAAGAATCTGAACCTATCGTTCAAGACAAACCACTATCCATAATACCGCCGGATGATGGTCTTCTTTTCCCAGGTTCATCTGCCGAGGAAGCCGCACAATTGGCTGAGGCTATAAGACGCTCACAGCTTGAAACTGAGAAGGTAAGGATCCCAAAGAGGCCTTATCCTGCCGTCATCTTCTACGAAGATCCTCCATCGATAAGGCGGATATTCATAGGTCCTTTGGAAGAAGGAGGTGAGATAGCCCTCAAGCAACCTATCTCGGCCGATGCCGAAGACGCGCTTTCATTGTGGACCGGTGGTCACGAGTCTACCCTCGATCCCCGGCGAGCACGACTTCTTGAGAAGGAGCGCCGGCTTGAAAAAAACATACTAGAGTCTCATTTGCACATCAGTATGTTTATATATCTCTTTACAATATTTTGTATTGCTCGTATGCATATATATATCATTATCCTCGTACAAACTTTGCAGGGACTTCGGCGATGGCGGAGGGTCTGATTTCGAGTCACGCTCTGACTGTAGACTCCGCTAATATCCCCGATGAAGCACTAATCAGGGTGGAGGGGGTCGATGCAACCATTTCTCTTGCGATAGAGTCTCCCTCGGTGGTTCCCGCTCCCGAAGCGCTTGCTCCCTCGGGGGAGACATCTTTGTCGGTCGCCGCTCTAATGGATCATCCTGAGGGCGACCCGGAGACTAGGGTACAGGTAGTCGAGGCTACCGTCCTTCCGCTGGAGCCTGCAGTGGCAGCCGCTGCTCCTTGCTCAGAAGCCGCTACACTGGTCCGCGTCTCCGATGATGTGACTGAGGTCACGGAGGAGGCCGCTGAAGCTGCTATCCCTCCAGCTCAGAATGGGGGGAGCGTCGAAGGTAGCCTTATATATTTTACATTAATAATCTCTCCATTATCTGAATCCTTTTGTCTTTTCAGAATTGCGCGGATTGGCGGCATCTATTTCTGATCTGTCTCCCAGGCAGTCCTTCCAGTGCCTGTTGGTGATGGCTGCTCCGCAAGCGATATCTCCTCAACACATTGTCCTCTCTTCCGGGCAAGATTAGTGTTGTTTACCCTCCTTTCACAGCATTATCAGTATTTCATAAAATGATACCGACGTCTTTTACAGTTCTGGAGGCTGATGACGAGGTTGAAATCCTTGATGGGCCTGGGGAGCCTTCAGACCCCTCTTGCATGACTGTGGGTAAGTAAAGTCTCAACGTTGTTCCATTTGTTTTTTTTTGGCTTACAAGTCTTGCTGACTGTTTATAAATCTGAACAGCTCTGCCAGTTCTCACAACGCTGGAGTCTCGCATTGCTATGCCACCCGGTCCCTATGCTCTGCGTGCCTCAGGACGGATGGCAAAGCTAAGCCTCCACTCCTTGTCAGCCCTAATTGAGGATCTTCGCGCTGGCAGTCTTATCACGGCCGAAGCGTTTGCCGCTGAAGCCAACAGTTCTTTTCCCTTTCTTGCTACTTACCATAGTGATACATTGGTGCAAGTCTGGGTCAAGTTCTGTCGTCAGGTAGAGGTTTGCTTTCATGTTCTTGAATGTACACACCTTCTTTCGGAGGTTGTGGCCGCGAAGGCGAGCCTACAGGGGCTTATTGAGCGGTGCGCGGCGAATATGATATCATGTGAGAAAAGGCTCAGCCGCAAGTTTTCGGAGAGGGAGCTGGCTTCCAAAGCACTGAGGGAGCTTCAATCCAACCTTACGGCCAAGACCACTAAAGCATATGAACTTTGGCGAGTGCTTCAAGAGGCTATCAAGGAGGTGGTAGCTATTGATAAGGCCTCCGTGTTTACTCATGAAATGGTCGAAGCTCATAAGGTTACTGAGAAAGAGCTTGAGGGCCGGCTTGCCTCATATCAGGCCCAACAGGCTCAAGCGGAGGCCCGTCTTTTGACGATAATAAATCATGAGCCGAGGCCCAGCGAAAAAGGGGTGAACTGGCAAATCTACTGAATCGTCCGCCGGCTTGAAGAATTGTATATTTTTTTATTCTCTTTTTCTTGTACATACCCCTGAATGAGGGTGTTTTTTAATTCTTTTATAAATTGTACTTTGTATCCATTTTAATTCATGAATAAAAGACATGTTTTTCTCCATGATGGTGTGTCTCTTCTTGTAAGTGTGTTCTGTGGATGATTTATTTTGATTTCCTTATAGGTCAGCGATGGTTTAGGAGTCAGGGTTAAGATCTGCCTCCTAAGACTTTTCAACTTTATGAGCCATGAGGGTCTCATAGAGAATTTTCTCCCTACAGGTCGAGAGGATCCCGTAGGTGTAATTTCTCCTTAAGAATCGTGAGGATTCCTAAGTGTGTTTTCTCTTAAGAGTCGTAAGGATTTCACAAGAGAATTTGCTCCCTTACGAGTCGTGAGGACCCATAAGTGATGGGTGAGGTTACCAGTATCCGTATTTCACGGAGTCAGGAGTTGTTCTGGCCATTTCCCACGGGGTCATGATTGACTTTAACCGTGTTTTATGAGACTAGGATTTGCTCTGGATGCTTCCCACGGGGTCATAGCTGTGTTCTGCGAGGACCAAGATCCACTCTGGATGCTTTCCACGGGGTCATTGCCGTGTTCTGCAAGGAACATGATCCGCTCTGGACGTTTCCCATGGGGTCAGGATTGACATAAGCCGCGTTCCACGTAACTAGGAATTTGCTCTGTATTCTTCCCACGGCGTCATTGCCGTGTTCTGCGAGAACCAGGCTCCGCTCTGGATGCTTCCTACGGGTTCATTGTCGTGTTCTGCGAGGACCAGGATCCACTCTGGACGTTTCCCACGGGGTCAGGATTGACGTAAGCCGCATTCCATGTAACCAGGAATTTGCTCTGGATGCTTCCCACGGGGTCATTGCCGTGTTCTGCGAGGACCAGGCTCCGCTATGGATACTTTCCACGGGTTCATTGCCGTGTTCTGCGAGGACCAGGATCCGCTCTGGACGTTTCCCACCGGGTCAGGATTGACATAAGCCGCGTTCCACGTAACCAGGAATTTGCTCTGGATGCTTACCATGGGTTCATTGCCGTGTTGTGCGAGGACCAGGCTCCGCTCTGGATGCTTCCCACGGGGTCATTGCCATGTTCTGCGAGGACCAGGATCCGTTCTGGACGTTTCCCACGGGGTCAGGATTGACATAAGCCGCATTCCATGTAACCAGGAATTTGCTCTGGATGCTTCCCACGGGGTCATTGCCTTGTTCTGCGAGAACCAGGCTCTGCTCTGGATGCTTCCCACGGGTTCATTGCCGTGTTCTGCGAAGACCAGGATCCGCTCTGGACGTTTCCCATGGGGTCAGGATTGACATAGACCACGTTCCACGTAACCAGGAATTTGCTTTGGATGCTTCCCACGGGGTCATAGCCGTGTTCTGCGAGGACCAGGCTCCACTCTGGATGCTTCCTACGGGTTCATTGCCGTATTCTGCGAGGACCAGGATCCGCTCTGGACGTTTCCCACTGGGTCAGGATTGACATAATCCGCGTTCCACGTAACCAGGAAATTGCTCTGGATGCTTCCCACGGGTTCATTGCCGTGTTTTGCGAGGACCAGGCTCCGCTCTGGATGCTTCCCACAGGTTCATTGCCGTGTTCTGCGAGGACCAGGATCCGCTCTGGACGTTTCCCACGGGGTCAGGATTGACATAAGCCGCGTTCCACGTAACCATGAATTTGCTCCGGATGCTTCCCACGGGGTCATAGCCGTGTTCTGCGAGGACCAGGCTCCGCTCTGGATGCTTCCCATGGGTTCATTGTCGTGTTCTGCGAGGACCAGGATCCGCTCTGGACGTTTCCCACGGGGTCAGGATTGACATAGGACGCGTTCCACGTAACCAGGAATTTGCTCTGGATGCTTCCCACGGGGTCATAGCCGTGTTCTGCGAGGACCAGGCTCCGCTCTGGATGCTTCCCACGGGGTCATTGCCGTGTTCTGCGAGGACCAGGATCCGCCGTGGACATTTCCTACGGGGTCAGGATTGACATAAGCCGCGTTCCACGTAACCAGGAATTTGCTCTGGATGCTTCCCACGGGGTCATAGCCATGTTCTGCGAGGACTAGGCTCCGCTCTGGATGCTTCCCACGGGTTCATTGCCGTGTTCTGCGAGGACCAGGATCCGCTCTGGACGTTTCCCATTGGGTCAGGATTGACATAAGCCGCGTTCCACGTAACCAGGAATTTGCTCCGGATGCTTCCCATGGGGTCATAGCCGTGTTCTGCGAGGACCAGGCTCCGCTCTGGATGCTTCCCACAGGGTCATTGCCGTATTCTGCGAGGACCAGGATCCGCTCTGGACGTTTCCCACGGGGTCAGGATTGACATAGGCCGCATTCTACGTAACCAGGAATTTGCTCTGGATGCTTCCCACTGGGTCATAGCCGTGTTCTGCGAGGACCAGGCTCTGCTCCGGATGCTTCCCATGGCTTCATTGCCATGTTCTGCGAGGACCAGGATCTGCTCTGGACGTTTCCCACGGGGTCAGGATTGACATAGGCCGCGTTCTACGTAACCAGGAATTTTGACTTTATCCGCATTTCACGGAGTCGGGGTTTGACTCTCGGTCATCTGTGCACCGCCGAGTCATCGAACTGGGAGTTGCTGCGGTTCCGCTTTGCTTGTTGTTGTGTCGAATGTTGAGATGATCTCCAGGCTATCTGTGAACCGTCGAGATTTGGCTTCTTCTTCTGATGGAGCCTGGGGAGAGAAGGTGTGATTCCTTCTTTGTTTCCGCCCCTGGATTGTATACAGGGATCGATGTGATCTCACCTGTAGGGAATAAGTTTTATTTTATATTTTTCTTTCCGCGATGCTCTATCATTTCAGCTTTCATATCGCGAAAGTCGCGATTGCCTAATCATTTCGGCTATTTTTCGCGGTGCCCAATCATTTCGGCTATTTGTTTTTATTTACTCGCTGATTTTTTATTGCGAGTTGCCCCATCATTTCGGCTATTTTTTATGCATACGTTTTTACTTGCTGATTTTGTCGCAAGTTGCCCCATCATTTCGGCTGTTCTGTATGCATTTGCCTTGTTGCGAGCTCGGGATTTGATACCGATTTAGGCATCAGCATCGCTACAACTAGGATATTGCCAGGTGCGAATCATCATTTGGCTCTGTCGATGTCGAACAAAGGTGGCTTAGTAAACAGGGTTAAGATCCTGTCGACTAAGGCTTTTGACTTCATGAGCCGTAAGGGTCTCATAAAGGTACTTCTCCCTACGAGTCGTGAGGATATCGTAAGTGTATTTTCTTCTTGAGAATCGTGAGGATTCCTAAGAGTATTTTCCCTTGAGAGTTGTAAGGATCTCACAAAAAAGTTTTCTCCTTATAAGTCGAGAGGACTTACAAGGGTTGTTCATCATGCAAACATATCCTTAGTCGCGGGTAAGACTTTGTTAGGGAAATGTTTATTCGCACCCGTGGATTGTATACAAGGGTCAACATTGAGCTGCTTGTAGGGCAGAAAGGAGGTTGTGATGGCTGCTTAAGAACAGGTTCAGACCCTTGTTGCTTAAGGATTTTGAATCCTATGAGCCATGAGGGTCTCATAGGAGGGTTCTCCTTACGAGTCGTGAGGATCTCGCAAGTGTAATTTCTCCTTAGGAATCATGGGGATCCCTGAGTGTTTTGTTCCCATGTGATTCGTAAGGATCTCACGCTGGTGGTTTCTCCACACAAGGTCGAGAGGACCTTGCAAGTGTCTTTTTTAACGAGCTCGCGCCCTGTCGGGTTTTCACAAAACTCGCCGGTAGTCCTGCTGTTTTTACTCACGGAGCCCTTTCGGGTTTTCATCCGTGCCCAATTTGCTTATGGACATACCATTTTTTTTTTAATATTTTTATTTATTTATTTATTTTTGTCAGCCTTGGGATGCTGCGGTCCATAGTAGTTTATCGACGTCTCGGTCAATTGCAAGTTTTAGGAGATTTCGGTCCATCGTTAGTTTAAGGATGTTTCGGTCCGACGTTAGTTTAAGGACGTTTCGGTTCGGAAGCCGGCTACTACTTATAGAGTTTGGGCTTAGGAAGATAGCGAGCGGACATAGTCGTCGTCATCTATCATTGACATTGGCCGTGACTCGTCAGGCGTAGTACTTTTTCAGGAAGCGACCATTTATTGGCCTGAAGGGCCTTTCGCCATGCATGTCTATGAGTAGATAGGCTCCACCCTGGTAGACTTTGTCTATGATATACGTGCCTTCACAGTTTGGCTCGAATTTCCCCCGTTTAGCACGATTGGGGATCATAGGTCTTTTGACCACTAGCACGAGTTCTCCTTGGCGGAATGTCCTCGGCCTAGTTAATTTTTCCTATGAGCGCGTCATCTTCGCTTTATAAGCCTCCAAATTTTGTTGCGCTATGAGCCGGGTTTCATCAAGGGCGTCGAGCTCTTCAAGCCGAAGGTGGGCATTCTCATCGTCCGTTAGCTCGTAATGAACTTCCACTCGTAGAGAGGGGAGCTCTATCTTGAGGGGAGTACTGCCTCTGTACCGAATACCAATGCGTACGGTGTTGTGTTGGTGGCCGTTTTGAACGTAGTTCGATACGCCCAGAGAGCTTCATGTAGTCTCTCATGCCAGTCTTTCTTATTTCGAGACACCGTCTTTTTCACGATCTTCGTCAAGGTCTTGTTGAAAGCCTCAGCCAGACCGTTAGCTCGGGGATTATAGATTAAAGAATATCTCCAGTCTATGTTATGCTGTTGTGCGAAGCGGCTGATCTTGTGGCTTCTGTAGGCCGGTCCGTTATCGGAGATGATCCGTCGCGGAGTTCCAAACCGATAAAAGACGTGTGTCTTGAAGAAATGGAGGATATTCTTCGTCTTCACTTCCCTCAGCGGTACTGCTTCTGCCCATTTGGAGAAATAATCAGTTGTCGCCAAAATGAATCGATGTCCTCTTGACGATGCTGGTTCGATGAGGCCGATTATGTCAGTTCCCCACATCTCGAATGGCCAGCTAGCCACCATTGGATGTAATGGATTTGGATGTTTATGGATGAAGTCTCCATTAATCTGGCATGAGTGACACTGCTTAGCGTATTCGAGACAGTCCTGGATCATCGTGGGCCAATAATAACCCATCTGTTTGATCTTTAACTTCATCTTTGGGCCGGCTTGGTGAGAACCGCAGAGTCCGTCATGAGTTTCATGGACGACTCTCTTTGCCTCTTCCGGCCCCAGGCATCTTAGCCATAAAGAGTCAAACGATATCTTATATAGAGTATCATTGACGAATGCAAAAGAAAGAGCTCGTTTCATGAGCTGATGCCTTGAGGATGCGTCTTCGGGTGTTCGACGGATTTTGAAGTAGTCTAAAAAGACTTCTCTCCAATCCTCAGCCTTTCCTGGTCTTTTATTTGCAGGGCCGTTTGCTCGGTCACTCCCTTTTCTTCAGACGACTCTGGAGATATTTCTGCCAGTGCAAGAACCCGACGGCTTTGCACAACGATCCTCACGTTATCGAGGTTTTCGTCGGCCAGCTCTTTAGCGAGCTTGGCTAATGCATCCGCTTTGCTATTTTCTGCACGCGGTATACTTTCCAAGGTGTAGGAAGGAATTTGAATTAGCAGTTGCTGTACTCTCTCGCCATACTTCACCAACTCTGGCTTGTACGTTTGGTAGTCGCCATTTACTTGACTGACGACTAGTTGGGAGTCTCCGTATATGAGGAGGTTTTCAATTCCCATGTCGATAGCGATCTCAAGACCTGCTATCAAAGCTTCATACTCAGCTTCATTGTTTGTCTGTGGCTCTGTTAAGGAGAAGGCGGAGCGCATTATCCCTCCTTGCGGGGTCATGAAAATGAGGCCTACCCCTGATTTTATTATGGGGGTATTTTGCTTGCGTTTCTTCATAGAGGACGCTCCATCGAAGTAGAGTTCCCACTGGGTATCATTCCCTCCTTTCTTCCCATCAATTGTGTCAAACACGTGCTCGTCTGGCAATCGCAGTTCAAAGGAAAGTCGGTAGGTATCAGATGTTCAACAAGGAAGTCGGCGATGGCCTGGCCTTTCACTGCTTTGAGGGGACGATAAGTTATCAAAAACTCCATCAAGAGTAGGGCCCATTTAGCGAGCCGTCCCATTAATATAGCCTTTGACATCAAATATTTTAGAGGATCCACCTTTGATTTGAGATGGACCTCATGTGCCAACGCGTAGAGTCTGAGCTTCGTTATCGCGAAGATCAACGCCAGGCAGTGTTTTTCGATGGGGGAGTAATTGCTTTCTGCCCCCAGGAGAATTCGACTCAAATAGTAGAGGGCTCTCTCTTTCCCTTAGTCGTTTTCTTATGCCCACAGCGCACCTAAAGAACCTTCGAAGGCTGTTGTATACAGGACGAGAGGCTTTCCTTTAACGGGAGTGTCCAGTACTGGCGGATTCTGCAAGTATTGCTTGATTTCGTCCAGTGCGCTTTGGCATTTGCGATCCCAAACGAAAGGAGTCCCTTTCTTCATTAGGTGACTGTAAGGACGGCACTTGCCGGAGAGATTGGCTATAAATCGCCGGATATACACGAGCTTCCCTTGGAGAGACCGCAGTTGCTTGAGAGTCCTTGGCGGAGGCATTTCCATAATCGCCTTGATCTTTGACGGATCTATCTCGATGCCTCGGTGTCGGACAACGAATCCTAGGAATTTGCCCGAAGAAACTCCGAACGCGCATTTGAGAGGGTTCATCTTCAAATTATATTGCCGAAGGCGTTGAAATACGATCTTCAGATGCTCTAAATGTTCCTCGTATGATTTTCTTTTAACTATGAGATCGTCGATGTAGCATTCGACGATTTCATGTATGAGGTCATCGAAAATCTTTGTCATGGCCCGCTGATAGGTGGCACCAGCGTTTGTTAGACCGAAAGGCATCACCTTGTAGCAGAATATACCTAGAAGGGTCCGGAAAGCAGTGTGCTTCTGGTCTTCTGGATGCATCTTTATCTGATTGTATCCTGATGATCCGTCCATGAAGGAGAAGACTTCGTGAGTGGACGTGTTATCTATCATCAGCTCAGTGACCGGTACTAGAAAGTCGTCCTTCAAGAAAGCTTTATTGAGATCCCGGATGTCCACGCAGATGCGCACCGTCCCATTTTTCTTCATCACCGGGATAATGTTGGCGATCCAGTCAGGATACTGAACCTCTTGGATGAAGCCGGAGTCGATTAGCTTCTTGACTTCGGCATTGATACTCATCTCAAGCTCGAGCCGCATTCTTCTCGGTGCTTGGTTAATCGGCTTAAACCCACCGTTGCCGGTCCCAAGTCCGGATAAGAAAGGGTGAGGGTTGTGGTAGGCTTGTGACAGCCAACGTAAAACTTTGTCACATTCTATGACATGAACCATAATAAGAATATCGTTGGGGCGTCCCCTACTCAGCGACGCGCTACATCGGATCCCGGGTGTAGTGTTAAATATGCAAGGGCTTGGTCGTCGTCCAGATGCGGCGCGCTACATCGGACCCCGGGTGTAGTGACAAATAAGCAAGGGTCGTCGTCCAGAGACGGCGCGCTACATCGGACCCCGGGTGTAGTGACAAATAAGCAAGGGTCGTCGTCTACAGACGGCGCGCTACATCGGACCCCGGTTGTAGTGACAAATAAGCAAGGGTCGTCGTCCAGAGACGGCGCGCTACATCGGACCCCGGGTGTAGTGACAAATAAGCAAGGGTTTCATAGGATTCGTCTAGCTTCCTGGAACATAGGTTCCCTTACGGGTAGACTAATAGAATTAGTGGAGGTGATGATTAGGAGGAGAGTTGGTATTATGTGTTTGCAAGAAACTAAGTGGGTAGGTGAAAAGAGTAGAGTCATAGAGCCTTGGGGTTATAAGCTTTGGTATACGGGTAGAGATAAAAATCGTAATGGGGTAGGTATAATCATAGATAGACGGTTGCTTGAGGATGTAGTTGAGATTAGGAGAAAAGGTGATAGAATTTTACTGGTTAAGCTTATTCTAGGTGGAGAGATCTTTAATGTTATTAGTGCTTATGCACCACAGATAGGTCTTGATGACGCTAGTAAGCGTCTATTCTGGGAGGATTTAGACGAGGTGGTGCAAAGTATACCTAGTGGAGAGAAGTTATTTATTGGTGGTGATCTTAATGGACATGTAGGTACTAGTCGTAGTGGGTTTGATACTATCCATGGAGGTTTTGGTTTCGGACAAAGGAATGAAGTAGGTGACTCGATTCTAGATTTTGCTTTATCTTATGACTTGATCTTAGCAAACACCTGGTTTAGGAAAAGAGAGTCCCACCTTATCACTTTTAGGAGCGGATCAAATGCTAGTCAAATAGACTTTTTTCTGACGAGAAGAATAGATAGAGGTTGTTGTATCGACTGTAAGGTAGTGCCAGGTGAGAGTGTAACTACTCAACATAGACTTTTAGTTCTAGATTTTCGATTTAGAAGAGAATCTAGGAAGATTAGACGTAAGGTAGAGCCTAAAATTAAATGGTGGCGATTGAAAGAAGGTAATCAAAAGGCTTTTATAGATCGTGTAGTACAAGAAGCGGATTGGCAGTCGGAAGATGATCCAGACAAAACATGGAACAAAATGGCTAGTTGTATCAAGAAAGTAGCTAGAGATCTACTTGGTGAGTCGAGAGGTGGTGCTCCACCATCTAAGGACATATCATGGTGGAATGAAGATGTAAAGGCTGCTATTAAAATTAAAAGAGATTCTTATAAAGATTTGAAGAAAAGTAGAGATGTGGAGAGATTTGAGAAGTACAAAATGGCTAAAAAGGAAGTTAAGAAAGCTGTTCGGGAAGCTAAATCTAAGGTCTACAAGGAGGTGTACGAGAAATTAGACACTAAAGAGGCTGCAAATGATATATACCGGATTGCTCGAATGCGGGAAAGGAAGACTAGAGACTTATGTGCAGTGAAGTGTGTCAAAAATGAAAATCAGAAGGTTTTAGTTCGAGATGAGGATATCAAGGAAAGATGGAGAGATTATTTTGACAAATTGTTCAATGAGAGCTTTACTAAGAATTTGGATGGACTTGTCATTCAATCTCAAGATATAAATCGTGATTTCATGCGTAAAATAAGACTTACTGAGGTTAAAGAAGCTTTGAATAGAATGGGTTTAAGAAAAGCGGTTGGTCCTGACGGGATTCCTATCGAGATTTGGGGATGCTTAGGAGAAATAGGCGTTAAATGGCTGACAGATCTGTTTAATAAGATTTGGCAGACAAAAAAGATGCCAAATGAATGGAGGAAAAGTATCCTTGTACCTATCTACAAGAATAAGGGTGACATTCAAAGTTGCTCAAACTACCGTGGAATAAAACTAATGTGTCACACCATGAAACTTTGGGAGAGAGTGATTGAACACAGGCTAAGGAAGGATATTAAGATAACAGAGAACCAATTTGGGTTCATGCCTGGACGATCGAAGACAGAGGCGATTCATTTGCTTCGTCAACTTGTCGAGCGCTTTCGAGAGAGGAGAAGAGATTTGCATATGATATTTATTGATTTAGAAAAAGCGTACGACAAGGTACCTAGAGAGGTATTATGGGGGACAATGATGAAAAAGGGGGTCCCCGTCAAGTATATTGACATAATCAAGGATATGTACGACGGAGTAGTGGCAAATGTCAGAACTTGCGGTGGCTTAACAAGTGATTTTCCGATTACTATTGGTTTACATCAAGGATCTGCATTAAGTCCTTTCCTGTTTACCATCGTGATGGATGAGCTTACTAGAACTATCCAAGATGAGGTCCCTTGGTGTATGCTATTCGCTGATGATATTGTTCTAGTAAATGAGACGAAAGCAGGGGTTAATGCCAAATTGGAATTATGGAGACAAACATTGGAATCTCGGGGATTCAGATTGAGCAGGTCCAAGACAGCATATATGCACTGCAAATTTAGTAGCCAGAGAAGTCAAAACCATATTGGTATAACATTGGAAGGGCAAGAGATATCACCGAGCGACCAGTTTAGATATCTAGGTTCCATCATCCAAAGGAATGGGGAGATCGATAGTGATGTTAATCAAAGGATCCAAGCTGGTTGGTTGAAATGGAGGAGTGCAACAGGGATTTTGTGTGATCGTAACTTTCCGTTAAAATTGAAAGGGAAGTTTTATCGGAGCGCTATTCGGCCTGCCTTATTATATGGTACAGAATGCTGGGCTCCTAAGAAGCATCATACACAGAAGATGCACGTAGCGGAGATGCGCATGCTTCGTTAGATGTGTGGTAACACTAGAAAAGACAAGGTGCGAAATGAGGATATTCGTGCAAAAGTTGGTGTAGCACCCGTGGAGGAGAAGATGCGGGAAAACCGGCTTAGATGGTTTGGTCATGTGCGACGCAGACCTATGGAAGCACCGGTTCGACGAATAGATACTCTCGATATGGGTAATGGCAAAAGGGCAAAAGGGAGACCAAAGAAAACATGGATGGAGGTGATACGAAACGATATGGTTGCCAAAGGACTCAATGAAAGTATATTGTTCGATAGAAGTGAGTGGAGACAGAGGATTCATGTGCTGGACCCGGCGTGATTCTCATGTTGGTTCATGTAGCCAACCCCATATGCTTGGGATAAAAGGCTTAGTTGTAGTTGTTGTTGTGCTTGGTTAATCGGCTTGATGTCCGGAGATATTTCCAATTTGTGGACAGCTATCTCTGGATCCAATCCGGGTATCTCAGAATAGTTCCCTGCAAAGCAGTCTTTATACTGCACGAGCACATCCTTAAGCGTAGCCACCTTTTCTTCAGACAGCAGTTCACTGACGAACGTCGGCCGTGGGTCGTTTGCCGTTCCCAAGTCGATTTTTCTGAGGTCATCTGCAGTAGTATGTATCCCATCTTCCAGCTCCTTTGGCGCCGGTGGAAATTCTGAGATTAGCTCATCTTTATCGTTTTCAAAACACCAGGGGAGGTCATCCATATTCTTGGGCTCTTCTTCCGACAGCGTTATCACGTGGCAGGTACGAGATCGCTTCCAGGACCGATATTGATCTGGTTCTACTCTCGCTGCATACGTGGCTTTGGGTTCATGCTTCTGCGACGGGGTTACCCTCCAGCTGCTGGACAGAGCGAATTTGCCGAGTTGATATTGGTCTTCGACCCAATTCTTGAAGGTAAAGCAGTCTTCGATAGGATGTCCTACCACTCGGTGGTAGGAGCAATAGTCTGGGTGAGAGATCTCGTTCGCTTTCTCGGGGTGCTTGGACTCCGAGAGTGTCATCATCTGATGCTTTACGACGAGATCAAATATCTTCTTTGTCTTGTCTTGGGGAAAATAATATGCTCATCCCATCTTCTTCATAAGAGACGGATCTCTGCTGCTCCATTCTCGATCGCGTGGCTTCTTGGACCCGCTTGGCTGCTGTCGAACGTTTTTTCCGTTCTTTGGTTTATTTTGCCTCTGTGCCGGGTCTTTTGTATGACGGGCTGGGGACGTGAAGCATTGTCATTCTCCATGGCCTGTCGAAGGAGGCGCAACATCCTGGCTTTCTCGTAGATGGCCAATTCGCGATTATGGTCGTCTCGAACCTTTTGACCTGCTTCCCTTATCAGCTTGTCCATCTGTTCTTCAAACGACGGACTTGGCATTTTCATGGCGGGACTTTGTTTTGGTTCAAGGTCAGCATCTTTCAACATAACGTCTTCTTCTTCATTGAAGTCATGTATGACGTAACTGCCATGGACTCGCTCCTATTTCTTGGGTCGAATATACCCAAGCCCGGTCGTTTCCATTTTTCCGTTGGGCAATTTTCGCTGAGTTCCGGGAACGTTCCAGATCCTGTTGTAAAATTGTGCCTGTCGAGCAGTCTGTTTGAAGGGTACGCCTTGGCGCCTCAACAGTCTTTTCAATCCATCTGCGTAGTATCTGGGCAAACGGATAAGTTGGAGCCTATCAAGTGCCGCATCAGCGCCATGCCACATTTCTTTCTCCACTTTGGTTTCCGTGGATCGATAAAAGAGGATTGCCTTTTCATCTCTTCGCCTGGTGGGGACGTAGAATGTTTGTAGTTCCTGCACATTATAGGTATCAAGTGCGTCGAGCTCTTTGTAATGCTTTTGTAGAACCATGGCGATCTGCAAACTCTGATCATTGTCAGCAAAGGCTCGTATTGATGGCCGAGCAGAGAACACGGTATTGACTTCATCTTCCGAGTCACTGCCGAAGATCAACATAGGGGTGGACGGTCCCGGTTTGTTGTATTGGGACGGTCCTGAATAAACTATTTCTTCTTCCTCCACGGTATCACTCCCGGAGACCGAAATAGTAGAGATAGCTTTGTTCTTTTGGTTTGTGACATCTTTCCGTATCTTCAAAATCTGGTAAGAAGTATTTTGCATCTTCGTACTTTCGGACTTCATTCACGGAGAATGGATTTAATTCCCCTGTCATAGTATACTCGAGACTATCTTTAAAGTACTTCATACACTGATGTTGTGTAGAAGGTATGATGTTGTACTCATGCAACCAAGGCCGGCCGAGCAAAGCATTATAGCAGGTCTTAGCGTCAATGACGTGAAACTTGATGTCAGTGACTAGCAGCCCAAATCGCAGCGTCAGTATCACAGACCCGAGCGTCCTTGATGATTGAGAATCAAACCCGGAGATAGTGATTTAATCACGAGCGAGGTGTTGAACGCTCATGCAGATTTCCTTCAATACTTTTACATTGAGGAGATTGACTGAGGACCCATTGTCAGCCAGGATCTTACCGATCTTAATATCATGGCAGTATCCGGAGACAAAAAGGGGTCGGTTATGTTCGCACGTCCCGAGGAGGAGGTCTTCATCGCCAAAGGTGATATCGGCTGTGTGCACTTCTTCCAGCCCGTCTTTCATCTTTTCTTCGGCGAGGAAAGCTTGGAATTGTTCGGACTCTTGTAACGCCTTGATCAAAGAATCTCTCGCCTCCTTGGATAGCAAAAGGGCGTCGAGAATGCTGAGCTGCGAGGGTATCTTCCTCAAGTGTGCCGGAACGTTGTAATCCACTTTATTTTTCTTGGGTGGGTCCTTGGCTGCAAGCTCTTTGACGACTTGATCATCAAGGGTGATATCTTCAGGGACTTTTTCTTTCCCCTTATCTTTTCTACTCGGTCCACTATTAGCAGGTCCAAGATTCTTTTCAGAAAGCGTACGATTGTGCAACTGAATGTTCTCGCAGTTTTTTGGTTCTTCCTCCCTTCCTGAGGTGGATTCTTTGAGGAGAGGGCCGAGAGTCATTTCTTCGTCAGAATCGCTCCCGAATGTGAGAACTTAAGATCACCCAGCGTCGACCATGTGACAGCTGATGGTCGTTCTTTTGCGCTCTTCGGTCGTATTCCTTCGCTCCCGACGAGTTTTGCATTTCATCTGCTTGAACTGTTGTCGGTGAGCAACATATCCTTGCTACCAGCTTTTAAAAGAGTTGCACTCTTCAGTGGGGTGCGCGCTCTTTCGATGATATAAGCAGTAGCTAGGACGAATATCCGCTTCATCAGGAGTGTTTCCATCGGAGGGTGGCAGCTTCATTCCCATTGATATGGCTTTGGCGAACCTTTTTCTCGTCTTGAACCTGCTTTTATTTGCTGCAGCTGTACTCTGACCTGGTGGGAGTGTTTCAACCCTTTCGTCCAGTCGCCGGCGTTTGGCCTTCTCAAATATGGCTATCTCCCGCTCTCGATCAGCTTTGCTTTTCAAAAGAGCTTCGTTTAAGAATGCATCAATTGCTTCGTCCAATGGTCCTAGAATTTCAGACTCAGGATTTGCCCCCGGTTCTTCTACATCCAGGTCTTCTTCATTGTTTATTAATGAGTGAGAGATCACATGGCAACTTGCCACATAATCTTCACATTCATCCGACGAGTTTTCTGCATTGTCATCATCTCCGTCCTCGAGGACGTGGCTGAGAAATTCTTGGAGTGTGACTGGAGTCCACGCCTTCTGGTTATATTCTTCCAGTGCTCTAATCTGTTTTTGTAGGTCCGTGCGCTTGTCGCCATGCTTCACGGACTTTTTGGTCTTCTTCTTTTTCTTCGAAGACTTTGACGGCTGGACATGAGCGCTTTGTCTATCACCGCCAATCTTTGGAGTTGGGCGTGGCTTCAGCATTCCCTCGGTGATCTCGGGTTCCAGTGGATTTTTCCACTTAATCGCCGGACATGTTTGGAGCTCCTTTAACATTTTTTTAGTCTTGGCTGAAAGAACGACCTCCCATGGGGCTTCTTCAACAAAAGAGCACGATGCCCCTGGTGTGTCCGTCTTCTTAGGAGTGTGCGGTTGTGGTGGGCTTACTTTCCACTTCTCAGACAACGCAAACTTTCCTTGTTGGTATTGGTCCTCGATCCATCCCTAAAAGATGAAGCAATCTTCAATTGGATGGCTTACCGTTTGATGGTAAGGGCAATAATTAAGACTATTAGCTTCGCCGGGTTGCAACGGTCATTTTGGATTCGGCAGATTGATGAGCCAGTTGCGCACCGCTAGCTCGAACAATCTCTTCGTTTTGTCCCGAGGGAATGAATAAGGACGCTTCATTTTCTCATTATAGTATCGCCGTCTCTCTTCTAGTTGATCTGTTAGTTTCGGGGCGCTGGGCTACTGCTGAGTATTCGCAACGAATGTTGCCTTCCCTTTACCCTTTTCGTTCCGTGGCTCCAGCATTGGAGGAGATGGTTTATGACCCATCTGGTCCATTTGGGCTAGTTTGTTAATCAAGGCTTGGAACGTGGTCGGCTTGAAGAACATCATGAATTGAGAGATGGTTGCCTGAGGATCCAGAGTGCCCATGAACATGCCCACTGTCGGCTCTTCCTCGATGCGCTGCTCACATTTTGACCATAAATTTCGCCACCGTATTGCGTATTGTACCCATGTCTCGCATGGCTTCACCCTGGCGTTAATCAATGCGGTGATCGAGGTGCGTTCACTAGCGCTTGCGAAACGTTGGGTAAACAGCAGCTCCATCTCTGCAAATGTCTTGAACGAATCGTTCGGGAGTTCAGAGTACCATTCGAATGCCGTCTCTGACAAGCTGCCGACGAATTAGCGAAGTAGCAATTTATCATCACCTCCGGTGTTGCCACATAGAGCCCTGAACTGGGCGACATGCTGGTGGGGATTGTCCGTCCATTTGTATACATGAAATTTAGGGATCGTATATCCCGGCGGGTACTTTATTTGGTCATACCAGCCTGGATATGGTCGCCCAGTTTTAACAACATGGCCGGCCACTTCATTCGCTTGGTGATCTCGTATTTGCTGAGCAATGTAGTCATCCAGAGCGGCCTTGGAAATGGTTTCCTCTTTGGCTGTTGAAAGAGCCGGAGGAGGGTTCGATGTCTCCCCTCTATCCTCTTCGATGATTATCGGGGGGTCTTCAGCTGGTGGTTTCGGCTGTAACATCATCCCAGCCATGTATTAGAACAATAGAGCCATTCGCTTTATATTGGCTGCCTGCTCTGTAGCCTCTTTTTCTTTCCTCTCGAGCATTCTTCGAAGGAACTCGGTATCGGTTTCTTGTTCCCGACGCTGCTCCGAGGTTTCTGGATTTTCTTTTGGCCCGGTGAGTGCGGCCATTGCAGTCAGCATCTCCTGAAGTTTCTGCTGCTGTTGTTCTTGAGCCTTTTTTATCGATCGGGTAAGCGGTCGATGACCTGTAGAGGAACAACTTTCCTCTTTTCCGGAAGCCATATAAGCAGTATGCGCTATCATGCCCCCAGAATTGGGGCGTTTAGATTCAGCGCTTTTACGATTTGCCACGTTCATAGGGGCTTTCTCTGGCCTCCTTCTCTTTTGAGCAGTTGAAGTCGAGGGGGCCGTTGCAGCGGGCACCCAAGTAGCTATAGTCTTTCGTGGCTTGAAAGGACGGTTCTCTTCCTGCTGAACCTTCGCCTTTTTCTGTTGGCGAGAGTAATCTTGATCAATTACTGAGTCCTGAACCTGTCGCTAGACTTTGTAAATTTTGGAGGACAGCCGCTGAGGGGACTGCTCCGGCTTCATTTCTGTAACATTCTCCATGGGTGGAGGAGATCTTTTCAGTCCGGCGGTGGGTGAATTCCTGAGCACCCTATTAAGCAGCTCGAAGCTGTTCCCAGTTGGAACATCAGCATTGACTTCCACCGTTAGGGCTGGTGGAGTTAGCCCAGAGGGAGAGTTGCCCCTAGCCTTCCTTACTCGGCGCCAGTGGCGACGTCGAGCTTGTCGAGCCGTTGGGATTGTTTAAGCTTTAGGGGTGACTTCGTCATGCCCCCTGTTCTGATCAGGCGCTGCCGGTATCAGCCTTTTGAAGACCGACGTCCGTTGAGCGGGGACGACCAACCTATCGAAGGCCGACTTCCGAGTAGGGGAAGCAACCTTGATGATTTCTCTTGAAGCAGGAGCTGAAATAGTCAGTCTTGTGAAGACCGACCCTTTGGTAGGAGAAGCCGCCTTGACGACTTCAGGAGCAGGGATGGCTATCCTCTTCGGAATAACCCTTTCTGGTATCACGGGCTTCTTCATGGGCCCGTTGGAGCTCTGGCCTAGTCTGCTAAAAACTGAGGCAGTGGAGTTGGGCGACCCGTTAAGAGGGGCCGCAGTAGTAGCAAGCCGATTGAAGACCGACTTCTTGGGAGCTTCTTTTGATGGTACTGCGGCGTTGAAACTCATCGGCAGGAGCATGGTCCCGAAGAATAGACCAGTGGTGGCCCGAGTCACTTGGTCCACTGGCATTGTGAACAGGGAGGCCGCTTGAGGCCCATAGGTTACACTTCCAGATGAGGCGGAACGTGAGTTGCAGTTGCAGCCGGAACACTTCGTGCAAGTAGACGCCATTAATCTTTTATTTTCTGCACGGAGCAAGACACTAAATCTTAGTACCTCGAACCCAAGGGCAACCATATCAAACCGTGATTCGTTCGCGAACATGACACACGAAGTGTGGAGTGGAAAAAGGAAAAAGTCCCACCGGGCGTGCCAGAATCTGTTTACCGCCGGAAGACGCAACCGGGATGTTGGGACGTCGGGGACCTGAATTCCGAGGGCAGATGCTAATTGGTGCTATCCGTCCACCTCTCCGAAGATGCCAAGTTGATTTATGACACCATCTATCGAAGGTTTAAACGGATGCGGTCGATGTAGCAGACTTCGTCAGATTCCCCCTCGTTGAGGGGTTTTTGATTGTGGGGACGCTCTTCCCTGCAGGCGCAAGCCCCTACAGTTAATTACGCTACCGCATCGCGGTAACCACTTTCTCCTTCTCCAGATGGTCACTTCGTATCGTGTATGTTTGTTTTGTTTTTTGGTTGCCCGTGGATTGTATACGGAGACTAATTTATGTTGTCGCCCGTAGGGCGTGGATTAGTCCAAATCCGTATCTTCTTAGATTTGGGTTTGGGGGTTAGGTTTAAGGATACGTTAGTCTCATTTGAGACTAAGATCAACTTAAACGTCTGTTAAGGATACGTTAGTCTAATTTTAGACTAAGATCAACTTGACAGAGTTTGTTAAGGATACGTTAGTCTAATTTTAGACTAAGATCAACTTAACAGGATCATTTAGATCCGACAAAAGAGCATTTGGGCTCTATTGTTTAGTTTAGAGACATTGCGGTCGATTACCAGTTTAAGGACATAGTGGTCCAATGTTAGTTTAAGGACATCTCGGTCCAATGTTAGTTTAAAGACAACTCGGTCAAGGTTAAGGACATCATAGTCCGTGAGTTTAAAGACCTCACAATCAAGGTTAAGGACATCATAGTCCGTGAGTTTAAAGACCTCATAGTCAAGGTTAAGGACATCATAGTCCATGGGCTTAAGGACCCCACAGTCCAGTTTAAAGACGTCATAGTCTATGGAGTGTATGGTTGTCAGGACCCGTCACCTCTCTGAAGACGTTGAAGGATTACAACAACAAATATCAGAGGAGTGGAGAGATGTACCCTTGAACTGAAGTTGATTAGGAGATCTGTAGTCCAATTTGGGACTAAGATCAATTAATTAGATTATGAGCACATGAGCTCAGTTAAATCTGAATTGAGGACTTATGGCCAATTTGGACTAAGTCCAATTAAGTTTGAAATGTTGGCCCTTTATTGGCCTATTGAACATTTGTCTGGGTTCAGCCCCTCATTATTTAGCAATGCTAAACCAGGGGTTTGGGGTTCTGACCATATTTTATCTCTTGCTGGGCGCTGACAATTCATCATGGCTATGGGATTTTATTTTGAATGTCATATGAAATGATCAAGTTTGGAAGAATGTGGTTGGGGTTCAATTAAAGGAGAGATCTTGTCTCTGGAAAACTTAGCTGATCTGGGCTAAGGCTGGTTTGAAAATAGTGTTAAACACTAAAGCATATTTGGCTATCACGTGCTCCCACGTGATGCATAAAAAATATGGTGTTAAACACTAAGACTAGAGCGCTCACGTAGGGTCACGTGAGGCGCCTAAAGATTGGGCCTTGCCTCTGTTTATTTTATTCCCAGAATATAAGTGTTAAACACTTTAAGTCTTCAGGCCATCACGTGTGAGCGCGTGATGGGTACCCATGCACTGATTTATTTAAGTGTTTATTAGGGGTCACGTGGGGTCATGTGAGGGCGCCCAAAATCGATTCTGCCTTTGGATTTATTCTCTTTATTTTGAAGGTCACGTGGGAGCACGTGAGGCATTGCCTCTTGGCTAATTCCTTCTTATTTTGAGGGGTTCGTTAATGGGTCACGTGGGGGCATGTGACCTCGTCTTGTTTGCTCTTTTCTGGTCTTTGAGGATATGGGTCACGTGTTACCACGTGACCAAGTTCTTTACATGCATGGAGAGCTTTTAGTCTCTTTATTTTAAGAAATTAAATTCTCTGTAGGGTTAAACCCTAATTCTGTTTTGTAGGAATTAAATTCCTTTGTATGTGTAAGAATTAAATTCTTATCTGGGTGAATTAAATTCTCATATAGGGTTAAACCCTAATTTTAGCTTGGAGGAATTAAATTTCTGTGAATTTGGGAGAATTAAATTCTCATATAGGGTTAAACCCTAGTTTTGTTTGGGAGGAATTAAATTCCTGCGAATATGGGAGAATTAAATTCTCATATAGGGTTAAACCCTAGTTTTACTTTTGGAGGAATTAAATTCCTGTAAATTTGGGAGAATTAAATTCTCATATAGGGTTAAACCCTAGTTTTACTTTTGGGAGAATTAAATTCTCTAAACTCAATTCTCCCTCTAAGTTTTGGATCTGCATTGCAGAATCTCCCCGATGAGAATTAAATTCTCAACCCGTGGGGAGATTTGCTTCTGCAGATCTTCAACCAGATGAAGAACTAAGTTATTTTGTAGAAGAGTTAAACTCTTAGATTGAGAATTAAATTCTCTTTTATGTTTTATGAAGCTTTTATCCCTTTCCCCTTTCCCACCTAGGGTTTCTTTTCTTGAGAATTAAATTCTCCTTTCTTTTCTCTCTGTTCTTTTCTTTCAGAAAATTCCAAGATCCAAAATTCTATCTCTTTCTTCTCTTCTTAGCTCCTATTTATAGGAGAAGGAAAAGAATCAATTTGTTTTGTAAATCTTTCATTGAAAGATTTTGTTTGTTTTTGTAACTAACATGATCTCAGTGAATTTTATTCACCATTGGATTTTTAATCCAAAAGATATTCTGTTTGTTATTCTTGGTGAATTTTAGGGAAATCTTTCCTTGTATAAAAATATTTCCATAAATTGGTGATTTTTAATCACCATTGGATTTTTAATCCAACGGTGCTCCACTTTACAGAGCATAGTTCTTTTTTGTTTGGAAATATTTAAAGAAATACTTTCCTAGTTAGGATCTTTGATTTCCCTTAATTAGAATTTAATTCTATTAACTTATAAGGCTTTAAAAGCCTATCACGTGTCGGCACGTGACCCTCCTTTATTCAGAATTAAATTCTGTCTTTTAACTGAGCTAAAAACCATCACGTGTGAGCACGTGACCCTTGGTCACGTGTGAGCACGTGACCCTTGGTCACGTGTGCATTAGGGTCTTTCCTTAGCCGTTTGTTTACACTTTTGTTTGATTTTAGAATTTAATTCTATAAAGTGGAGGTCATAAGAAACCATCACGTGTGAGCACGTGACCCTCATTGGGGTCTTTCCTTAGCCGTTTGTTTACACTTTAGTTTGATTTTAGAATTTAATTCTATAAAGTGGAGGTCATAAGAAACCATCACGTGTCAGCACGTGACCCCCCATTGGGGTCTTTTCTTAGCCGTTTGTTTACACTTTTGTTTGATTTTAGAATTTAATTCTATAAAGTGGAGGTCATAAGAAACCATCACGTGTCAACACGTGACCCTTGGTCACTTGTGAGCACGTGATACCTCTTTGAGGTAAATCCTGATTTTTAATCAGGGAACAGTCCCCATGACTCCTAAGGAGAAAGCACACCTACGAGATCTTTTCGACTCATAGGGAGAAAATGCTTTTATGGGACCCTTACGACTCATAAAATTGAAAAGCCTTAGGTGATAGGGACCTAAACCTGTCTCCTAAGACATCGCTCCCCAACAGGAAAAGGCAAATGATGAATTGCTCCTGGCACATGTGCTTCAGTGTTAGCAACGCTGATGCCTACCCTAACCCCAAAATTCCAAACTCCAATCCAATAGACCCCCTAAATCTTTAAACTGGAAACAGATGACCCCTATGTCGTTAAAATGGGAACAGATGACCCATAAGTCGTTAAACTAAGAGCGAGGGAAATCCCCTCACGGCAAATCATGATTCGCTCCTGGTACCATATTCCAGTGCAGCGGTGCTGATGCCAAACCAAAACCAAAATCCCCAAATCCACTCATAGCAGATGATGATTCACTCATGGTACCATATTCCAGTGTAGCGATGTTGATGTCAACCCAAATCATATCAAGTCAGCAAGACAACCAACAACCTCCCTGGGGGAATCAAGCTCCACCTCGAAAACAAGTCAAATCCCGACACCGCAGAAAGCGGAACAAGTCAAATCAAAGAATCGACCGTCCATGTCGCTAAAAGGGCAGTATCGAGCGTCCAAGTCGCAAAAATGGCAGCATCGACCGTCCAAGTCGCAAAAAGGGCAGCACCGACCATCCACGTCGCAAAAAGGGCAGCACCGACCGTCCAAGTCGCAAAAAGGGCTCCAAGTCGCAAAAAGGGCAGAACCGAACGTCCAAGTCGCAAAAAGGCAGCACCGACCGTCCAAGTCGCTAAAATGGTAAAACCGACCGTCCACGTCGCAAAAAGGGCAGCATCGACCTCCACGTCATCAAAACGGGAACCAAATTAAATCGATCTCCACGTGAAAAAAGATCCATCAATTTCATGCACACGACCCACATGTGCGGTGTGCATTTATTGATGGGGGGCACTTTGTTGGGGTCAAAAATTACACCCCGGTTGACCAAGTCAAAGTCAAAATCAACCCCAAACCAGGTGGGCCCAAGCCCAGGTCAAAGGGACCGGCCCCATGACAAAAGGAATGAAGCCATAAATTGGTTTAATGTAATTCATTATATATATATATATATATGTATAGAAATAAATGTATGTAAAATAAGCAAAAAGCCAAAATTTTGCAAAGCCCATTGCTTATGTGCAAAAAGAGATAAGCACATAAGGCATGGGGTGGCATAAGTGCCATATGGCAAAGCCCAAGGGGCTATATGTAAAGTGTGTAGCCTATAAAGGCAAACATGATGAAAATATCTATGACAGCTTTTCCATTCTCTAAAACCTAGGGTTTGTGCCTCCATCCTCTCTCTCTCAAGTTTTTTTCCTCTTCCTTTTCATTTTTCAATTAAATCAAGAGTTTAGCTCTTTTTTTTTAAAAACTAAATAAAGTTTTACCATAAACCCACCTCCCAAGACTCTATCAAGAGAAAAAAAGGGTTTCTTTTTTTATCATCCAAGATCTAAATCTTGGAGTTTCAAGAGAACCCATTTTGGGTTTTTTCTCAAAGGAGAAAAAAGGAAATATTTTGGAGTTTAACTCCACAAATAAAATTCTTTTGGAGTTTAACTCTATAATAAAAACTTTTTTTGGGGAGTTTAACTCCGAATAAAATTGTTTTGAGAGTTTAACTCCAAATGAAATTTCTTTGGAGTTTAACTCCATCACAAAAAAAAAGGAAGAGAGGGTTTTTTTTCCGGCTCCTGCTTCCTCTCACGTGCAGGAGAGGGGAGCTCCCACAAAGTGGGAGTCCTTGCTCCTTCTCACATGAGGGGGAGGCTCCTACAAAGTGGGAGTCCTTGCTCCCTCTCACGTGAGGAAGAGGGAGCACCCACTGAGTGGGAGCTTTCTCCCCTCTCACGTGAGGTGGATGCTCCTCATTTAGTGGAGTATAATTCCACACCAAATAAAAATCTTCATGGCGTTGAACTCCATTTAAAAAAAAATCTTTTGGAGTTTAACTCCACAACAAAAAATCTTTTGGAGTTGAACTCCACAATAAAATTCATTTTGGGGAGTTTAACTCCACATTAAATCTTTTTAGGAGTTTAACTCCATTTAAAATTCTTTTGGAGTTCAACTCCACAATAAAATTCCTTTTGGGGTTGAACTCCATTTAAAACTCTTTTGGAGTTTAACTCCACAACAAAAATTCTTTTGGAGTTTAACTCCACAATAAAATTCTTTTTGGGGAGTTTAACTCCACATTAAATCTTTTTAAACTCCACATTAAATCTTTTTAGGAGTTTAACTCCATTTAAAATTCTTTTGGAGCTCAACTCCACAATAAAATTTCTTTTAGAGTTGAACTTCATTTAAAACTCTTTTGGAGTTTAACTCCACAACAAAAATTCTTTTGGAGTTTAACTCCACAATAAAATTCTTTTCGAGGAGTTTAACTCCACATTAAATCTTTTTAGGAGTTTAACCCCATTCAAAAATCTTTTGGAGTTCAACTCCACAATAAAAATATTTTTGGAGTTGAACTCCATATTTAAAATTCTTTTGGAGTTTAACTCCATAAAAAAAAATCTTTTGGAGTTGAACTCCATGTTAAAAAAATGAAAAAAATATTATATAATTAATTTTGGGATCCCCCACGTGTGGGGAAGGCTCCCATCAAGTGGGAGCCCTCCCCTCCCCCTCACGTGAGGGCACGTGAAGGGGAGGGCTCCCATTAAATTGGAGCCCTTTGGCACGTGAGGGGGAAGGCTCCCATCAAGTGGGAGCCCTCCCCTCCCCCTCATGTGAGAGCACGTGAAGGGAAGGGCTCCCATTAAATTGGAGCCCTTTGGCACGTGAGGGGGAGGGCTCCCATTTAATGGGAGCCCTTTGGCCCCCCTCATGTGAGGGGGAGGGCTCCCATTTAATGGGAGCCCTTTGGCCCCCCTCACGTGAGGGGGGAGGCTCCCATTAAATTTTAATGGGAGCCTCTTCCCCCCTCCCCTCACGTGAGTGGGGGAAGCCCCCTACTTTTTTAAATTTTTTTCTTTTTTCTTTCTTCCTTCATTTCTTTTTTTTTTTATTAAAAAAAATAAATAAGTTATAAATGATACTATAAAAAAAAGTTACTCTAAATATTTATTTACTTATTTATTTTTGTTAAATTTTTTTTTTAAAAAGGTATATATATTCTTTTTTTTATTTACAAATAGAACAAAAAAAATGAACACGTCTCCATTGTTATATGTTAAAGAAAACACACACACACATACCAACACATCGTATTGAGTTAGCATGACCGGTTTTACCCGTCAATCGGAGGTTCCCTCGCTCTAAAGGTAAGGGGTAATTAACGACTGCTTAGTCCGCGGCTGCCGGAGATTCGGATCCCCACAATCAATTAACCCCCGTCTATCCTAGGCAGGGGGGAATCTGTAGTACGCCTGACAAGCGCGCGCGTATTCCCATCTCAATGGGGTGACGAAAAATACCCTACATTTACCTTAAATAGGCAAGCACCCATATCTCCAGCTCCCTGAGGCTCAAGAGACTAGTCCCGCTTAAACCTATGTTTACTAGGGTCCTTATTGTAATTTAGTATAATTTGAGGGGGGGGGTTATATAAAAATAATTTTGTATAATTTTCAAAATACATCTCAAGTATTTTATTATCGTCTTTAGAGTTTTCGTGGATGTATATTTTATCAATGTGACATTTCTAGTGAATAAAACCAAGTTTCATAATATATGGTATTTATTTGTAATATTGGAATTGTATGGTATTTTCTTGTAAATGAGATGTTTTTCTTGAATTTTGGAAATGTGGAATATTATAAATATTAAAAATAGATATTTTGATATTAATTACATATATATTTCTTTATTAAAAATATAAGTTTTATTTATAATAGAAATCACATTTGCTAAAGAAAATTGTATTTTAAATCTTTCGAGATCGTATACTCCATGCGGAGGTCTGCATCTCACTCTACTACGCCCAAGGATGTACGATAATCCGCACCATACCGAAGGGGTTCCCCGAAATGGGTTATAGAGGCGCATTTGCAAAGATTTGTTAAAATACACATCTTGTAGAAAAATGTTTTTATAAGTCGGAGGTAGTTATATGTAAAATCGTATTTTTCCCAAATCTATGTTCCCAAGTTCCATTGTTCTATGTTACATATGAGTATTGTGAGGAGGTAGGTCATTACCTCGTGAGTTTTCTAAGGTAATACGGTTTTATAAAGTTCAAGCACGTCAAAATGAAACATAAGGGTATTTTAATGTAAAAGTGGAATAAAACTTGCTACGGTTACAAACTTGTTCTATTATCTTCGTTAATGTTTAATGGTCATGACATAAGCGTTTGGTATTATTGTGTTTAAGAAAAATAGAACTTTTTAAGGAAAACCGAATCGGAAGTCGGATTAACTCCGCTACCGTCGGGTTTTAGTTTTGAATATTTTAAGAATAGAGGAAAGAAGAAGAATTAGGGACTTACGGGTTGATTAGCAAGAGAAGAGGAAGTGGAAGAGATGGGAGTTGCCGGTGCATCGTTTTGTTGTCGGAAACTCCTCGGATTGCCGTCGGAAGTTCGTCGGAGTTTCGCCCTTTGCTGACTCCACTTGCACACACAAAAAGTCTTGGGAATTTTCTTGAGAGTTTGGGCAGGGATTTGTGAGTGAGGAGGGGTGATTTTTGGTGTGGTATTTATAGGAAAAATTAGGGTTTAGGGTAATGAAAGGGTGTATTAAAATTTTGTATTAAAATGGATTAAATGTGTGTTTTAATTTACTCTGTAAATGTGCAGAGAATTTAAATAATACAGGGGTTATGGGGGGAGTTCAAGGGTCGCATAGGTTAAAAAAATTAGGGTTTTGACTGAGTCGGACCGGGGTCGCCGGCCGATTCGCGCGAGTCACCGGCCCGAGTCGGATCGCGTCTCCCTGCCACGTGTCCCCGTCGCATCGTCTTGACTTGTGAACCCGTTTATTTATTCTGTAACTTACCCTATTACGTGTAGTGCACGTGTATACTCTTGGACTTCTAAAAGATTAAAAGAATTTTAAATAAAAATAATGTGTGGCTGATGGGATTTGAACTCTGCTGCTTTGGTTCAGCAGTGCAAGGTCTTACCAATGAGCTACACGCTCCTTCTTGCTGTTCAAAAGTAAATCAAATACTTATAGTCCTCACAAGAAATGTAAATACCCCAAGTATACATTAATTTTCAATCAATTTTATGTACACAAGAATTAGAGTTGTTACAGTCTACCCTCCTTACAAAAATTTCGACCTCAAAATTTACAATTTATTTTAAGGACTAGTTTACAAATAGGTGAGGGTATCTTGCACGCATCTCATCTTCCCTTTCACACGTCGATTCTCCTGGAGTGTTTTTTCTCCACATCAGTCGAGCTAAGTTGACTTCCTTGTTCCGAAGTGACTTCACTTCATGTCCAGGATCTCAACAGGTTGTTGCTCACAAGATAAGTTGGGCTGTATAGTGAGCTCGGAATGATCGAGAATATGGCTGGGGTCACTCACATACCTTCTGAGTTGGGATATGTGAAACACATTGTGCACTCCTTCCAATGAAGGTGGAAGTGCCAAGCGATATGCCACTTCACCGACTCGTTCGAGTATGTCGAATGGTCCAATGTACCTTGGACTAAGCTTACCCCGTCTTCCAAATCGAATCACTCCGCGGTTTGGAGATATCTTCATAAATACATGATCTCCCAGCTGGAACTCCAAATGACGGTTCTTTGCATCAGCCCAGTGCTTCTGTCGATCTTAGGCTATGCGCATTCTTTCCCTGATAGTATGAACCACATCTACAGTTGCTACTATCATCTCAAGTCCAAGAAGTTCCCTATCACCGATGTCGTCCCAACTTAATGGCGATCGTCACTTCCTTCCATAAAGTGCTGCAAAAGGTGCCATTCTGATGCTTGCTTGGTAGCTGTTGTTGTATGAAAACTCCACAAGATGTAGGTGATCTTCCCACGATCCTCCGAAGTCTAACATACACGCTGTGAGCATATCCTCCAAGATCTGAATAGTTCGCTCAGAATGACCATCTGTTTATGGATGATAAGCTGTGCTGAAGTTCAAACTTGTTCCCAAGCTCGCTTACAGACTTCGCCAAAACTGCGATCGAAATCTAGTGTCACGATCGGAGACGATGCAGACTGGTACTCCATGAAGTCTCACAATTTCCTGTATGAGTTCATGGGTATCAGAGATGGTACATTTTGAAGAGTTTAAATCTTAAGTATATTCTTACCTCCATGTACTTTTTTTCTAATGTCTCAGTAGATTGGCCAACTCGAAATGGGATGAAGTGAGCCGACTTCGTGAGTCGATCCATAATGACCCATACCGCATCGTTACCCTTTATGCTGCGAGGAAGTGCAGTCACAAAATCCATCGTGATGTGTTGCCACTTCTATTCTGGGATAGGTAACGGTTGAAGTAATCCAATTGTCCTGTGATGTTCAGCCTTTACTTGCTGACACACTAAGCATTTAGCAACGCTTTTGGCTACTTCACGCTTCATTCCATGCCACCAGTAATTTTGACGTAGATCTTTGTACATCTTTGTACCTCCAGTGTGTACTGATTAGGGAGAGCTGTGAGCTTCCTTCATGAACTCTTCCCTAACAGAACCTTTTGGTACACATAATCTGCAGCCGTATCTCAAAGATCCTTCTTCATGGATGATGAAGTCTGTTCTGAGTCCATTCTGTACTTGTTCTCTGATCTTTTGCAACTTAGCATCACTTTCTTGAGTTGCTTTGATCTGATTGACAATGGTAGATTGAACTTGTAAATTCATCAAGCTTGAAGCGTTACCTGGCATGACTACTTCAATCTCCATCTGATGCAATTCCTGTTGAAGCTTCCACTGAGCGGTGAGATTCATCGATAATGGTTGGCAACTAAGAGCATCGGGTACCACATTCACCTTCCCTGGGTGATATTGCAGGTTGATGTCAAAGTCCGCCATGAGTTCTAACCATCTTCTCTGCCGCATATTAAGCTCCTTCTGAGTAAACACATATTTCAGACTCTTGTGATCTGTGTATATGTTCACTCATTCACCAAGAAGGTAATGGCGCCAAATATTAAGGGCAAAGATAACGGCTGCCAATTCTAAATCATGCGTCGGATAATTGCGCTCATGAATCTTCAGCTGTCTTGAAGCATAAGCCACAACCTTTCCGTGTTGATGTAGAATACATCCTAATCCCTTACCGGATGCATCACAATGCACTTCGAAACCTCCAGATTGGTCTGGTATAACGAGAATAGGCGCTGATGTCAACCTTGACTTGAGTTCTACGAAAGCTTGTTCGCATGCTTCTGACCACACGAATTCTTCATCTTTACGTGTGAGCTTGGTCAGGAGTGTTGCTATCTTCGAAAAGTCTCAATAAACCTTCTGTAATATCCAGCTAGACCCAAGAAACTCCGAATGTCCTTCACTGACTTTAGTGTCGGCCATTCACTTACTGCTGAACTTTCGCTGGATCCATAGAGATTCCTTCGCCTGATACGATATGTCCAAGAAAACCAACTTGATCTAGCCAAAACTCGCACTTGCTGTACTTGGCGTAGAGTTGATGTTGTCGTAGAGTTTCCAGGACAATTCGTAGGTGCTCGGCATGTTCTTTCCGACTCTTTGAATACACCAGGATGTCGTTGATAAAGATGGCAACAAACCTGTCTAAGTACTCCCGGAAAACTTGATTCATCAGGTTCATGAATATTGCTGGTGCGCTGGTCACTCCAAATGGCATCACAAGAAATTCATAATGTCCATAACGAGTTCTGAAAGCCGTTTTGTGGATATCAGATTCCTTGACCTTCACCTGATGATAACTTGAACGAAGATCTAATTTGGAGAAAACACAATATCCACTTAGCTGATCGAATAAATCGTCGATACGCGGTAGCAGATACTTGTTCTTTATCATTACTTCGTTCAAAGCTCTATAATCGATGCACATTCTGTATGAACCTTCCTTCTTTACAAGAAGTACTGGTGATCCCCAACTTGAAGTGTTGGGACGAATCCATCCTTTTGCCAATAATTCATCCAACTGAGTTCGGACTTCCTTCAAACCTTCTAGACTTAGTCGATACGGTGCTTTGATTACTGGTTGTGCTCCTGGTACTAAATCAATGCTGAATTCAAGAGCTCGATTGGGAGGCAAACCTGATATATCGTCAGGAAACACATCTTCGAACTCTCGAACTACCTCTGGCTTTGATCCTTCCTCCGCTTGAATTGCTGCAATCACTGCTTCTTTTAGCTTCGCTTTATAAGTGCTTGGCTCCAGGGTATGGTCTCCACTTTTGAAATAGAAAACCGGATGCTATGGAATCTCGAATACTACCCTCCTTTGACGACAGTCGATGGTAGCATAAAATGTTCCGAGCCAATCCATACCTAGAACCACATCGAAGTTCGGTATGTCTAGCACCTTGAAGTCAGCATAGAATTCTCTGCTGCAGACGACTACTGGACACAAGTTGTATCCCATTGTTTCCATTAGAACGCCATTTCCTGAACTGACATTCCAGCTGGATACAAGCAGTGTGACTGGAATCGCATGAGTTCGGATGAACCATTGCGACATAAAGCAATAAGATGCACCTATATCGAATAGTGCGAGTGCAGGAAGTGAGGCTACTAAGATTGTACCTAAGGTATGTGGGATATGTTTTAGGTATAGGAAAAAGTATGTAGGTAGGTGTTAAGACTGAAAGAAAAGCTTGAGAATAAAGGGTTACCAGTGATGACTTGGCCAATGGCCTCAGCTTCTTCCACGGTCATCGTGGAAGCCTGTCGCCGTGGTACATTCCTCCTGGCCGGAGGAGCATTCCTCTGAACGTTCCTTTGAGCTTGATGAAACTGACGAGGAGGAGGTGCAGACGGTGGTCCTTTAGGTGGTGGAGCAGGGAGAGCGAGTCTTGGAGCAGGTGCTTGGATGCTGAGTGCTGCGGGTAAGTGATTGCTAGCCTGGGTGCAGCATATGAGTTTTGTCTACGAGGACAAGACCCAATATCATGAGTAGCTGAGCCGCAGACTAAACAAAGACGATTTGTACATCGGCAGTCTTTCATCAGATGTCTATCTCTCCTGCAGTAGGTACAAAAGGCTGGGCTGGGCCGGTTGATTGGTACTCCTAGTCTGCTTCACAAAAATGGTGGCCTTGAAGAGGCTCCTCCTGCCATCTGGGTGGCAGGGCACTTAACTCCAGCAGATTGAGATCTGCCTCTCATCTTTACCAATGCCTCATAACGGCGGGCAGCTTTCAGAGCTGATTCATGAGTCGGAAAATCTCCTGTGGCTAGTGCAGCCTGGATCTCCGAATCTAACCCTTGTTGAAATCGACAGGCTCTGATCTCATCCGTCGGTATCAGGTGTGCCGCAAATCGACTTAGTATGGTGAACTCAGCATCGTATTCATCCACTGATTTGGTCCACATCGATCCCTGTTGTAAGTGGATCAACCGTTGTTCCATGTCGAACCTGGCAGTCTCCGGGAAATACTTTGCGTCGAACATGTCGCGGAAAGTCTTCCATTCGATGGGTTAATCAAGATGGCTTTCTTCCGCCTTCCACCAAACTCGTGCATTGTCCGTGAGCTACAGTTTCGCAACACGAACCCAAGCTATCTCTGGCACTTGTGACGCTGCCAGATCATCTTCAATGCTTTGAGCCCATTCCTCGGCTTCTAGAGGGCTCTCTTTTCCTGCAAACTGTCTGGGGTGCAAAGCCCTGAATTGCTTCACCCCAGGTGCTTCTGCCTCTGGTCGGTTCATCAGGATAGCAGTCTGTTGCTGCTGTCCTTCCAGGAGGCTGCGGATTGCCTCAAGCAGAACCGTCTGCTCGTTGATTGGAGCAGCGACGACTGGTGTGAGTGGTAGTGGTGGGGGAGTATTGTTGACATTCGTGCTGGTGTTGTTTGGGGAATCAATAACCTTGAAAGAAAATTAGTGTTAGGACAGATTCAAAGTATATGAAATGATAAGATTCAAGAAGTATGAATTGTAGAGAATATTTTCAGTTGCTGGTTCTTGTGTTATATTGCTTAGGTAGTCCACGCATGCTGAACTACATGGTAGGGTTCCATACAGCTCTGACCTGCATAAGCCACCAACAAAACCTGTCACGCCCCGCTTCCCAGTATACGGGTAGAGGACGCGACAAGGCCGCTACGTATTTACTCTGAAGTAAATACGCTAAGCGTATCTAAGCAATATAAATAAAATGCACAAGAGACAGTGACAAAAGATATAATTGAACATCAACTTTATTTATTAACATTCTTTTACAATACATCTGAAAAGTAAATACATGGAATGAAAAGCAATGCCTAAACAGTGGCATAACAGAAATGGAAAGTACTGAAATCAAATGTCCAAGTAACAAGAGCCCCGGGTCGAAAGCTAGCTGATCCAAGTCCTCGAAGGTGGGCTCGATCTCCTGAAGGTCCGAATCACCTGACGACATTCCAAAGGAAAGAAAGAGAATGTCGTCAGCGAACAAATCGCTCGGTAAGTCCCGTAAATAGACAAGAATGGAATAGACGGAATAGATAGTATATTGTTATAATGTTGTATTTAATGTTAACGCTGTTGTTTGTAGCTTAGTACAGAAGAGGCCAGTGTATACGAGAGGAGTCTCACTAGACCAGAGACTATAATATACGGAGTACAAGGAACCGTTCAGCCACGGTACAACGACAATTGAATTCAGGTTAGGTATCTTTATGGTTGCTGTCTCGTGCCACTTCTAACACCTTCTGTATCAGTCTACGCCTTATAAACCCCGCGATGTCTTGATTGTATTGTTTGTATTGTATATTGAATATATATGTATAACTTGCCGAAACCATGATATCAGTAATGGAACGGATATAATGGATGAATATGTAGATGGAATATATCCATGGTTCGGTTCAGTCAATATAGATTGATTAGATTGAATAGACGGATTCATAGATCCATGTTGTATTGAAGTTTGATACTTGAATCATATTCAAGTCAGATTGATTATATTGAGACTCAGTCTGATTCAGACAATTAGAAAAGAAATTGAATCCTGAATTATATTTTGGTGCTATCGGTAACTGCTGCACATGGATGGCAGGATTTGTGTCTTTTTCAAAGACAAGTACCGTGTTGATAACATCGTTTCTTAAGTTGTCTACCATAAATAGGCAAGCACCCATATCTCCGGCTCCCTGAGGCTCAAGAGACCGGTCCCGCTTAAACCTATGTTTACTAGGGTCCTTATTGTAATTTAGTATAAATTGAGGGGGGTTTTATATAAAAATAATTTTGCATAATTTTCAAAATACACCTCAAGTATTTTATTATCGTATTTAGAGTTTTCATGGATGTATATTTTATCAATGTGACATTTCTAGTGAATAAAACATAGTTTCATAATATATGGTATTTATTTGTAATATTGGAATTGTATGGTATTTTCTTGTAAATGAGATGTTTTTCTTGAATTTTGGAAATGTGGAATATTATAAATATTAAAAATAGATATTTTGATATTAATTACATATATATTTTTTTTATTAAAAATATAAGTTTTATTTATAATAGAAATCACATTTTCTAAAGAAAATTGTATTTTAAATCTTTGGAGATCGTATGCTCCTAGCGGAGGTCCGCATCTCACTCTACTAAGCCCGAGGATGTGCGATAATCCGCAGTATACCGAACGGGTTCCCCGAAATGGGTTGTAGAGGCGCATTTGCAAAGATTTGTTAAAATACACATCTTGTAGAAAAAGGTTTTTATAAGTCGGAAGCAGTTATGTGTAAAATCGTATTTTTCCTAAATTTATGTTCCCAAATTTCATCGTGCTATGTTACATATGAGTGTTGTGAGGAGGTAGGTCATTACCTCGTGAGTTTTCTAAGGTAATACAGTTTTAAAAAGTTCAAGCATGTCAAAATGAAACATAAGGGTATTTTAATGTAAAAGTGGAATAAAACTTGCTACGGTTACAAACTTGTTCTATTATCTTCGTTAATGTTTAATGGTCATGACATAAGAGTTTGGTATTATTGTGTCTAAGAAAAATAGAACTTTTTAAGGAAAACCGAATCAGAAGTCGGATTAACTCTGCTTCCATCGGGTTTTAGTTTTGAATATTTTTATTATAGAGGAAAGAAGAAGAATTAGGGACTTACGGGTTGATTAGCTAGATAAGAAAAAGAGGAAGAGATGGGAGTTGCCGGTGCGTCGTTTTGTCGTCGTAAACTCCTCGGATTGCCGTCGGAAGTTCGTCGGAGCTTCGCCCTTTGCTGACTCCACTTGCACACACAAAAAGTCTTGGGAATTTTCTTGAGAGTTTGGGCAGGGATTTGTGAGTGAGGAGGGGTGATTTTATGTGTGGTATTTATAGGAAAAATTAGGGTTTAGGGTAATGAAAGGGTGTATTAAAATTTTGTATTAAAATGGATTAAATGTGTGTTTTAATTTGCTCTGTAAATGTGCAGGGAGTTTAAATAATACAGGGGTTATGGGGGGAGTTCATGTAGGGTTCCTATGAACGACAGCAAGGTTTCGAGAGGCATCATCTATGCCATTTTCAAAAAATTGCCGTTTTAAAGAACCCTAAACTAGAATCGATAACTAGAGAATCAAACAAAACACAAAGTAAACTACTTTATTTCTAGGTGAAATAGAAATACAACCTTTGTAGATCGGTCCTTCACTTCATAATCTTCTTGTAGTAGTCCCTTCACTGCGTTGATGGAACTCCCGGACTCTTGCATGGCTTCTCAAGTCGAAAGAAACGTTCTTGCTTGAAGTCTTCGAGGCTGAAGATGATCTACGTCGAGGGGATACTAACTCAAGCTACTACTTCACTAATGAGAAATTAGTGAAGCTAACACCCTATACTAAAGTGCAAATATAGTAGAGGATGATGAAGTAGGAAGTGGGCTCATTTTAGTTTTATTTTTCTCACAATATTTTCTTTCTTTTAGAAAACCCTAGCAAGCTCTTTAGCTCAAGGAAGAAGCAGATGAGCTCAAGAGATGAGAATGAACTAATGAGGTGAGAGAAACAACCATGGTTGAGTTTGTATTATGTACTAACTCATGTAGAGACATAACCATAGCTAAATTATAATGGTTAGGTTAATAAATATCTTAAGTAAAACAAAACTAGTGGACTAAGTCAATGCATCCATAAGCTTCATGAAGCTTCATGCATGTGAGCTCATTATCCACTAATTTTGGAATTACTTTAAATACTAAAACCCAACATTATAATTAGTATGGTGTAAGTCTCATACACCCATGTAGTGTGTATCAACAACCATGATACAAAAAGAACACAATTAATATATATCACATATATAATAAGTGTGCATATGTGAGAATAAATAAATGCTTAAGTGAGCTAATATTAGTTAATGTAATCTAGTATATCACATATACATTTATACATTAAATTATCAAATCAACTCTTAATTTAATAATCCGGCTATATCACATATAACCGACTAATATTAAATGTACCAACTTATCGAATCAACACTTGATTCGATAACCCGGCTATATCACATATAACCGATTGATACAAATATCGCGAGAATAGAATACGGTATCACATACTCGCATTATTCTCGGTCCCGCACATATCATATATGTGCTCCTACTTCGTTTTGCCTGAGACAGTAAAACCTCTATGTAGGACTCTAAAGACTCATCAATACGCCGGCAGTAGGTGATGATCACATCAAGCACCCACAAGCCGTCAGCGGTACTAGTTGGACATAACGGCTACCCGGGTATTAAACGATCAGAAGATCAGCAAGCAAGCCCGCTCCAACTCCTGTAAAAGCCTGTCAGTAACACTACCGTACAGTCCGATCTCCTCGTCTGATATGTCGCATATCAAGTCTAGGAGTGGTAAACGTCAGACCCCAATAACCGATAAGTCATGCCGATATGAGGTTCATAACGGGTCGAGAAACTACTGATAACACTTACCAGTAAATCTCTAAATCAGCCCTGGCCAGGGACTTCCCTGTTATGGCCAATCGAGCATAGCGTAACATCAACCCCCAATACCGGGAGAGACGAAATCCCTCCTATCGCTCATTGCCTCCATGTGACTCGGGACTGTACCCAAAAACAACCGTTTTGCACGTCCTCTTGAACGTGGTAAGGTGGAAATCAAAGCACAGTGGGAATCACACAAGACTCTATGACGATCTCGGGTCTACAGACTAACCTGTACCAGTGTCACCAGAGAATTGCCATCTGACGTGAGGTATAATACCATCTGGGAGTTCTCGGCGAGTCCGTCCAGTGTACCAAGTCTCCACTGAGCACCCGTATACCATCTCTGATGTCAAACACCAATGGATATGGGATCATCCATCGCCCATCTCATGGGTCGAGAAGCGTATACGCCAGTCTACTCTGGCATATCGATGCCCTGTCTCGATACACCCACGACTAGGAACATTAAAGGATGAACTTATGGACTACCATGGCCCCACTAGTATGATGTGCATCATAATCCTGGTAGTCAAGTACACATCCTAAGGGCTTTACTAACATGTAGCCATAAGACCCTATCAAGAGACAGGTATACATGTTAAGATAAAGAGCAACCAGATAGCATACTATCATGTCGAGCAAGAAAGTCCTCTCTATATATGTCCAAGCATCCACTATAATATACATCATATGTACAATAATGGCCTCTAGGTTATACATACAACTAACAGTCCAAGGGTCGCATAGGTTAAAAAAAATTAGGGTTTAGACTGAGTCGGACCGGCGGCGGCGGCCGATTCGCGCGAGTCGCCGGCCCGAGTCGGGCCGCGTCTCCTTGCCATGTGTCCCCGTCGCTTCGTCTTGACTCGTGGACCCGTTTGTTTATTCTGTAACTTACCCTATTACGTGTAGTGCACGTATAGACTCTTGGGCTTCTAAAAGATTAAAAGAATTTTAAATAAAAATAATGTGTGGCTGATGGGATTTGAACTCTGGTGCTTTGGTTCAGCAGTGCAAGGTCTTACTAATGAGCTACAAGCTCCTTCTTACTTTTCAAAACTAAATCAAATACTTATAGTACTCACAGGAAATGTAAATACCCCAATTATACATTAACTTTCAATCAATTTTATGTACACAAGAATTGGAGTTGTTACAGTGAGCGGCGGCAAGTCTCCGGCGATAAGAGTGGAGGTTCCTTAGGTTGCTGTTGGTGCAGGGTGGCATCGTGGGTCGTCGGGGTTGTTTGTCATCGAGGATGGAGAGGGAAAGGAGGTGGTGGAGATGAAGGTGGTGACGAGGTGATGAGGCGGTTAGGGGTTGCGACGACAAGGGCTTGGGTTTGGGTTTTCTTCGGGTGGGGAGCAGAGAAAGAAGTAGAGGAGAGAGAGAGGTTGAGGTGTGTGTTTAATATATATAGGTTATAAAATATATGTAATATATGTGTTTAGAGAGAGACAGAGATCGAAGGTTAGAAGAGAGAGAGAGACAGAGAGTTAGAGAGAATATATTTAGTTAGATGTATTAGTTATAATATATATATTATGTAAACTGTTAGTATTAGGTTATATAAAAGAATATTATAATATATATATTCTAGGAATTTATAGCTAATACAAAAATACTCCAAAAAATACTCAGGTCTCTTTTAAAACTCTAGTTTTAAAGTACGAATAATATACGTACAAGCCAAAACCATAATGTGATACCCGGTTAACTAAAATGCATACTCCTAAGAATGAATACACGTAAAATCACATAGTGATCCAAACGAGTCAGTTTTAACAAACAGGAAGTGATCCCTCGAAGTACCACACTAGCCTGGCCGAAAGGTTAAGCAAGAATTGTAAGGGTGTGATTAATCTCGACTAATTCTTCTTTTATGATTTGAAGGAGGATTTGAGAAACAGTGGGAGCCATCCTGTTTAGATAAACTAATAACCAATTTAAATTTGCAAGAGTATAGTGTTTTCTTCTCTCGCTCTTGACTGCAGCGACCAAAATGACTGGGCTTAAGTTACTGCTAGATAAAAATAAATTGACTGGGCCAAACTATAAATATTGGCTAAGGAATATCCAGATAGCTATAACCTATGACAAACTGGGCTACCTCCTTACTACCAAAGACCCCGCCGTCCCAAATCCAGATTCCACCGTCGCGGATGTTGAGATCCGTAAGACATGGGAAATAGATTGTGCGATAGCTAAGTGCCTCGTGCTGGTTTCAATGGATAATGAACACCAGAGACGGCACGAGAAGATGGACTTAGCATCCATCTTCCTCTATGCCAAAGATTTATATGGAGAGCAATCTCGTATCGCAAGATATGAGACCTCGAAAAAATTGTTTCAGGCGAGATTGGCTGTCAGGTCATCTGTAAGGGATCACGTCCTTAAGATGATCAGCTATACTGAAGAGCTCGCATACCTTGGGACCACGTTGGAGAACGAGTTGTATACAGACTTGATTTTACAGTCCCTCCCCTCTACCTACGCCCAGTTTATTTTGAATTTTAATATTCAAGGGAAGGAAATTACACTTCCATAACCCCTCAACATGTTGAGGAGTGCAGAGAGCACCCTAAGGAATACCAGGGAGACACCCACTCTGATTATTGGGAAACCTTCCTCCTCTAGATCGAAGGCGAAATCCAAGAGGAAGAAGAAGAAAGCCCCCACCAAGATGAAAGCCGTTGTTAGTAAGGTAGAGGGAAAGGGCAAAGCAAAAGTTTCGGGGCCGACAGTAGGGAAGGAGGAATGTTTCTATTTTCACAGGAAAGGCCATTGGAAGAAAGACTGCATGGCTTGCAGAGCCAGAAACTAGGATTCGAAGCACGTTGTGGTTTCGGGTTCAGGTGTGTTTATGATTGAAAACTGTCAGTCAATCAACTCTACTTTCTGGGTATTGGATATCGGATCAGGATCTCATATCTGTAATTTATTGCAGGCGTTGAGAAACCGTAGAGCTTTAAAGGCAGGTGATATGACTCTCAGGGTTGCTAACGGAACGAACGTGGATGCTGTATCCGTAGGGGAATATCACCTAGGATTGATAAGTGGAAACACTTTGGTTTTGCGTAATTGTTTTTGTGTACCTAGTTTGACATGTAATATCATCTCTGTATCTTTACTATCTAAAGAAGGTTATGATTTTACATTTGTAAGCGATGTCGTAAACATCCACCTTAATCATAGTTTGATTGGGTCAGGTACACTATACAACGGTATATACGTATTAAATCAATACCATGTTTTCAATGTTTAGAACACACTTAAAAGAAAGTCTCCAGAATTAAATCAAGCTTTCTTATGGCATTGTAGACTGTGCCACATCAATGAAACACGGTTGACGAAGTTACATAAAGAGAAATATTTGGATCCGTTTGAATATATGTATTTTACAACTTATCAATCATGTCTCAAAGGAAAGATGACAAAGACTCTGTTCACTGGACACGGAGTAAGAGCCAGCGAGCTCTTGGGACTCATACACAGCGATGTGTGTGGTCCAATGTCTATATATGCAAAAAGTGGTTATTCCTACTTCATTACTTTTATGGATAATTTCTCAAGGTATGGACATGTATTCTTGATAAAACATAAATCCGAGGCCTTTGAGAAATTCTAAGAATACAAGAATGAAGTGGAAAAATAAACAGGAAAAAGTATTAAGACACTTAGATCTGATCGAGATGATGAATACTTAAGTGTCGAGTTCCTGGATTACGTAAAAGAGAATGGAATTCTCTCTCAGCTTACTCCTCCATACACACCTCAACACAACGGTGTATCGGAAAGACAGAACTACACCCTATTAGATATGGTACGTTCCATGATGAGTAACGCCGAGTTACCGCGATCCTTCTGGGGTTATGCACTGGAATCTGCTGCATATCTTTTGAACAAGGTTCCTACTAAGTCTGTGCCTACCACACCATATGAAATGTGGAGTGGGAAGAAACCCTATCTTAAATATCTTAAGATATGGGTATGTCCAGCTTTTGTCAAAAAGCAGCATGCGTACAAGCTTGAGGCATGCTCAGTACTGTGTAAGTTTGTAGGATACCCAAAGAATTCCAAGGGGGTATCTTTTCTATTACGTGGAGGAAAAAAAGGTCTTTGTTTCTCAGCAAGCCTACTTTTTGGAAACTTAATTTCTTGGAAAAGAAATAAGTGGGAGTGCAATAGAACTGGAAGAAATTCCAGAACCACAAACTATAACTGAAAGAATGGTGGAACCAGAAGTTTCGAAAGAACCGGACGTCTCTACACCACTCCGCAGATCTAGTAGGCAGTCTCATCCGCCCGAGAGATACTATGGATTAATCATAGATGGGGATTGAGAGGATTGCATCATTGACGATGATGAGCCAACCAGTTTCCAACAAGCCATTACGAGCAGACACTCAGTAAAGTGGCTGGATGCAATACGGACCGAAATGGAATCCATGTACACCAACAAAGTATGGACTTTGGACATTGCACTTCAAGGGGTAAAACCCGTAGGCTGCAAATGGATCTTCAGAAAGAAGATTGGTGCAGATGGACAGGTTGAAACCTATAAGGCTAGACTTGTTGCAAAAGGTTTTCGTCAAAGACCTGGTTTGGACTATATTGAAACCTTTTCTCCAGTGGCTATGCTTAATCCATTCGGATCCTACTTGCCATTGCTGCCTTCCAAGATTATGAAATTTGGAAGATGGACATAAATACCGCTTTTCTGAATAGAAAATTGGAAGAGTGTGTTTATATGGATCTGCCATAGGGTTTCATAGAGAGTGGGAGCAGAGGAAGAGTGTGCAATTTGCTTAAGTCCATTTATAGATTAAAGCAGGCATTGCGGAGTTGGAACAGTTTTAATGAGACAGTCAAAGAATTCGACTTTATCAAAAATCCAGATGAACCATGCATTTATAGTAAGATTGTAAGAAGAACTGTGGTATTCCTCGTATTGTATGTGGATGACATTCTTCTGATAGGAAATGATATTCCTATGCTACAATCAGTCAAAGGATTCTTATCACAAAGGTTCTCCATGAAAGATCTGGGTGGTGCCTCCTACATTCTGGGGATCCAGATCTATCGTGATAGATCTAAGAGTATGTTGGGACTTTCACAGTTCAGGTACATCAACACCATACTGAAAAGATTTAGTATGGAAGATTCCAAGCATGGTAATCTACCGGCTTGTCACGGGATCACCTTCTCCAAAGAGATGTCTCCCAAGACTGATTTGGAAAGGGATCGCATGAGTATTATACCCTACGCTTCTGTGGTAGGCTCTATAATGTATGCGATGTTGTGTATCAGACCAGATGTTGCTTATGCATTGAGCATGGTAAGCAGGTATCAGTCAAACCTTGGGGAGAAGCACCAGATAGAAGTTAAGAACATTCTCAAGTACCTGAGAAGGACTAAGGAGATGTTTTTGGTGTACGGCAGTAAAGACCTCTAGATCGAGGCCTTCACTGACTCCATCTTCCAGAGTGACAAGGATGACTCCAACTCCATGTAGGGTTATGTCTTTACCCTCAATGGAGGGGCGGTCTATTGGCAGAGCTCCAAGTAGGACACCATTGCTGACTCGACGATGGAAGCGGAGTATATCGCTGCATGTGACGCCATGAAAGAAGCAGTCTGGATGAAGAAGTTCATTACAGAACTTCTGGTGGTTCCTTCCATTGTTGATCCAATACCTTTGTATTGTGACAACAACGGGGCTATAGCTTTAGCGAAGGAACCTATGTCCCATCAGAAGTCCAGACACATCTTGAGGCGGTATCACCTGATCAGGGAGATCGTAGATCACCAGGAGATCGAGGTGCGGAGAGTAGACACGGAGAACAACACTGCAGATCCACCCACGGAGGCCATCCCTCAGACGCAGTTCGAGAGGCTATTCGAGATCATAGATCTTCGATATGCCAATACATGGCCGTAGTGCAAGTGGGAGATTGTTAGTGATTTATGACATAGAGTCCATTATTGTATAGTACTGAATTCTATATTACATTTTGGAACCTCGGGATATACACAGATATAATAACAGTCTTGCTCAACATGATAGCATGCTATCTGGTTTGATTCTATCTTAATATGTATATATGTTTATTTTAACATATCGCTAATACATATTGATAGAGCCCTTAAGATCTTTACTTGACTACCAGCGTTGTGATGGCAGTCACACTAGTGGGGGCTGAATAGTCTATAAGCACATCCTTATACATGTTCCCAATAATAGGATTATCGAGACAGGGCATCGATACTCCAGAGTAGACTGGTGTATACGCTTCTTATCCCAGTTCGGGAGATGGCCTGTCCCGCAGCCATTGGTATGCGATACCGGAGATAGTATACAGGTGCTCATTGGGTTATGAGTTACACTGGACGGACTCGTGGGGAACTGCTGGTTGGTATTATACCTATCGTTAGTTTGCAGTTCCCGGATGACATGAGTACAGGTTAGTCCGTTGACTTGACATCACTATTCGTCTCGAGTATGTTCCCACTGTACTTAGATAAATACCCTACCACGGCTCAAATGAGTCGTGCAAACAGGTAGTGGTTGGGTGCAGTCCTGAAGCACTTGGAGACAGTAGCGATTAGATAGTATTCGTCTCTCCCGATATTGGGAGTTGGTATCGCGCTGTGTTCGGATAGCCATTACAAAAAGTCCCTGGCCAAGGAAAGCGTGATTTACTGGTAGGTACACCAGTAGTTTCTCAGGGTGTATTGGGCTCTACACCGACACGACTTATTGCTCTATTAGGGGTCTGACAGTTACCACCCCTAGGCCCGATATGCAATACTCTTAGACGAACAGACTAGACTGTACAAAGATTGTCACAGATAGGCTAAGTAGGAGTTCAGATGAGTTTGCTTGTCGGCCTTCTTATCGATAGATACCTGGTAGTCGTTACATACAGCTAGTGCCACTGACGGATTTGTGGTTTAACCCACTGCCAGTGTACCATAGAGTATTTAGAGTCCCACACAGAGGGTTTTCCTAGTTCAGGAGAAACAATGTAGAGGTCGTATGGTTTTACGGCAGGGTTCCGATCATATACATGCACTAGCTGCACGGATGTTGTTCAGACGGATAATACTAGTAGGCTTTGGTTTAAGTCGGATTCTAGTATTATATTATTGGATTACTATTATCTCATTGTATTGGTATTCTTTGGAATACGAATACGGGTATGTATATACGGTGAGGGCATTCTTGTAATTTTACAAGAGATGCTTCTAGAAGGGGCACCTCATTATTTGGATTTATCTATTTTTGCAAATATATTAATGAGGTGGAAAATGGAGATATTTGTGGTATGGTGAAGCATGGCTAATTTCTTTTGTTTATTGGTTTGGGTTTACTGTTGAAGCATGGTGGTTATTTTCTATTGGAAAATAATCCATGCTTCATGTGAGATGAGTATGAGCCATTCTTCACACTAGCCAAAATTTAGCTCATTTGCAACTTTTCTTTCTCTCTCCATTTTTCCTCTCCTTCTTCCTCAAGACCCTAATCCCTCACATGAGTTGTGAACCATAGGGTCCTTTAAGATTAGATAATCCAATTAACACTCTACATCTTCTAAGCTATCTAGTTTAGCGAACTATGTACTTTAGTTATCTCGGTTTAGAGGTTGGAGCTTGAACCACATACTCTCGGGTGGATCTTCTTTGACACGAGGAGACCGACGTTCAAGCGCGATCCGGATCTTCGAGGAGCTCAAGAAGAGGAAGAGAAGAAGACCCGAAGGACAAGTAACAAGGAGGTATAAAACTCTTACCGAGTAGTTAGAACCTCCAAGTAGTATAGCTAGTTAAGGTTTCTGTAAAGATCCTGGAGTTTAGGTCGATGTTGCAAGTCAAGAAAATCGGTTTTTGTAAATTCCGCCTCCCCACAAGTGCGTGGGGTGTACGACATCGACTTACAATCACAAACGAGGCAAACGAGTTAATCCCTACTCGCATCCAAACCGGGTGGCCAGTATGCATTGATTATCGAAAACCCAACGCCGCAACATGGAAGGATCACTTTCTGCTACCATTCATTGACCAAATGCTCGAAAGATTAGCTAGACATGAATTCTACTGTTTTCTGGACGGTTACTCAGGCTACATCCATATTCCCATCGCCGAGAAAGACCAGGACAAAACCACTTTCACTTATCCTTGCGGCATGTTCGCATATCGCCGCATGCCCTTTGGGCTATGCAATGCTCCCGCTACTTTTCTGCGGTGTATGATGGGAATATTCTCTGATATGGTTGATAAATTTCTGGATATATTCATGGATGATTTCTCCATCTTTGGCAATTTTTTTGACGAGTGTCTACAACATCTTGACGATGTTCTTACCCGATGTAAAGATAAAAATCTCACTTTAAACTGGGAGAAATGCCACTTCATGGTGCGCGAAGGTATTGTCTTAGGACATATCATTTCACAAAACGGCATCGTGGTTGACAAAGCAAAGATTGATGTCATTTCGAACCTCCCTCCTCCCAAATGCGTTAGAGATATCAAATTTTTCTTTAGCCATGTCGGTTTCTATAGACGGTTCATCAAGGACTTTAGCAAGATTGCTAGACCCTTAACTCTTCTTCTGGCCAAGGATACCACGTTCAACTTCGACTCGAGCTGTTCGACTGCTTTTGAATCACTGAGAAGCTCACTCACCACTGCTCCCATTCTTTCTTCTCCCGACTGGACGCATCCTTTTGAAATATGTGCGATGCATCCGACTTTGCTATCAGTGTGGTCCTAGGACAGCACATCGATAAGATACCGCACGTAATCTACTACGCGAGCCAAACCTTGAATGACACACAAATGAACTATACGACAACCGAGAAAGAGTTCTTGGTAGTTGTATTCACTTTGGAGAAATTCAGCCCATATCTCATTGACTCCCCAGTCGTTGTCTACACAGATCATTCTGCTCTGAGATATCTTTTTGCGAAAAAGGATGCCAAATCTCGGCTAATATATTGGATCTCTTATTTCAAGAGTTTGACCTTATCATTAAGGACAAAAGAGGATGTGAAAACGTAGTGGCCTCTCATCTTTCACGACTTCCATCTTCGTTGATGCTTCCTCTCCTAATTAATGATGTTTTCCTGATGAACAACTCTTGACGGTATCTTGCGAACCGTGGTTTGCAGATATTGTGAACTATTTGGCGACAGGACTCATACCAAGCGAATGGTCGAGTCAGGACAAACTTAGATTTTTATCCCAAGTAAAATATTTTTACTGTGACGAACCCTACCTGTTCAAGTATTGTCCAGACCAAATCATTCGCTGGTGTGTCCTTGATAATGAGTTCAAGAGTGTGTTGTCGTTTTGCCACGATCAAGCGTGTGGCAGGTATTTTGGCCCAAGAAAGGCAGCTGAGAAATTCTTGCAGTGTGGCTTTTACTGGCCTAAACTTTTCAAAAATGCACATGATTACTGCAAGACTTACTCCCGGTGCCAACATTTGGGCCGGATTTCCAGGAGAAACGAGATGCCTCTCCAACCAATTCTGGCTATTGAGATGTTCGATATTTGAGGGATAGATTTTATGGGCCCGTTTCCCAACTCTTTTGGGAACCTGTATATTCTTTTAGTTGTTGATTATGTCTCCAAATGGGCCGAGCCGGACGAACGACAACAAGGTTGTCGTTAGATTCCTGTTAGAAAACATCTTTTCCCGGTTCGGGCACCTTTACGCTATCATTAGTGACAATGGGACACATTTTTGCAATAGGTCTTTTGAGGCCTTGATGCGGAAATACTCGATTAATCACAAGCAATCCACGCCCGACCACCCCTAAACATATGGGCAAGCCGAAGTTTCAAATCGGCAAATCAAGCAAATATTGGAGAAAACGGTTTTTAGGAATCGTAAAGATTGGTCTTTGAAATTAATCGATGCCCTTTGGGCATTTCGAACTGCGTACAAGACTGATCTTGGAATGTCTCTCTATCGGCTTGTGTACGGAAAGGCTTGCCACCTCCCTGTGGAAATCGAGTATCGTGCATTTTGGGTGATCAAAGAGCTGAACTTCAACCTTGAAGATGCGGGCAGCTATCAGAAGCTACAACTTAACGAATTGAACGAGCTTCGGGATGAGGCTTATGAAAACACGGTTGTTATAAAGAACCGAACGAAGGTGTTTCATGATAAATACCTTATACGCAAAACTTTCACATCTGGACAACAGGTACTTCTTTACGACACCAGACTCCATTTCCATCCCTGTAAGCTTCGATCTTGCTGGAAGGGACCTTTTCTTGTGTAGTGTGTATACCCGCACGACGCAGTGGATTTGGATAATTCGAAGGACAGTTCACTATTCAAAGTGAGCGGACACAGAGTAAAACCGTTCCTTACCGCAGAACCATCATTGAAGCTCCTGATGTTGCAGGAGCCGGTTTACATTGCCTAATCTTTCTCTGCTTACCACCAAACTTCGGTTATCCAGCCATAAACAGTGGAAACACTATTTCAAATAAGTTTGGGGGTATGTATATACCATCTTGTATATATATATATATATGGATATTCTTGTCCGGTGCATATCCATTTTGTTTTGTTCTTCTGACGAGCATCTCGGTCTTATAAATACTCGGTTTTGTGTGTCGGGATATTTCCTGCTTAGTGAAATTCCCCGTTGTAAAAAAAATATAATAAAAGAAAAAAGAGGGCGGGTTCTTTTGTAAATATTGAAGAATATGTGAGAAGAGGAAAATTCATAAAAAAAATTTAAATTTTGGAGGGGTGTTAAAGAAAATAAGGCCCCCTTTTGACGAACCTTTGACTCCCCCTTTGAAAACCTCTCTTTTCTATACTATCCCTAATCTGAGTCTTCAAACCCCATTTCTCCAAAATCTGTAGCAGCAACCAAGAGCACCACCAGCGATCCTCCAAAATGACCGCGGAACCGCCGCCGGCAACTCCCCAGACCGCGCATCCGTCGCTGTTCTTCTACTGCACCCTCTAAAAATTTCAGAGGAGGTTTGAATTTTCGAGAACCGTTAAAATTTTATTTTCTGTTCAAATGGCTCACAGTTTTCAATTTGAGATGGATTTCTCTGAAATGCTCGCCCACAACTTGTATGGTAGTTATTTTTGCGACGCAATCCGGAAACGCGGATGAAATTACTTATTGTACAACCATCCAAACGCATTCGCGCTTCCGGATCTCGTTGATCATTTTTTTGAGACCATGGAGGATGGATGTTTAGCCAATTATGGGTTTATACGCTTGTTTTGAGGGGATCGGGAAATTGTGGTAGATAAGAACATGATTCATGATGTAACCATGATACCCTGTATCCCCGCTCACGACCAACCTCTCTGATTTGATGATTACATGCCATTAATGGGCAATAGTTATTCTAGGAGACCCAAGAAAAGAATTCTTAGACATACGTTGTATGCGAATGTATTAACAGTATGCCGTTGGGCACAAAATAATATCTTTGGTAGTTCGCATAACACCAGTTTTTTCACTCCATCCCCATACATTGTGCACACACTGATGATGAAAAACCCAAGCTATGACATGTACACCGTACTGTTACACTCGATTGGCGCCGGTAAAAGGGCGACCAGTTATCCGTGCCCAATGTTAATGACACAATTGTGTCGCTATTTCCTTTCTGTAGAGGGGTTTGATGCTTTTATGCATATGGGGGGTTCCCATTCGACCCCTGGTTGAGGGTGTGTCCACGTTATATACTAGACTTCACAGGTTATAGTCGTGCTCCAAGCCGGCCGAAGATGTGATGGCAGAGACCCCCAGCTCGAGTTCCACAGCGAGCGATGAGGAGATGACCCCCGCCGAGCAAGCACGCTTGCTGCGACGCACTCATAGGGGGTCGAGAGAGTGTTAGGGATGCTGACGACTTTTGATCAGCGTATTACGAGTCTAGAGCAGGGGATGTCTAACATGCTGGCACGTAGAGAAAGAGTGAGATCGAGGGGTCATGGTGCTGAGACCAGTGGAGCTGGCACGAGTAGTGTTGGTATGAGTGGTACTACTTCTGGTTCTACGAGATGTAGCAGGCAGTAGTGAGGGCACTGCTGTGAGTAAGTTTGGGGGTGGGGTTTATTGTAAATAGCTATCCATGCATTCTGCATCTACACCTTTTTTTGTAAATATTTGTTCTTTTATTTTCATAATTCCTCATCGCATCATGTTTATATTTCTGCATTGTTATCCCTAAAACCCATAAAAATTTGAAACTTAAAAAGAAAAAAAAACATTGCATCATATTTATATTTCTGCATTGCATTGTTATTCCTAAAAATAACCAAAAAAATGTTTTTTTAAAGAAGAAAAGAAGAACCAAAAAATGTGTCAAAGTTGACTATTTAGACTCGAGTTCGACATGAAGGTTGACTAGTTAGAAATAACTAAATCCTATACTTAGTAATTGAAAACCCTAAAAATAACCATCCTTGAAGTATAACCGTGGTAAATATACGTCCTTGCAGTTTGTTTAGAAGTAAGTAATCTTGAGTTCAGTTTTTGAGTTAAGTTGAAACGATGGGAAAGTATTGAAAGCTTTATTGAAGAATAAGTCTAAAAAATAGTTTCTATTCTCAAGTCCAAATTCAGAAAGTATATACCCTACAAACTGCACTTACACACACCTTAAAACTTGGGGTAGTAGAGAATACCTAGAAATACTCTTGTCTGAAAGCCTAGTATGAAAGAAAAAATGGTATTTGTAACTAACCACCAAAAGAGCGTCGTTAAAAATATATCCGGTCTTGGAAAAAAATAGAAAAAATTGTGTATATTACAAGACCTGGAAACTGCTATTTACGCCTTAATAAGCTCACACACTCGGTAATCGGCCGATTAGTGCCTCAGGAAGCAGTAGTAGTCGCATGAAAAGATTGTGAACAAATCTGCCCATCACTAAATAAAAAGAAGTAGTATGAGGTATTAGGGCAAGGGTACTATAGCTTGAATTGAATTCCTAAGTGTAGGGGTGAAATTACACACACGTAGGGGTATATGATCGATATTTGGAGGAAAGATAGGAATGAAGAACATGGCTTATATCTTCCTTAAAGATGATCGAAGTTCCGGATTGGAGACTACGCTTTAGAAGGAAAATTCAAGAGAAACTGAGATCTTTATAAACTGACAAAACGTATAGGATATTAAGTTAAATGAATAGGAGGTGTGAAGAATAAGGAATGGATATTTCTAACATAGAATGATAGAGTTTCTGGCTAAAATGCTGAACTGTAGGATTAGAGTCGACGGCCAACTTGACAGGATTTTATGGGTAGTATCCGCTGAAAACCCTCAGGAGGCGGGTAACCTAGGGGTTTAATGTCTTTTTGCACATGTTAAGTGCAACCGTGATGCCTACAGAAGTGAGCTTTTTGGAAATAAAATGGCTTTTCTCGGGATGAGCAAAAGATAAGTTTGGGGGTATTTGTTCATATCAGAATTTTGCATTTTTATACCACCATTCTTGATCGCATTGCATATAGGTAGGTACTTTTGATCCGTGTTTGCTACATAATTGCAGGTTACAGGTTCTCAGTCCAAAACAATGAAAATTATGAACAGTCACGACAAATTCAGGACAACTGCCAACAACGATAAAATACGGGTTCCACTCACCATTCGTCAAGTGCCGCTTACTAGTTCAGGAGACAAAAGTCAAGTAAGGGCCATTCAACCACAAAGCATGAGAGAGGCAGCACGAGAATCAAGTTGACAATGCGGAGCTCAAGAAAATCAAGACAAAAAGTCCACACATTTTCATCTTTTGGACTGTTGAAAATCTGGGAGTAAAATGGAATGATTCTGCAAATACAGGTGCACTATACAGAAGAAAAAAGCAACACAAGAAAGCCCAAGAAAAATGAAGTTTTAATTCATCAAAACGACCACAGTTCCGCGGCCTAAGGCACCAATTGGCGGCGGAACCGTGGCCACTACATTGCGTCTCGCGCCAAAATTTCAGGGATAGTTTTGACTTTTTGTAAGGGCTCAGAAAAAGACCCTAGAGTTTCACTTCACTGCCTATAAATACTCCAGATCAGAGCCATATAATGTATTCTTTCACTAGTTTTTTGTTAGAATTTAGTGTAACTTCTTCTTCATCTTTTCTCCATTAAAATTGTAGTGAGAGCTTTTGAGTGGATGATAAATGAAAAAGAGTGTTTTTTATATGCATGTCGTGTAATTTGTTAACTAGTTTTCATATATATTGCTTGTTATTTTCTTTGTTAAGTAGTTGTTGGTTTTTTTTGTTCTTTTTGTTCTTCTCTTTTTTTATCCTTGCAACCATGATGCTTAAGAGTGATGCTTGCTTAGGTGAAGTCCTAAGTAGCCAGTTGTAATTTTCTATCTTATTTCTTTCTATCTTCTTTGCTTTATTTTCTTTTATTTTATAATGAGTGAGTAGTTTCACACTTGTTAGGATAAGATAAGGAAAGTTTGAGAGAAGAAAATCTCTCTCACTCTTTACTTTGCCCAACAACTTGATCCGAACTCCCGTCAAGACAACCACAATCTGCTCCCTACGGCACCCTATCCTATTTGATAGCGGTGATACTCTAGTGAGACCGACTGTGGTTGAATTGACCGAAGGTTATGGATAAGAGCCAAGAACGGACGGACAAGGAACTAAGCGTTGGAAAGCCTAGATTATATTCGCAAGTTTCCTTCTTAGTCGTGCTAATCCCCGTTATTGCCGATTACCGTAACATCGATATCAAGAGTGGCAAACGAAAGAAGTGAGCAAATTCTTAACTCAAACTAACCTAATCCTAACCCTAACAAGTTTCTATTAACGTACATATCTAAGCATATAGTTAACTTTGAACAAACTCGGACAATTTGGACTTAACTCGTTAAAACACTAAGAAAAAGATTCACATCTCTCCGACCCATACTCAACCGGCTAGTTACCAAGCAAAACCTTCTTGATTGCGGTAATTAAAACTAGCATAAAAACTTATCAATCACTTCCGGTACTAACTCTGCCATTAATTCTATGGATATAGAGACATTGGAACGTTTCGGATTATTTCAGCAGTTTCAGCCCTCTCGATCTCCGTCATCCTCTAGTGTGACATTTGTTAAGACAGGTAACTATACTAATGACTTATGGATTTCGATGATCCAATTATTTGGTTTTAATGATAGCTTAAATATGAATAGTTCGTTTAGTGTCACTTGCTTATCTTGCTTATCCTATCGATACTAAACTTGTATACACTTGATGTTTAGCTTGCATATCCTATATTTTGTGTATACCGAGTAATATATCAATATCTCATGTTATACTTGTGTTATATTCTTGATATTGATATATTACTCCCATTCATTGTTATGGTTATATTCACAACACACACACACACACACACACACACACACACACATATACATGTTTTCTATAGCTTTCTTGTTGTATATCATGTATATATAGTATATCAATTTGCATTTGATTGATTTCTTGATATTGATATTGAATATACTGTTCATTTCATTTTTGTGATATCGGAACAATGAATGTTTCATATATTACTCCCATTCATTGTTATGGTTTTATTCACAATATGAATATATATACATGTGTTCTATAGCTTGCTTGTCATATATTATGTATAGATATGGTATATCAATATCTCATACATTGCATTTGATTGATTTCTTGATATTTATATTGAATATACTATTCATTTCATGTTTTTGATATCAGGACAAAGAATGTTTTATATACTTGTGTTTAAATATCTTGCATTTTTCATAATACTGTTTATGATATGTTTGGTCGTTTTGAGATTGGATTTCATGATATCTCATGGCATAAACGTACGATGGAGGATAGAGGAAAAAAAGCTTAAACAATATATCTAATGGAGGTTGGAGGAATACGGACAAGAGATTCTCAAATTGACAATTCAAGCTTCGTGAGTTCAAGCTACATAGCCGAGAAAAAAAGTTCAAGAATTCAAGCTACGAATAGCTAGTAAGCTAGAAGCTAAGTCTAAGTTCAAGCGTCAAAGTGAAGTCTGAGATTTGAAGATCAAAATATCAACTTCAAGACGCAAGTGAGTGGAATGGCGTGTTGGAATTTGAAGCGTCAAGTGTCGAATCTAATTGAACATCAATAGACCAATACAAAGTTCAAGCGAAGTGCTAAAGTTTCAAGAGTTCGAGTCGAGATTTCAAGGATTCAAGATTTCGAAGATTTGCATATACCGACATAGGAATCTTTGTAAGTACTCAATTGAATTATGTTTATATCATTTTGAGCTCTTGAACACTCACACACGCATGCATAAAATTTTTACAAATATCGGGTTTTTCGATTTCGAAGTTTTCTATTTTATAACAACCCAATTTTCAGTTTTTGTGCATATCCAGACGTTAGTCCCATTTGCCTTCAGACGTCTATTCTGGGTTTTTTTTTCAAAATATCGGAAATATTTGAAAAATAGGGTTTTTGAACTTCAGACGTCTGTCCATTTGTGCTTCAGACGTCTGTACACTTACTGCCTTTTTATTAAACCCATTTTCTTTAAGTAAAGATATTTCTGCATCTTTTTGAATTTCAGACACTTTTCAAAATGTACTTCAGATGTCTGTCGACAAGACTGGCATCTATTTCTTCGATAAACGTCTCAATGGCAGTCTCAGGATACTTTTTTTTGTTCTTCAGACATCTGTTGGTTTGTACTTTAGACGTCTGTTGTATATAGGTATGAGACCACTCAATCTTTAAGTAAAGATATTTTTATGAAGTTTGATTCACGACAAACATCTGAATAAGGACTAGATAGACGTCTGACAACGATAAAAAATGATAGTTTTGAGCTATAACGACTAGTTTTTCATTGGGATATAAAAAGAGTTTTGGGTTGGTTTTTTAAGCTCTAATCACTCAATATTTTAGTTGCTTCCTAAGTGATCAAGATAGAAAAATCTCATTTCTTATGAGAGTTCAAAAGAGTTTTTGCATTTGCTATCCAAATAACTCTTACACACAATCATGAGCTTCAATTGATTATTCATTCTTTCCAGAGTATTAGTTTAAGTTTGAGAGAAACTTCTTGAGAGTATTATGCTTATTGTAACCCTCTTCTTCTTTTTTTGTGAGGATCCTTGAGTGCAAGGGTGCCTTTGTAAGAGAGAAGAGTGAGAAAAGTTTTTCTTTTTTTGTGTGAGGATCTTTGAGTGCAAGGATGTCTTTGTAAGAGAGGAAAGCTTGTAATCGAGACAATTCACTCGTGTATCGAGTGACATGTTGTTGCGGGTGCTCAACGTGTTTGTCTCATCGAAGACGTGATTAATTGGAACAGGCTCATACGCCTAAAAAGTGGACTAGGCGATCTTCCGAACCATTCTAAAAATCTCTTGTGCCTTGAGTTTGCAATTTTTTTATATATTTATTTTATTACTTGCCATTTATATTTGTATCTAATTGCTTGCAAGTATCCACAGTTTAGAAATTACATGCTTGTTCCCTATTTATTTTATATGCTCATAACTTGATATTGTTGCTTGCTTGTTATTCATTATTTCACAATTGTAGTTTGCTTAGTCTTTTATCATATTGGTATATCATTTGTTAAGCTTTGCAATTGTGTTCTCTATTAGCAAGTGTAGTATAAAATTTTAATTTAGGCATATAGTTAGTATAGTCCTATTCACCCCCCTTAGGACTATTTGTGTTAGCTTCCACATATTTTCATATACTGCTTGTCTATCCTCAGTAGCTCCTACGTCATGAGTGATTGACTTAGGAGTGTCAGATCACATGACTGGGAATTTAGATATATTGTCCAATTTCTCACATATTTCTCACACACCTGTCAAACTAGCTGATGATTTTGTTTCACCTATTAGTGGTATAGATTCAGTGATTTTAAATCCGTCTATGTCTTTGCACTAAGTTTTATATATGCCTCGCTTTCCTTTCAATTTTCTTTTTATTAATCAACTCATAAATCCCTAAATTGTTGTGCTATCTGTTATCCTAACCACTGTGTATTTCAGGAAATGAGAACAAGGATGACGATTGGCACCAGACATGTGTCTGATGGTCTGTATCAGATAAGTAGTTTTTAAAAGTCGGTTGCATGCTTGAGTGATTTTATAGCCTTAGATTTGCATTTTCAATTTGGACACCCATTATTACAGAACCTAAAGAAGTTACATCCAGAAATTTCTATGAGTTATTGTATGAGTCTTGTCAGTTAGGTAAGCACCATCGTGTATCTTACCCTCTTCGAGTCAATAAGAGAATTAGTGCCCCATTTAGTTTAGTTCATTCCGATGTATGGGGACCAAGTTCCGTTGAGTCGTTATTTAGTGTTTGTACTTTGTCACTGTCACACCCCGCTTCCCAAAAAATAGAATACGAGGGGTGACTAGGCCAGCCATGCTCCTACGGTCAAGGAATACTCCCGCCGTAGTCACACTTCGGCTTCTAGCATTACTTGGTAATCAGTAAACAAAGCACTTGAGTAAAGGAAATCACAGCTCACAGCTTTATTACATTAAAATAACGGAGTTCAGGATACATTTATTTGCATGAAAGAAATAACTAACTAAAGAAATAACAGTGTTCTTATAGCAAGCAAAAAGGTGATGGTGTTGATGTCGCGGTCTAAACCTCCGCGATCTCGAATAGCAGGTCCTGCTCCTGAGTTTGGTCCACTCTGTCCTCTGAGCATGCACACTCAGGTCGTCAGGACGACACATATAGCAATAAATATATAGTGTGTGTACTATGTTATTAAACATGAAATGTACGGCAGAATACAGAAACATGCGAATAAGAAATATCAAGTGAATATGAACAATACGGTATATGTATCATATCAGCAATCCACGCAATATGTATGTCATTACCTATTAGTCGCTAAGTCAAATGGAATAAATCGGTGGAAAGGATACTCGTGTTTAACAAGAGTCTCGTGCATTCCCGAGACTACGGTATGCTGTTGCCAGGGACATAACCCTGCAGCCGTATCGCTAGGCCCACGACCTAATATATATATATATATATATATATATATATATATATATATATATATAACATCGAATGATCATCCTCTAAGTCACCGTAGCTCGCTAAATACGAGTTCGATTCCACCTTGATTTCCCCATTTCCCCAAGTCACAATAACTATATGTATAGGACTATTTGTATACAAGCACGCGCCAAATCACGGTCTTATTCACTTTCATGAATCAATCCCTTATCATTGGCGTACTTGATACAACTAATCCAATACTACTCACATTCGACAATGCAAAGTTCTCTAAAATCACTATGAACGTTCTCTTTCACTAAATGTATCACGCTCGGGTAAAATACAAGAATGATGCAACATAGCAAGTCATATATGATATGAAACACAATGTTCCTTATGATTTCAGAAAATTATATTAATTTACACGATCGTATTTAGACAAAATGCTACAAAAGAAGTAAAAAGTAAACTCAAACGGCGATCTAACAAAATTGGTTCCAGGTCAATCGGGTTTCAGGTTGGCGAGATGTGGTCGTTTCATTTTAAGTTTTCAGCGCTGGAAATTCGGTTCTTGAACTGAAAGTCCAAATCGTAACACATTTTCACCCAGTTGGGATCATAATTAAGCAATGCTACAGCTGAGTAATATTTAGATCTATTAATTAGGTTTTCAACGCACTAGACGTATTGACAATATCCGCTGTGTGCTGGAAGATATGCACTGTTCAAGGTCAGGGTATACGTTCTGTCCCTGCTTGGGACTGCAATACATAACGACGATTTAAAAGATAATTAAAATAGCAAACGATGGTAAAAATGAATGAAACCACTGTTAGGAATATGTATGCCCTAGAGGCTATTATTGTATTTTATAGTGAATGCTTGGACATATATATATAGAGGACTTTCTTGCTCGACATGATAGTATGCTATCTGGTTGCTTTTTATCTTAACATGTACACTTGTTTTAGTAGACTGTCTCTTTGATACATGTTGATAAAGACCTTAGGATGTTGGCTTGACTACCAAGACTATGATTCAGATCATACTGGTAGGGCTTGTGTAGTCTATAAGCACATCCTTTAACAGTTCCTAGTCGAGGGGGTATCGAGACAGGGTATCGATATTCCAGAGTAGACTAGTGTGTACGTTTCTTGACCCTATATGGGGCGATGGTTGATCTCATAACCATTGGTGTTTGATATCATTGTACACAGGTGCTCATTAGAGAATGGGTACACCAAACAGGACTCGCCGAGAACTCCTAGATAGTACCATACCTATCGTCAGATAGCAGTTCTCTAGTGACACTTGTACAGGTTAGTCTGTAGACCCGAGATCGTCAAAGTGTCTTGTGTGGTTCCCACTGTGCTTTGATTTCCTCCCTACCATGGCTCAAAGTAGTCATGCGAACAGGTGGATTTTGGGTACAGTCCAGAGTCACATGGAGGCAGTGAGCGATAGGAGGGATTTCGTCTCTCCCGGTATTGGGAATTGATGTTGCGCTATGCTCGATTGGCTATAACAGCAAGTCCCTGTCCAGGGCTGATGAGATTTACTGGTAAGGGTTATCTGTGGTTTCTCGAAAGGTTATAGGCTACTCATCGGCATGACTTATCAAGTAATTGGGGTCTGATGATTCCACCCCCAGATTCGGTATGCGACATATCAGACGAAGAGAACGGACTGTACGGTAAGTGTTGCTATAGGTTTTACAGGAGTTTGGACAAGTTTGCTTGTTGATCTTCTATTCGTTCAATATCTGGATAGCCATTACGTCCAGCTAGAACCGCTGACGGCTTGTGGGTATCTAATGTGATCATTACCTACTGCTAGCGTATTGACAAGTCTTCAGAGTCCTACATAGAGGTTTTCTAGCTCAAGCGAAATGAAGTAGGGCATGTATGGAGATATGTGCGGGAGCTTGAGTAAATACGAGTATGTGATACCGTATTCTAATCTAGCGATATTTGATATCAGTCAGATTATATGTGATATAACCGGATTATTGAATCAAGTGTTGATTCAATGATTTGATTTATGTATATATATTTGATATTGGCCGGTAATATATGATATGACCGGATTATTGAATCAAGTGTTGATTTAATATCTAATATTGAATATTATCCAGTTATATGTGATATAACCGGATAATTGAATCAAGTGTTGATTTAATGTTTTGATACACACACACACACACACATATATATAATATTAGTCGGTTATATATGATATAACCGGATTATTGAATTAAGTGTTGATTCAATTATTTGATTTATGTATATATATTTGATATTGGCCGGTAATATATTAACTTATATATTTGTATTTATTTTTATATATGTGATATATATATCTCTGTGTGTGTGTGTGTGTGTTTAATTTGTATCATGGTTGATGATACATAGAACATAGATGTATGAGAATCACACAAGAGAAAAAGAAAAACGAAATGATTTATATTTTGAAGATGAGACAAGAAAAAGAGAGTGAGTCATTTCTTTGGATTCTTGGAGAAGTATTGAGAAGTCATGACTCATCTCTAATTCTTGTTTTATTCTTAAATATTTAATCATCTCTATCTCATTCTTATCACTTGTGATATGGTTCATTTTATCATCCAATTTCATCTCCTTCTTCTTCTCCTCTCTAGGGTTTTTCTTGAGTTGAGAAAAGAAAAGAGAAAAATATTTCTAGTGGGCAAATCTCCTTCTTCATCAACCTACACTAATCTAGCTTATTAGTTTAGGTTGTTTGCTTCACTAATATCTTGATTAGTGAAGAGTGATCTTGAGTGAGAGAGACTTCAAGGTCGATCATCTTCGGTATCGAAGACAACAAGTAAGCTTGATCTTTTCTTCAAGTGGAGCCTTAAGAGGAGTTCTAAGGACTACTACTACTTGGAGCTTTAGAAGTGAAGGACTATCCTACAAAGGTTGTAAACTCCTATCACTTAGTTTAGAACTTGTTTGTTTACTTTAAAACCCTAATTCTCTAGTTCGATTCTAGGTTAGTATACTTAGCACTCTAGATTTTTTAAAATTGCATACTTGATACTCCTTGAAACCTAGTTGAGGTGCTAAGACATACTTTCAACCACCACAGATAATTAGCTAACGGGATAATATTTGCAACGGTATAGGGTTCCGTATAATATCATTTTCACATAGAGTTATAAGAGCATATTAAAACAGGTGTCGACAAGCAGTACTGCTCTGGACTGCAGTCCAGAGCCGTACTCCCAAACAGTTTTCATCATCGTTTTAAAACAGAAACGAAACATGAATTACAGGGGGTTCTAGGTTGTCGAGTCGGCTTTGATACGAGCCATAGAACAATATATTCTGGTATGTATCTAATTTTATATCAATTTAACACCACGACATGTACAACAAAACCCAGATTTGGCGTCGCCTCTTTGGGGCGATGTTTCGTGACGATATTCTCAACATTTTAAACTTAAATCTCTACACAATATCATTAGTTATAACTAAAATCCCTTAAACACAATATATGAGCATTTTGAAAGAGTATTCATATTGAACACTCGGGGTACATCTACGGGTAATAATCGAAATATCGATTCCATCTATTTGATTCGACTAGGTATCATTTAATTAAATTCTAATTGGTATTGTTACGGATTAGAAGACCGAGTCGGGCTTCCATTCCTCACAATCAATCTACGAGCGTTCGCTAAAGGAATTTGTTTATAAGTTATCGATATATAAATAATAGATACGCACGAGTACAATGTCATTTGTCACGATTACTATTCTATTAACTAATACAATAGAATAAGCAAGTGATTGATTTTCACTTGCCTGGCGACAATCATGACGATAAGTAGCACGAGCAAGGCACGACGCGCAGCAGCAACACGGCAACGACAATCACACGGACACGTCACAGCAACGACAACACACACGGGGATTTGTCCACGGCGGGGCCTTTAGAGGAGGGGATCTCGCATTGGTTGGCGACGAGGCGAAGACGTGGACGAGCACAGGTCATGAGGAGGCGGTTGCGAGGAAGGAGGGGACGTTGGGGCTCGTTTAAAAGGAAGGAGAAAGGAAAGATGAAGAAAGAAAAGAAGAGGAAGAGAAGGAGAGGGGAGACAGATCAGGTTCGGGTTCGAGTTCGAGTTGGGGTGAGGGAAGGGTTAAGGTCGAGTTAGGGAGAGGGTGTGTGGGTTTGGGCTGGGGAGATTAGGGTTTGGGTTAAAAAAATAATAGAAATTGAAAAAAAATGGAAAAAATTTAGATTATGGTTTAAAGAAAAGAATTAGAAGAATCTAAAACGATATATTTAGGAATTTAAATTAGGAATTAAATAGAAAATTTATTGGGACCAAAATTTTAAATACAAGATGCACCATGGAATTAGGGATTTACAGTCACATTTGTTGATGATTTTTCCCATGGAACTTGGTTATATTTAATAAAATCTCGGTTTGAAGTTTTTTCCGTATTCACATATTCTATGCTGAAATTTAAACACAATTTGATGTTTCTGTGAAAATACTCATTACCGATAATATGAAAGAATATCTTTCTTCTGAGTTTCAGAATTTTATATCTGTATCTGGTATTCTTCATGAGTCATCTTGTTTCTATATCCTCCAACAAAACGGTATTGCTAAGCGCAAAATTCGTCATCTGCTAGAAATTTTCCGAACACTACTCATTCATCGACGGGTTCCTCATTGTTTCTGGGGGATGCAGTTCTGCTTATCTCATTAATCGTATGCCATCCTCTATGTTAGATTGTCAAACGCCCTTTTTATCCTATTCCGTAACGACCCTTTGTTTTTGTCCCTCCTCGAATTTTTTGTTGTGTGTTCTTTGTCCATGAACATAGACCTTGTCGAACTAAGTTGGATTCTCGAACCCTTCAGTGTGTCTTTTTAGGATACTCTCGCTTTCAGAAAGAGTATCGCTGTTATCATCCTACCCTTCGCCGTTGCTTTATCTCAGTCGATCTCACCTTTCTTGAGTCGTGGTATTTCTTTCCCGTGAGTCTATCCCTAAATGACACCGGTGATATGGTATTTCTTGAATACCCTGAAATTCTACAGGACAAGACTGTTCCTATTCAAGCATGCAACCTATCTATGGACACTACTACTTCTCCAACGCTTGAGACGTCTTCACCGGACAATGATATTCCTCTGAACCTAACCCCTGTTATACTAACCCCTGAGCCCACTCTTGATCCAATTTTTGAACCCACACCAGCTGCACCTTCTGATCTTGATGTTCCTATCGCGATTCACAAAGCACCTCGTTCCACTGCCAATTCACTTTACCGTTCTGTCTCCTATGCTCATTTGTCTTCTCCTCACAGTGCTTTCGTTTCATTTATGGATAAATATACTATTCCCACGAATGTATCTGAGGCTATTGCACATCTTGGATGGAAACAATCTATGATTGAGGAGATGACTGCTATTCGGTAGAATGATACTTGAGATCTAGTTCCACTTCCACCTGGAAAGTGTGTCGTCGGTTGTCGATGGGTATTCTCTGTCAAGCTCAACTCCGATAGTTCTCTCACTCGGTTAAAGTCTCAGTTAGTAACTAAAGGATATTCTCAGACCTATGGACATGATTTTACTGATACCTTCTCTCCCGTCGCGAAGATGGCTTCTGTACGCCTGTTGGTTTTTTTGGCTGCTACCTTTCATTGGCCCCTGCATTAGCTTGATATCAAGAATACCTTCTTACATGGTATTCTTGAGGAGGATATTTCCAGGATGCAGCCGTCTGGTTTTATTGTTCAGGAGGAGTCATCAAAGGCCCGTAGATTGAAAAGATCTTTGTATAGACTCAAATAATCTCCGAGGGCCTGGTTTGGACGATTTGCAGAAAGTATTATAGGTTTTGGGATGAAGAGAAGTAATGGTTATCACACCGTATACTATAGACATCAGCACGACCGCCAAATCATTCTGGTAGTATATGTAGATGACATTGTTATCACAGGTGATGATGAGCAAGGTATTCGTGATCTTAAAGCGTATGTTCAGAAATAGTTTCAAACTAAAGATCTTGGCCAACTTAAGTACTTCTTAAGGATTGAGATAGCTCGATCTAAAGAGGGAATCCATCTATCAGAGAGAAAATATTCACTGGAAATAATTTCTGAGAATAGAATGTTGGACTGCACACCTCATCACACACCGATAGATCCAAATTCCAAGTTGTTACCAGATCAGGGAACGTTACAGGAGGTTGGTTGGTCAGTTAAACTACCTCACTATAACTCGACAAGATATCTCATATCTAGTTAGTATTGTGAGTCAGTTTCTGAAATCACCACACACAGGCCATTTATATGCAGCTGTTCTCTTAATAATTAAACACAATAATAAAAGCTAAGCTCTGTTAAATCCAATACGGCAGCGCCTCACGTGTTCTCCACGTGAGCGCCAGCGCCGACCTCTTATAGGATTAAATCCTACAGTGGCGCCGCACATGAAGTTCACGTGAGCGCCAATGTGCAAAGCACAGGAGCACATGTTATATATAAGAATTTAATTCTTAAGTGGCGTCCGCGTGCATAACACGTGAGCGCCATTGCCCAAATTAAGAGCAGGTAAAATAAAATTCTACATGGAAATAATTTCCCTAAAAGTTGGGATATTCTCTGTTAAACAGAGTCATTGGATCAAAGATCTAAAGGTAATGATAAATCATCAAATGTTAGAATTAAATTCAATTAGGAGAAAATATCTCCCTAATCTTTCTAAGTGAGAAAGATATTCTCGGTTGGATCAAAGATCCAATAATAGAATTGCTGAGTTCGCTTGGCACCCCGACGGTTTTCGGCACGCATCAAGTATGCAGCTTTAAAAATTTAGGGTGTCGAGCGAGCCCGAACCAAGGATCTAACTAGACAATTAGGGTATTTAAAACATGTAAACAACTTTACACTAAGTGATATAGGAATACAATCTTTATAGACCGGTCCTTCACTTCTAAAGCTCCGTGTAGTGGTCGCTTAGCTCCAAGTGGTGGTCTCTCGGGCTCTTGTTAGGCTCCACCAGGCGAAAGGAACGAGCTTGTTCAAGGATCTTCGAGGCCGAAGATGATCTACGTCGAAGAATCTCTAACTCAAGCTACCTCTTCACTGATTGATGAATTAGTGAAGCAAACAATCTATACTAAATGACTAGTTTGGTATAGATTGATGAAGTAGGAATTTTGCTCACTTTAGAATTAATTTTCTCCTTTTCTTTTTCTTCTCACTTGAAAGCTAGAGAGCAAGGAAGGAGATGAAGAAGAAACTCAAGTGATTAACTATGAACCATGGGTGAGAAAATATCATATATTATATTTGTAGAGACTTAACCATGGTTAAAGATAATGGTTGGGTTAATAAATATCTAGAGTAAAATAAAATTAGTGGACTAAGTCAATGTTTCCACAAGCATCTTAAACCATGGCTTTTTCCACCTAATTTTATTTTTTCCTTAATAATTAAATCCCAAATTTTTTCTTAAGTATGGTATGAGTCTCATACACTCATGTCCAATATATCATCAAACATGACACAAAAATAAATACATTAATATATATCACATATATATTAAAAGTATAAGTAGAAAAGAAATTCTTAAGTGAGCTAATATTAGCTAATATATATTAATATATCAAATATATAATTATGTATTAAATTATTAAATCAACACTTGATTTAATAATCCGGTTATATCATATACAACCGACTAATATCATATAACAAATTATTGAATCAACACTTGATTCAATAATCCGGTTATATCACATATAACCTATATCGCGAGATTAGAATACGGTATCACATACAAGTATCAATCTCGGTCCCGCACATATCACATATGTGCCCTACTTCGTTTCGCATGAACTAGGAAACCGCTGTGTAGGACTCTAAAGACTCGTCAATACCCCAACAGTAGGTGATGATCATATCAGTCACCCAAAAGCCGTCAGCGGTACTAGCTGGACGTAACGGCTACCCAGGTATTGAGCGATCAGAAGATCAACAAGCAAGCTTGTTCATACTCCCATGAATCCAATAAGTAATACTACCGTACAGTTCGGTCTCTTCGTCTGATATGTCGCATATCGAGTCTGGGGGTGGTAAACGTCAGACCCTAATAACTTGATAAGTCATGACAATATGAGGCTCATAACGGGTCGAGAAACTACTGATAACACTTACCAGTAAATCTCTGTATCAGCCCTGGCCAGGGACTTCCTGTTATGGCCAATCGAGCATAGCGCAACATCAACCCCCAATACCGGGAGAGACAAATCCCCTCCTATCGCTCATTACCTCCATGTGACTCGGAACTGTACCTAAAAACCACCGTTTTGCACGCTCTCTTGAACGTGGTAAGGTGGAAATCAAAGCATAGTGGGAATCACACAAGACTCTTTAACGATCTCGGGTCTACAGATTAACCTGTACCAGTGTCACCAAAGAACTGCTATCCGACGTTGGGTATAATACCATCTAGGAGTTCTCGGCGAGTCCTGTTCAGTGTACCCAGTCTCCACTGAGCACCCGTATACAATCTTTGATGTCAAACACCAATGGATATGTGATCATCCATCGCCCATCAAATGGGTCAAGAAACGTATACGCTAGTCTACTCTGGAATATCGATGCCCCGTCTCGATACACCTACGACTAGGAACAATTAAAGGATGAACTTGTGGATCATCCTGGCCCCACTAGTATGATCTGCATCATAATCTTGTTAGTCAAGTACATCCTAAGGGCTTTACCAACATGTGAGAGTAAGACAGTATCACAATACTAGTTTACATGTTAAGATAAAAATTAACCAGATAGCATATTATCATGTCGAGCAAGAAAGTCCTCCCTATATAAGTCCAAGCATCCATTATAATACACAATCATGTATAATAATGGCCTCTAGGGCATACATACAACTAACAAGAATTAAATTTTATTTTGGGAATATATTTCCCCAATCTTTCTAATCAAAGAAAAATTTTGCTCTGTTAAACAGAGCACTCTTGGATTAAAATCCAATGGTGATTAAAAATCACCATTTGACAGAATTAAATTATGTATATGGGAAAATATATACCTAATCTTGTCAAAAATAAGAATAAATATTCTGTAAAACAGAAATTCACTGGATCAAAAATCCAACGGTGGATAAAATCCCCCAAATAATCTTTGAGGCCAATTAAATTAATTGGTATCTCTCAAATAAGAAATCTTCTCAAATTAATTAACAAACTTGCCTCTCCTATATAAAGGACCCGAGACTTTAAGTCTCAAGAGGAGAGAGATAAACAGAGAAGAAAGAAAAAAGGAACCCCCCGTAAAGTTCTGCAAACAAAAAGATAGAAGTTGCAACTGAGAATTGAATTCTCTTTCAAAGAAAATCTACATGTTCTTTCAAACCCTAGGTAAAGAAAAAGTAGAGCTAAAATGTATCTATTTTGCCTAGCATAAAAAAATAAGGGTTCAACCTTTCATAAAAAGAACTCAGTTCTTCCTCTGATCTGAGATTTGCAAAGCAAATCTCCCCACAGGTTGAGAATTTAATTCTCATCGGAAAGATTTTGTTCTTCAATCTCAAAATTTAGGGGAAAAAACTAGATTAAAAGGAAAAAAAGAGAGAGAAGAACCTATGGTTCTAGGAATATAATTTCTCTGCAAGCAGGGTTTAACCCTACATAAAAGAACTTAATATAAAAAGAAACTTAGTTCTCCAATATAAAAAAAAGAAGAAAGAAAATCCCAGGTCTCTAAAAACAAAGATTTTGGTTATCATTAACGGCCAAAATATCGTTAACAGAGATTCGGTCTCTAAAAATAAAAGGACTTGACGCCTCACGTGAAATACACGTGAGCGCCCAAAAGATTCCCTTAAATGGAACTCAGCACCTCACGTGCTTCCCACGTGGGCGCCCAAAACAAAGGAATCAGCGCCTCACGTTGTCACGCCCCATCCCCAATACAGAGAGTATTGTCCGCTCTGGCCGAAACCGCACGGTTTTGTCCTTCGGGGCGAACCGGACCCGACCAGGGGCCACTTCCCACGAGGTCACCCATCCCAGAACTTCCCTGGCTCAAGCACGCTTAACTACGGAGTTCTCAAACTCCTGTAGTGCCGGTTCACTTAAAAGGCGCCTCTGTATTGAAGAGTGGTATCATTCCATTTATAGTACAGATCTGCCCCCTTTCGGAATGTATTCCGAAGAGTCCCCATTGTTCTGCAGTGGGTCCCACAGACTCAAGAGGTGGCACCCACGGATTCAAGAGGTGGCCCCCACCCACTTAATAACATGACACTTGGCGTGGCACTTTGCTCCGTGAGCAAGAACCGGGTCCCGACACACGTGCTTTCCATATGGGCGCTCAAAATAGAAGGCTCGTCGCCTCACGTGAAATACACGTGAGCGTTGAATAAAAATGCAGAAGCACTATAAAGTCAGTCAAAATGACAAAGTGCTTAGCACAGATTGGTCAGCGCCTCACGTGCTTCCCACGTGAGCGCCATACCAAGTGTTTAGTACTCCATATTCAGTCAAAATGACTAAGTGCTTAGAACTGATTGGGCAGCCCTCATATCTCAGCGCCTTATGTGCTCCTTAAGTGCGCGCTATACAAAAGTGCTTAGCACTATATATTCAGTCAAAATGACTAAAGTGATCAACAATGATTGGGCAACGCCCATGATTGGGTGCCTCACATGATACACATGTGAGGGCCAAAGCCCCAAACAAGTGCTTAGCACTTCTGCATAAAAGGAAAAGGTCTGAACAAACAGAACCACAAATAAGTGCTTAGCACTTTTGAATAAAAAAAAGAAAAAAAGAAAAAAAACTGAGCAAACCAAGCCTAAATTGACTAAAAGTCTCTCTGAAATTTCTTGCAGCTGAGCTCAAATGCTCTGTTGTTGGATCTCAACTGAAATTTGATGATCCCTAAAATGTTGCTAAGTTGATCTTAGTCTAAAAATAAGACTAATGTATCCTTAGTTAAAATAAATTAAGCCCAAATGCTTATATATTTAAGTTGATCTTAATCTCAAACTAGATTAACGGTTCTTAAATAAAATAAAATATTTTTTGAACTAAAGGAACATACAACTTAAGTCCAAACCCAAATATAAAATATACGATTTGGACTAATCCGCGCCCTACGGGCGACGACATAAAATAGTCTCCGTATACAATTCACGGGCAATCAAAACAAACAAAATAACATACGACGCGAAGCGAACTACTGCAGAAAGAGAAAGTGGTTATCACAACGCGATAACGTAATTAACTGCAGGGGCTTACACCTGCAAAGAAAAGCGTCCCCACAATAAAAAAAAAACCTCACAAATAAGGGAGAATCTGACAAAATCTGTTACAACGGTCGCATCTATCCAAACCTCCGATATACGGTGTTATAAATCAACTTGGTATTTTCGGAGAGGTGGATGGATATGTCCAAATAGCATCTGCCCCCAAATTTAGGCAAGACGATCTATCCCAGTCCGTATCTGTTTTTGGCGGTAAACAACAGCTATTAGGGTTCTTCAATTTCTGAAGAATTCTCCTGGAAAAGGATTGTTGTATACAGATGGAGGACACAACATAATAGAGGGTTTTTCTGATGCTGACTGGGCATGGTGTCCGATAACTAGAAGATCCACTATAGGGTATTGTGTGTTCGTAGGCAGGAACCTAGTGACATGGAAGAGCAAGAAGCAACGTGTGGTATCATGTTCTAGTGCAGAGTCCGACTACCGTGCTATGGCGGACATCACTTGTGAGAAGGTATGGGTCAAACGATTTCTAAAAGAATTAGGTGTGGCTCAACACAACTTGATGAGGTTATATTGCGACAATCAGGCTGCTATCCATATTGCTTCAGATCTAGAGTTCCTTGAGCGGACCAAACATATCGAAATAGATTGTCATGCGGTTCGAAATAAGGTTGTTGGAACTGAGAGGAGTCTCCAGAGATTGAGACACGACATGTGCGCATATGTCATCCGTTAGTCGATATATTTACTAAATCACTTGCTCGTGATAGGATACAATTTATTTCTAACAAGTTGGGTATGGACGATATATTGTAACACCTATACATATATGGGTTCTCTGTGTCATCTAATATAAGAATTCTATATTCCTACAAATTCCTTGACATTATACATGCATGTTTGGAGATAATTCTTAAGTATATCTCTAAATCAATAAGGTATTTAAGGACTCTCAAAATTATTGAATTAATGGAGAACTAATTAAGAGAGTTTGCTCCAAGCTACCATCTCTCTCATTCATATCTCAGGCATTCATCTTCTTGCATATATACAAAGCAAACATACAATGGATTTGATTTTTTTTTAAATATATATTTGAACATTTTCTGACGGGTATATCCTAGTTCATCAATGTACATAGATTTATATTCGACATTAGCCTGTACATCCATCCTGCTCCCCCTCTTTCCCTTTTGATGGGTTTGGTGTAGCCCATAGTCATAAATTCGAAATTCGGGTATAATTCAGTTAGGTCGAAAATTCGGATTCAGAGAACTATTCGGAAAAAATCGGCAGGTATTCGGGAAAGATTCGGCAAGTGTTCGGGAAATGTTCGGAAAGGATTTCGAGCAAGAAATTAATATATGAGACACTGGGTATTGATTTTGTGAATTATTCGTTGTTTTTTGAATTATTTGCTGTTTTTTCGAATAATTCGGGAATAATTCGTGAATTATTCGGCCCATTCGGTAACGGCGGATATTTAATCGGCTGATAAAAAATTCACGAATTCGCGAATTATGTGACTATGGTGTAGCCTAGCTTACTGCTTATAATTTCATCTTTGTTTAGCCTTGCCGATTTCTCTGCCCTCTCGGTTCATAGGATTCTAGAGGCGTATGTCTTCCATCTTGAAGTTTTACTATTACAATACTCTCCATGGTTCAGGAGAAGATCTATCCAATTGTGTGCACATACATGAATATTAATATAATTTGACAATTTAGACCTACAATACCGCCTGGTGCAATGCATATGGAAAGAAAAATGCATGATAAAAATCTATATGGTAGGGTATAATCTGAATAGCAATAATAGTCAATTTTTACATCGACTTTTCTCGTTGCAAATCGATCACCATTATAAATGATTGGTGGCCCAGGGAGTGTTGGGAATCGTCAAGGACGCAGCGGATGTGACGTGCGTCGGATCACGTCAAGATGTTACCTTCCGTTGATCTGCTGATAGCGGCGATGGACGGCTGAGATTGGATCTGGAGGCTGGCTCCTGAAGCGTGTGGATCTCAATGGGTTTGAAGTTGTTTGGGCCAAGCTACATGCAAAGAAGTCCCGGGATGGTTAAACTACCGAGGACCCTCCGACGGTCAAGTTAGAGAGGATATCCGAGCAGAGTAACGGCTTAGTGGAGTAAAAATGGCTTACTTGAACTGTCTGAAAGAGAGGTTTAAATAGCGGTGGCAACAGGCAGGCGGGCGCGAGAATCACGCCGGCCGTTACGCTCCCGACGTCACGCCCGCGTGATGGGCGGGATCCCGCATTAATGGCGAGACAGGCTCGTTAATGGGGGATCGTGATGGCGTGGAACGTGGGATGTGGCCGGCGGATATCTCACGCATGATGAGATTCGCGGGAGTGAGGCGGTTGCGCCTGTGAGTGGTGCCGTTGGTCGGTCGATGAGACCGAGGAAGATGACCTCGGCGGACAAGCTCGCGGATGAGCGGGAGAGCCGAGGTATCTTGGTTCTGCGGTAGCCCGGAGACGAGCTGAGAGGCCGAGGAGGCCAATTGTGCTGGGGGCTCAGAGGTGAGCCAGCGTTTATTTATGGAACGGGCACAGGAGTGGCCTGGTCGGCCACTGTAGGTCCTTTCTTGTGAGTTTCGGGACACGTCACCAGCCACGTGTCATAATCTGGAAGATCACCGATATCGAGCATCATCATTAGCCCCCCACTCTCGTCCCGACCAGATCATAGGTCGGGTCGCGAGTGGTCTGCCGGGCCACCCGAGGTGAATTTCTTTTTGAAGATATCGTTGGGGCGTGTTCCCGGAAAATCCGTTGTATTTTCTAGATGACGCCAGCGAATCATGGATGAGATCTTGCATTAAAGAGGGTGCGCCGGATCATGCGTACGTTCATCGAAGCAACTGCCCACGTGTCGGGCGCAGGTTGGCTGATGCGACGGGCCGCAGGTTCCCTGCGCCCGATGGGGTGCGGCCAATGTGCGCATGACAGGCGGAGCGATGGTGGCCGTTGAGCGCGAAGAGTCGTTTTGGTGGGAGGTGACTGCCGCCGTTGGATGTGTTACGCCAGCTACTATAAATAGAGGTGGGGTCCACATGAGGACCCATTACTCTTTATAATTTCCTCGTCTTTCGTCTTGTCATATCGGCGTTCTCCTCTTTAGGTCGGGATTCCCGCGTTTTCTCTTCCGATGACTCCTCTTCATGAGATTAGATGTCTTCCTCTGAGGAGTCTATAGATGTAGTTAGGGTAGATTCTCCCTCTTCTCATTCTTCTGCTTCCTCTCCTTCTGAGTCGAGCCGGTTTCTCCCTTTGGCAGGACAAATGGATCGATCCAGGATTCTTGGTGCCCTCGATGCTCCATCCCGGAAGGGGGATGGAGGTGCGGCCGCGCCTCGGGCTTGCCCGCGCCCCGCACCGAATGTGTCCCCAGCGGCGGGGCCATCTGCCTCGACCCGAGCTCCCGATGATTGCCCCGGCGGCTGCTAGAGGCGTCCACGGTTTCCCGAACCCCGGACGAGAGATGCGGGAGAGGATGAAGACGGGGTTCCTATTAAGAGGAAGAGGACGGTCTCTCGCGCGCCACCGACTGAGATTCCTGAGGGGATTCCTGTGCAGGAGGGGGACGTCCGTTTCGTAGTCCCGTCCGGGCTTTCCCTCGCTGCCGGCCTGCTCGCTGGTATGGAAGAGTCGGCCAGGGGCAAGATTCCGCGGGGGACCCTAAGGGCCCAAATGGCTGCTATAGCTCAGGAGGCGGTGCACGTACGTACTCCCTCATGTGTTATTTTGAGCGCCCTTTCTTTAGTTCGAGTGTCTCTAAGTCTTTCTGCAGTTTTTCGTCAGGTCCTTCAGCACTGCGCCCCTTGTTACACGCATGGAGGCCGAAGGAGCTATCCATGTCACGGGGCCGACGGGAGAGTCTTCTTCGGAGGCCGAGGATGTGCGACTTGAGCTGTGTCTGGAGAGGGAGAGGATGGCCGTCCTTGAAGCCCGATCATCCGCCGCTGAGCTCGTCGTCTCGAAGTGCCGGGAGTCCTATCACCGTCTAAGTGAGTCCCACCGAGTCATCGAGGCGAAGTTAATGGAACTGGCCGATCGCTTTGCAGCAATGAAGAGGGTGAGGGATGCTAGCAGGCGGGATGCCGAGGCGGCGCTTCAGGCGGCGGAGGTTGCCGAGATTCGAGCTAGAAAGGCGGTGGCCGATTACAAGGAGTCGGACCAGTTTTACGTCGACCTCGGAGAGGCTTCTACCATTGCGTGACACAAAGCTCTTAATGCCGTCCAGGAGCAGTTTCCGGAGTTTGCCGATGGTGAGCTCCGCGCTCGGGTCCCACTTTCGGTGGTTATGCCTCCGGCTGATGGTGGCGAGGGAGGTGAGGTCTAGGCGGGGCTTGCGGCCTGAACTTTTTGTCTTTTCCTCCTCTCTCTTTTTGTAAGCCTCCGGGAAATTTGGTAAGGCTGGGGAGCCCACAATATCCTTCTAAAGACTTTGGCTTTGTGAATAAATTTTTTTTGCACTGGTATTTGCGCGCGTATTTTCCTTTGTCGGTAAACACTTGTATTTGCACAGTACTGCCTTCGTGTTATGTCGGTTCTTCGTCTAGCGATTACGCGTCGAGTTGAATTTGTTCATTTGCCAAGTGTGCAAAGACCGGCGGGAAGACGGTATCTCCTTGGCCCAGAAGTCGAGGTGGAGATCGCTCAGACGTAGATAGACTGGATGCCTCTAGGTGAGGGCTTTTGTTCTTTAGTCGTGGGAGGCACTGAGAGGCATGCTAAGGATGGGCCGAGCAGGGTAGCTGCTCGGTCGCCTCATGGCGAGGGCTTAGCTCCCTGGTGTTGTGGGGTAGGGAGCTACCAACCAGGGATGACCGAGCAAGGGCGGGTCCGGTTGCCTCTTGGCGAGGGCTTTTGATCCTTAGCGCAGGAGGGGCCGTGAGAGGCCTACTAAGGATGGGCCGAGCGGGGTACCTTCTGGGCGCCTCTTGGCGAGGGCTTTGATCCCTGGCGTTTTGGGGTAGGGAGCTATCAACCAGGGATAACCGAGCAAGGGTGGGCCCGGATGCCTCTTGCGAGGGCTTTTGATCCTTAAGGACGGTCCGGGCAGGGTTGCTGTCCAGTGCCTCTTGGTGAAGGCTTTGATCCCTGGCGTTTTGGGGTAGGGAGCTACCATCCAGGGATAACCGAGCAAGGGCGAGTCCGGTCGCCTCTTGTGAGGGCTTTTGATCATTAGCGCGGGAGGGGCCGTAAGAGGCCTACTAAGGACGGGCCGAGTAGGGTTGCTACCTGGTTCCTCTTGGCCAGGGCTTTGATCCCTGGCGTTTTAGGGTAGGGAGCTACCAGCCAGGGATAACCGAGCAAGGGTGGGCCCGGTTGCCTCTTGTGAGGGCTTTTGATCCTTAAGGACGGGCCGGGCAGGGTTGTTGTCCGGTGCCTCTTGGCGAGGGCTTTGATCCCTAGCGTTTTGGGGTAGGGAGCTACGAGCCAGGGATAACCGAGCAAGGGCGGGCCCGGTTGCCTCTTGCGAGGGCTTTTGATCCTTAGCGTGGGAGGGGCCGTAAGAGGCTTACTAAGGACGGGCCGAGCAGGGTTGGTTCCTGGTGCCTCTTGGCGAGGGCTTTGATCCCTGGCGTTTTGGGGTAGGGATCTACCAGCCAGGGATAACCGAGCAAGGGCGGGCCCGGTTTCCTCTTGCGAGGGCTTTTGATCCTTAAGGACGGGCCGGGCAGGGTTGCTGTCCGGTGCCTCTTGGCGAAGGCTTTGATCCCTGGCGTTTTGGGGTAGGGAGCTACCAGCCAGGGATAACCGAGCAAGGGAGGGCCCGGTTGCCTCTTGCGAGGGCTTTTGATCCTTAGCGCGGGCATGGCAGGATTGCTGTCCGGTGCCTCTTGGCGAAGGCTTTGATCCCTGGCGTTTTGGGGTAGGGAGCTACCATCCAGGGATAACCGAGCAAGGGCGGGACCGGTTTCCTCTTGCGAGGGCTTTTGATCCTTAGCGCAGGAGGGGCCGTAAGAGGCCTACTAAGGACGGGTCGAGCAGGGTTGCTGCCCGGTGCCTCTTGGTGAAGGCTTTGATCCCTGGAGTTTTGTGGTAGGGAGCTACCAGCCAGGGATAACCGAGCAAGGGCGGGCCCGGTTGCTTCTTGCGACGGCTTTTGATCCTTAAGGACGGGCCGAGCAGGGTTGCTATCCGGTGCCTCTTGGTGAGGGATTTGAACCCTGGCGTTTTGGGGTAGGGAGCTACCGGCCAGGGTTAACCGAGCAAGGGTGGGCCCGGTTGCCGCTTGCGAGGGTTTTTGATCCTTAGCGCGGGAGGGGCCGTAAGAGGCCTGCTAAGGATGGACCGAGCAAGGTAGCCGCTCGACTGCCTCTTGGTGAGGGCTTTGATCCCCGGCGTTGTGGGGGTTGGGAACTACCAGCCAGGGATAGCCGAGCAGGGTAGCCGCTCGGCTGCCTCTTGGTGAGGGCTTTGATCCTTGGCGTTGTAGGGTAGGGGACTACCAGCCAGGGATAGCTGAGCAGGGTAGCCGCTCAGCTGCCTCTTGGTGAGGGCTTTGGTCCTTAGCGCGGGAGGGGCCGTAAGAGGCCTACTAAGGACGGGCCGGCCCCCCCGACGTATGAACATCGGGAAGGGTAACAGTCACGGGTGACACGTGCCATGAACGCGTGGAGGAGGCGAAGCGCCGGAGCTGCGTCGTTTCGATTTCGTCGAGAAAGGCTATGTGTCTGCTGCGTGGCGGTGCAGTCGTGGGTGAGCGACTGTTGGACTCCCGGGGGGATGTTCGCTATAAAGCGGAGGGAGCGTTGATCACTCCATCTTTCACACCCAAACGTAAGAATGGAGGACTTACCTTTTACCATCCCCGACATAGTGAGCTTCGAGGACATGTGCCTCTATGATCAGCGTTGCACCGAGGACACGGTGCAGTTAGTGATTGGCCGTATTGAGGATCATTTCGGCCGACTGCTCCCCCGGCGTTCCCTCCTGCTTCAGTTGTTGATGTACTCCATCTGGAGGGCGTCGCCGAGGCTCTACAACCCCTTGTCCGAGCAGCTGAGGGACGATGCGGTCGTTAAGTTAAGGTTTCTGCAGCACTTCGGCCTGATCTCTGCGGGTTGGTGGGACCGCTCGGTGGCGCTCATCCTTGAGTGCTACCAATTAATGCTCGACGCCGACGTTCGCGGGAGGTACCGGGGGCAGGGGTCGGAGGCTGCGAGGGCTCGGTTGGCGGAGATATCCTCGGAGTACCACGAGCAATGTTTCCTGCACCCCCTTCCCCCGCTACTGTAATTTTTATTTTTGGATGTACGACTGAGGATCCCATAGTACCTTTTTGAATAAATAAGACTCTTCTTTTTGCAATGTTTTATTGATCCCTTTATTACATAGACATAAGTTATCAAGAAAGGTTTACATTGCCTTGAAAAGAAGTACACGCTAGTAGATGCTTATTCGTGCAGCTTGAGCCCCTCTAATGTCTGTTGGCCTCTACGCCCGGCATAGGGTACTGAGCTTCGTAGGTACCTGACGTACCCTCCGCTGACACGACCATGATTTGGCCGATTGCCAGCTCACCGGGAGGGGGACGCTGCTCCTGCTCGCGGTCAGCTTGCCGCTTGTCTCGCAAGTACGCTGCGAGGTGTCCCGAATGGATGAGATCCTCGATGTAGTCTCGGATCTGCTTACAGCTTTCCGTGGAGTGGCTCTGCGACCTGTCGAAACCTCCGTAGGGGCCCCGGGTGCGCTTTGAGGCCATGCGCGTGATCGAGGGAAGCTTGAAGAACCCCTCGCCCTTATCCTCCTCTAGCAGTACGGTCTGGGAGACGTTGAGCGGGGTGTACTCTTGAAACTTCGGGGAGTAGGGCTTTGACCGCTCGAGCCTCCTTCTCTCTTCCTTTTCCTTTTTCTTCTGGTCGGTTTGCTCTGCCCCGGGGAGATTTGCGTTCACCTCGGATTTGAGCTAGACCTCACGCTCGGTCCAGGCCTTTACCTTGACCATGGTCTTAGGTTGCGCTAATGCAAAGGAACGCAACCACTCCTTGTGCCTAAGACCAGACCTAAGCGCCGTAATGAGCGTCTCATCCCGGTGCTCTAGGACCTCGAGAAGGGCGTTGTAGAAGCGGGTGATGTATTCTTTGAATGTCTCTTTGTCCCCGCTCTTGATTGTGAAGAGATGGTCGACTGTGCGTTTCTGCCGCCTGTTCCCGAAGAAGTGGCCGAGGAATTGGGTGGCCAGCTCGTCGAAAGTTGAGATCGAGCGTGGCTTGAGTCCTCGGAACCAGTCTCGTCCGGAGCGGATGAGAGTGGCCGGGAAAGCTCGGCATTGGACTGCGTCGGAGTTATCTTGGAAGCTCATTCCCGCGGTGAATGCATCCAAATGGTCCTTCGGGTCATATTTGCCATCGAAGAGGGAGAATTTCGGGGGCTTGTTGCGAGAGGAGACGTGGACGGCGAGCAGCTCCTTGGTGAATGGTTTGGTGAGCGAGTCAGCGGCGTACTTAGCCCCGTCGCTCGAACGGTGACCTTCCCGATGCATACCTTCGATCTTCTTCTCGAGGGCGTCGAGTCGGCCGTAGTATCCCAACGATTCGGCACACTCTGATCTTCGGCCTCTGCTAATGGAGACTTGTGCCTGGCCGCGGCTGCGGTTCCTTCAATGAGGTTCCTTAGATCCCCTGGCGAGGTAGTCTTTGAGCTGCTGTGATGAGCCCCGTCCACGCGACCCCGTCGAGGGAGGGGGTGTCGGTCATGCCTGGTAACAGGTGAGTTGACCGACATCTCCTCGGGAGGGATAGGTGCGCGAAAGATCTCGGGGCGATGCGCCCTGGCGACGTACCTCGGCGTTGAAATATGGGGCGCCCAGCGGGTTGCAGAATGTACTGGCCTGGGGGATTTGCGGTCGTGGGAGGCAGCTAGGCGGTGGTCGCTAGTGCCGACGCGAGGGGAGTCTTCTCTCCCTCTGCAGGGGTCCTGGTCCCGAGTTAGGGGAGCGGCGACCTGGGGAGCTTGCCCTGCCGTTTAGACACGGACGAGCGCGTCCACGACGGACGCGAGTCGATCTATCCGGGCGGCTATGGCGTTGTAGACGCTCGGCGGAGGAGGGAATTCTTCCGCGTCTCCGTTGAGGTGGAGGCGGCGGCTGGTGCTTGGATCGTCGTGATGACCACTCGCCATTTGGTTGAGATCGGAAGATTAACTTTTATTTTTGTGGAATCAAGGATTTCCCACAGACGGCGCCAGCTGACGTAAGTTGGATCACGTCAAGGTGTTACCTTCCGTTGATCTGCTGATGGCGGCGATGGACGGCTGAAATTGGATCTAGAGGCTGGCTCCTGAAGCGTGTGGATCTCAATGGGTTTGAAGTTGTTTAGGTCGAGCTACCTGCAAGGAAGTCCCTGGGTGGTTGTACCACCGAGGACTCTCCGACGGTCAAGTTAGAGAGGAAATCCGAGCAGAGTAACGACTTAGTGGTGTAAAAATGGCTTACTTGAACCGTCTGAAGGAGGGGTTTAAATAGCGGTGGCAGCAGGCGGGCGGGCGCAAGAATCACGCCGGCCGTTACGCTCCCGACGGCACGCCCGCGTGATGGGCGGGGTCCCGCATTAATGGCTAGACAGGCTCGTTAATGGGGGATCGTGATGGCGTGAAACGTGGGATGTGGCCGGCGGATATCTCGCGCATGGCGAGATTCGCGGGAGTGAGGCGGTTGCGCCTGTGAATGGTGCCGTCGGTCGGTCGATGAGACCAAGATGACCTCGGCGGGAGAGCCTGCGGACGAGCGGGAGAGCCGAGGTATCTTGGTTCTGCGGTAGCCCGGAGACGAGCTGAGAGGCCGAGGAGGCCAATTGTGCTGGGGGCTCGGAGGTGAGCCAGCGTTTGTTTGTGGGACGGGCACAGGAGTGGCCTGGTCGGCCACTGTAAGTTATTTCTTATGAGCTTCGGGACACGTCACCAGCCACGTGTAATGATCTTGGAGATCACCGATATCGAGCATCATCAGGATGCGTCGACAACAACCAATCCTTATAGATCTAAACCTAAATCCCTTGAAAACAAATAACAAAAAACTGGAAGCAAACCGTAATAATAAATATCACAAGAGTCTTTGGGTGGGGGCACGAGGAGAACCTTTATTAGAACTTAAGAGAAAGAATAAAACCTTATAGAGAATTACACAAACTCTCTCTTTATGTTCTCCAACGAATTTTTCCTCTCTCTTCAAGTTTTTCTTAGGATAGTCCTAATCCCTTATGAAGCCGTCGTCTTCCTTTAACTTTATGATAAAAAAACTATCATCTTATAAATTTAATCCTAAGATCATATATACAGCTCATATAATTTAAGTTACAATAATATCCCAAATTTACAAAACTGCCGCCCAGAACTGAATTTTCGAGATAAATCTCGAACTGAAAATTCATGCTTATCTCTAAGGCAGATATCTGAACCTTTGAGTGGAAGACGTCTGCGTTTTCTCTGCTTGAGAAGCAGAGCTTTGCCAGACGTCTGAAATTATGTATTCAAACGTCTGTGCCTCAATAGCGCGTCTAGCCAGAGCGATGGCAGACGTCTGAGCTCATCGCATCAGACATCTGCGTCTCTTCTGGAAAATCTGGAATTTATTGCCAGACGTCTGAAGCTCATTGCTCAAGACGTCTGGCCCTTCTCTGAATTTGAGCACGGTCTTGATATACAAGACATCCTTCACAATAATCTCTACCTTGGTTTATTTATCCTTATAGCCATCTTGAATATATGTTTACCTTCGTCTTGTATCCTTTAGGGTTGCCTTAGTTGTTCTCCCCGTTTCCCCTGCTGGCATAATCTTTCTCCAGAATTGCGAAGCTGATGCTGTCACAGTTTTTAACTAGAACTGAGAAACTGAATTGCAACTCTCCTACCGAGGTCTCGTGCCTTTCTCACATTTGAGTACTTGAATGGAAGCCAAGGATGACTTGAAATTCTCCGTAGGAATGACCTTCGTTAGCATGTTTGTAGGATTCACCTTAGTAACGATTTTGATCAAATCGATCTCCTTTTCGGCCCACTCCCTTATCTTGAGATACCGCACGTCGATATGCTTAGTTCGATTGTGATATACTTGATTCTTCACCAAGTGAATAGCGCTTTGACTGTCACAAAATAACGGAACTGACCCCTTATTGAACCCGAACTCACCAACTAGGCTCTTTAACCATAAGACCTCCTTAGATGCTTCCATTACTGCCATGTATTCTGTCTCGGTCATTGAGAGCGCCATGATATCCTGAAGTGTCGACTTCCAACTGATTGGAGATTCTGCAACTGTATATACATAGCCAGTAAGAGATCTTCTCTTGTCCAAATCACTAGCGTAATCCGCATCTACGTATCCTAGTAACTGGCTCAATTTATCTTCTGAATTGTGAAAGAATAAACCGAGATCTTTAGTGCCTTTTAGATACCGAGGTATCAACTTTACAGCTTCCTATTGAAGCTTTCCTGGATTTGACATATACCGGCTAACCAGACTTACCGCAAAGGATATGTCTGGACGTGTGCATACAATAGCGTATATAAGTGATCCCACCGCGCTTGCATATAGTACTCAAGACATCATTTCCTTCTCCTCCACTGTTTTTGGACACTTCTTGGAGGATAGATTGAAATGACCGGCGATAGGGCTGCTCACCTGTCTTGATTTCTTCATGTTGAATCTCTCCAACACCTTCTCAATATATCTGACTTGGGATAGCCACTGCTTTCCAGACTTTCTGTCTCGAATAATATCCAACCCAAGAATCTTCTTTTCTTCACCCAAATCCTTCATGTTAAATTATGCACTCAATGAAGCTTTGAGCGCCTTAATTTCCGTCATACTCTTAGTCGCAATCAACATGTCATCGACATATAGGAGTAGATATATCGACGACCCATCCTTAAGCCGCTTCGAGTACTGATCAGTCGAAAATATTGCATTCTTAACACATCAATTTCCCTACTCTTTCTAATCATCTAAATATGTTTGGTATAAATATAGCACATATTAGCAATCCGTCTGCAAAAAATCAAATAACATGTGTTATATATTATAACCGGCATTATGAGGGAAATTGTGTGTTTATGACTACACGCATGATATTGTATCCTCAACACTTTTTATCGAGATTGTGTGCAGAAAATTCTTCAGGTCAAAGAACTGGAATCGCAAAATTGCCGATAAAATACAGCAAGTTAAAGACTTAAAATCTGGCAGAGATTCAGAAGAGATTAAATGATTCCAGACATCAAAATAACACCCAAAGACTAATACCAAGACACCCCCAGGAAAATGATCCAGAGATCTCCTCAAATGGCCGCGGATCCGCGGCCGATCCAGGCCGATCCGCCGCGGTTCCCAGGCCGAGTTGGCTCGTTGGGGATCCAAACTTCTCCAGAACCTTCCTTGTAACGGCCTAGCTACCTCAAGACGCGCCATTTCCATGTGGCATCTTCTGGAAGGCTCTGCAGAACTACCAAGCTTAGGAGGGAAGATTTATTTGAAATTATAAAATGGGATCTAGATCTAAGTTTTGAGGGGTTCAAGAGTTGTTCATTAATTATACATTGAGCCACAATTTAAATTCAAGTTGAGTGACACAATTTGAGATCAAATCCAAAGAGAAATCAAGATCCATTGAGAAGCAATTCAAGCGAGAAATCAACGATCCTTCATCGCAACGCCGGTCGTCATCAAGAGAAAGAGATCCGCGACGATCCACGTCTCACGGCGATCGAGTCACGCAAAGATCGACGACAAATTCACCTCTTCAAAGGAGCGATCGAGAGCTTAATCTTGTACCTCGAATTAAGGAGTTGTGTAAATTTGAAGAAGATTTAATGAAGGTGATAAATTGTTAATTCTCGTTTTCATTACATTCTTGCATTATGAAATATCTCATTTGTGATTCTTTAATTTTCATGATGTGTGAGTGAAATCTCCGCTTGTGAAAGAATCGAGAGAATCGGTAGATCTAGTGATGATAAAATCCTAATACTAATCTTAAGTCTTATGAGATTTGTGAACTTTAGGAAAAAGAATCATCAATGACCTAATTTGGATCGAGATCACATTCTTGCGAATTTTTTTGCAAATTAGGGATCAAACGATTGATGATTCTCTTTGCTAAAGGCTAGATCCGAATGATGATCAATGAAAAGACAAGAGATAGAGAATGAGAAACCCTAGTTTCTTCAATAGATCCCTAATCTTCATTCATCCCCATCGATTTAGCTACAATTCATCAATAGATAAGATAAGTCATTGTTAGATTCATCATTGCTACTAATTCAATCGAATCCTATAAGCTATTCTTCATAATCTTGATAAATCACATTGACATTGAACGCTTTCTTGATCTTTAATTCTTGAATGTATTTTTGATTTTCTTGAAATGACAACTCAATTAAATCATGAATCTATTTCTTGAATTTTCTTTTATATTTTTATTTTGACTCATCTAAAGCAAGATCGAACAAGTACTCGCATCTCTGTGGACGATCTGTATTCATTGATGAACTTACAATAGACACCGTCAATTGATTGCGGTATAAATTTCTTTGATTGTGATTACTATTCAAAACACAACTTAGACGATCAATCAAATGGCGCCGTTGCCGGGGATGTGTGCTATTTTGTTCGTTTTTGTTATTTGAGTTGAAAAATAATTATTCCATCAGAATTTTTTATCAAAATCGCATCAAGCGCTTAACGATTAGTTGTGAAGTTTTGCGAGGGAATCTGGAATCATTGTAGCAGTGCGATCAAGATTCAGAGAAGTTCTGTAAATTCCAGAGGAGTACAAGAAGCTACAGGAAAATTTTGAAACCCTAACTTCTCCTTCCCACCGCGGATCCGCGGCGAATGGTGTGTTTTTGCGGCGGTTCCGCCGCCGTTTAGGCGATTCAGTGATTCAAGTTTCTGTGGTATACTCTCTGTTCTCTCTTCTTCTCTCTGATCTTATCCAATAACCATTTTTTGCAGGATTCTTTGCAAAATTCGCAGCGCCGCTAAAAGAAAAATTTGTTGTGTGTTTTGATCTTGGTTGTTTGCATATTTTAATACAGAAATTAAGGGGCACGACCAAAATTCAGATTAGGTGGGGAATTCACTACCCTTCCTAAGCCCCGAAAATCACAAAACAAGCATCCGCATCACCCTCATTAACTAAAAAATATCTAGACAAGACTCTAAGGACCGTCGCACTCATTTAGGACAGAAGGAGGTCGTGGGTAATCTATTTCTTATCCGCGTTTCTTTTGTGGTGTCTAAGACAAGTGTGTCTAAGGCAAGTGGTTACTTAATTAAGCCCGCTACTTACGTAGGGAAAAACCTCCCACTTACCTGGCACTTACCTGGCCATAGAAGGGATAAAGAGGCAGTAGAGGATTTATCATGCGATTTGTCTTTTGGAAGTCTAGGAGAGGTCTGGTTACTTGACATAGGTGACCATTAGATCTAGGGTTGTGTGTGCATTTTTTGTGATTTGATTTTTCAAAATCCTTATTTTTCAAAACAAACACCAAATCCATCTTTTCTCTAATTATCACAAACGCTGCCACTTGTGCTAAACCATTAGTGCAAGCTCGGATGGACACGGGATTCTAGTGCCTGTCTTGTCCGCGTTTCCCTAATCGACTCCAAAGTCGGTATTTCTACATTTTATTTTTCCCACCACCCACCACGACCGCAATAGGCGGATATCCATCAAATTTTAATAACACCACGCTGCCACCGCCCGCAGGTGCGCAGAATCCTCCTCGCATTTCTCTCCAAGAGAGATGCTACCCTAAACGTGCTCCTCTCTACTTGTATTTCTATACCACCAGCCAATGGGGATAATTTTGAAATTAAACCTCATTTCATAAAACTTTTACCCAAATTTCACAGGCTCGAGTCTGAAGACGCATACGTTTTTATCACTAAATTCGAAAACGTATGCGCTGTGATGGGTACTTCACAGCTGTCTGTGGATGCTATGCGTTTACGAATTCTCCCATTCACTTTGTACGATTTAGCCGAGAAGTGGCTTTATAACACACCCGCACATTCTATTTCAACATGGGATGAATTCGTTGTAGCATTCCTTAAGAAATTTTATCCCAATCATAAGACCGTCCGTGTTCAGAGTGAAATATTCCAATTTACCCAACTTCCCAATGAACCATTTTGGAAATGCTTTGAACGGTTCAAGAATATCCTTTTACAATGCCCTCATCATGGAATCTCTAGATGTGATCCGTGTCGAGTTATTTATGAGGGTATTGATCTCACGACAAAACAGATGCTTGAAATCATGTGTCATTGTCAATTCCTGTCTAAAGATGATGGTGAAGCTTGGAAATACCTAGAAGATCTTGCTCAAAACACTTTACAATGGGAAAGTATTAGTCAACCAGTGTCTAGGGAAGATATTAATCAGCTCGATATTTCCGTCACAATGAGAGCCGAAATGGCCGCAATACAAAGGAAACTCGACGCTATAGAAAAAAATCTCTTCAGCCTCCCTAAACCAATACACACTTCCCAAAAACGTGTATGGTTGATGTTCAAACTCATCACATTTGACGGAAGAATGTCCTTTGAATGTACCGTTTCAAGGTCAAGAACACACTAATGCTGCATTTCAACAGCAAAGACCTGGAAACGATCCTTCTTCTTCCAATTATAATCAAGGTTGGAGGAATCACCCTGATTTTGCTTGGAACAAATACCAAACTCAAAATACGGTTCTAAATCAAAATAACTTTCATTGGGTCCCTCCAGAACAATAGCAACCACCACAAATGAGTCAGCACCCCTTTCAACCGCAACCTTTACAAAACCCGGCCAACAACTTTGATCTTTCTTCTGCCGGTACCAATAAACCCTCTGCACTCGACTTGTTCATTGCACATTCCATGCAAACGAATGACATTTTAACATCTTCTATCCAGACGTTAGTGCAAAACACTGTCTCCCATGGTGAGAGTATCAAATTGATAGAAGCACAAAATGCACAACTGACTGCAGCAATGAGTGCTAGAGAGAAAGGGAATCTTCCATCTCAACCCTTACCTGATCCTGGGTGTTCACAGTATAATGTGAATGCACTTACCACGTTGAGATCTGGAAGAGTGCTGGATAACCATGTGGGTGAACAAATTGAAACTGATAATGAGAAACCAATTGAAACCCCGGCTTCCACTTCTACTTCCACTCCCACTTCTACTTCTTACCCTATTTCGTCTAGTTTACCTTCTTCTTCCGAGCCTATTCTCCGTTTTTCCCAAGGCTCGAACCCTCTACCCACCTCATCCTTTCCACCCCCACAAACGTCTCCACAAATGTTGGACCCAACACTTGTTGATAAAGCTCTATTTCCAGATAGGTTGAGTTCTAGTAAACCGAATGCACAAATGGAGAAGGTTGTGGAAATGTTTAAGCAAGTTAACATAAATATTCCTCTCCTTGATGCTATCCAACAAGTTCCAGCTTATGCTAAAATCCTTAAGAACTTGTGCACTAGGAAGAGAAAAACTCATGTGCCGAAAAAAGTTTACATGTCGAGTAATGTAAGCACAGCTTTTACACAGCAATTACCCAAGAAACGTAAGGACCCTGGCTGTCCTACAATCTCTATTTCTATTGGGGGTAAAAATATCAATCGTTCTTTACTCAACCTTGGCGCTAGTGTTAACTTGCTTCCATATTCTGTGTATGAGCAATTGGGTATCGGAGAGTTAAAACCATCGCGGTGTACTTTACAGATGACAGATCGACCTATCACCAAACCAAGGGGTATGCTTGATAATGTGTTGATAAAAGTCGGGGAGTTCATTTCCCTGTGGACTTTATTGTTCTAAATACACAGCCTGTAGCGAACCCACGGAACCAAATTCCGGTGATTCTCGGTCGACCCTTTTTGGCTACTTCCAACGCTGTAATCAATTGTCGAAACGGTTCTATGATCCTATCCTTCGGGAATAGGTCAATTGAACTTAACATTTACAAGTTGGGAAGTCAAGCCTCCGAACCCTATGCTCATGTATGTTCTGTCGAATTAATGGATGTCGACAGCAGCGAATTTGAACAGCTTCACGATATTGATCTAGACTCTTTTCATACGTTGTTGTTTGACCCAGCGATGTATTATACACACACGGACCCTTCTTTTGAGTTGTCCGGGTCAACATCTAACGCTTATTCTAAACCTTTCTTGGAGTCTGAGTATCATCCCATTCTTTCCAATGACATTATTCTTCGGGATATCGATGAAAGCTTCATTGATGAACTCGCATTTTTAGCAAACACGGGTGTTGAGATGAATCAACTCCAAAACAAAGAAATTGAACCTCCACCCCTTCTTCTTGACAATCACAAGAATACGAGTAATCCATCATCACAATCATTGAGTCGTCTCTCCAAAACAAGACGCAAACACATTCTATTACACCACTTATCTTTTCCCCACTTCTTCCTGGCTCTATAAAACATGTTCTTCCACCAACTGGTGTGTTTCACTGGTAAAATTTTCAAATGGTTGGTGTTGACTTTCGGTCTTTGCAAAGCTTGGCATTGACCAATAACTTTACCCCCTCTTGTGATTTTCAAAGCTTAACATTGTTTAACTCAAGTTTGGGGGGTATATTTTTGGCTCTTGAAAATAAAAGTTGTCCTCAGAAAGGGTGAGCCAAAAATAAGTTTGGGGGAGGATTTTCATGTTCATATATTATTGCCCCCATTAATAAATTTCCTCCCAAGTCTACATGTTTTTGAGATTTAACAGATGACAACAGTGAGGACACTGTTATAAACAAGTTTGGGGGAGGTTTGTGCTTATTTACGCATCACTTTGCATCATACTTTGCATAAGCACAAAACAAATTTAAAAAATGTGTACATAAATAAGATAATAAAAGATTAGATAGTGAAAAATTATATCCATAAGATTAGAAAAATTTAAGAAAACCTAGAAAGTTAGATGTTTTCTTAAACGAACTAGTAATAAGTAGTTATGAGCCGTTGTCCCAAGGGTTAGTAAGATGAAGGAAGTCACTAATCTGAGGATAAAAATAAGTATGAAAAATAGTTCCTATTCTGGAAGCCAAACATTTGAATGTTGATACCCTACTATACGCACTTACACACGTCTTGAAACTCGGGATAGTAGAGGATACCTTGAAATGCTCTTGTCTAAAAGCCAAAGTACGAAGAAAATAAAATGGAGTATAAAAGATAAAATGGTGAAAATAAAAATGAACACTGGTTTTGTTATCACCAAGGCAGCAATAAAAAAATATAGCGAGGGTGCTTCATCACCTAGTGCTTTAGACCAACTGGTTTGGGAGTCACTGCTAAGCCTTAGGTGTTGCAAAACGAGGAAAATATTAAATACGCCTAATCTGCAAGCACATGAGTAATCGGTCGGTTAGTACCTCAAGAAATATTAACGGTCGCATGAAAAATGTGTGAGCAATCCCATCTAAATATTCATCAATTAAAAAGTACTGAGATAGATGGGCAAGAGTATGATAGCTTGAATTGAATTCTCTGAATGTAGGGATGACTTGTACACACACGTAGGGGTATATTATCAATGTTTGGAAGAAAGGTAGGAATGAAGAATAAAGACGATGTTTTATTGAGGGATGATGTGATTTCTAACATCTTTTCATGACTATTAAGATAGGGCTCATAGCGACCGAAAAGCTAGTGTAGTTGGAAACTCTAATTTTCAAAGTCTTTCTTTTAAAATTCTTATCCTTATATGTAACTTTCGCAGTCTTCCTTTTATTATAGGATTCTGTGGGTGCAATCCGCTGAAAAACCTTAGGAGACAACACTCCTCCTACTAGGGACACCTAGAGGTTTAAAGGCTTGTTGCACGTGCTCAGTGCAATCGTGTTTGCCTACGAAAGTGTGCTAGTCAGTTTTTTCTTTTTCTTAAACTTTCTTCTTCTCTTGTATAAGAGATGTATACTCGAGACGACCAAAATTAAGTTTGGGGGAATTTGATCGGTCGAAAATATTGCATTCTTAACACATCAATTTCCCTACTCTTTCTAATCATCTAAAGTTGTTTGGTATAAATATAGCACATATTAGCAATTCGTCTGCAAAATATCAAATAACATGTGTTATACAGTATAACCGGTATTATGAGGGAAATTGTGTGTTTATTACTACACGCATGATATTGTATCTCTCAACACTTTTTATCGAGATTGTGTGCAGAAAATTCTTCAGGTCAAAGAACTGGAATAGAAAAATTGCCGATAAAATACAGCAAGTCAAAGACTTAAAATCTGGCAGAGATTCAGAAGAGATTAAATGATTCCAGACATCAAAAGAACACCCAAAGTCTAATACCAAGACACCCCAGGAAAATGATCCAGTGGTCTCCTCAAATGGCCGCGGATCCGCAGTCGATCCAGGCCGATCCGCCGCGGTTCCCAGGCCGAGTTGTCTCGTTGGCGATGCAAACTTCTCTAGAACCTTCCTTGTAACGACCTAGCTTCCTCAAGACGCTCCATTTCCATGTGGCATCTTCTGGAAGGCTCTGCAGAACTACCAAGCTTAGAAGGGAAGATTTATTTGAAATTATAAAAGGGGATCTAGATCTAAATTTTGAGGGGTTCAAGAGTTGTTCATTAATTACACATTGAGCCACAATTCAAATTCAAGTTGAGTGACACAATTTGAGATCAAATCCAAAGAGAAATCAAGATCCATTGAGAAGCAATTCAAGCGAGAAATCAACGATCCTTCATCACAACGTCGGTCGTCATCAAGAGCAAGAGATCCGCGATGATCCACGTCTCATGACGATCGAGCCACGCAAAGATCGACGACAAATTCACCTCTTCAAAGGAGCGATTGAGAGCTTAATCTTGTACCTCGAATTAAGGAGTTGTGTAAATTTGAAGAAGATTTAATGAAGGTGATAAATTGTTAATTCTCGTTTTCATTACATTCTTGTATTATGAAATATCTCATTTGTGATTCTTTAATTTTCATGATGTGTGAGTGAAATCTCTGCTTGTGAAAGAATCGAGAGAATCGGTAGATCTAGTGATGATAAATCCTAATACTAATTTTAAGTCTTATGAGATTTGTGAACTTTAGGAAAAATAATCATTAATGACCTAATTTGGATCGAGATCACATTCTTGCGAATTTTGTTGCAAATTAGGGATCAAACGATTGATGATTCTCTTTGCTAAAGGCTAGATCCGAATGATGATCAATGAAAAGACAAGAGATAGAGAAGGAGAAACCCTAGTTTCTTAAATAGATCCCTAATCTTCATTCATCACCATCGATCTAGCTACAATTCATCAATAGATAAGATAAGTCATTGTTAGATTCATCATTGCTACTAATTCAATCGAATCCTACAAGCTATTCTTCATAATCTTGATAAATCACATTGACATTGGACACTTTCTTGATCTTTAATTCTTGAATGTATTTTTGATTTTCTTGAAATGAAAACTCAATTAAATCATGAATCTATTTCTTGAATTTTCTTTTATATTTTCATTTCGACACATCTAAAGCAAGATCGAACAAGTACTCGCATTTCTGTGGACGATCCGTATTCATTGATGAAACTACAATAGACACCGTTAATTGATTGCGGTATAAATTTCTTTGATTGCGATTACTATTCAAAACACAACTTAGACGATCAATCAAGTACACAAAGCTGTCATACTCACATCGAGAGTAGTTGGTCTTCGTCATAAAAAAATCGAAGCGCTTGTACCACTGCCTGTGAGACTGCTTCAACCCATATAGAGGCCGCTTGAGTTCACATACATGATCCTCCTTGCCGGGCTCTAAAAATCCTTCAGATTGCTTCATGAAAATTGTCTCTTCCAACTCCCGATGCAAAAATATCGTTTTCATGTCCATTTGTTCCAACGCAAAATCTTAGTAGCTACCTTTGCCAACAACAATCGAATGGACGTAAGCTTGACTACAGGAGAGAAAATCTCGTTGTAGTCAACCCTCTCCTTCTGAGCAAAACCCTTCGCAACTAGTCGTGCCTTGTATTGCTCATTCTCCTTTTTCCTGAATACCCACTTACAGAAAATACCGCTTTTGCCTTTCAGTGGCTCTGTCAATGTCACGCCCCGCTTCCCGGTGCACAAACAAGGAGACGTGGCAGGTCACGCGACGTATTTACTCATAAGTAAACACGCTAAACGTAAATAAACAATATAATAAAGTACACAAGAAAAATGACAAGAGATGTAATTGAACAACAACTTTTATTTATTAAACATTTCTTTACAATACAACTGAAAATGTAAATACAAGAAAGGAATGTCGTCAGCGAACAATCACTCGGTAAGTCCCAAAGAAAAGTAGAAATAAAATAGACAGATAAGAAAGAATATAACTGTATAATATTTGATTGTTATGTTAACGCAGTTGTTTGTAGCTTGGTACTGAATATTCCAGTGTATACGAGAGGAGTCCAACTTACCCCGTGGACTATGGTATACGGAGCACAAGGAACCGTTAAGCCACAGAACAACGGCAACGAATATTCAGGTTAGGTGTATTAAAGTGACCGTCTCGTGCCACTTCTAACACATTCCGTACCAGTCTACCCCTTTAAAACCCCGTAATGTATTTTGTATTGATGTGTATTGTTTTGTTTAATAGATGTAAGAATTACCGAAATCATGATATCAGTAGTTCATGTAAACGGAAGGGATATAAATGGATAGTCATGTAATCAGAGTATATCCATGGTTCGGTTCAGTCGAGTTATGTTGATATTGATTGTATTCTGGTATAAATGGATTCATGTTGAATTGGAATTGTACTTGAATTGTATTCAAGGATGGATTGATTTCAGATTAGACTGAGACTTTGTCTGACTCAAACACTTTAAAACGAATTGAAGTCCTGAATTAGTTTTGGAGTTATCGGTAACTGCTGCATATGAACGACAGGATTTGTGACTTTTTTCAAGCCAATTACCGTATTGATAACCCTGTTTTTATTTGACTACCTTAAATAGGAAAGCACCCAAATTCTCGGGCTCCCTGAGGCTCAAGAGAACTGGTCCCGCTAAAACCTATATTTACTAGGGTCCTTATTGTAATTTAATATAACTTGAGAGGGTTTTATGAAAAATAGTTTTGATATATTTTCAAAATACACCTTAAGTATTTAATTATCATCTTTAGAGTTTTCATAGATATAAATTTTTAAGAGTGATGAGATAGTCTAGTGGATATAAACCTAACTTGAATAGTATATGGTATTTTTATGTAATTTGACTTATATTGATTCTTGATGGTATTTTCACGAACTTTTGTGATTCTTTTCTTTTGATTAGAAAACATGGAATATATTATATATTTAAAATAGATATTTTGATAATATATATATATATATATATATAATTATTAAAAATAGAAATCACGTTTTCTTAGAAATTGTAATAAAAATTCCATCGAGATCGTATGCACCGTGAGGAGGTCTTCATCTCGCTCTACTAGTCCCGAGAACATGCGATAACCCGCACCATCCCGATCGGGTTTCCTAAAATGGGCTTATTTGCAAGGAATTGATTAAAATAATTTAAAGAATACGGGTTTTGATAGTTTAAGGTATTTTAATGTAAAATTGTATTGTCCCACAAAATATTATTCCAAAATCCATCGTGCTATGTCAAGATGAGTGTTGTGATAAGGTAGGTCATTACCTCATAAAATTTTCTAAAGCTAATATGATCAATATGAAGAAATAATATCGTAGGTAAACTTGGTGGTATTTAACGAAAAAGTGAAATACAAGTTGCAAATCATTTTATTTTGAATTGAAACTTGTTCTAAATGTTGTTTTAGGGTTGTTAAACATGATATAAAGAGATGGTTATTATATGGTTAAGAAAAATTGAGTTTTTAAATAATTTAGAATCGGAAGTCGGATTAACTCCGCTTCCGTCAAGTTTTGAAAAGAGAAGTCTTTTTAATAGAACGGGAGAATGGGAGAAGGGACTTACTGATTGATTTGAGAGAAGAGAGATGGAGAAAGGTTTTGTACGCGTCGTGGAGTCGCGGGGTCGCCGGATTTGTCCCGAGTCGTCGCCAGAACTTGACCTTGAACTAACTCCACTTGTACAACTTTTTGGACTTAGAAAAATTTGAGATTTTTGGCAAAAGATTTCTGAATGAGGAGGGCTATGGTGTAGGGTGGTATTTACAGGAGAAATTAGGGTTTAGGATATTGAAGAATGGAATTAAAATGTATTAAAATTTTGTTTTAAAGCTCATTTTAATTCTCTGTTAATGTGCAGAAAAATCAAACAGAACTAGGGTTAGTGGGGGAGGCCAAGGAGTGCTAGGGTTAAAGAATTGGATAATTTGGTACGGTTGGAACCGGCGGCACCGACCCCAAGAGCAATCTCCCTGGTCCAAAGTAGGGTGTGGGGGATTGGATTCAAGACACGTGTTAGGTTCAGTGCATACAATATTTTCCACATGTTTGGTTTCTGAGGCTTTTCATTTTTACATGTTTTGCGCGTGTAAACTTTTGAGCTTCTAGAAGTTTAAAATAAAAATCAACAAAAATAATATGTGGCTAAGGGGATTCGAACGCAGGGGTTATGTCACAGTAGTGCAAGGCTTTACCAATGAGCTACAAGTTATTTCTTGCGGTTCAAAAGCAAATTAAATATTTATAGCATACAAAGGATTGCAAATACTCCATTTGTACATTAACTTTAAAAAATTTCTGTGTATTAAAAAAGAGTCGTTACAGTCAATCTCCACGTACCATTTTTCGAAGTGACTATATCTTCTTTGTCATCGCAACAATCCATCGATCCCTAACCTCTTGTTCAATGGCCTCCTGATAAGAAATGGGATCTCTGCTTTCAATGACTAAAGCGTATGCGAGCATATCTTCGAAACCGTACATGACTGGTGCCTTATGTGTACATGATGATTGTTGGATATGTATGCCCTAGAGGCCATTATTTTATAGTACATGATTGTTTATTACATGTGGATACTTGGGCTATATATGTACATGACAGTCTAGCTTGATATGATAGTATGTTATCTGGTTTGTCTTTTCCTCAACATGTGAATATGTTCTAATTATATTACATATCTTGAATACATGTTGGTAAAGCCTGTAAGATCTTTGCTTGACCACTAGAATTATGATGGCGATCATACTCGTGGGGTCTAAGTACTCTATAAGCACATCTTTAAATTGTCCCTAGTCGTTGGAGTTTCGAGACAGGGCATCGTTACTCCGGAGTAGACTAGTGTATACGTTTCTTATTCTCGTGAGAGAAGATGGCCTGTCCCATAGCCATTGGTATCCAGCACCATATATAGTATACAGGTGCTCATTAGGTTATGAGTTACACTGGACGGACTTGCCGAGAACTTCTAGATGGTAATATGCCTATTGTTAGATAGCAGTTCTCTGGTTATATAGGTACAGGTTAGTCTTTAGACCTTCCATCGTCATTAGTCTCGAGTGTGTTCCCACTGTACTTAGATTTCTACCCTACCATGGATTTAAAGAGTCGTGCAAACAGGTTTTAGTTGGGTACAGTCCTGAAGCACTTAGGGGCAGTGAGCGATAGAAGGGATTCGTCTTTCCCGGTATAGGGAGTCGATGTCGCGTTGTGTTTGATTGTCCATCATCAAAAGACCTTGGCCAAGTCAGATTAGATTTACTGATAGCGAGATCAGTAGTTTCTCGGGAGGGTGTTGGGCCACATCGACACGACTTATCATGTTATTAGGGGTCTGATATTTTCCACCCCTAGATCCGATATGCGATACTTTCAGAAGAAGAGACGGTACTGTATGGAGATTGTCACTTTTAGGCTCATTAGGGATACAGACGAGTTTGCTTGTCGACCTTCCTTTTGTTCAATATGTGGGCACCCGTTACGTACAGCTAGTGCTGCTGACGAGCTTATGGTTAAACCTATTGCCAACGTATTGCCGAGTCTTTAGAGTCCTACACAGAGGGTTTCCCGGCTCAGGCGAAACGATATAATGTACGTATTTTGATACGTACTTAGCTTCAATTAAATACGTGTTTTTGTACACGTACATTTTGTTAATAGTGGCCGATTTGAAAAATAGCCAGATTATCACATTTGGATAAGATGTGAGCTAGTATTATATATCCTTTTTTGGTATCTCTATTTTCGGTATTTGTATTTTGACAGAATACGGTATTTATACGAATATAGATATTTGTATAAATACGTGTATTTGTGTCTTTGTATAAAAATGGGTATTCGTATTTTATACGAATACGGTATTCATATTATACGAATATGTGTGTATATATTTGTAGCATATACTTGTATTAGTGTATTTATACACACACATATGTATATGTGTACAAATGAGGTGGCTTCTTTTCTCATCTATTCTCTTCATGTATCCTTTAGAATTGTGTGGACTTGTGACTCACACATGTGAGTCATAATTCTATACAAATTCTAAAAGATAATGAAGAGAAAATAAAAAATAAAATGCCATGCTTGCTCTTTTTTTTGGCTTCACTATCACCATTAGCTTTTTCTTCCTTTCTTTCTTGATTTTTAGAAGTGGAGAAAGGAAAAAGAAAACGAAAGAAATACTAGCAAGTTTTGTTCATTAGTTGCTTCACTTAGTTTTTTAGTGTGAAGCTAAAGCCTTTACCAGGGTTCCTTTGGGTGGATCATCTTCAACGAGGAAGACTGACTCCCAATCTTGTTCCCGATGGACCTAGAAGTTAAAGAAGTGAAAAGAATACGAAGGACATGACTACAAAGGTAGTTAACACCTAACCGAGTTGTTAAACTCCTTTTAAGTTTGCTAGTTTAGTGTTTGGATTCGATTCTAAGTCGTAGAAGTTCGTGCCTTGTCTTTAAATTTTTGTTTTGTATTCCGCCTTGACTGCAAGTTAGCGGCACGAGCGTCTATTAACATGGCATCAGAGCCACCCAAACACTTAAACTAATATTAGTCGATGTTAACGTTTCGAAACTAAAAATTTCCGTTTTTTTTCAAAACCCAAAAACCTAGTTTCCGTTCGAATTTTTTTTCTCTGAAATTTTTGTAAACATTTGCAAAGATCTTGTTATGAAATGTAAAAACTTGAGAAGAAAAACGGGAACCTAATTTTTAAACAAAACCGCCCAAAATCATGTTTTGCCTGACCTAGTCGGTTGAAAATTATCTTCAAGTCCTTGATTTTTTCCAGGGGCTTAATCTCATTGAAACTTGGATTTTGGTAATTCTTGTTTTAGCCCAGATTTCATTTGCTGTCATTTTTACTTACGGGCAACACGAAAAGTTTTAAAACTCGAAACTTTTGCATCATTTATATCTTTGTGTTGCAAATGTGTTTGTAAACATCGTCTAATTGCTTTAGGTCGATTAGACGGGGTTGAGAATACTTTCTTGTGTTGTTCTATTGTATATCTTGTGATGGTTTAGCCGGATAGTCGTGGTGGATAGGCCTTCATCGTAGAATTGTTGTATATTTATTTATTCGGCACTAGCGGCCAGATTGTGGTCGCCGTTACTGCTTGATGTATATTGTTTGATTGGAATACGACCGGGTTGAGGTTGACATTACTATTGTATATTCATTCATTCTTGTATTAGCATAACCCACGGAGAAGTGCTCGAGTAGCTGGGTTCTAGAGTGTGTTAGGTGGTTGTCTCATAGTGATGAGTTCGAGTCACCTCGCTCTAGAATTGGCAGGCTATTCTTCGTGCTTGTAGGAGTTTAGGATAGACCCACGGTGGAGTGCTCAAGTTACCAGATTTCATGAAGTGCCGGGTGGCCCACTCATGTCATTGAGTGATGGTTGCCTCACTTCTAGAATTGACGGGTAGCTTGCCGCGCTCATAGGGGTCTTTATTTTAGGTGATGTTCGAGCTATCCACACGACTGGGGAACATTGATTTTCGTTTACGGTTCAAACAAAATACGAGGCTTCTGGTTTATCCACTATTCTATTTTGATTATTGCATGTCTGTGATGATGATATATATATAAATGTTGTATATGTTTTGCACCCGCACTAGCCCTGCCCATGCACTGCTGTAAGTTAAGTAACCTTACGGTGAAGTCCCCGAGCCCCGTGGCGAATGCGGGTGGCATATACGTATATTCTATTTTGATTTTTTCTATGATGCATAAGAACTTAATTGATGGGACCACATTAATTCTAATTAATGCAAGAAAATAAACCTAATAGATATTGTTGGAATCAAATTTCAAAACCACTCGGTTCTTTTCAAAACTACTCAGTTTTTTACAAAACCAAAAGTTTTCAAAATTGAGCTTGAACCACTCGTTTCGAAATCACAAGATTCCTTCAACGAAATCAAGTTCATTACGTTAAAGGTTTTTTGCCAAAAACCAGTCGTAGCTCTTCGTCGTTTCCTTCGAGTAATGCTTCGTATTCGTACTGCGTATATTGGCATTGTCAATACGTAGTGATTGGTAGCTGAGTATTGCTTGTTTGTTACTTTATTTCCAATTATTTAGGACAATCGCATAGCTGTGTTGGCATTGTCAAGGGTTATACGGGTGGGTCTAAGTTAATCATGAAAATGACGGGCCGAACTTGACTAGCAGTTTATAATATGTTGGCATTGTCAAGGTCATAAAGTCGTTAGGGAAAAAACAACATCGGGAGTTTCAAATATATAGAAAACTTGCTAGTGTTGCATACCTTCTGGAATATGGTAACTAGAGTGGCTTCCATCTAGGTTATCACGTGATGATAGTTGGGTCTCGATCCCACTGATGAGTAGGATTACTCCGGGGAGATTTTCACTTCACAATTAGCTAACCCATTAGGTGTCTAGAAAGGTGTTAATGGGGTTATGCCTCTGCGGAAACATGGCTATTTAATTAGGTCCGTGCGAAAGTACGGGGAGCCTCCCTCGGAGTACTAACACTTGCCTGGCTGAATGGTTAGCGAACTTGTGGAGCGTACATGATCCCGATCAGTTCTCCTTTTAAGATTTGAAGGAGAATTCAAGAAAACAGTGGGAGTCATCCTGTTTAGATAAACTAATAACCAATCTAAACTTGCAAGAGCATACGCTGGGTGTTTCTTTTCTCTCTCCTAATTGCAGCTACCATGTCACACCTTTATCAAGCTAATAAAATGTATGACTTGACCGACCCGAATTCTTATTTAGGGCCGGGGAACGTCGGTTCGGCTCTGACTTGTGACACTTGTCATGGGCATGAGCAAGGGAAAGAGGATTACATGAATTCCTTGATGACCACAGTGAAGAAGAAGTATACTATTGCGTCTCATTCAGGTGTTCTTGTTATTGAGAACTATTTTTCGGTCAGTCCTATCTCCTGGGTACTAGATACCGGATCATGATCTCATATCTGTAATTTATTACAGGGACTAAGAAAAAGTAGGATGGTTGGACCTGGTGATATATCCCTCAGAGTAGGGAACAGAGCATAAGTTGAGGCTGCTGGCGTCGGTGAATATCACCTAGTATTGCCAAGCGGTAATATTATGATTTTGAACAATTGCTACTATGTACCTTCCATGCTTTGTAATATCATATCAGTTTCTTTACTTGACGAAGATGGATAAAAGTTTGTTCTAGATAGAAATATGATGAACATTTATCTTAATCAGGTATTGGTTGCAGAAGGCACACTGTGTAATGATATCTATGTTCTAAATCAAAACACAGTTCTTAATGTACAAAACACACGCAAGAGGATGAGTTCAGATACGAACGAAAGCTACTTGTGGTATTGTAGACTTAGTTCTATCGGTGAGAAAAAACTAAGTAAGTTACATAAGGATGGATATCTAAATCCGTTCGAATTTTCATCCTATAAAACTTGTCGGTCTTGTCTCAAAGGAAAGATGACCAAATCTCCATTCACCGGATACGGAGAAAGAGTAACAGAGCTCTTGGGACTCATACACAGTGATATATGTGGTCCAATGCCTACACATGCAAGGGGTAGATTCTCCTACTTCATTACAGTCATTGACGATTTCTCTGGGTTCGGATATGTCTATCATTTAAAACACAAATATAAAAATTTTAAGAAATTCAAAGAATATAAAAACGAAGTAGAGAACCGGATTGACAAAAGTATCAAGATCCTTCTACCTGATAGAAAAGGGGAGTACTTAAGCACGAAATTCCTCAACTACTTAAAAGAGAATGGTATTCTCTCTTAGCTTACTTCTCCGTATACACCACAGTACAACAGTGTATCGAAGCGAAGGAATCGTACCCTTTTGGATATGGTTTGCTAATACCGGGTTGCATTTTTCATTCTGAGGATATGCGCTGGAAACAGCCCCATACCTATTGAGTTAGGTTCCATCCAAATCTGTGTCTAAGGCTCTAAATGAAATATGGAGTGGCAAAAAACCATATCTTGAACGTATGAAGATATGGGTGTTCATAGCCGGAAGACGAACCAAGACATTGGGACGTCTGGCCTGAATTCTGGGGGCATATGCTATTTGGATTTATCCGTCCACCTCTCCGAAGATGCCAAGTTGATTTATGGCACCGTATATCGTAGGTTTGGATGGTTGCGGCCGTTGTAGCAGACTTTATCAGATCCCCCCTCGTTTGTGAGGGTTTTTTGATTGTGGGGACGCTTTTCCCTGCAGGCGCAAGCCTCTGCAGTTAATTACGTTACCGCATCGCGATAACCACATTCTCCTGCTGCAGAAGTTCACTTCGTGTCATGTGTGTTTTTGTTTGTTTTGGTTGCCCGTGGATTGTATACGGAGACTAATTTATGTCGTCGCCCATAGGGCGTGGATTAGTCCAAATCCGTATATTTTTATATTTAGGTTTAGGTTGATTTAAAGGTCGTTAATCTGGTTTGAGATTAAGATCGACTCAAAACGTATGAGCGTTCGGGCTCAATTATTTTAGTTTGAAGACATCGCGGTCCATTATCGCCATGTTTGAGGCGAGGTGTTAGTTTAAGGACGTTTCGGTCCTTTATCGCCGTATTTGGGGGCGAATATTAGTGTAAGGGCATTTCGGTCCCTTATCCATCTTGCGCGCACGTGTATTTGTTACGTGACGAAGTGAACAATGGTGATATGGAATTTGCCCAATTTGGGGCACGATCCGATTTGAGGCATGCACATCAATTTGGAAGTGCATTAACAAAAGAAGTTGTTGGTCGTCGGGACCCGCCACCTCTCTGAAGATGTTGCGGAATTACAACGACATATATCAGAGGTGTGAAGAGATGTACCCTTAAACTAAATCCCGTATTTGAGGGAAAATGGGTTGTTGTGGACTTAAGAATTTTTTGTCATATTTGAGACCTTGGAAATCAAGAGCATATAGGCTCGATTGATTTAAAAACAAAGAGGTTTGACCTCAGGAAACTTAGTCAATTTTGGGCTGAGATTGAGTTTCCATAATTATTGTCACGCCCCGCTTCCCAAAATACGGAATACGAGGGGTTGACAAGGGCTCGGGAGATGGGTTCTCATCGGGATTCTGCAACGGCTGTTGGGTTTAAACGCGGCTCTTAGTAGTCGACGGTAGTGCTGTGGTGCTGGCGTGGCAGGGTGCACGTCGGTAGAGAGGTGGTGCAGTGTGGAAGAGGCGACGGGGGTCGAAGCTCAGATGAGGGTACAGGGAGCGATGGTGTTGGGTTGTTGTCAAGACCCGAAAGTACGGAACATGACCGGCACTTAGGCTACGAACGTCTCAAGGCGTACGTGCTCTAAGTAAGCCGAGCCCAGAAATCCAAACCAAGAAAAGTAGTGGAGTGAAGGAAAAACCATATGTAAATCAACCAGTTTGCAACATAATATACAACGCCTAAAGGCGAGGACCACGGCAGGAAATGAAACTCCAAACAACATGAAGCCCAGAGAAATAACGTGCGACTCTAAGGTCGAAAGAATACACATCACTGGTCTCTATCTCAAATAAGTACATGTTTGGTTGATGGAACTTCTAGATACAACTGAAATATAATATACAATATATAGTGATGGGTACGATACAAATAAACCCACCTACTAGCAAGTCACCCGAAAGAAGCAGTGCCGCAAGCTGTAATGAAACTCGTACGGCAACACCTGCAAGAAACTGGGGCACAACGGGGGTGAGTTGCCAACTCGTGAATAGAAAAACATCGACGAACAGAAAATCGTATGTATGACACAATCCTAGGTCATACGATCATAATATATAATCCTCAAATATATAACCAGCAATCTATAACCATGGCTAGGGTAAATATCTAACCCAAGTGTAATCCCATGTGCCCGTGTCAGTGCCACAAGTAGCAATATGTATTGGTGATGTATGAATGCATGAAACAGAATGCATGTACTGAAGAAAACTGCTTTCATAATTTAGTGAGATTTCTGTATTTCTAAAATGAGGTATCATAAATGAAATGAGCATAAAACAGTGCCTAACATCGACACAAAACAAGTATCCCAATGTCTCGATATCTCTGTATCGTAAACTCTGTGCCTCAATACCTCAAATCTCACTGTCTCAATCACAATATCTCGGGCGCCGTCAGTCCAGATCGGCCCCTACCACCCATCTCAAGACCCCGACGGTATCCTCCGGATATCCGACGCGTCGGGTAAAATCACCGGTCAGTAGTGCTCCCGTACCAGGCTCAACGCCATCTCCTGCGATCTTCTTGCCCCGGGGTACCGCACAGGGCCCACTATGTACCCGAAACGGTTCATCCGCCTCCTCGAATCGGGCCTCACATGTCACTCTCAGCACCGAGAAAACACATGGTGGACGCACTGAAATATCATATCAAGGGTAACCGGGTTTTTTAAACAATTACATAATCTCTTGAAATACCCCTGGTTCCCAAATCTAGAAATATCATAGATACAACATATCTCAATGCGCATAATCAGAAAGTATGATGTAGGTGACATATTAATGAAGTGCAAGTATAACACTATATCATGCAACATGGAATAATAATATGCACATACAAGGGTCATATCCTGATGCAATAATACTACAGTGTAGTGACATGGCAATTACCGATGAAGATGTGTGTGAACTGGCAAGGAAGTGTACGTGGTACATACGCATCATCGGTAATGGTGCTGGTGTCCTAACAGCATGATATCAACAATAGAATATGAATCGCAATAAGTATACGATGCAGAGCAACAATAATAATGTGCGGGAGCTGAATACCAAATACAATGAAAGCTAAACTGCATCTAATGTCATAAGAGTCATATAGCTACACCACTATAAGGCTGAGCTAAAGCTAACAGTAGGTAAGGGAAACCGCCTAACCTCTGAGTCGATACATATAAATATATATAGTCGGTGATCCCGCCTCGATAATATTACATCCGATACCATATCTCTATAATCGGTTATTCCCAAGTCAAGAGCGCGGATCAAACATCAAGTATAGCTCGTACGTAAATCCGTCGTACGGCATCCCCAAATCTGGGTACGGGTCAATATCGCATTCGTCATATCATTCATCTGGTATTCTCTATATCAAATATCATAATCTGGGTACTGACCTACGTCTAGTACAAAGCTAACATCATCACTATAATTATGATCTGACTACTGATCGACAGTCTCGTATAAATCGATATCACCAGCACATATCATCACAAGGAGTACATATCGCCCAAAGCGGCCTATCATAAATATCTTGTCACTATTATGTCATATCATACCCTATCTCGTATCGTAATCACTTGTCGATCATTTTATATATATATCACTATTCCTATGGCATCATCATCCCAAAATCCGCTAAAGCATCAAGACGTATCTCAAATATGAATTTTACCATATCACCGATATCATAATCTAGGATCAAATATCATCGACTCATATCAAAACCCAAGTATCATCCTCATATCCGTATGTGAACACATAGTCCCATACCCGTGTGAACACATAACTATAGAGAATCCCATAACCACATATGTAATAAGGATGTATGCAAGTATGTATGTGTGTATATGTATGTGTAGTGCACCCACTACCTAGGGTTTCGTAACCTTTATCAATCCAACACACCAATATCCATCTTAACATCAATAATTAATCCCAAACAACATATATTAATTGTTAGTGTGTATACGCATCCGTATACATCACTACGAACTGCGGGGGTGCTATACGCCATCCACCCGACTTCTCCCCGTAGATATAAATCTACTCACTTTTCTTTATGCGTGCCGGTACCGATGTCGCCATTTGCATCTCCAACGCTTCAACGCCACATGGGGTACCTACAAGGATATCATACGCTAAAACACATGAAAACCATGTCGGAAACCAAAATGGTGCGCGCTACGCTCATGGGTAAAAAACCTGTAGCCTTGCGTGCAAACACGGCCAACAACCTGCTGCCGTTGGCGTTCAAACGCCACCCGACAGTTACGAATCATCGAATACCAAAATCCATACGAAAACAAGTAGTAAATCACGCGCCAACTCAAGAAAATCAACTCAGATTCTATCCTGGTTGTAACCAGACAAAACTAGACATACCCAGGGTCAAGTTTACATGAAATAGAGCCGTGCACGCAAAACGAGGCAGTTTCACCCTGGTCTGGCCGCAAATTGCGGCCAGAGGGAATTAAATGGAGGCCAGAAAATGGAGGTTGGGGATAGGGTTTTGGGTGTTGATTCCTATCTGCCTGCACATCCTACTGCCAAGTCAAAATTATTTTAGGAGGTCCGGGTTGATAGCAGTTTCCAGAAAGGCTTAAAAAGTCGACAAAACGCTAACCGACACTAAATCGAACAATCTGGTATTTTGCTGGAAATCTGGGGAAATTCTGGGGTGAACTGGTCTCAAACACACCTAATAAGGTTACACTAATCCTCAAAACCAACACTTGGTCAAGTCTCACTCAAATTTTCCTAAACTAGCACTAATCACGATATAAACACTAAATTTTCAGCTAAACAACTATAATTTGCAAGCTAGGAGTTGGGTTGTGAGATTATACCTTAAGGGAATCCTAGAATGAAAGAGAAGGGAAGAAGGAGGAGTGGGTTGGTGCTGCTGAAGTGCTACAGCTACAGCTTGTGGCTGGGTTATCTCTGGTGGCTGATGGTGTTGCTGCTCAGGCTGCTGTTGCTGCTGATGAATATTTTTTTGAGTGGGTTGTTACTGTTGCCTTGGCTGCTGCTGCTGCTTGGAATTTGTTTTGTTGCAGCAGGAGGAGTTTTTTTTTGTGGCTATGGGAGGGTGTGGTGTTGTGTTGGGTTATGAAGTTGTGGTTGAAGTGTTAGTATTGGGGCTGAACTTTTACATCAGCTGCTGTTGCAGTAGATAATGATGTTGCTGATGCTTGTTGCAGCTGATGTGTTGATATGGGGGCTGAAGTTGTGCTGATGTGAGTGTGTAGGCGTTGGGCTATGGTGTTAGGGGCTGGTGTGTGTGTTGTTTTGATGGGGCTGCTGCTGATGCAAGCTTGGGGCTGATGGAATGTTTCAGCGGCTGCTGCTGCTATGCAGTCCTGAGAGATGTGAGTGTGAGAGTTTTGTGTGACACAACCTCATAGCCTCCTCTCTCTCTCTCTCTCCTTAGTCAACCCCCAACCTTATTACCCTTAAACAAAAACCAAAACCCTTAATTAACCCCAATTATCTTAACCAAATGGTTAACCCAACATGCTCATCTAAACATGGTAACCCTAGACCTAACCCAAGTTAACATGCACAAGTGTGTGCAGTCCAGATAAAATATCCATAAAACCAGATAAAATATTTAAAAGCCATTTTGGTAAACTTTTTACCAAAAACCTCACATTAAGACACACTTACCACTAAACACAAACTCAGGTGTTACAGTCTTCCCCCCTTAAGAAAATTCGTCACCGAATTTTAAAATATAAAGCAACACATACTTTCAAAAGATGAGGGAACTTCTCCCGCATCTCGCCCTTGGCCTCCCAAGTGACCTCTTCACCATTCGAGCTGCGTCAAAGTATCCTTACTGATGGCAAGACCCTTGGCCTAAGTTTCTTCACTTGTCGGTCCAATATCACGACTGGCTGCTCGGTGAATGTAAGATTGCGCTCAGGCTGAATGGTCTGATGCTGAATCAAGTGCGAAGGGTCATGTAGGTATCTGCGAAGTATCTACCCGTGGAAGATGGGGTGAACATCTGAAAAGTCGGGTGGAAGAGCCAAACGATATGCTACTGTGCCGCACGCTCAAGGACCTCGAAGGGACCCACAAATCTGGGGCTACGCTTCCCCCTTCCGTCCACACCTCATCACTCCCTTCATCGGAGAGACCCTTAGACAAAATGTCATCACCACTGCGAACTCTAATCTGCGGCGGCGCCTGTCAGCATACGATCTCTGCTCGCTCTGAGCTGTCATCACCCTGTCTCGAATTAGCTGTATCTTCTTGGTCGTCTCCTGTACGATCTGTGGCCCTAAAGTACTGCTCTCACTGAGCTCTGTCCAACAGACGGGCGGTCTACATCTCCTCCCATTATAAGGCCTCGAAAGGTGCCATCTGAATAGTGTCCTGGAAGTTGTTGTTGTAGGTGAACTCCACCAAGGGTAAATGATGATCCCAGCTACCACCAAAGTCTAAAACGCATGCTCGGAGCATGTCTTCGAGAGTCTGGATAGTCCGCTCTGACTGCCCGTCGGTCTGCGGATGAAATGCTGTGCTGAAACTTAAACGAGCGCCCAAAGCCTCCTGAAGCCTCTGCCGTAGTCGGCCGGTAAACTGGGTGCCTCTGTCGGACACGATACACGTCGGGACTCCATGCAGTCGTACAATCTCGTTGATGTAAATCTGGGCGTACTGAGCAATCCGAAAGTCATCTTCACTGGAAGGAAGTGAGCCGCTTTCGTCAAACGATCCACGATCACCCAAATGGAGTCGTACCCTTGCTTAGTCCTGGGTAGACCTATAATGAAATCCATCGAAATCTGTTCCCATTTCCACTCCGGAATGGGTAACGGTTGTAGTTCACCCGCTGGTCTCTGGTGCTCGGCCTTGACTTGCTGGCAAGTCAGGCATTTCGACACGAAATCTGCGATGTCCCTCTTCATTCCGTCTCACCAGTAAACATCTCTCCTATCATGGTACATCTTGATGGAACCCAGATGAACATTGTACACCGATCGATGTGACTCCCCAAGAATCTCACGCTGCAGTTCCTCGGTACCCGGTACGCACAGTCTAGTCCCAAATTACCGTATCCCCTGATCATCAAATCAGTCATGCGAATAAATCGCCTAAACATCAAAATCGAGTATGGCGGAATAGTCCCGCTCAACACATCCTCTAAGAATCTCTGGCCAACTGTCGTGATCACTCATAGCATGCCTCGTCGATGATCCTGAACTCTGGCCTGCTGGTGTGCATAACATGACCACTCCTGGGTCCAAATCTTCTCTATGGATCACCAATCTCACGATCCATCGGCTCATTGGCCCTTTCAGGTGTGCTAACGGGGATGATTCCGTTTTGGCACTTCTCTGGTCATCTCTCGGTCAATCATCGCGGCCACTCATGAAGCGACATGTCACTGGCGTCGGCCTCTGGCTCTCTGAATGCACGTGACACATCTGATCCTGGGTGCAAATATCATTGCAGCAGCGCCCTGGAAGGAATCCCACTCAAGGTCTCTTCCAAGTCTCATCTCTGCCTAACTGTCCGGAAGTCATCGTCCTTTACTACGCCTGTTGCTTGTTCCGGAACGACTGCATACTCATCGCGACTCCTTCTGGAAGGTATATCTAGTACTATGCCTCGGCATGCGTATCGCATCTCTGGTGTCGGCTGAGTGGATCGTCATCTAGTCGAAATCTCTAGCGAACTCTTTACTTCACTCTGCTTTAATGTCGACCGATTCGGACTCGTCTCGTCGTGGCTGCATGAACTGAGCTCCAACGGCTATCCTCGTATCCGGAGTCTCCCAAGAAGTGCATCTCACCATCTAGCATCCGAATTAGTCGAGCCATCCGATCGATTTGTCAAACCTCATAATCCCCCAAGAGCTCAACATCTTGGTACAGTATAATAGTATCGAGTACGTACCACAGCATCGGTAGTCCATCCGTGGAAGGGCAAACCCAAGCCTCACTAATGGCGCCGCAGAACTGCCGCAAACCCTAAGGTTCAAGGTCTTTCACACGGTCATTAAGTCGAGTTAGGGTTTCATTCTTCTAGAGGGACCATAGAATTGCCTGCCTGTCTTTCCGAATACTTTAAACTTAGACTAATAGGTTTCTGACATTCGATCGTCTCTGTCGACTCTCAACGTCTCCGCGTGAAGTCGTCTCAGTTGGAATCAATCTATCTGATGACCTCGCATTGAGGTAGCGAACAAACCAGGCGTCCTAGTTATTCCTCCTTGGGGACTAGCGACCTTCTATCATCTCTTAGTACACTCGTACCGCAATAGCTCCAACATCTGGGGCGATATCTCGTCGTTCGCAGCAATAACCGGCTCACTCGTCTGCATGCTGAACAGTGCCTCAGTCATCATGAATAAGCCATACCTCAACGGTCATCAAAATCTGGCTGGCCTCTATCAGTGGCTCAATCCTCTGGTGCCAATCCGCACGTCCGAGTAATCTCATACAGCGATCCACCCAACGCTCGTGGCGCAAAACACAATCAAAAGACACATCTCTACAATCGTGTGTCGCCAGAATCATGCCCTGGTCAGTCCCCGTTCGTAACGAGCTCATGCTGACCGCAACTCTAGCCGTAGCTCTCCCTGCCCGTAATCATGGCAGCAAAACCATAACTGGTACCGACGAGGCTAGATCAGGAAGGGATATAATACCGAACAAGAAATGTACATCCTAAGGCTTCTTAAGTGGAGTGGCGTGTCGTAAATATGCCGCGGAACATACCCACGGTACGTCACTCTACTTTAGTCACCAATTCCATCAACCAAGGTCATCCTATGCTCCGAAGGTAAAACCTAACGCTCTGATACCAACTTTGTCAAGACCCGAAAGTATGGAACATGACCGGCACTTAGGCTACGAACGTCTCAAGGCGTACGTGCTCTAAGTAAGCCGAGCCCAGAAATCCAAACCAAGAAAAGTAGTGGAGTGAAGGAAAAACCATATGTAAATCAACCAGTTTGCAACATAATATACAACGCCTAAAGGCGAGGACCACGACAGGAAATGAAACTCCAAATAGCATGAAACCCAGAGAAATAAAGTGTGATTCTAAGGTCGAAAGAATACACATCACTGGTCTCTATCTCAAATAAGTACATGTTTGGTTGATGGAAATTCTAGATACAACTGAAATATAATATACAATGTATAGTGATGGGTGCGATACAAATAAACCCACCTACTAGCAAGTCACCCAAAAGAAGCAGTGCCGCAAGCCGTAATGAAACCCGTACGGCAACACCTGCAATAAACTGGGGCACAACGGGGGTGAGTTGCCAACTCGTGAATAGAAAAACATCTACGAACAGAAAATCGTATTTATGACACAATCCGAGGTCATACGATCATAATATATAATCCTCAAATATATAACCAGCAATCTATAACCATGGCTAGGGTAAATATCTAACCCAAGTGTAATCCCATGTGCCCGTGTCAGTGCCTCAAGTAGCAATATGTATGGGTGATGTATGAATGCATGAAACAGAATGCACGTACTGAAGAAAACTGCTTTCATAATTTAGTGAGATTTCTGTATTTCTAAAATGAGGTATCATAAATGAAATGAGCATAAAACAGTGCCTAACATCGACACAAAACAAGTATCCAAATGTCTCGATATCTCTGTGTCGTCAACTCTGTGCCTCAATACCTCAAATCCCACTGTCTCAATCACAATATCTCGGGCGCCGTCAGTCCAGATCGGCCCCTACCAGCCATTTCAAGACCACGACGGTATCCTCCGGATATCCGACGCGTCGGGTAAAATCACCGGTCGGTAGTGCTCCCCTGCCAGGCTCAACGCCATCTCCTGCGATCTTCTTGCCCCGGGGTACCGCACAGGGCCCACCATGTACCCGAAACGGTTCATCCGCCTCCTCGAATCGGGCCTCGCATGTCACTCTCAGCACCGAGAAAACACATGGTGGACGCACTGAAATATCATATCAAGGGTAACCGGGTTTTTAAAACAATTACATAATCTCTTGAAATACACCCGGTTCCCAAATCCAGAAATATCATAGAAACAACATATCTCAATGCGCATAATCAGAAAGTATGATGTAGGTGACATATTAATGAAATGCAAGTATAACAGTATATCATGCAACATGGAATAATAGTATGCACATACAAGGGTCATATCCTGATGCAATAATACTACAGTGTAGTGACATGGCAATTACCGATGAAGATGTGTGTGAACTGGCAAGGAAGTGTACGTGGTACATACGCATCATCGGTAATGGTGCTGGTGTCCTAACAGCATGATATCAACAATAGAATATGAATCGCAATAAGTATACGATGCAGAGCAACAATAATAATGTGCGGGAGCTGAATACCAAATACAATGAAAGCTAAATTGCATCTAATGTCATAAGAGTCATATAGCTACACCACTATAAGGCTGAGCTAAAGCTAACAGTAGGTAAGGGAAATCGCCTAACCTCTGAGTCGATACATATAAATATATATAGTCGGTGATCCCGCCTCGATAATATTACATCCGATACCATATCTCTATAATCGGTTATTCCCAAGTCAAGAGCGCGAATCAAACATCAAGTATAGCTCGTACGTAAATCCGTCGTACGGCATCCCCAAATCTGGGTACGGGTCAATATCGCATTCGTCATATCATTCATCTGGTATTCTCTATATCAAATATCATAATCTGGGTACTGACCTACGTCTAGTACAAAGCTAACATCATCACTATAATTATGATCTGACTACTGATCGACAGTCTCGTATAAATCGATATCACCAGCACATATCATCACAAGGAGTACATATCGCCCAAAGCGGATATCATCGGGGATGGGTGTCGTGGTCGTGGGGTTTCTCGGTGCAGGGGTTCGTCATCGGGGATGAGAGGAGGAAGGTGGCGGTGAGGTGAGGTGGTTGAAGACGAGGTCGGAGCTCCGGCTACGAGGGTGCAGCGATGGTGCAAGCCGAAGGTTGCTTGGTGGGGGTTCCGGGTATAGGTTGCAAGGGAGATGGGCGGCGATGAAGGCGACAGTGGTGGTGAGGTGAGGCAGGGAAGGAGCTCGGGGTGCAGGGGAGAGAAGGTGATGGTGACGAGGGAGAGAGGTGAGGCAGTGAGTGAGGGGGATTTAGAGGAGAGAGGAGGAGAATGTGAGTGAGGGAATGAGAGCGAGAGAGGAGGTCATGGGAAGTTCGTTGGCGATGGAGGAGGGGTCATGGGGCGAGCGCAGGTCGGGGGAAGCGGGCGCGGCCGTTGGGGTGTGGGCGCGGGTCGTGGGGGAGTGAGCGAGAGAAGCGGGGGGCGTTGTGGAAAGTGCGGGAACGAAAGGAGGGAGGCGAGGACATGGTCGATGGGGTGGAGTGGGTCGCTTGGGCGTGGGTGCGTGCATGGGTGCGGGCGTGGTCATGGGTGCGAGATGCAGAGGCGAGGCAGGGGAAGTGAGCGGGAAGAATGAAAAAAAGAGAACGAGAGGAAGAAGAAGAAGCGGGTGAGGGAATGAGAGAGTTGGGCCTGGGCTGGGGTAAGGGAAAAAGAGAAAGAAAAAAAGAGAGTTGCGCTTTGGAAAAGAAATTAAAAGAGAGGGGAAAGGAATGGGCTGGGTTGGGTTTTAATAGAAATATGATTAGGGTTTGAGATAGAATATTAGGGTTAGTAGAAAAATAATTGGATTGGAAAAATTAAATAGAAAAATATAGGGAAAATTATTACTAGGAAAATATGGATAATTGGATACAAAAGAAACTGGGTATTACATCACACCCCACTTATATAAAATTTCTTCCTCAAAATTCAAAATAAACGGTAAGATATAAAATGTCATGAGTAAGTACAAGGAATAATTGTTCGTAGTAAAAAACTATATACATACAATATATACATTTATAATGAAAGATATCATTGTTCCCCTCCGAATGGCGGCCAAGACGTGGGGACGTCTCGCCTGAGATTCGGGGCAGATGCTATATGGTTTTATCCGTCCACCTCTCCGAAGATGCCAAGTTGATTTATGGCACCGTGTATCGGAGGTTTAGACGGATGCGGCCGATGTAGCAGACTTCGTCAGATTCCCCCTCGCTAGAGGGGTTTTTGATTGTGGGGACGCTCTTCCCTGCAGGCGCAAGCCCCTGCAGTTAATTACGCTACCGCATCGCGGTAACCACTTTCTCCTTCTCCAGAATTTCACTTCGTGTCATGTGTGTTTGTTTTGTTTGTGGTTGCCCGTGGATTGTATACGGAGACTGAGTAATGCCGTCGCCCGTAGGACGTGGATTAGTCCAAATCCGTATTTACTTAGATTTGGGTTTGGTGTTTTTAGTTTAAGGATACGTTAGTCGCGTTGCGGCTAAGATCAGCTTAAACGTTCGTTAAGGATACGTTAGTCCTATTTTGAGACTAAGATCAACTTAACGGGACCGTTTAGATCCGGCAAAAGAGCATTTGGGGGCTCTATTGCTCCAGTTTAGGGACGTAGTGGTCCGTATTCCAGTTTAGGGACGTGGTGGTCTATGTTCCAGTTTAGGGACGTGGTGGTCCGACATTAGTTTAGGGACGTTTCGGTCCGATATTAGTTTAAGGACGTTTCGGTCCGATATTAGTTTAGGGACGTTTCGGTCCGATATTAGTTTAGGGACGTTTCGGTCCGATATTAGTTTAGGGACGTTTCGGTCCACGAGTTTAAAGACCCGGCAGTCCATATTCATGTGTGGTTGTTGGGACCCGTCGCCTCTCTAACGTCGTTGAATGATTACAACGACGTGTGTCAGAGGAGTTCGGAGATGTACCCTCGAACCGGATATAAATTGATTTAAGAGAGAGCTATGCTCAGTCAATTTAATTTGAGGACTTACGGCCAAAATTGGGCTAAGTCCAGTTGAAAATGTTCAATAATGCATTGCATCGCTTCCATTTTTTTTGTTTGGGCTCTGCCCATAAAGATGCAGAGCATCAATTTATTCTGGACTCTGCTCATTTATGAATCATGCAAGGCATCTATTTTGTTTGGGCTCTGCCCCTTTTAAAATGCGCAGCATTTTTATTATTTCATTTGGGCTCTGCCCATTTATAAATGATGCAGAGCATTAATTTAATTAGGCCTGCTTGGTCTTTTAATTGGGCCTGGCCCTTCAGGAAAAGAAATGCATTGCATTTGTCAGGCGCTTTGCGCCAATTTCTGAGCGCAAGCGCTTGTGGTGAGGACACGTGTCATGCTCTGGTGAGCGCAAGCGCAACGGCGCAGTGCGCTGCGCTAGTACACTGCGCTGTTGCGCTGCTGACACGTGGCGCGCTCTGGTGAGCTGCGCCAATTCCAGAGAGCAAAGCTCTACTTCAAGAGCGCGTAGCGCAAGTTGTTCTGTAGCTGACACGTGGCGCTTTCTCAAGAGCGCAACAGCGCAGTCTGGAAATGCAAAGCACTAAGAATCTTTTAGATTCTAGAACAGAAGTGCATAGCACTATTTGATTTCTTGATCTAATTTAGATCAAAGAAAAATAAGTTTTTCTTTTTGTTTGAAGAACCAGAGGTTTATAAAAGTGCAAAGCACTATTTTTATTTCGTTGTTCTCTTGTTTTTAAAGAACCAGTGGTTCATGAGAAGTGTAAAGCACTGTTTATTATATGAAGAACATTGATCTGGTTTTTAGATCAATGATTTATTAAAACAGATTTCTTTTCTCTCGTGAAGGTTTTAACCTTTTTCTTTGAAATTTTCTCAGAATTCTCTCTCTGTTTGGACCTCTTGACTTTTTTCAAGAAAAATATCCTCCTTTTGAATTGAGGCCTAGGGTCCTTTTTATAGTGCCCATAAATTAGTTAAATTTGTTAAAGAGATCTTTCTCTGAGTGATTTGGGGAATTTTCCCCACCGTTGGATCTTTGATCCAAGGGCTTCTGCTTTGCAGAAGAAAATCTTCTTGTTTTAACAAGAACAGAAAAGATTTCTTAGAATTTTAATTCTGTTTGGCGCAGATGCCCCAGCGCGTGACACGTGTCGCGCAGCGCACAGTGCATGCGCAACTGAAGCGTTGCTTCCATTAAATAGAGCTTTGCTCTTATTGGGCGCGCCTTCTTGGGCGCTGCGCTGATACATCTGCGCCTGACACGTGGCGTGTTGCGCAGCGCAAATAAACTGAAGCGTTGCTTCATTTATTAAATTTTAAATTTTCAAAGCAGAGCTTTGCTCTGATTGGGGGAAGATGAAGCGTTGCTTCATCTCCCGCCTCGGAATTTGAACAGAGCTTTGCTCTGATTGGGGTAAACAAATGCCCCCCCACCGTTGCGCTTACGTGGCCCCAAACGTGAGCGCAACGGTGGCAGAATTCCAACCGCCGTGACAACTTTTGAAAGTCGAAGAGGCACTTGATGCCTATAAATAGGACCTTTGGTCCCCAACAGATGCTTATCATCTTTCAGATTTTTATTTTCAAAAAACTTCAGAGCTTTGCTCTTGGCTTCAAGAACTCTAGAGCTTTGCTCTTCTTTCCAAAGTTTTTTAGAAAAACTTTAGGTAAAATTGATTCTTAGATTAAATTAATTTTAATTAATCTTAACCAGCAGAGCTTTGCTCTCATAGATCTTTTGATCTAAAGAGATCCCTTCGGGGTTTCACTAGCAGAGCTTTGCTCATTTTCAAAGTTAGAAACTTTAAGTAAAATTAATGTAAATCAAATTAATCTCAGTCAAAGAGCTTTGCTCTCACAGATCTTTTGATCTAAAGAGATCCCCTTTGGGGTTTCATAAACAGAGCTTCGCTCTCAAAGAAAAAATTATAGATCTGCAGAGCTTTTGTTCATGGGTTTTAATCCCTGAACAGAGCTTTGCTCTCTAGGAATTTAGCCCTCTATGTATATTATTTTTTTCTCTATCGCTAATTATCCTGTGGTATTTCCTCCAGGCATAATGGCGGTGCACCTATACAGTTTGCACGAGTTCATCACCTATGACGATATCCGCGCACAGGGTCGTCAACAAAACCAGGAGTTTACAGACGCTCAATGTGCAGAGGTTATGGGTCGTCTGAACGCAAGCGGTGGTTGGCTGCTACCTCGTCGTTCGGCTCTTTTGAAAGTCGTGCTGGGAGCAATATGGAGAGCACTTCCGAGTCTTCATGAGTCCCTACCGCTCAATGCGCTGGATGATGCCGAAGACAAGGTACATTCAGTGTACCTGACGGGGCTGATCTCGAAGAAACGGCGGGACAGCCTCATTGACATCCTACATCAAATCTTCCAGCAGACGACGATAGTTGCTGCTTATCGAAGGCCGGGAGGGCTTGCCGAGGATCTTGACACAGAGGAGCGCAAGAGGCTGCGCATAAGAATAATTAGAAAGGCCAGAAGAACTCTGGATGGCCTTACTTTTGAATTCCTCAATCCGTGCCCCGGATCTGAGGTTATACCGTTGTAATAATTTGAATAATGTTTCTTATTCATTGCTTTTGTGATTGTAAGAATTTTTAGCAATATGAATGGAAACCCCTTTTTTTATTTCAGCTTGTCTTATTTCTCGTCCTGAGTCTTCTGCCCATGCATAAATGAATGCGTCTCGAACGCCTGATCAAATGTAAATCGGATGTTCTTTCTGTCATTTTCCTCTTTCTTTTATTGTTAGCAGGCTGTCTTAATAATCATGGTGATGGATGATTAGAGCGAGTATCCTGACTTTCTTAAGAAATAGCGATGGCTTAGGCCGCAGGTTCAGATCTGCTGCCTAAGACTTTTCAACTCTATAAGCCGCGAGGGTCTCATAGAGACTTTTCTCCCTACGGATCGAGAGGATCTCGTAGGTGGGTTTTCTCCTTAGGAATCGTGAGGATTCCTAAGTGTGGTTTTCTCTTATAAGTCGTAAGGATCCAATAAGAGAATTTTTCCCTCTTACGAGTCGAGAGGACCCACAAGCGGTTGTTTCCCTTCTCGTCGAAATTCGACTTTGGAGAGTGAGACCCGTGAATAGTATGCAAGAGACCATTTTGGATTGACTTGCAGGGTCCCATTGTTCAGGAAGCAAGTTTTTTAGTTCCTGCTGCCTGAGGCTTCATTTGCATGTTGAGACGAATCGGGAATTTCCCGCGGAGACACTGGTTTCTCTGCGAGCCGACGCGAATCAGGAGGCTCTCGTCAAGGAGTGTTTGTATCCGTGAGTCGAGGAGTTTGCTAGGGATTATTTTTTTCCCAAGCGCCAAGGATTATTTGTTTCCTTGGGGTTTGAAACGAGTCGAGGATTTCCCGTGGAGGCACCGGTGGCTCTGCGAGTCGACACGGATCAGGAGGCTCTCGTCAAGGAGTGTTTGTATCCGTGAGTCGAGGAGTTTGCTAGGGATTATTTGTTTCCCAAGCGCCAAGGATTATTTGTTTCCTTGGGGTTTGAAACGAGTCGAGGATTTCCCACGGAGGCACTGGTGGCTCTGCGAGTCGACGCGGATCAGGAGGCTCTCGTCAAGGAGTGTTTGTATCCATGAGTCGAGGAGTTTGCTAGGGATTATTTGTTTCCCAAGCGCCAAGGATTATTTGTTTCCTTGGGGTTTGAAACGAGTCGAGGATTCCCCACGGAGGCACTGGTGGCTCTGCGAGTCGACGCGGATCAGGAGGCTCTCGTCAAGGAGTGTTTGTATCCGTGAGTCGAGGAGTTTGCTAGGGATTATTTGTTTCCCAAGCTCCAAGGATTATTTGTTTCCTTGGGGTTTGAAACGAGTCGAGGATTTCCCACGGAGGCACTGGTGGCTCTGCGAGTCGACGCTGATCAGGAGGCTCTCGTCAAGGAGTGTTTGTATCCGTGAGTCGAGGAGTTTGCTAGGGATTATTTATTTCCCAAGCGCCAAGGATTATTTGTTTCCTTGGGGTTTGAAATGAGTCGAGGATTTCCCACGGAGGCACTGGTGGCTCTGCGAGTCGACGCGGATCAGGAGGCTCTCGTCAAGGAGTGTTTGTATCCGTGAGTCGAGGTATCTGTTGAAGACACTAGTTTCTTCGGAGTTGGACTAAACCGTCGAGATTTGGCTTCGTCTTCTGGCGGAGCCTGTTAGGAAAGTATGGTTCCCTCTTTGTTTACGCCCTTGGATTGTATACAGGGATCGATGTGATCTTAACTGTAGGGCCAAAGTTTTATCATTTCTTCTTTTTATTTTATTTTATTTCCGCGATGCTCTATCATTTCAGCTTTTATATCGCGAAGATCGCGATTGCCCAATCATTTCGGCTATTTTTCGCGGTGCCCAATCATTTCGGTTATTTATTTTATTTTTACTCGCTGCTTTTTATTGCGAGTTGCCCAATCATTTCGGCTATTTATTTTATTTTTACTCGCTGCTTTTTATTGCAAGTTGCCCAATCATTTCGGCTATTTTCCATGCATACATTTTCTTTACTTGCTGTTTTTTTATTGCAAGTTGCCCTATCATTTCGGCTATTTCGTATGCATATGCGGCCTATTGGCTTTTTGCTGTAGACCGATTTCGGCATCAGCACCACTACAACTGGGATATTACCATGAGCGAATCATCATTTGCCTCTGTCGATGTCGAACAAAGGTAGCTTAGCGAACAGGGTTAAGGTCCTGTCGGCTAAGGCTTTTGACTTCATGAGCCGTAAGGGTCTCACGAAGTTATTTCTCCCTACAAGTCGTGAGGATCTTGTAGGTGTATTTTCTCCTTAAGAATCGTGAGTATTCCTAAGTGTATGTTCCCCTGTAATTCGTAAGGATCCTACAGGAGGGCTTTCTCCTCATAAATCGAGAGGATTTACAAGGGTTGTTTACCATGCGAACATATCCCCAGTCACGGATGAGACTTGGTTAGGGAAATGTTTATTCGCGCCCGTGGATTGTATACAAGGGTCAGTATTGAGCCACTTGTAGGGAAGTATCGAAGGTTGGGGGTTGCTTAAGCACAGGTTTTGGTCTCTGTAACTGAAGACTTTCAAATCTTATGAGCCGTGAGGGTCCCATAAGAGAGTTCTCCCTACGAGTCGTGAGGATCTCGCAAGTGTATTTTCTCCTTAGGAATCGTGGGGATCCCTAAGTGTGCTGCTCCCTTTGTGAGTCGTAAGGATCTCACGCAGGTGGTTTCTCCTTACAAGGTCGAGAGGACCCTATAAGTGTCCTTTAACGAGGTTGTGCCCTTTCAGGTTTTCACAAACACTCGCCGGTAGTCCTGCTGTTTTTACTCACGGAGCCCTTTCGGGTTTTCATCCGTGCCCATTTTGCTTATGGACATACCGTTTTTTTTAATTCTTTTTATTTTCTTTTTCTCTTTTTTTTTACGAGGTCGCGCCCTTTCGGGTTTTCACGAACACTCGCCGGTAGCCCTGCTGTTTTTACTCACGGAGCCCTTTCGGGTTTTCATCCGTTCCCTTTTTGCTTATGGACATACCGTTTTTATTTATTATATTTTTTTTTATTTATTTTTTTTTATCTCGTCAGCCTAAGGATGCTGCGGTGTTAGTTTGAAGACGTTTCGGTCCGTTGTTAGTTTAAGGACATTTCAGTCCGTCACTAGTTTAAGGACGTCTCGGTCCGTCATGGAGAAGGCCGGACACTGCTTAGAAAGCTTAAGCTTAGGAAGATAGCGAGCGGACATAGTCGTCGTCATCTATCATTGACCAAGGCAGTAACTCGCTAAGCGTGGTATTTCTTTAGGAACCGGCCATTTATCGGCCTGAAAGGCCTTTCACCGTGCATATCCATGAGTAGATAGGCCCCACCCTGGTAGACCTTATCTATGATGTACGGGCCTTCATAGTTTGGCTCGAATTTTCCTCGCTTGGCGCGATTGGGGATCATAGGCCTTTTGACCACTAACACAAGTTCGCCTTGGCGGAATGTCCTTAGCCGGAACAATCTTTCATATGAGCGCGTCATTTTTGCTTTATAAGCTTCCAGATTTTGCTGCGCTACGAGCCGGGTTTCATCAAGGGCGTCAAGCTCCTCAAGCCGAAGGTGGGCATTTTCTTCGTCCGTTAGCTCGTAGTGGACTGCCACTCATAGAGAGGGTAACTCTATCTCGAGGGGGAGTACTGCTTCTGTACCGAACACCAACGCGTACGGCGTTGTGTTCGTGGCCGTCTTGAACATAGTTCGATATGCCCAGAGAGCTTCTTGCAGCCTCTCGTGCCAGTCTCTCTTATTTCGGGACACCGTCTTTTTCATGATTTTCGTCAGGGTCTTGTTGAAGGCTTCAGCTAGACTATTAGCTCGCGGATTATAAACCGAGGAATATCTCCAGTCTATATTATGCTGTTGCGCAAAGCAACTGATCTTGTGGCTTCTGTAAGCTGGCCCATTATCGGAGATGATCCGTCGCGGAGTTCCAAACCGATATATGACGTGTGTCTTGAAGAAGTGGAGGATATTTTCCGTCTTCACTTCTCTTAACGGTACTGCTTCTTCCCATTTAGAGAAGTAGTCAGTCGTTGCCAGGATGAAACGATGTTCTCTAGACGATACTGGTTCGATGGGGCCGACTATGTCAGTTCCCCACATCTCGAACGGCCAGCTAGCCACCGTTGGATGTAATGGATTTGGATGCCAGTGGATGAAGTCCCCATGAATTTGACATGAGTGGCATTGCTTCGCATATTCGAGGCAGTCCTGGATCATCGTGGGCCAGTAGTAGCCCATCCGTTTGATCTTCAACTTCATCTTTGGGCCTGCTTGGTGAGAACCGCAGAGTCCGTCGTGAACTTCCTGGACGACCTTTTTCGCTTCGTCAGGTCCTAAGCATCTCAGCCACAAAGAATCAAATGACCTCTTGTACAGAGTATCGTTGACGAAGGCGAAAGACAGGGCTCGTTTTATGAGCTGATGTCTTGTGGACGCTTCTTCAGGCATTCGGTGAGACTTGAAGTAATCTATGAAGACTTCTCTCCAGTCCTCAGCCTTTTCTCGTTCTTTTATCTGTAAGGTCGTCAGCTCGCTCGCTCCCTTTTCTTCGGATGATTCCGGAGATATTTCTGCTGGGGCAAGCACCCGACGGCTTTGCACCACGATTCTAACGTTATCGAGGTTCTCGTCGGCCAGTTCTTTAGCAAGCTTGGCCAACGCGTCTGCTTTGCTATTTTCCGCACGCGGTATGTTCTCCAAAGTGTAGGAGGGGATTTGGGTCAACAGCTGTTGCACTTTTTCACCGTATTTCACCAACTCCGGTTTGCACGTTTGGTAGTCGCCATTTACTTGACTAACGACCAGTTGAGAATCCCCGTATATGTGGAGGTCTTCAATTCCCATGTCAATGGCGATCTCGAGGCCTGCTATCAGAGCTTCGTATTCGGCTTCGTTGTTTGTCCTCGGCTCCGTCAGGGAGAAAGCAAAGCGCATTATCCCTCCTTGTGGAGTTACAAAGATGAGTCCTACCCCCGATTTGATTATAGGGGTACTTTGTGTGCGCTTCTTCACGGAAGATGCTCCGTCGAAATAAAGCTCCCATCGGGTATTATCACCGTCGATCGCATCAAACGCATGTTCGTCTGGAAGATCGCAGTTTAAATGAGAGTCGGCAGGTATCGGGTGCTCAGCGAGGAAATTGGCGATGGCCTGGCCTTTTACTGCCTTGAGAGGCTGATAGGTTATCGAGAACTCCATCAAGAGCAGGGCCCATTTAGCGAGTCGTCCCGTCAATATGGCCTTTGACATCAAGTATTTAAGGGGGTCCACCTTTGAAATGAGACGGACTTCATGCGCCAACGCATAGTGTCTAAGCTTTGTTATCGCAAAAGTCAACGCCAGACAATGTTTTTCAATGGGAGAGTAGTTGCTTTCTGCCCCCAGCAAAACTCGACTTAAGTAATAGAGTGCTCTTTCTTTCCCTTGATCGTTCTCTTGTGCCCATAATGCGCCTAAGGAACCTTCGAGGGCGGTCGTGTAAAGAACGAGAGGTTTTCCCTTAATTGGAGCAGCCAATACCGGAGGGTTCTGCAGGTACTGCTTGATCTCGTCCAGTGCGCCTTGGCATTTGTGATCCCAGACAAATGGGGTTCCCTTCTTCATCAGGTGGCTATAGGGATGGCACTTGCCTGAAAGGTTGGCTATAAACCGCCGTATGTATGCGAGCTTCCCTTGGAGAGATCGCAACTGTTTAAGAGTTCTCGGCGGAGGCATTTCCATGATCGCTTTGATCTTTGACGGATCTATTTCAATACCTCGGTGTCGAACAATGAATCCCAGGAATTTTCCTGAGGAAACTCCGAATGCACACTTGAGCGGGTTCATTTTCAAGTTGTATTGTCGAAGGCGTTGAAATACGGTCTTCAGATGCTCGAGATGTTCCTCGTATGATTTGCTTTTAACCACGAGATCGTCGATGTAGCATTCGACAATTTCGTGTATAAGGTCATCGAAGATCTTCGTCATGGCCCTTTGATAAGTGGCACCGGCATTCTTTAAACCGAAGGGCATTACTTTATTACAAAATATCCCTAGAGGGCCCTGAAGGCGGTGTGCTTCTGGTCTTCGGGATGCATCTTTATCTGATTATACCCTGATGAGCCATCCATGAAGGAGAAAACCTCATGAGTGGATGTATTGTCTATCATCAGTTCGGTGACCGGCACCGGGAAATCATCCTTTGGGCAGGCTTTATTGAGATCCCGAAAGTCTACGCATATACGCACTGTCCCATTTTTCTTCATCACCGGGACGATGTTGGTGATCCACTCCGGATATTGAACCTCCTGGATGAAGCCAGAGTCGATCAGCTTTTTGACTTCAGCATTGATACTCATTTCAAGCTCGAGCCGCATTCTCCTCGGCGCCCCTTGGAGAGATCGCAACTGTTTAAGAGTTCTCGGCGGAGGCATTTCCATGATCGCTTTGATCTTTGACGGATCTATTTCAATACCTCAGTGTCGAACAATGAATCCCAGGAATTTTCCTGAGGAAACTCCGAATGCACACTTGAGCGGGTTCATTTTCAAGTTGTATTGTCGAAGGCGTTGAAATACGGTCTTCAGATGCTCGAGATGTTCCTCGTATGATTTGCTTTTAACCACGAGATCGTCGATGTAGCATTCGACAATTTCGTGTATAAGGTCATCGAAGATCTTCGTCATGGCCCTTTGATAAGTGGCACCGGCATTCTTTAAACCGAAGGGCATTACTTTATTACAAAATATCCCTAGAGGGCCCTGAAGGCGGTGTGCTTCTGGTCTTCGGGATGCATCTTTATCTGATTATACCCTGATGAGCCATCCATGAAGGAGAAAACCTCATGAGTGGATGTATTGTCTATCATCAGTTCGGTGACCGGCACCGGGAAATCATCCTTTGGGCAGGCTTTATTGAGATCCCGAAAGTCTACGCATATACGCACTGTCCCATTTTTCTTCATCACCGGGACGATGTTGGTGATCCACTCCGGATATTGAACCTCCTGGATGAAGCCAGAGTCGATCAGCTTTTTGACTTCAGCATTGATACTCATTTCAAGCTCGAGCCGCATTCTCCTCGGCGCCTGTTTGACTGGCTTGATGTTCGGGGATATCGCCAATTTGTGTACAGCAATTTCTGGATCTAGTCCCGGCATTTCGGAATAGTTCCACGCGAAGCAATCTCTATGCTGCAGAAGCACATCCTTTAATGCGGCTACCCTTTCTTCAGATAGTAACTCGCTGATGAATGTCGGTCGTGGTTCGTTTTCCGTCCCCAACTCAATCTTCTTGAGGTTATTTGCAGTGGTATGGATTCCATCTTCCAGCTCTTTTGGCGCTGGCGGGAATTCTGAGATCACCCCATCGTTGCTGTTTTCGAAGCACCAGGGAAGATCGTCCATGTTCTCGGGCTCTTCTTTTGATATCATTATCGCGTGACAAGTACGGATTCGCTTCCAATCCCAATGCGGAACTGGTTCTTCTTTCGTGGCCTTGGGCTCGTGCTTCTGCGGCGGCGCTACCCTCCAGTTGTCAGACAGAGCGAACTTGCCGAGCTAGTACTGATCTTCAACCCAATTTTTGAAGGTGAAGCAATCTTCGAGAGGGTGTCCTATCACTTGGTGATAAGTGCAATAATTTGGGTTAGAGACTTCACCCGCTCGTTCGGGGTTTTTGGACTCCGGCAGTGTAAGCATTTGATGTTTTAGAGCAAGATCAAGTATCTTCTTCGTCTTGTCCCAAGGAAACGAGTACGCTCGGCCCATTTTCTTCATAAGGGATAGATCAATAGCACTTGACACCCGTTTGCGTGGCTTCTTAGCCCTGCTTTGTTGCTGCTGAGCGTCTTTTCGGCCTTTCGACTTATTTCTGCTTTTGCGTCGAGCCTTGTTTATAACAGGTTGACAGGGAGCAGCCTTTTCATCTTTCACGGCCTGTTGGAGAAGGCGTTGCGTTCTGGCTTTCTCGTAGATGACCATTTCGCGGTTATGATCGTCTCGGACTTTTTGACCCGCTTCCCTTATAAGCTTGTCCATTTGTTCTTCGAACGACGGGTTGGGCACTTTTGCATCCGGAACTTTCACTGGCTTAGGATTAGCGTCCTCCCATTGAGCATCCGCTTCTTCATCGAAGTCATACACGATATAGCAGCTGTTTTGTAGCTCTCGCTTCTTTGACCGGATGTATCCAAGTCCGATTGTCTCCATTTTCCCATTAGGCAGTTTGCGTTGAGTCCCGGGAACATTCCAGATTTTGTCATAGAACCTGGCTTTTCGAACGGTCTGCTTGAAGGATATTCCCTGGCGTTTCAGCAGCTTTTTCAAACCCTCTGTATAATATCTGGGAAGACGAATAGGCTGAAGCCTGTCGAGCGTAGGATCCGCGCCATGCCGGATTTCTTTCTCCCCCTTGGTTTCTTTAGAGCGGTAAAACAGAATTGCTTTCTCGCTCTCTCGCCTGGGAGGGATATAGAATGTCCGCAAATCTTCTGCACTGTAGATATTAAGTGCATCCAGTTCTTTATGGTGTTTAAGCGGCACCATGGCGACTTGTAGACTTTGTTCTTCGTCAGCGGACGTTCGTATGGAAGGTCGAGCAGAGAATACAACACGGATCTCATCTTCTGAGTCGCTGCCAAAGATCAATGTAGGAGCCGATGGTCCCAGCGTGTTGTGTTGGGGCAGACCCGAATACACTATCTCCTCTTCCTCCTCGGTATCACTGCCGAAGACAGGGATGGTGGCGTTAGCTTTGTTCTCCGGCTTTTGACACTTCTCCGTGTCTTCGAAATCCGGCAAGAAGTATTTGGCATCTTCGTATTTGTGGACCTCGTTCACAGAGAACGGGTTCAGTTCTCCCATCACGGTATACTCGAAACCATCCTTAAAAAACTTCATACACTGATGTTGTGTAGAAGGGATGATGTTGTACTCGTGTAACCATGGTCGACCGAGCAAAGCGTTGTAGCATGTCTTGGCGTCTATGACGTGAAACTTAATGTCCGTGACGAGTAGCCCGAAGCGTAGCGTCAGTATCACAGACCCAAGAGTTCTTGACGACTGGGAGTCGAACCCGGAGATGGTGATTTTGTCTCGAGCAAGGTGCTGGACGCTCAGGCAGATTTCTTTTAACACCCGCACGTTGAGGAGATTAACGGATGATCCATTGTCAATCAGGATTTTTCCTATCTTAACATCGTGGCAGTATCCTGAGACATAGAGGGGGCGATTGTGTTCGCACGTCCCAAGTAGAAGGTCCTCGTCGCTGAAGGTGACATCGGCCGTGTGCATTTCTTCCAATTCATCCTTCATTTTTTCTTCAACCAGGAAAGCTTGGAATTGCTCCGGATCTTGTAATGCCTTGATTAACGAATCTCTCGCCTCCTTTGATAGCAAAAGGGCGTCGAGAATGCTGAGCTGTGAGGGTAGTTTCCTCAGGTGCGCTAGGACGTTGTAATCCACCTTACTCTTCTTCAGCGGGTTGTTGGCGCTTAGCTCCTCCAGAACTTGGTCATCTAAGACGATATCTTCAGAGATCTTTTCTTTCCCTTTATCTTTTCTGCTTGAGGGTCCGAGGTTCTTTTCAGGCAGCGTTCGATTCCGCAGTCGAATATTTTCGCAGACCTTCGGTTCTTCTTCTTTTCTCGAAGAGGACTCCTTAAAGAGAGGGGCAAGTTCTAGCTCTCCATCAGAATCACTCCGGAATGTAGGCACTTGTGACCCGTCAGTGTTAACCACGCGACAATCGCCGGTAGTTATTTTAATCCCTTCGGTCGTATTTCTTTGCTCCCGACGAGTTTTACGCTTTTCCCGTTTAAAGTGTTGTCGATGAGCTATATACCCTTGCCACCATCTATCGAAAGCTTTGCACTCTTGAGTAGGGTGCGAAACCTTCTGATGATATAAGCAATAGGAGGGGTGCGTTTCCACTTCACCGGTGATGTTTCCTTCAAAGGATGGTAGCTTCATGCCCATTGATATAGCCTTAGCAAACTTTTTCCTCATCTTGAATTGGCTTTTGTCGATAGCGGAGGTGTTTAGCTCCAACGAGATCGTCTCAGCTCCTTCATCAAGTCGCTGGCGCTTGGCCCTTTCAAATATAGCCGCCTCGTGCTCCCGATCAGCTTTACTTTTCAACCGAGCTTCATTAAGGAATGCGTCGATTACTTCATCTGATGGCCCCAGAACCTTTGGCTCAGGATCTGCCCCAGCTTTTCAGTACAAGAAGTCTCCTCATCGTTCATGAACGAATGGGAAATCATATGACAGCTTGCCACGCATTCTTCAGATTCATCTGACGAACTTTCTCCCTCACCTTCCTCTTGGAAGACGTGATTGAGGAACTCTTGGAGTGTAATGGGAGTCCGTGCCTTCTGGTTGTATTTCTCCAGCGCGTCAATTTGTTTTTGCAAGTCCGAGCGCTTGTCGCTAGGCTTCAAGGGCTTCTTTGATTTCTTTTTCTTCTTCTTTGAAGATTTTGACGGCTGGTTGCGAGTGCCTGAGTCACCACCATCGGTCTTTGGAGTTGGACGTGGCTTCAGCATCCCTTCAATGACCTGTGGTTCCAACGGGTTCTTCCACCTAATCGCTGGACATGTATGAAGATCTTTTAGCATCCTCTTTGTCTTGGATGATAATACAACCTCCCACGGAGCTTCTTCAACGACGGAGCATGTTGCCCCCGGTGTATTCGTCCCCTTAGAGGTGTGGGGCTGCGGGGGATTAACCTTCCATTTGTCAGATAACGCGAACTTGCCCTGTCGGTACTGGTTTTCAAGCCAATTTTTGAAAACGTAGCAGTCTTCGATCGGATGGCCTAGTACTCGATGATAAAGACAGTAGTTGGGCTCGTTGACGTCACTTGGTTGCAACGGACGTTTTGGATCCGGCAGATTTATGAGTCTATTGCGCAATGCCAGCTCGAATAACCTTCTCGTTTTATCGCGGGGAAACGAGTAAGGACGCCCTAGCCTCTCCTCAAGGTCTACGTACGGGCGCATATTATTTTGACGCACAACCGGCTTCGAGTTGCTCGGTTGTTGTTGAGCATTAGCGACGACGATCGCTTTTCCCTTCCCTTTGTCATTTCGGGAGTCCGGCCTTGGAAGAGGGGGTTTAAGGCCCATTTGATCCATTTGCGCTAGTTTGTCGATCAAGGCTTGGAAGGTAGTCGGCTTGAAAAACATCATAAACTGCGAGATGGTTGCTTGTGGATCGAGGGTTCCTACAAACATACCCACCGCAGGAGCTTCTTCGATGCGCTGCTCACATTTTGACCATAAGTTCCGCCATCGTATAGCGTACTGAACCCACGTCTCGCCGGGTTTTATCCTGGCGTTAATCAGTGCCGTCATCGGGGCACGTTCACTGGCGCTTGCAAAACGCTGAGTAAACAGCAACTCCATCTCCGCGAAGGTTTTAATAGAGTCGTTCGGGAGCTCAGAGTACCATTCGAACGCCGTATCTGATAAGCTTCCAACAAACTGGTGAAGCAACAGCTTGTCATCACCGCCGGTGTTGCCGCAGAGTGCTCTGAACTGGGCAACATGCTGGTGAGAATTGCCCGTCCCCTTGTAGACATGGAACTTGGGAATCGTATAACCTGGCGGGTACTTGATTTGATCGTACCAACTCGGATATGGCCGTCCCGTTTTTACGATCTGACCGGCTGCTTCGGTCGCATGATGAACCCGTATTTGTTGGGCGATGTACTCATCCAAATCAGCCTTGGAGATTGTATCCTCTTTAGCCGTCGACAGAGCTGGTGGAGGATTTGATGTTTCTCCCCTATCGTCACCAAGGACGATCGGGGGCTCTTCAGCCGGGGGATCTTGTTGTATCATCATCCCTATCATGTCCTGGAAGAGGAGGCCCATACGCTGTATGTTGGCTGCTTGTTCAGCAGCCTCTTTGTCCTTCTTCTCCAATATCCGACGAAGGAATTCGGCGTCGGTTTCTTCCTCTTGGCGTTCATCCGAGGACGTTTCAGGACTTTCTTTTGGCCCTGTAAGTGCGGCCATAGCGTTCATCATCTCCTGGAGCTTCTGTTGCTTCTCCTGAGCCTTGGTCACTGACCGTGTAAGCGGTCTATGACCCGTGGATGCACGGCTGTCTTCTTTTCCCGATGCCATGTATGAACTGTTATACCCCTTGTCTTTGGGCGTTTGGGTTCACCACCTCGGATATTTGTCGTCGGCGCGGGGGTTTTCTCTGTCCTTCTTCTTTTGTGGGCCGTTGAAGTTGAAGGGGCCATTGCAGTGGGTACCCTAGCGATCGTTGTCCCTTGCTGTTCAATAGGACGGTCTTTTCCTTTTTGCACCTTCGTCTTCTTTCGTTGACGGGAGTGATCCGGGTCGATCACGGAGTCTTGAACCCTCCTCCAAACTTTGTATATTTTTGAGGACAGCCGTTGAGGGGGCTGTTCTTGCTTCGTTTCTGGAGCTCTCTCCGCAGGTGGAGGAGATCTCTTCAGTGTAGCGGTTGGAGAGTTCTTACGTACCCTCCTCAGCAGTTCAAAGCTGTTCCTAGTTGGAACAGCAGCGTTGACTTCTACCATTGGAGCCGGTGGAGTTAGCCCTGAGGGGGAGTTTCCCCCTGCCTTCCTCACTCGTTGCCAATAGCAACGTCGAGCACGACGAGCCGTTGGGACTGGATCGGAGATTGAGACATCTTCTTTTTTCCCCCTGTCTGAATGAGGCGCTGCCGGTGTTAACCTCTTAAAGACTGAGGTTGTCTTCTGAGGTGTGATATTCAACCTATCGAAGACAGATCCTCGAGCAGGGATAGGAGCAGGAATCGTCAGTCTTGAAAAGACTGACTCTTTGACAGGGGAAGCCGCCTTGATGACTTCTGGATCAGCAGTTATTGCCTTTCTTGGGACAGCCAATTTAGAGTTCTGATTTAGCCTGGTGAAAACAGAGGCTGTCGGTTTGGTAGCGGGCGACCCGTTGACAGGGGTCGTCGTAGCAGTGAGCTGGTCGAAGACCGACTTCTTGTTCACTTCCGGTGCAGGTATTGGCATAGAGAAACTTGTAGGTGGGATCATGGTCCCGAAGAATAGGCCAGTGGTGGCCTGGGTCACCTGGTCTACCGGCAGAGCGAGGAAGGAAGCCGCTTGGGATCCATATGCTACACCTCCTGGTGAGGTGGAGCGTCCGTTGCAGTGGCGTTTCGAGCAGTTGGTGCAGTTGAAGGCCATTGAATCTTGAGTTCTACGCCAGACAAAAGACCAAATCTTAGCAACTTCAAATCCGAAGGCAACCAATAAAAACCGCGATTGGTTCGCGAAGACGACACACGAAATGTGGAGTGGAAAGAGGAAAAGTTCCCACCGGGCGTGCCAGAATCTGTTCCCCTCCAAATGGCGGCCAAGACGTGGGGACGTCTCGCCTGAGATTCGGGGCAGATGCTATATGGTTTTATCCGTCCACCTCTCCGAAGATGCCAAGTTGATTTATGGCACCGTGTATCGGAGGTTTAGACGGATGCGGCCGATGTAGCAGACTTCGTCAGATTCCCCCTCGCTAGAGGGGTTTTTGATTGTGGGGACGCTCTTCCCTACAGGCGCAAGCCCCTGCAGTTAATTACGCTACCGTATCGCGGTAACCACTTTCTCCTTCTCCAAAATTTCACTTCGTGTCGTGTGTGTTTGTTTTGTTTGTGGTTGCCCGTGGATTGTATACGGAGACTGAGTAATGTCGTCGCCCGTAGGACGTGGATTAGTCCAAATCCGTATTTACTTAGATTTGGGTTTGGTGATTTTAGTTTAAGGATACGTTAGTCGCGTTGCGGCTAAGATCAACTTAAACGTTCGTTAAGGATACGTTAGTCCTATTTTGAGACTAAGATCAACTTAACGGGACCGTTTAGATCCGGCAAAAGAACATTTGGGGGCTCTATTGCTCCAGTTTAGGGACGTAGTGGTCCGTATTCCAGTTTAGGGACGTGGTGGTCTATGTTCCAGTTTAGGGACGTGGTGGTCCGACATTAGTTTAGGGACGTTTCGGTCCGATATTAGTTTAGGGACGTTTCGGTCCGATATTAGTTTAAGAACGTTTCGGTCCGATATTAGTTTAGGGACGTTTCGGTCCGATATTAGTTTAGGGACGTTTCGGTCCACGAGTTTAAGGACCCCGCAGTCCATATTCATGTGTGGTTGTTGGGACCCGTCGCCTCTCTGACGTCGTTGAATGATTACAACGACGTGTGTCAGAGGAGTTCGGAGATGTACCCTCGAACCGGATATAAATTGATTTAAGAGAGAGCTATGCTCAGTCAATTTAATTTGAGGACTTACGGCCAAAATTGGGCTAAGTCCAGTTGAAAATGTTCAATAATGCATTGCATCGCTTCCATTTTTTTTGTTTGGGCTCTGCCCATAAAGATGCAGAGCATCAATTTATTCTGGACTCTGCTCATTTATGAATCATGCAAGGCATCTATTTTGTTTGGGCTCTGCCCCTTTTAAAATGCGCAGCATTTTTATTATTTCATTTGGGCTCTGCCCATCTATAAATGATGCAGAGCATTAATTTAATTAGGCCTGCTTGGTCTTTTAATTGGGCCTGGCCCTTCATGAAAAGAAATGCATTGCATTTGTCAGGCGCTTTGCGCCAATTACTGAGCGCAAGCGCTTGTGGTGAGGACACGTGTCATGCTCTGGTGAGCGCGAGCGAAACGGCGCAGTGCGCTGCGCTAGTGCGTTGCGCTGTTACGCTGCTGACACGTGGCGCGCTCTGGTGAGTTGCGCCAATTCCAGAGAGCAAAGCTCTACTTCAAGAGCGCGTAGCGCAAGTTGTTCTGTAGCTGACACGTGGCGCTCTCTCAAGAGCGCAACAGCGCAGTCTGGAAATGCAAAGCACTAAGAATCTTTTAGATTCAAGAACAGAAGTGCAGAGCACTATTTAATTTCTTGATCTAATTTAGATCAAAGAAAAATAAGTTTTTCTTTTTGTTTGAAGAACCAGAGGTTCATAAATGTGCAAAGCACTATTTTTATTTCGTTTTTCTCTTGTTTTTAAAGAACCAGTGGTTCATGAAAAGTGCAAAGCACTGTTTATTATATGAAGAACATTGATCTGGTTTTTAGATCAATGATTTATTAAAAGAGATTTATTTTCTCTCGTGAAGGTTTTTACCTTTTTCTTTGAAATTTTCTCAGAATTCTCTTTCTGTTTGGAGCTCTTGACTTTTTTCAAGAAAAATATCCCCCTTTTGAATTGAGTCCTAGGGTCCTTTATATAGTGCCCATAAATTAGTTAAATTTGTTAAAGAGATCTTTCTCTGAGTGATTTGGGGAATTTTCCCCACCGTTGGATCTTTGATCCAAGGGCTTCTGCTTTGCAGAAGAAAATCTTCTTGTTTTAACAAGAACAGAAAAGATTTCTTAGAATTTTAATTCTGTTTGGCGCAGATGCCCCTGCGCTTGACACGTGTCGCGCAGCGCACAGCGCAGCGCAACTGCGCTGACACGTGTCGCGCAGCGCGAAGCGCAGCGCATCTGCGCTGACACGTGTCGCGCAGCGCAGTGCATGCGCAACTGAAGCGTTGCTTCCTTTAAATAGAGCTTTTCTCTGATTGGGCGCGCCTTCTTGAGCGCTGCGCTGATGCATCTGCGCCTGACACGTGGCGTGTTGCGCAGCGCAAATAAACTGAAGCGTTGCTTCATTTATTAAATTTTAAATTTTCAAAGCAGTGCTTTGCTCTGATTGGGGGAAGATGAAGCGTTGCTTCATCTCCCGCCTCGGAATTTGAACAGAGCTTTGCTCTGATTGGGGTAAACAATCATAACACCGATAAACAGTAGTGAAGGATTTGCCGAAAAGCCAAAAATATTTTAGTAAAAATACCGATCAAGCAACTTAAAATAACTTGAGAAAATCCATATAGCTAAATAAGAAAAAATAAAACAAAATAGTATGTGCGACATATATTTGCGCTATTGAAAATGTGAACGAATAATAAAGCATTTAAAATAATTAAAACGGAAGTAGTTAATAATGCGAATTTTTTTTTGATAACTACAAGATAAAGGAAACTAATTTTCGAATAGAAAACGTCAATGAATATAATTATAGTAATAAGAAATAGCATTAATAATGTATAAGGGGCTAGCCAGGGTATGGATTACAGTGGAGTATGGCTCATTCAAAAGAAGTCGGAATGCGGTACTTTGATTAGAATGTTGAAGAGACCGAGGTCAGGTTACTACAAGGTGCAAGGATGAAGAGTAATGAATCTCAAGAGAGAAGGATATTATTGGGGAGGGGAAACGGTCAATACATCATGCGAATCAATACTCAAAAGATTTGCGAACTCGGAAACTTTATTATTATTTATTTATTTTTCCAGAAAAATTTTCAAACAAGGTATACTCGAAAGGTAAAAGTGGCCCTAAACTATACATAGATTTATTTGGCCAGAAGAAACAAAGATAAGTCGCGTCAGTCGCGGTTATGGAAGTTCAACAGTTTACGGTAAGCTCTCGCGCTAAGATAGGGACGTCCATTCCCATAGCGCCTCGCAGGGATTGCTACTGGAAGTTCTTCCACCTCGAATTCCTCCTCACTCGAGGTTTCATCCTCCGACTCTTCCTCGGCTGGGGCCTCGTTTTCGGGTTCTTCCCCCATGGGGTTTTCTCCTCGTGGTCCTTCTTCCTCGGCTGGAGCTTCTTCATCGGGGTCCTCTTCCACGTGATTCACCTCTTCTAGATCTTTTTCCATAGGGTCTTCTTCGGGGCCCTCTTATTCATTGTCAAAGTCACTGATCATGTCGACTTCTGGAGCTGGGACTGCGACTTCCTCGTCCTCGGGATCGCTGTTGCCGAAAATAACCTGTGGGCCATCGACCTCGTCATCTGAACTCACCAGCATGCAGTCCAAGGAAACACATGACCGAGTATCCTCATCGAGAGGAGACGCCGCTCCAGGATTGGCCATGGCCTGAAAAGAGGGAGTCACGATCTGGTAGTGGAACACACAAAGAAATAACCAAAGATGTAGAGCACACGAAAAATATACGGTAGGTAAGGACTGAAAAATCAAAATTTAGAACAATGATGCAGTAAGCAGTATAAGGAAAATGAGTGGCAAGGGAACGATACATAGATCACAACTCATAATTTTTATTGCATTCAAACTAAGAAGTTCAACGAATACAAGATTTTAAACGAAAGGAAACATTTACTAAAGAGTGACAATATTTTTCATTGAAAACAGAAAAGGTGATAACTCTGCATCAATATCTATCTCTGCAATCTCGTAAGACAAGTCTGAATCTTGTGCTGGGTCCATATCATCCTCGAACTCGAACTATGAAACAACCAATTCGCTCAAGTAGATGTGGAAGGTGTTGACGAATCTCCTCCTTGTAGCTCTATCCTTCGAGGGCAACCATTGATAAGATGTTCGTCGGATCCATAAATCAAGCACTGCCCTTTGGCGCTGCGACAGTCTCTCTGAAGGTGACCTGGTCTCTTGCAGTATCCACAACGTTGAGTTCTCCGCTGCTTCTGTTGCTGAGGAACAAATGAGCGCTTCATCTTCACTTCTCTTCTTTATTTCTCAGGGATTCTCTTACGATTGGAGGCTTCCGCTGGTGCCTGAGCCATTTGCCTTCTTAATCCTTCAGCTAAGAGGTCGTTTGTTCGCTTCTGGGCTTCCATCAAGCCTTGCAGTACACCCAAAATCTCGACGGTCTAACTCTGGGGAGTGGAGATAAAAGAAGAGTCGTTAGAAGACATGGTCCTGAAACAACAATTTTAGGACGACATAAGGAACAAGATATAAGAATCAGAATAAGATATAGAGCGAAGCAAGAATAGGTGGTGAGTGAAACTCAATCGACCGAGAATCAAGTGTAGAACTCCAAGTCACTCAAACAGAGTACAATATTGTAACTATGCTGCAGTTCATAATTACAATCACATGACTCTACTGAGTCACCCAAAACTCTAGCGGATGGATCAAAATATGTAGCAGAACACACTATATGAATGAAGATCAAGGATAACAAGTTTACAATCTAGACCGAAGGGTGGCTTAGATTGTCAAGCCCTACACGGAAACTATAATCCCATTCTAAACCTGGCTCTGATACCAACAAAACCATGTCATGCCCCGCTTCCCAAAATACGGAATACGAGGGGTTGAAAAGGGCTCGAGAGATGGGTTCTCGTCGGGATTCTGCAGCGGCTGTTGGGTTTAAGCGCGGCTCTTGGTGGTCAACGGTGGTGTTGCGGTGCTGGCGTGGCAGGGTGCACGTCGGCAGAGAGGTGGTGCAGTGTGGAAGAGGTGACGGGGGTCGGAGCTCAGATGAGGGTACATGGAGCGAGGGTGTTGGGTTGCAGGAGTTCTCGTCGGGTGCTCGGGAGAAGGAGGGTGGTGTCGTCGTGGGTTCTCGCTTGGTGGTGGTGAGGTAGGGAAGTCGGCGAGATGCAGGCGAGGTCGGGTCTGTGGGTTGGAGTCATCGCGGTGGGTGTGCAGGAGGAGGTGAGGAAGATGAGCGGGGAGAGGTGGAAGAGGAGGTGGGGTTGTCGAGGCGGAGTCGGGGATGCAGGCGAGGTCGAAGGTGAGGCGGAAACGAAGGCGACGACGACGACGAGGGATGGGTGTCGTGGTCGTGGGGTTTCTCGGTGCAAGGGTTCGTCGTCGGGGATGAGAGGAGGAAGGTGGCGGTAAAGTGAGGTGGTTGAAGACGAGGTCGGAACTCCGGCGATGAGGGTGCGGCGATGGTGCAAGCCGAGGGTTGCTTTGTGGGGGGTCCGGGTATAGGTTGTAGGGGAGATGGGCGGCGAAGGCGACAGTGGTGGTGAGGTGAGGCAGGGAAGGAGCTCGGGGTGCAGGGGAGAGAAGGTGATGGTGACGAGGGAGAGAGGTGAGGCAGTGAGTGAGGTGGATTGAGAGGAGAGAGGAGGAGAATGCGAGTGAGAATGAGAGCGAGAGAGGGGTCGGTGGGTTGAGAGGAGGTCATGGGAAGTTCGTTGGCGAGGGAGGAAGGGTCATGGGGTGAGCGCAGGTCGGGGGAAGCGGGCGTGGCCATTAGGGCGTGGGCACGGGTCGTAGGGGAGTGAGTGAGAGAAGCGGGGGGGGGGCGGGGGCGTTGTGGAAAGTGCAGGAACGAAAGGAGGGAGGCGAGGACGTGGTCGCTGGGGTAGAGCGGGTCGCTTGGGCATGGGTGCGGGCGTGGTCGTGGGTGCGAGATGCGGAGGCGAGGCAGGGGAAGTGAGCGGGAAGAATGAAAAAAGAGAACAAGAGGATGAAGAAGAAGCCGGTGAGGGAATGAGGGAGTTGGGCCTGGGCTGGGGTAAAGGAAAAAGGGAGAGTTGGGCTTTGGAAAAGAAATTAAAAGAGAGGGGAAAGAAATGGGCTGGGTTGGGTTTTAATAGAAATAGGATTAGGGTTTGAGATAGGATATTAGGGTTAGTAGAAAAATAATTGGATTGGAAAAATTAAATAGAAAAATATAGGGAAAATTATTACTAGAAAAATATGGATAATTGGATACAAAAGAAACTGGGTATTACAATTACCCAACAGTGCTGAGCACTAGGACATATAGCGCTCACGTGTGAAACACGTGGGGTGCTGGATTAGTGCCAAGCACTAGAGTCCTGTAGTAGTCACTTGTGAAACACGTGACGTGTTTAGATGTGAGCGTTTTTAGTCATTTTTGACTAATCATGGAGTGGTGAGCACTTTGCATGATACTCACGTGGGAAGCACGTGAGTGCTGGGCTTTAGATTTTATTTGTTCGTTTCCCTCTTTTTATAGAAGTGCTAAGCACTTCGATAGAGCTCACGTGCATTTCACCTGACTGCTTCCTTTTGGGGCGGCTGCCTAATTGAAAAAGAAGTTTTTCTTTGCTCTTTAGGCGCCCACGTGAGAAACACGTGAGGCAGCTTTGGCTTTTCTTTTTGTTTATTTTTTAAGTGCTTCTCGTGGGAAACACATGAGGCTTCAAAATAGTGCTAAGCACTAATCGATTCACCAAGTTGTTCTTGTGTTTTTTTTGAGATAATGATCTTTGTTAATGACATTTTTAGTCATTGATGATCATCAAGATTTCAGTTTTGAAGATCTTGGACCATCATTATCGTTTGTATTGAAGAACTAAGTTCTTTTTCACTTTTCTAAGAACCAAGTTCTTTATGTTTGGGTTAGACCCTAATTTTTGGAGGAATTAAATTCCCCTATGTTCCTGTTCTTTCTTTTTAACTTAGTTTTTTTCCCCTAAATTTTGAATCTGCAGAACAGAATCTCCCCGATGAGAATTAAATTCTCAACTTGTGGGGAGATTTGCTTCTGCAAATCTCAACCAGAGAAAGAACCGAGTTCTTATGTGATGGGTTAAACCCTTAGAGAGGCAAAGGAGAGATAATACGATCCCTGTATTTCTTTACCTAGGGTTTCAACGAGGCAAGTCTTCTTTGAGAATTAAATTATCTTTTCTATCAATGGCTCACTGTATTCTTTAAAAGCTTGTGGGAAGTTCTCTCTGTATATTCTCTCTCTTTTCTTTCCATTTTCTCTTCTTCCTTTCTTCTCTATCTATTTATAGGAGAAGAGAAAAGATCAACTTGTTAAGAAAATCTCTGATTGAAATATCATGATCGATTTCATAATCAATCCAAAATGATCTCTCAGATCACTTGGTGAATTTTATTCAGTGTTGGATTTTTAATCTAAAGGCTCTCTGTTTAACAGAGAAGTTTTCTTGTTTATTTAACAAGATTAGGAAATATTTTTCCTAAGATAGAATTTTATTCTATCAGATGATCGGTGGGTGATTTTATAATAACCGTTGGATGCTTGATCCAAGGGTCCTCTGTTTAACAGAGAAGATCTTTCTAGTTTGAGAAAGATCAAGGAAATATTTCCCACATAGAATTTTATTCTCTCAAATGGTTCATTTGGTGATATTTTATCATAATTGGATTTTAAATCCAAGATTCTCTGTTAGAGAAAAATCTTTCCATATTAGAAAGATCGGGGAAAATATTTTCCAAATATAATTTAATTCTATCACACAGAATCAGATGTGAGTATTTTAAGATTGGAGTGCTCACATGCTTTGCATGTGAGCGCTGCCAAAGAATGTGGCAGGAGAACTTACGTGTTTAACACGCGACTCTTAGCGTAGGTTTTGGCCAGTTTATTTTCAGCGCTCATATGGTTTGCATATGAGCTCTCACGTGTTTAACACGTGAGGCATGTTTGGCCTTTAGTTTATTTTATTCAGCGTCCATATACTTTGCATATAGGCGCTCACGTGTTTAACACGTGAGGCTTATTTAGCCTATCAATTATTTGATTGCAGCGCCTATATGTTTTGCATATAGGCGCTCACGAGTTTAACACGTGAGGCTTATTTAGCCCATTAGGTGTTTAACACGTGGAACTTGAGTAGTGGGGAATTTTCTCCCTTTCTCTCTCTTTTTATAAGGGAACAATGGGGTTGTTCGGTCTATATAAAAGTACAAAATTCGGACAAACGTCAGGCATGATCAGTTTTATGCAAGTTTGTGGGATATCCTAAAAATCCTCTAGGATATCTGTTCTCTCACACCGAGAATCAGAAGGTGTTTGTTGCTTGTCGCACCACGTTCTTAGAATGGCAATTTCTTATAAAAGAAATTAGTAGGAGTATGATAGAACTGGAAGAAATTCCAGAAGGACAAACTATAACTGAGGATTTGGTAAAAACTCAAGATTCAGTGGTACCCGATGAACCCGGCCACTCCACAGATTTGTTAGGATTTCTCATTTGCCCGAGAGATACTACGGTTTTCTTATAGACGGTGATCGAGAGGATTGCATCTTGGAAGAAGATGATCCTACTAGTTTCGAGCAGGCCATTTCCAATAGGGACTCTGTGAAATGGACGGATGCTATGCGATCCGAATTGGAGTCCTTGTACATCAACAAAGTTTGGACTTTGGACGTTGCACCGCCAGGGGTAAAACTCGTCGGCTGCAAATGGATCTTCAAGAAGAAGATTGGTGCAGATGGACAACTAGAATCCTATAAAGCTAGACCTGTTGCAAAAGGTTTTCGTCAAAGACCAGGTGTGGACTATGACGAAATCCTTTCTCCAGTGGTTATACTGAGTCCGTCTTGGCCACCTGGTTTGCCAGGATTTCCGCCAGATGAGCGCTTCCAGCAGGGTAGATGATGACGGAACCAAATTGGCGAGGCGATTCCTCCCACTGCCGACTGAGGCTTGCAGGGAGAACCACGCGAGCATTGATCTTGACCACGTACGGGATCAGGGTAGCGTCGGAAGCTGAATTCATCTTGGAAGATATCGTCCTTAATTGTTGAAAGTTGATTGCTGCATGAAAAAGTATTATTTCAGTACAAACATCGGTATATATGTTAAATGAGTTCGCATTAACGCTTGACCCGAAATATGGGAGGAGAGAAAGGTCCCACCGGGAGTGCCAGAATCTGTACAATGGTTTTCGTCACCCTATTGAGATAGGAATGCGCATCGCTTGTCAGGTATATTGCAGATTCCCCCTGCCTAGGGTAGGCTGGGGTTTAATGATTGTGGGGATTCAAATCTCCGTCTGCCGCGGATTAAGCTACCGTTAATTACCCCTCGCTTTTGGAGCTAAAGAACCCCCGATTAACAAGACAAACAGATCATGCAAACTCAATATGCAATATGTGTGTGTTGTGTTTGAAAACAAGCTAAGAGTGCTTCGGGCATATCGGGGGCCTCGCAGAGTTTTTACGGGGGTCCCCGGGCTGGGGGGTCAAGAGGGCTAGCGGCCCCCTTGTAGGGTGCGAGGCAGTACCCGTTAGAAATTTTTTTCTAACAGGAGATGTTATGAGTGTATATATTCCACGTGCGTACTTAGTAAAGTGAACACATGGCAAGGTGTGCACGTGACAAGTGCGTACCTGCCGAGACGCACATCTAGCGAGATGCGAACTTGACAAGGTGCGCACTTGGTAAGGTGTGCACATAGGAAGGTACACACTTAGCAAAGTGTGCACTCGCCGACGTGCGCATCTGGCGAGGTGCAAGAGGGTGAAGAGGACCTAAGGGTCCTGAATGGGCCAAAAGGTCTAGTAAGGTGCGCATTTAGGAAGTACGCACCTAGCAAGGTGCGCACCTGTGCTGGTGCGCACTTGGTTCGATGTGCTCCCAACGGGGTGCGCACCTAGCCAAATAGGCACCCGGTACGGTGCGCACCTAGCATGATGCATGTAGGGTCGAAACCTAATGGGGCAACAGCCTAAAAAAACAAAGATTTTTACCTTTTAAGATCAAAAGGGGCTCTTTTTTCCTTTTTTGAGGCCTCCTGACGTGCGCACTTAAATAAAAAGAAAGGAGGAAGGAGAAAGAGATTTGCGCAATAAAGAGTGGCTCAAAACTCAAGTTTTTTGTTTTTTGGGGAATCAAGATTAAGATCAGTTATCAAATTATCTTGGGGGCCTTTTATTGGCTTATATTTTTACATTTAGCCCCATGGCTTGTACAAAATTGGATTTTGCCTATTTAATTAAAAAACAAAAATTACATTTAAGCTTTTCCTTTTCTTCTTCTCTTTTGGCCGGTCCTTATTCATACTTGGGCTTGGGCTCGGGCCCACTTGGCTTATGCTTGGGCTTTGGCCCACTTGGCTTTTTGACTTTGGTTTTGATTTTGAACTTGAATTTGATTTCTGATTTTGGCAATTGGTTGTAATTTTGACCCCAACAAAGTTCCCCCATCAATAAATGCACACCGCACATATGGGTTGTGTGCATGAAATTGATGTATTTTGTGCTATATAGATATTGATTTGGTTTGGTTCCTTTTTGACAACGTGAAGGTCGGTGCTGCCATTTTTGCGACTTGGATGGTCGGTGCTGCCATTTTTACGACTTGGACGGTCGATACTTGATTTGACTTGCTCCGCTTCTTGCGGTGTTAGGGTTGAAGTTGACTTGCCCCGCTTCTTGCGGTGTCGGGATTGGATTTGACTTGCTCCGCTTCTTGCGGTGTCAGGATTGGATTTGACTTGCTCTGCTTTCTGCAGTGTCAGGGTTGAGATTAACTTGCTCCGCTTCTTGCGGTGTCAGGATTGGATTTGACTTGCTCTGCTTTGTGCGGTGTCAGGGTTAAAGTTGACGTGCTCCACTTCTTTCGGTGTCCGGATTGGATTTGAATTGCTCCTATTTCTGCAGTGTCAAGGTTAAAGTTGACTTGCTCCGCTTCTTGCGGTGTCGGGATTGGATTTGACTTTCTCCATTTTCTGCGGTGTCAGAATTGAGATTGACTTGCTCCGCTTCTTGCGATGTCAGGGTTGAGATTGACTTGCTCTGCTTCTTGCGGTGTCAGGATTGGAGTTGACTTGCTCCGCTTTCTTTGGTGTCAGGGTTAAAGTTGACTTGCTCCGCTTTTTGTGGCATCGGGATTGAAGTTGACTTGCTCCTCTTTATATGGTATTGGGATTTGAAGTTGACTTGCTCCATTTTCCGCGGTGTCGGGATTAATTTGTTTCCGAGGTGGAGTTTGATTCCACTGAGAAGGTCTGATTCCACCGAGAAGGTCGTTGGTTGACTTGCTTCTAATGTGGAGCTTGATTCCGCCGAGGAATTCGTTGGTGTTGAATCGATTGATCTGATTGGTTTTGGAGTTCTTGTTCGTTCCACAGGACCTTTTGAGCTTGGAACCACCGCCAGTGGGACTTTGATTTGATTTATTTGGTTTCTGTCTTTGTAGGGTGTTTTTCGTCACTCCATTGAAATGGGAATACGCTCTGCTTGTTGGGTGTACTACAGACTCCCCTGCCTAAGGTAGGCCGGGGTTTATTGATTGTGGAGATCCGAATCTCCGGCAGCCGCGGACTAAGCTGTCGTTAATTATCCCTCTCCTTTGAAGCGAAGGAATCTCCGATTGACAGGTCAACTAGTCATGCGAACTCAATGTGCGATACTTGTGTGTAAGTTTTTGGACGTAATGGGGGCCCCGTAGAGTTTACAGGGGTCCCGCAACCTGCATAGCGGGCTGGGGGTCAGGGGGCTAGCAGCCCCCTTGCGGGGTACTGGGCAGCGTTCCGTTAGAAAAAAATTTCTAACGAGGGAGGTATTTTTAGTGTAGAGTGCATGGGAAAAGAGGGGTGAGAAACGTCCTAAGGACGTATGCGTGGCGTGTGGGCGCTGGGCGCCTATGGGCCACGTGAGAGGCGCGTGGGCCCTGGGCGACAGCGCTTCATACGCCCGGCACGTAGGTGCTGGGTGCCAGCACCTTACGTGCCTGACACGTGATTAGGAGTTAAACTCCTGCAGAAAAATGGGCTTAGCCCCGGGATTAGGAGTTAAACTCCCGAAAGGATCTTGAGTGGAGTTAAACTCCCAAAAGAGTTTTATTTGTGGAATTAAACTCCCAAAGATTTTGTCAAATGGAGTTGAACTTCCAGAAATTTTTGAAGATGATCAAAGGGGACCCCTTTCTTCTCCCCTGAGCCCTAGATCCTCTGCTAAGTCTCGGATCTTCCTCAAAGTGGGATTTTTGGAGATGGGTCTCCTTCTTCCTCTTCTCTGTTGGCTGGATCTTGGAGAAAATGGGGTGAGACTTAAAAATCTCCCCATTTAGAGATTTGATGGAAGATCTAAGCTCTCCTTCGTGGGTTTTATGGTAAAAACTATTCTTTTTAGAAAAGGAAGAGTTAAACTCTTGGTTTAATTCAAAAAAGAGAAGGAGATTTAGAACTTTGAGGAAGGAGAAGGAGGCACAAACCCTAGTGTTTTTTTAGGGGAATCAATTATTGTCCTTTATTTCATCATCATGCTCCCTTATATAGGCTTACAAGTTTACACTTAGCCCCTTGGGCTTTACAAAATGGCATTTTCCTATCTCATGCCTCATGTGCTCATTTATTTTGCACATGAGCCATAGGCTTTAAAAAAATTTGGCTTTATGCCCATTTTTCTTACATTTATTCATAAAAATTATATCAAAATTATTTATTACATAATTTTTATTTTGGCACGGGGGAGGCCGGTCGCGGTGCTCGACTTGGGCATAGGCCCACTTGACCTGGGCTTGGGCCCACTTACTTGGGGTTGACTTTGACTTTGACTTGGTCAACCGGAGTGTAATTTTTGACCCCAACAGTCTTGTTTGGCGGGGCTTTCAAATTTGAGGGGAACTTGAAATTTTGATTTTGTTTGACATCAGTATCGCTACACTGGAATAGCGCCAGGAGCGACTCATCATTTTCCCTGGGAAAACTTGGGATTTGGGTTTTGGGTCAGCATCAGCACCGCTAACACTGAAGCATAGCGCCAAGAGCGACTCATCACTTGCCTTTGGAAAAGCTTAGGGTTTGAGTTTTGGGTTGGTATCAGCACCGCTAATACTGAAGCATAGTTCTAGCAACGACTCATCATCTGCCGTTGCCCGTTGGGGAGCGATGGCTTAGGAGACAGGTTTAGATCCCTATCACCCAAGGCTTTTCAATTTTATGAGCCGTAAGGGTCTCATAAAAGCATTTTCTCCCTACAAGTCGAAAGGATCTCGCAAGTGTATATTATCCTTAGGAGTCATAAGGATTCCTAAGTGTGTTTCTCCTTTGTGAGTCGTAGGGATTTCACGCGGGGATATTCTCCTCATAAGGTTGAGAGGAATTTGCGAGTGCATTTTCATCTCCTTTTCACGAGTTTGCGCCCTTTCGGGTTTTCACAAACTCGCCGGCAGTTCTGCTGTTTTTACTCACGGAGCCCTTTCGGGTTTTCATCCGTGCTCGTTTTGCTTGTGGACATTTTTTTACATTGGTGGAGCTTCATTGCCGGTAGGATTTCAGATGCAGTCTCGCCGGTAGGACTTGGTAGAGATAGGGGTCATTTACGCCCGTGAATTGTATACGGTTTTACAGGATGTATGATCCAGACCGTAGGGCCGGTGTGCTCAATTCATCTGCGACTTGGAGCATTCACGCTTAGTATTTCTTGAGATATCGGCTATTGATGGGTGGCATAGGCCTTTCTCACTCGGCACTTATTAGTTAGTAGGATCCTCCGTCGAACACTCTCTCGATGACGTATGGCCCTTCCCAATTTGGCTCGAATTTTCCCTTGGCATGTCGATTGGGGATGATCGGTTTTTTGAGGACTAACACCAATTCGCCTTTCTTAAAAGCGTAGAGACGGGTTATGTTATCATAGGCCCGTGACATTTAGGCTTGGTACAACTCCATATTTTGTTGTACTGCGAGTCTCTTTTCTTCGAGGGCGTCAAGTTCTTCAAGCCGAAGGAGAACGTTTTCCTCTTCTATCAAATCGTGTTGGACGACCATCCTGAGGCTTAGAACTTTGACTTCGAGGGGGGATCACCTCCACTCCGAAGAGTAATGGGTATGGAGTGGACTGAATTGGAGTGTAGTGCATGGTACGATATGCCCACAATACCTCGTGAAGTTTGAGATTCCAGTTTCTCTTGTTGGATGAAACATTTTTTCTCAGGAGCTTGCATAGAGTTTTATTGAAGCCTTCAGCTAGCCTATTGGCTCTTGGACTATAGATGGAGGAATATCTCCAATCTATCTTATGCTGAGTAGTACACCTTGAGACTTTGAAGCTCTTGAAGAAAGCTCGTTGTCAAGAATGATTCTTCTAGATGTACCAAAGCGGTATAGAATATTATGCCGGAAGAATATCAGAATATCTTCCGTCTTGACTTCTTTTAGCGGGACAGTTTCAGACCATCTGGAGTAGTCAGTTGCGACCAATACGAACCGTTGGCCTTTAGATGACGGAGGATCAATCGGGCCAACTATGTCGGTGCCCCAGACTTTGAAGGGCCATGACGCCACCGTAGGATGCTTGTGAATGAAGTCACCGTGAATTTGGCAGAGATGAAATTTCTTTGCATGCTCTTCGCAATCCCTTATCATGATAGGCCAGTAATACCCGAGCCGTTTGATTTGAAGCCGCATTTTAGGGCCAGATTAGTGAGCTCCGTAAACACCCGAGTGAACTTCTTTAATGACTTTATGGGTTTCGTCCGATGATAGACACCTGAGCTAGGGTTGGTTATATGATCTGCGGTATAGCGTATTATTTACAAATACATATCGGAGGGCTCTCTTCTTCAACTGAACCCTCACAGATTTTTCTTCGGGCAGCTTGTCGTATCGGAGGTACTCTATGAAGGGCTCTCTCCAATCGGGCTTGTCTTGAATGATCAGAACTTTTTCGGCAGGATTGCTCTTTTTTCTGCGCTTTCCTTTTCTCGTAAAGAGTCTGGAGGAAGAATTTTCCGGTTTCTGACTGTGATCAGAATTTCATCCATGTCGGGATCAGCCAGCTCTTTGGCTAGGCGAGCGAGTACGTCGGCTTTTCCGTTCAACACTCTAGGGACTCTCATTAATTCAATGTGAGTGAACTGTTTCATGAGTTCTACCACCCGGCTTCTGTATCAAGCTAGCTCAGGTTTATATATCTTATAGTCCCCGCTCACTTGGTTACCGACAAGCTGGGAGTCACTGTAAACCCATAGCCGAAGAACCTCCATTTCCATGGCGAGCTCCAAACCAGCTATCAGAGCTTCATACTCAGCCTCATTGTTTGTGCGAGGCTCGGTAAGAGTGAAGGAATGTTGCAGGGGTCCTCCCAATGGCGTGACGAACACTAATCCTATCCCTACTTTTATCTCTGGGATACTTGATTTGCTGGAGGTCCTTATTGATGAGACTCATGCAGGGTTACCTAAGATGGAAGCAAGGTTTCGGGAGGCATCGTCCATGCCAAATTCAAAAATTTGTCGTTTTAGCTAACCCTAACTAAGAATCGTTAACTAGAAATCGACGGAAAGTAATGCAAACAACTTCGCATATGAAAAGTGAGCAAGGAATACAACCTTTGTAGACCGGTCCTTCACTTCAATAGCTCCGTGTAGTAGTCCCTTCGCTACGATCGTAAACTCCGGACTCTAGAGAGGCTCCCATGAAGAAACGAACATGCTTGCTTCGATGTCTTCGAGGCCGAAAATGATCTACGTCGAGGAGACACTAACCCAAGCTATCTCTTCACTAATTATGGAATTAGTGAAGCAAACACCCTATACTAAATGGCAAGTAGTAGAGGATGATGAAGTAGGAAGTGGGCTCACTTTAGATTTCATTTTCTCACACTTTTTCTCACAACTCCATTGAAGCTAGAAAGCTTTGAGGAAGAAGAAGAAGATGAAGAAAATATCTCATATGATAATTATCCAAATGAATAATTGGTAACCATGGAGGAATTAAGCATCATATGCTAACCCTTGTAGAGACATAACTATGGTTAGGATAATTGGTTGGGTTAATAAATATCTTAGGGCAAAACAAAAGAGTGGATTTGGTCAAAGATCACTGTAAGCTTCTACAAGCTATCATCCATGACAAAATACCATAATTTTGTAATTACCAAAATGAATAAAAACCCAAATGATTATCATAAGCATGTGTATGTCCCATACACCCATCTTGCATGTATCATCTAACATGACACAATCATGTACATAAAAATACATATCACATATATACAATGTGTACATCAAGTGAGAAAAGAAATCATAAGTGAGCAAATAATAGTTAATGTAAATTAATATATCAAATATATAATTATACATTAAATCATTAAATCAACATTTTATTTAATAATCCGGCTATAGCACATATAACCGACTAATATAAAATGTAACAACTTATCGAATCAACACTTGATCCGATAACCCGGCTATATCGCATATAACCGACCGATGTCACAAATCGCGAGAATGGAATACGGTATCTCATATCGTATTAATCTCGGTCCCTCACATATCACATATGTGCTCCTACTCCGTTTCGCTTGAGCCAGGAAACCTCTGTGTAGGACTCTAAAGACTCGTCAATATGCCGGCAGTAGGTTATGATCATATCAAACACCCACAAGCCGCAAGCGATCTGCTAAACGTAACGGCCACCCGGGTATTGAGCGATCAGAAGATCAATAAGAAAGCCTGCTCACACTCCTGCGAATCCAATCAGTAACACTGCCGTACAGTCCGGTCTCTTCGTCTGATATGTCGCATATCTCGTCTAGGGGTGGTAAACGTCAGACCCCAGTAACTCGATAAGTAGTGTCGATATGAGGCTAATAACAGGTCGATAAACTACTGATAACACTTACCAGTATATCTCTGAAGCAGCCTTGGCCAAGGACTTCCTATTATAGCCAATCGAGCACAGCGCAACATCAACTCCCTATACCGGGAGAGACGAAACCCCTCCTATCGCTCATTGCCTCCATGTGACTCAGGACTGTACCCAAAAGCCACCGTTTTGCACGTTCTATTGAACGTGGTAAGATGGAAATCAAAGCACAGAGGGAATCACACAAGACTCTATGACGATCTCAGGTCTACAGACTAACATGTACCAGTGTCACCAGAGAACTGCCATCTGACGTTAGGTATAATACTATCTGGGAGTTCTCGGCGAGTCCGCTCAGTGTACCCAGTCTCCACTGAGCACCCGTATACTTTCTCTGATGTCAAACACCAATGGATATGGGATCATCCATCGCCCATCTTTATGGGTCGAGAAGCTATACGCTAGTCTACTCTGGTATATCGATACCCTGTCTCGATACACCTACGACTAGGAACATTTGAAGGATGTACTTAGAGACTACTCTGTCCCCACTAGTATGATCTGCAACATAGTCCTGGTAGTCAAGTACTCATCCTAAAGGCTTTATCAACATGTAACATAGAGACAATCAGAGTACATGTCGAGCAAGAAAGTCCTCCCTATATATGTCCAAGCATCCACTACAATATACATCGTATGTACAGTAATGGCCACTAGGGCATACATATAACTAACAATCTCCCATTTGTATTTGGTAATACAGGGTGATAACTGTCAACAAACTTGGCTGCAACACTTGCACCATTTCCAACTCTTAAAACTTATCACCCATTCTCAGTTCTCTACCTTACTGTAGCCCATGTAACTGATTACATATGCGGGATCCTGATCCGGTATTACATACCCAGGACGTAAAGGATACTGAGAAACAGTTTTCTGTAATGAACACACCCGAAGATGATGTATCAACATACACTTTCTTCGTTTGGGCGGCACAAGAATTCTGGTAATCCCCTATTTCCTTCTCGGTCTTATAACAATTATAAGTTGGAGCGGAACAAAGAAGCACGACAGATGAGCATAAAAGAAATGCCGGTGAATGTCACATGGTTAATTCCAGGGGATCGCAAGTTCTCACCTTCGGGAGTGATTCTGATGAAGAAATAGCCCTCGGCCCTCTCTTCAAGGAATCCATCTCTGAAACAGAAGAGATGAAGACCTGCGATAACATTCAGCTGCACAATCGCACACTACCTGAAAAGAATCTAGGACCCGCAAACAAGGGATCGAACAAAAAGGATAATGGGAAAGAAAAGGTCCCTGAGGATATCACCCTTAATGACCAAGTCGTCGAAGAGCTGGCAGCCAAGGACCCGCCGAAGAAAAACAAGGTGGATTACAACGTTCTGGCACACCTGAGGAAGATACCCTCGCAGCTAAGCATTCTCGACACCCTTCTGCTATCCAAAGAGGCGAGAGATTCTCTGATCAAGGCATTACAATAGCCTGACCAGTTTCAATCTTTTCTCGCCGAAGAAAAGATGAAGGACGAGCTGAAAGAAATTCACACAGCTGACATCACTTTCGGCGATGAAGATCTCCTTCTCGGAACATGCGAGCACAACCGTCCCCTATATGTCTCCGGGTATTGCCATGACATTAAGATAGGGAAGATCCTAGTTGACAATGGGTCCTCTGTCAATCTCCTAAATGTGAGGGTGCTAAAAGAAATCTGCATGAGCGTTCAACACCTCACTCGGGATAAAATCACTATCTCCGGGTTCGACTCCCAGTCATCACGAACGATCGGGTCTGTGATACTGACGTTATGCTTTAGGCTGCTCGTCACTGATATCAAGTTCCATGTCATTGACGCCAAGACTTTCTACAATGCTTTGCTCGGCCGGCCTTGGTTACACGAGTACAACATTATCCCTTCTACACAGCATCAGTGTATGAAGTACTTCAAAGATGGTCTTGAACACACTGTGATAGGGGAGCTGAACCCATTCTCCGTAAACGAAGTCCGAAAGTACGATGATGCAAAGTACTTCTTACAAGACTTTGAAGACACGACAAGATGCCATAAACCTGAGGATAAGAAAAAGGCTATCACCACCATTCCGGTCTTCGGAAGCGATACCGAGGAGGAAGAAGAGATAGTCTATTCGGGACCTCCCCGATACAACAAACCGGGACCGTCTACCCCTATTCTGGTCTTTGGCAGTGACTCTGAAGACGAAGTCAACACAGTATTCTCGGCTCGTCCATCAGTGCAAGCCTTCATTGGAGATGATCAGAGTTTGCAGATCGCCATGGTTCCGCAAGAGCATTACAAAGAGCTCGACGCACTTGATACCTACAGTGTGCAAGAACTGCAGACGTTCTATATCCCTCCCAGGCGAAAAGATGAAAAGGTGATCTTCTTTTATCGATCCGCGGAAACCAAAGTGGAGAAATAAATCTGGCATGGTGCCGATTCTATGCTTGACAGGCTCCAACCCATCCGTCTGCCCAGATATTACACAGAAGGATTAAAAAAGTTGTTGAGGCGCCAAGGCGTACCCTTCAAACAGACTGCTCGACAAGCCCAGTTCTACAACAGGATCTGGAACGTCCCCTGAACTCAGCGAAAATTGCCTAACGGGAGAATGGAAACGATCGGGCTTGGATATGTTCAATCCAAGAAACGGGAGCGATTCCATAGCTGCTACGTTATACATGATTTCGATTTATAAGGAGATGCTCTGTTAGAAGACGCTAACCCTGAACCAAAACGAGGTCTCGCCATGAAAGTGCCAAGTCTGTCGTTCGAAGAACAGATGGATAAGCTAATAAGGGAAGCGGGTCAAAAGGTCCGGGATGACCATAGCCGCGAAATGGCCATCTATGAAAAAGCCAGAACGCAGCGCCTCCTTCAGCAGGCTACGAAAAATGACGATGCTCTTCGTCGCCAGCCCGTCATACGGAAGACTTGACGTGGAGGCAAAAACAAACTGAAGAACGGAAAAAACGTTCGACAACAGCAAAGCGGGTCCAAGAAGCCACGCGATCGAGAATTGGGCAGCCTGGATCCGTCTCTTATAAAGAAGATGGGTCGAGCATATTCTTTTCCCCAAGACAAGAAAAGGAAGATATTCGGTCTTGTCATAAAACATCAAATGATTACGCTCCCGGAGTCCAAACACCCCTATCAAGAAAACGAGGTTCATCACCCAGATTATTGCTCCTATCACCGAGCGAGAGGACATCCTCTCGAAGATTGCTTCACATTCAAAGACTGTGTAAAAGACCAGTATCTGCAAGGCAGGTTTGCTTTATCCAGTAGTTGGAGGGTAACCCCGCCACAGAAGCATGAACCGAAAGCCATATATGCAGCGAGAGTGGAACTAGATCAACATCGGTCTCGGAAACAATCGTCTACCTGTCACGTAATAACGCTGACAGAAGAAGGAATGCCCGAGAATATGGATGACCTCTCCTGGTACTTTGAAAACGAGGATGACGAAGTGATCTCAGAGTTTCCACTGGCACCAAAAGAGCTGAAAAATGGGATACATACTACTGCAGACAACCTAAGGAAAATCGACTTGGGGACGACAAACGACCCGCGACCAACTTTCGTCAGTGAGCAGCTGTCTAAAGAACAAATGGCTACGCTAAAAGACGTGCTCATACAGTATAAAGACTGCTTCGCATGGAACTACTCTGAGATGTCGGGGCTAGATCCGGAAATAGCCGTCCACAAATTGGCAATATCTCCGGACATCAAGCCGATCAAACAAACACCGAGAAGAATACGGCTCGAACTTGAAATGAGCATCAACGCCGAGGTCAAGAAGGTAATCGACTCTGACTTCGTCCAAGAAGTTCAATACCCCAATTGGATCGCCAACATTGTCCCAGTGATGAAGAAAAATGGGACGGTGCGCATCTGTGTGGACTTTCGAGACCTCAACAAAGCCAGTCCAAAGGATGATTTTCCGATACCGGTCACTGAGCTGATGATAGACAACACGTCCACTCACGAAGTCTTCTCCTTCATGGATGGCTCATCAGGGTACAATCAAATAAAGATGTATCCCGAAGACCAGAAGCATACCACTTTCCGGACCCCTTTGGGCATATTCTGCTACAAAGTGATGCCTTTCGGTCTGAAGAATGCTAGCGCCACCTATCAGAGGGCCATGATGAAGATTTTCGATGACTTTATACACGAAATCATCGAGTGCTATATTGACGACCTCGTGGTAAAAAGCAAATCGCATGAGGAGCATTGGGAGCATCTGAAGATAGTGTTCTAACATCTTCGGAAATACAATCTGAAGATGAACCCTCTCAAATGCGTGTTCAGAGTTTCCTCCGGCAAATTCCTAGGATTCATCGTACGACATCGGGGCATCGAAATAAACCCGTCAAAGATCAAGGCGATTATGGAAATGCCTCCACCAAGGACTCTGAAACAACTGCGGTCTCTCCAAGGAAAGCTCACATGAAGAAGGGGAACCCGTTCGTCTGGGATCGCAAATGTCAAAGCGCACTGGACGAAATCAAGCAATACCTGCAGAATCCTCCGGTGCTAACCGCTCCGGTCAAGGGAAAGCCACTCATTCTGTATACAACCGCCCTTGAGGGTTCTCTAGGCGCACTATGGGCACAGGAGAACGACCAAGGGAAGGAGAGAGCCCTCTACTATTTGAGTCGAGTTCTTCTGGGGGCAGAAAACAGCTACTCCCCCATTGAAAAACACTACATGGTGTTAATCTTCGTGATAACAAAGCTACAGCATTATGCTTTGGCGCATGAGGTCTACCTAATATCAAAACTGGATCCTCTCAAATATTTGATCTCAAGAGCCATACTAACAGGACGACTCGCTAAATGGGCCCTCCTCTTGATGGAGTTCTCGATAACATACCAACCTCTCAAGGCAGTGAAGGGTCAGGCCATTGCCGACTTCCTCGCTGAGCATCCGATACCTGCCGATTCACCCCTAAATTGCAAATTGCCAGACGAGCACGTGTTTGACACGATCAATGGGGAGAAAGGAGAGAGTGACACCCGATAGGAACTCTACTTCGATGGGGCATCTTCCATGAAGAAGCGAAAGCACAGCACCCCCATAATCAAATCTGGGGTAGGCCTCATCTTCGTGACTCCACGAGGAGGGATAATGCGCTTTGCCTTTTCCTTGACAAAGCCGAGGACAAACAATGAAGCCGAATATGAAGCTTTGATAGCAGGTCTTGAGATCGCCGTCGACATGGGAATCGAAAACCTCCTCATATACGGAGACTCTCAGCTGGTCGTTAGTCAAGTAAATGGCGACTATCAAACGTGCAAACTAGAGTTGGTAAAGTACGGTGAGAGAGTGCAACAACTGCTGACTCGAATCCCTTCCTATGCCCTGGAAAGCATACCGCACGCGGAAAATAGCAAAGCGGATGCATTATCCAAGCTCGCTAAAGAACTGGCCGACGAGAACCTCGATGACGTAAGGATCGTTGTGCAAAGCCGTCGGGTTCTTGCACCGGCAGAAATATCTCCGGAGTCGTCCGAAGAATGGGAGCGACCGAGCAAACGGCCCTACAAATAAAAGACCAGAAAAAGGATAAGGATTGGAGAGAAGTCTTTATAGACTGCTTCAAATCCCGTCGAACACCTGAAGATGCGTCCTCAAGACATCAGCTCATGAAACGAGCTCTATCCTTCGCCTTCGTCAATGACACTCTATATAAGAGATCATTTGATTATCTATGGCTAAAATGCCTGGGACTTGAAGAAGCAAGGAGAGTCGTCCAAGAAACTCATGACGGACTCTGCGGTTCTCACCAAACCGGGCCGAAGATGAAACTGAAGATCAAAAGGATGGGCTATTATTGGCCCACAATGATCCAAGACTGCCTCGAATACGCGAAGCAGTGCCACTCGTGCCGGATTCACGGGGACTTTATACACCAGCATCCAAATCCGCTACATCCAACGGTAGCTAGCTGGCCGTTCGAAATGTGGGGAACTGATTACTTCTCCAAGTGGGCAGAAGCAGTACCACTAAGAGAAGTGAAGACGAAGAATATCCTCCATTTCTTCAAGACACACGTCATCTATCAATTCGGCACTCCGCGATGGATTATCTCCGATAACGGGTCGGCCTACAGAAGTCACAAAATCAGCCGCTTCGCGCTGCAACATAATATAGACTGGAGATACTCTTCTGTCTATAATCCCCGAGCTAACGATCTGGCTGAGGCTTTCAACAAGACCTTGACGAAGATCGTGAAAAAGACGGTGTCCAAAAATAAAAAGGACTGGCATGAAGCTCTCTGGGCGTATCGAACTACATTCAAAACGGCCACAAACACAACGTCGTATGCATTGGTATTCGACGTTGAAGCAGTACTTCCCGTGGAGATAGAGCTACCCTCTCTACGAGTGGCGGTCCATTATGAGCTAACAGACGAAGAGAATGCTTATCTTCGCCTGGAGGAGCTCGATGCCCTCGATGAAACTCGTCTTATGGCGCAGCAAAACTTGGAGGCTTACAAAGCAAAGATGACGCGCTCATACGATAGACTGACTAGGCCGAGAACATTCCGCCAAGGCGAACTCGTGCTAGTGGTCAAGAGACCTATGATCCCCAATCGTTCCAAACGGGGAAAATTCGAGCCGAATTATGAGGGCCCGTACATCATAGACAAGGTCTACTAAGGTGGGGCGTACTTGCTCATGAATATGCATGGTGAAAGACCCTTCAGGCCAATAAATGGCCGGTTCCTGAAAAAATACTACGCTTGACGAGTTACGGCCTAGGTTAATGATAGATGACGACACCTATGTCCGCTCGCTATCTTCCCAAGCCCAAACTCTATAAGTAGTATCCGACGAAACCTCGCCTCGAAAACGTGCGATGGACCGTAATGTCCTAAAACTAGCTATGGACTGAAAGGTCCTAAAACTAACTACTGACCGAAACTTCTTTAAACTACTACAAACCCGCAGCATCCTTGGGATGACGCGTAAAAAAAACAACAGTATGTCCATAAGCAAGATGGGCACGGATGAAAACTCGAAAGGGCTCCGTGAGTAAAAACAGCAGGGCTACCGGCGAGTTTGTGAAAACCTGAAAGGGCGCAATCTCGTTAAAATACACTTGCAAGGTCATCTCGACCTTGTAAGGAGAAAACTACCTGCGTGAGATCCTTACGTCTCACAAAGGAGCGACACACTTAGGGATCCCCACGATTCCTAAGGAGAAATTATACTTACGAGATCCTCACGACTCGTAAGGAGAACCCTCTTATGAGACCCTCACGGCTCATAAGATTCAAAAGCCTTAAACTACAGGGATCTGAACCTGTTCTTAAGCCATCACAATCCCCAGATTGCCCTACAAGCGATTCAATATTGACCCTTGTATACAATCCACGGGCACAAATAAACGTTTCCCCAACAAAGTCCCACCACTGACGAGGGATATCTTCATATGGCGAACGACACTTGTAAGTCCTCTCGACTTATAAGGAGAAAACACTCTTGTAAGATCCTTACGATTTATAAGAGAACACACACTTAGGAATCCTCACGATTCCTAAGGAGAAAATGCACCTACGAGATCCTCACGACTCGTAGGGAGAAATACCTTTATGAGACCCTTACGGCTCGTAAAGTCAAAAAGCCTTAGTCAACAGGATCCTAACCCTGTTTGCTAAGCCACCTTTGTTCAACATCGACAGAGGCAAATGATGATTCGCTCCTGGCAATGTCCCAGTGGTAGCGATGCCTAAATCGGTATCAAATTCCAAGCCCTTTCACGGCAAATGATGATTCGCTCCTGGCAATATTCCAGTCTTAGCGATGCTGATGCTGAGATTGGCACCAGATTCCAAGTTCCACACCCGCGATAAAAATCAGCGAGCCAAAAATGCATATGAAATAACCGAAATGATGGGGCAACTTGCAACAAAATCAGCAAGTAAAAATATATGCATACAAAATAGCCGAAATTGTTGGGCAACTCGCAATAAAAAACAGAGAGTAAAAAGAAAAATAGCCGAAATAATTGGGCACCGCGAAAAATAGCCGAAATGATTGGGCAATCGCGACTTTCGCGATACAAAAAGCTGAAATGATAGAGCATCGCGGGAAGAAAACAAAAAAAAATATAATACATATAAAATGAAACTTTTGCCCTACAGGTGAGATCATATCGATCCATGTATACAATCCAGGGACACAAACAAAGAGGGAACCATATCATCCCACCAGGCTCCGTCAGAAAGAGAGCCAAGTCTCGATGGCAACATCTACATCGCAAGAGGTCAACAACGGCGTTCCTTCTAGTTCCAACCGGAAGCAAATACGACGTCAACAAACGGAGCCATGGCAAAGTCCCCTAATTCCAAATCTTGAAGGTTCATAGACAGCCTAGAAACTATCTCGGAGCCACGGCGGAGTCCCTAGTTCCAAGTCTCGACGGCCGCATCTACAGCCTAGAGACCTACAACAGCGTTCATCCTCATTCCAGCAGGATTCGGACGCGACAATCAAGCGGAGTCATAGCAAAGTCCCTAGTTCCAAATCTTGACGGTTCACAGACAACCTAGAGACCACCTCGACATTCGTCTCGTTACAGCAGACGCAACGTCAGCAAAGCGGAGCCATGGCAAATCCCCTAGTTCCAAATCTCGAAGGTTCACAGAAATCCTAGAGACTATCTCGGAGCCGCGGCAAAGATCCCAGTTCCATGACTCGGCGGTGCACAGACAACTGAGAGTCAACTCCTGACCCCGTATACCATGGCTAAAGTCAATCCTGACCCCGTGGAAATGGCCAAAGTCAATCCTAACCCCGTATGGCTAAAGTCAATCCTGACCCCGTATGGCTAAAGTCAATCTTGACCCCGTATGGCTAAAGTCAATCCGGACCCCGTACGGTTAAAGTCAATCCTGACCCCGTATGGCTAAAGTCAATCCGGACCCTGTCCGGTTAAAGTCAATCCTGACCCCGTATGGCTAAAGTCAATCCTGACCCTGTATGGCTAAAGTCAATCTTGACCCCATATGGCCAAAGTCAATCCTGACCCCGTGGAAAACGGCCAAAGTCAACCCTCGACCTCCCCGTCAAAGCAATGCTTTGATTCAGGAGCAGGTCAACTCATCAATCACTTACGAGTTCTCTCGACTTGTAAGGAAGAAAATTCTCTTGGGAGATCCTTACGACTCTTAAGAGAAAAACACACTTAGGAATCCTCACGATTCCTAAGGAGAAAATACACCTACGAGATCCTCTCGACTCGTAGGGAGAAAAATCTTTATGAGACCCTCACGGCTCATAAAGTTGGAAAGCCTTAGAAGGAAGATCTGAACCTGACTCCTAAGCCATCGATGTCCTACAAAGATATCAAAATAGATTATCCACAAAATGCATTCGCTAAAAGGGACACACCACCGTGAAACAAAATATGTCTTTTATTCATGAATCAAAATGAATACAAAGTACAATCTATAAAAGAATCAAAAAATACTCTCATTCAGGAGTAAGTACAAAAGGAGAATAAAAAGAAAAATATACATTTGTTTAAGCCGGCGGACGGTTTAATAGATTCGTCAGTTCATCCTTCTTCAGCTGGGTCTCGGCTTCATAATTTGTTATTGCCATGAGAAGGGCCTCCGCTTGAGACTGTTGGGCCTGGTACGAGGCGAGCCGACTTTCAAGCTCCTTTTTGGTAACTTTGTGAGCTTCAACCATCTCGCAAGTAAAAAGGACGGCTTTATCAATAGCTACCACCTCCCTGATAGCTTCTTGAAGCACCCGCCAAAGTTCATATGCACGAGTGGTCTTGGCCGTGAGTTCAGCTTGAAGTTCCCCCAGCGCATTGGAAGCCAGCTCCCTCTCCGAAAACTTTCGGTTGAGCCTCTTCTTACATGACTGCAGATTTGCGGCACACCGTTCAACCAGCCCCCGCAAGCTCTCCTTTGCAGCCACGACCTATGAAGGAAGGCGCGTGCACTCAAGACTATGTAAGCAAGCCTCCACCTGACGACAAAACTTGACCCAAACATGCACCAATGTTTCATCATGGTAAGCGGCAAGAAAGGGGAGAGAAATGTTGGCTTCAGCAGCGAATTCTTCGGCCGTGATCGAGCTACCAGCACGAAGATCTTCGATGAGAGCCGACAAAGAGTGAAGGCTTTGCTTCGCCATCCGTTCAGATGCGCGTAGGGCATAAGGGTCAAGCGGCATAAGGATGCGAGATTCCAGCGGGATAAGAACGGGAAAAGCTATTAAGATTCATAAATAATCAGCGAGATTTACAAACAAAGAGCAGATGGAACAATGTCAAAACTTTACTTACCCACAGTCATGCAAGAAGGGTTTAAAAGATCTTCAGGCCCGTCAAGGATCTCAACTTCGTCGTCAGCTTCCAGAACTACAGAAGACATTAGCATCGTTATACGAAATAATAATAATGCCATTAGAAGGGGCAAATAACACTAACCTTGCCCGGAAGAGAGGACGATGTGTTGCGGGGATATTGCCTGCGGAGCGGCCATCTCGAGCAAACGCTGGAAAGACTTTCTAGGGGATAGATCCGTGATAGACGCCGCCAATCCGCGTAATTCTGAAAAGACGGAAGTATTCAGATAATGAAGAGATCATTTAAACAAAAGATAGAAGAATACCTTCAATACTCCTCCCACTTTGAACAGGAGGGATAGCAGTTTCGGCAGCCTCCTCCATACCCTCAAGCACATCATCGGAGACATTTGCTGGTGTGACGGCTATCAATCGAGGGGCAGCGGCCACCACTTCAGAGACGGCAATCTCAGTTACCTGTACCACCATCTCCAGGCCATCATCATAAAGGTCCATTAAATCCACGGCCGGAAGGGATACCTCTTCAGGGTGAACGGGCACAAGGGGAACAGAAGCCGCCAATGGAAGCTCTGCGGAAGGAATAGCAACTATAGCGACCCCTTCCACACCTACTGGTGTCTCATTAAGGATATTTACAGAGTCCACGGTCAAGACGCTACTCGAGATCAGATTCTCTGCCATGGCCGAAGTCCCTGCAAAGTTTTACGAAGATAAGAAGACATAGAAAGCAAAACAAATTACTTGCCAAAGAAAAAATACAGAAAACGTGCATACCGATACTCCAAGATGCTTCGAGTATAGCTTTTTCAAGCCGACGTTCCTTCCTAAGAAGGTATGCTCGCCGGGGTTCTAGGGTAGATTCATGGCTGCCGGTACACAACGACAACTCATCTTCAGAAGCGGCTGAGATAGGCTTTTTGAGGGCTATCTCGCCCCCTGCTCCATCGGACCTATAAATACTCGCCGTATAGATAGAGGATCTTCGTAGAATATTATGGTAGGATAGGAACTCTTCGAGACACGCACGTTCTCGGTCTCATCCTGAGAATGCCTTATAGCCTCAGCCAATTGTGCGGCTTCCTCGGCAGATGAACCTGGAAAAAGAATACCATCATCAGGCTCTTGCATGGATATTGGTTCGTCTTGAACGATAGGCTCGGATTCCATTAAAAAGTCAAGCAGACCAGTGACTGTCTTCTTCCTCCGCTTCGACCCAAAACTAGCGCTGGAAGATGATCGCTTCTTTCCCTTCGGCGCTTTGGTGCGACGTTGCCCAACCTCGCCTCCAGTATCCTCTTTTGGCGGTGCTACCGATGATGACACTGTCATCGATGACGCCGCAACTGATGGAACTGCTACCGACGCCTCATCAGAAGCCATTGCCTGAGCTCTAGTGCGCATCGGCATACCAACTGTGGGTGGATTCAGGCCCGCATCCACCGCCTCAGGAATAAGTAAGGCACCAGTACCCCTCAAGGGAGGGCGAACCATTGTCCACGGTCGCGGTGGGACTCCCATAGCCTGGATCGGGGCGGGAGCTCTATATCCAAAACGTATCCTCTTCTCCTCAGCAATGATGGAACCAGCTCGGTGGCGGTACCAACCCGTAAAAGCCCCCACACACCTTGGAATGTGGTCGGCCCCAGGGATCATGAAGCGAGAGCCGGTGTTCAGCCGCATGAAGTGATGAGTGGCGTCACGAACAACTTCCAAAGAAGAGCTGGGCTCCACTATGAATGCCTCGAAGGGAACACCCTGGTTATAACCCAATTGTCGGGCAAAGCGGTGTGGATTATACCGCATAAAAAGAACCGCATCGTTACGACGGAACACCAAATAACCCGGTCTGATCGAATACAAGTGCATGGATTCCCTAGGCTTCAAGGATGGTGCTCCCTCTTTCGATAAATCAAGCAGCTGCTGAATAGGTCCCGAAGGAGCAGAGAGGACTCGATCATTGAATACCATCCTGCCTTCGTTGGCATAAGGATTAAGAAGCACACGAAGAGCCCCTAACTGAGTCGGATCAGGAGAAGAAGCGTCCACCAACCTCATGAGCTGCAGGAAGGTATAAGCATCATAAAAACCCGGTCTCTGGTACCCAGCGAATGCCCCTAACACATGCATCTCAATCCATGACGTAAAATAATGAAGAGAGAAACTCACCATATCCACACCCGGGGTCGAGGTATTGGCCGCAGTACTCAGCCCATGGTACAAGTGCGATAACCCTGCAATGCCTACGGCTAGTCGTGTCCCTTCGGCAATGCGATGAGCAGGATAAATGACCGAGGCTCTCATAAAGCGACGATGCGTTGGAACGACAAACCAACTGAGCCAAAGGCTTACAAAACCGACGAAGAAAGTTTCTTCATCCATACCGAGAGCCGCAATCGACTCAAAAGGTACGGCCGACAAGATTGGGATGTAAAACTGTGGCAAATCTTCTTCTCTGGCCTGTAGCTTATTTTGCCCAAACCCGAAGAGGTCGTTAATATTCGCGAATCTCGGAGCCTCCTTTGATAGGACGTCTCCACGAAGGAAGCAGGCGATAAAACTCTTCAAAGTGACGCCATGTTCCTCTGACTCTGCGAACAGCTTCTCGAAAATACCCAGAGTCTTGATTGGACTTAGATACCTATGACGGACGGCATTTTCGGTCGACAAGCCGTCAAGCGCAGCAGGCACAGTTGCGAATGCATACTCGTCAGGAGGCAGCAATTCTTCATAGGGCGCTCCTTTGATCGGCAATCCGGAGATCTCGCGAAACTCTTCCAAAGAAATCGAAACTTCGCGATCCCCTAACAAGAAAGTGTTGGTGGGAAGATTCCATTGATTTAGGAAAGCTTTAACCCACCAGACATGGGGAGACTGATAATGAAAGAGAGACGTGTACACCGCCTGATAAAGCCCGACCTTCTGCAGTCGCGCACGATGGGCAGACAAGATATAACGAGCCCAGAGAAGATAGCCCGTTGGATGGCGAGGGGTAAGCCCTATCTTATAGACTTGTCCCCAGGGCTGGGCTTCACCTTGGCAAATACGACGCCCCAAGATGTTTATGGCTGGCAAAGGGTGGTTTGGTATCCCAGTTGTCGACGGCTCAAGCCGGCCCGTAGGAGTCCAATCCAGCACCTCCACGGCAAAGGCAATCTGCGGACGCTCCATCGGCAAGAATGGGTGCAGATGCTCTGTTGGCACCTCGCAAAGAAAGCTGCGGTGGCCCCGATTGATATGCCCGTACCAGGTTCCCCCCAAAAGCAGGTTGGTGCAATCTGGGTCATGAGCCATAATCATTGCCATCACCTCTTCGTCAGATGGTGATTGAGGAAAAGCAGCCTCCGAGCGGGTAAAAGGAAAGTATGGAAGAGAAGCCATTGTTCCTGAAATAAGGGAAGGGAAAACTGTTAATGAAAGCCACACGTGTGTGTGTGTGTGTGTGTGTGTAAAGACAATGAAAAAAACGACAAGCAGCTTATTTCATGGGACCTTTGGTTGCAAAACACATAGGCCCCACAAAATCAATATGGCAGCTCACTAATGATGAGGCAGGGTAATCATTATGAGAACAAAAGGAAGATTCTCAATAGATGAATAGGTGGAGTTCAAACATCTCTGCGCATTCCCCCAAGGAAAAGCCCATCATGAACTCTGTGCAAATCAAACAGAATCTCTCCTAAAAATTTTTGTCAAGAACAACTGAGGATAAAAATCCCAAGAGGTCTTCTTGTTAGAACTAAGTTCTCTGAGGGAATTAAATTCCTTTTGAACAGAGGAATTAAATTCCAAGAAAATTTTCAGAGCTGAGCTCTTTGGAATGGAATTAAATTCCAGAAGAAAACAAGTACCATCATCACCCCCCTAAGAGCAGAAAAACGCCTAACATTAAGGGCTTACTACCTAAAGATCGTGCATTCTTAGAACTTGGAAAGATGAGTTTTTATTAAAGGGAAAAACCCTCGGTTTGGATTTAAAATCCAAAGAGAATTTTATAAAAAGTTTCTCGGTCGTTCAAGATCCTTACCTGAAAAAGGATTCTTTTTTGTTAACAGAGTTAAACTCTGGATTTTGTTTTGTTGAAAAGAGAACTGAGCTCTAAGGAAGAGAATTAAATTCTCAAAGAAAATGAAGAAGGAAGAAGATGAAGGAATGGAGGCGTTGCTGATGAGACCGCTGCATTTATAGGACGTGATAGGAAATGGTTCATCTGCCCCGTTCCCCAGGCAAATCCAACGGCCACAAAGATGACAGCGTTGCACTCACGTGCAAACACGTGAGAACAACGCTGTGGCGGCATTTTTTCCCTCATGGGAACTAAATAAAATACAAATAAAGCAGCAAGGAAAACCCCCAAATAGGGCATCACGTGCTCACACGTGATCGGGTCTCACGTGCAAACACGTGACCTTTTATGGGCAGATTCTTATCTACGCCTGAATGCCTAATTGATAAAGTCACGTGCCCACACGTGATGGGCTCTTGAACCCACTGAATTAATAGAATTAAATTCTAACTAAAAGGAATTAAAAGCATTTGTTCGCTTATGGAAACTGAATAAAATACAAATAATGTAGGGTTACTAGGCACTCTAATAAGGTTCTACAAGGCATCAACCATGCCCGATTCAAAATTTAGCCGTGCCGAACAACCCAAAGCCGGATCTTTAAACTAGAGATTAGGCGAAACAAAACATGTTAAACATTTTAACATCTAAGAGAGAGAGATTACAACCATTGCAGATCCGGTCCTTCACTTCTTAAGCTCCGTGTTGAGGTCCCTTCGCTGCGATCATCGTGCATCCGGACTCTAGAGAGGCTCCACGAAGAGTATGATGCAAACTTGCTTCCGATCTTCGATAACAAAGATGATCTACCTTGAAGTTTCATTAACACAAGCTAACACTCACTAAATGAAGTGAACACCCTCATCTAAATGGCAAGGATAGATGAGGATGATGAAGTAGGATTTTTAGCTCTCATTTATAATCTTTTTCTCACACATAATCATCACTTAGAAAAAAAAACTAGAAAGCTTTTTCCATGAAAAGAAGAAGGAAGAAGAAGAACAATAAATCATAAACCTTTTGTGATGAATAATGAAAGTAATGATAAGGTTAGAAATGCAACCATGGTCAAACTAACCCTTGTAGAGAATTAACCAAGGTTAAAGGGTTGGGTTGGGTTAAGGAAATATCTTCATAAAATATCTTTTCCAAAACAAAAATGAAAGCTTCTAGAAACTTCTAGAATAGCTTAACCCAAATCAAACCCTAACCATGTTTAATCTCCACTAAACATGTTGCATTAATAACCATATCATGTTACAATATTATATATCACATATATAATATTCATTGTAACAAAATAAAATAATATAATTAACATATATCGCATATATATCAATGTATTACCCGAGTGAGAAAAAGAATCTTTTAGTGACCTAATATTAGTTAATGTAACTTAATATATCATATATATTATTATACATTAAATTATCGAATCAACACTTGATCCGACAATCCGGCTATATCGCATATAACCGATTAATATCTCATTTACCGATTCATCGAATCAACACTTGATCCGATGTCCCGGATGATATCAAATATCGTGAGAATAGAATATGGTATCACATATCGCATTATCCTCGGTCCTGCACATATCACATATGTACCCCTACTCCGTTTTGCCTGAGTCAAGAAACCTCTGTGTAGGACACTAAAGAATCGTCAATACGCCGGCAGTAGGTGATGATCATATCAAACACCCACAAGCTGCAAGCGGTCAGCTAAACGTAATAGCCACCCAGGTATTGAGCGCTCAGAAGATCAACAAGCAAGCATGTACATTCTCCTATGAATCTAATCAGTAACACTCTCGTACAGTCCGGTCTCGTCGTCTGATATGTCGCATATCTCGCCTAGGGGTGGATACGTCAGACCCCAGTAGCTCGATAAGTCGTGTCGATATGAGGTCAATAACAGTTCGAGAAACTACTGATAATACTTACCAGTAAATCTCAGCAATCCTGGCCAGGGATTTTCAGTTATAGCCAATCGAACACAGCACAACATCAACTCCCTATACCGGGAGAGACGAATCCCCTCCTATCGCTCCTTGCCTCCATGTGATTCGGGACTGTACCCAAAAGCCACCTTTTTGCACGTCCTCTTGGACGTGGTATGATGGAAATCAAAGCACAGTGGGAATCACACAAGTCTCTATGACGATCTCGGGTCAACAGACTACTCTGTACCAGTGTCACCGGAGAACTGCCATCTGACGTGAGGTATAATACCATCTGGGAGTTCTCGGCGAGTCCGTCCAGTGTACCCAGTCTCCACTGAGCACCCGTACACCATCCTTGATGTCAAACACCTATGGATATGGGATCATCCATCGCTCATCATATGGGTCAAGATGCGTATACGCTAGTCTACTCTGGTGTATCGATGCCCTGTCTCGATACACCCTCGACTAGGAACAGCTATAGGATGTACTCGTCGACTACCGTGGCCCCACTAGTATGATCTCATCATAGTCCCAGTAGTCGAGTATATATCCTAAGGGCTTTATCAACATGTAATATAGAGACAATCAGAGTACATGTTAAGATAAAGTACAACCAGATAGCATACTATCATGTCGAGCAAGAAAGTCCTCCCTATATATGTCCTAGCATCCACTACAATATACATCGTATGTACAGTAATAGACTATAGGGCATACATATAACTAACAATCTCCCACTTGCACTAGGGCCATCTATTGTGGTATCACATACCCAACAATTAGCTGTGGTTGAAGTATCTCATACTCAACCATCCCATAAAAGTCTATACTGGGAAAAAGGCCTTTGTGAGTGGATTAGCGTTGTTGTCCTCTGTGTCTACTCTCCTAACCTCGATCTCCCTGGAGATCAACCATCTCCATGATCAGATGATATTGCCTAAGAATTATATCTGGATTTCTGATGGGACGGGGGTTCCTAGGCAAAAGCCATAACTCCATTGTCACACAATGGTTGGAACGAAGTTCATCTCATGAACTTATATATATCCAGACTGCCTCTTTGGTAGCATCCTTGGTAATGACGTATCTTGCCTTTAATCGTCTAGTAAGTCACGGTATCTAGCTTGGAACTCTTTCAACATACCGTCCCTCTACTGAGGGTAAAGACAATGCCTGCGACTGACATTCAGTCGTCCTTATCACTTTGGAACCTTTCCAGTGATTCTCCCCAGGATCGATTGATACCATCTCACTACAACTAGTGAGTATCCTAACATCCAATTAGATCTATCTCATAGACCCAAAATCCAGGATTTATGAGGTATCACTTTAATCCTATATGGAGAATCCTTATGATAAGTGGAGATTGACCGATCGTAGCATAGGAAACTTCTTCCCTATCAAGAGTATGTCATCCACGTACTCTACGAGGATCACCACCATACTCCCTACTACCTTTTTGTATATATAAGGTTCATCTACCATTTTGATGAAGTCAAACTCTTAGACTACCACATCAAAACAGACGTTCCAACTCCGCGATGCCTGCTTTATCACATAAAACATCTTGCACACGTTTCCGCTACTCCCACTGTCTACGAAGCCCTCTGGTTGTGTACTTATAGACGCTCTCTTCCAAAATATCATTTAGAAAAGCAGTCATGACACCCAACCACCAGATATCGTAGTCATGGTATGTAGCAGTAGCAAGTAGGATCTGGATGAACTTAAGCATAGCTTTGAAAGTATCAACTTTTCCATGTACACCAAGTAATCTTCTCAAGATATACTTGCTCCTGATAGGGATTTAACCCTTCAGATAAAGCAACCAAAGTCCATACTTTGTTGGTGTATAAGGATTCCATCTCAGATCTCTAAGCATCCAGCCATTCTTACAGAGTCCCACTCCTGATGGCCAGCTTGAAACTAGTTGGGTCATCATCTCATGATGCAATCCTCGCTCCCACTGTCATAGAGAAACCGAAGTATCTCTCAGGTGGGTGAGGAACCCTACTAGATCGGCGGAGAGGCTGAGGTTCGTTGGAAACTATTGAATCCTTTGGTTCTACCAAATTATCTGCTGTAGTTTGTATAGCTGGAACTCCTTCCAGTTCTACCTCATGACCACTAATTTCTTCACAAGAAATTCCCTTTCATAAAGGTGGCATGCTGAGAAACAAAACATCTTTTGTTCCTCGGTTAGGTAGAAGATATACCCTTGCGAATGCTTGGGATATCCAACAAACTTCTACAGAACTGACTTTGCCTCGAGCTTGTCCGGATTTTGCTTTTTAGACATAGGCCGGATAACCCAAATCTTAACTTACTTAAGATATGGGCTCTTCCCATTACATATTACATATGAAGTGGTAGGCAACTGATTTGATTTGAACCCTACTCAATAGGTATGCAGCTTCTCAAGTGCATAACTCTCAAAAGGAAATAGGAAACTCAGTAGTACTCATCATAGAGCACACCATATCACATAGGGTGCTATTGCTCTGCCCCGATACACCGACGTGCTGTAGTGTATACGGAGGAGTAATGCTGAGAGAGAATCTCATTCTCCTTTAGAATAGTCCAGGAATCTCGTGCTCAAGTATTCTCCTCCTTGATCTCATCAAAGGATATAGTACTTATACCTGTTTTGATTCTCTACTTCTAACTTATATTCTGTGAATATCTCAAAAGGTTCGGACTTGTGTTTCAACAGGAACATATGTCAGAATCTTGAGAGATTATCAGAGAATGTAATGAAGTACAAAGAACCGGTCCTGGCATATGTAGACAGGGGACTTTCATACATCAGCATGTATCAATCCCAAGAGTTCATTAACTCTTTCTCTGTTTCTAATAAACAGAGCTGTGGTCATCTTATCTTTGTGACATGACCGGCAAGTTTCACAAGATGTAAATTCAAACTAATTTAAATATGCATCTAAATGTAACTTCAGCTAGTCGGGTCACATTGATATGACCTAGTCTATAATACCTCAAGAAGGATTCGTTCATATCTGAACTCTTCCTCTTGTGTGTGTTCTGTATACTAAGAACTGTGGTTTGATTTAGAACGTCTATACTTTTAGATAACGTGCCTGAACCGATCAACTCTTGATATAGGAAATGTTCAAAATATTATCCAACAATACAAAATTATATCCTTCTTTATCTAAATAAAGAGACTGATATGATTTTGTATATCGGGTTCGGTATCTAATAATATTCGTTCAGAATCTCTGTATTCTGATAATACTGGGTGATAACTACCAACAGACTTGGCTGCAACACTTGCACCGTTTCTATCTCATGAAACTTATCACCTTTTTTCAGTTCTCTGTAATGAACACACCCAAAGAAGATGCATCAGCATGCACTTTCTTCGTTTGGGCGGCACGGGAAATCTGGTATTCCCTAATTTCCTGCTCTGTCTTATAACAATTATAAGTTGGAGCGGGACCAACGTTCCTCAGCTCAGTATAAGAAGCGGGTTCATTCAATACATCCGTATTATTATCTTGATTAAGACGTGACATGGTCGCTACCTGGAGAGAGAGAGAAGAAAACACTCAGCGTGCGCTTTTACAAGATTAGATTGGTTATCAATTTATCTAATCAGGATGGCTCCCACTGTTTTAGTCAAATCTTCCTTCAAACCCTAAAAGGAAAGACTAGCCGGGATTAATTACACCCTACAAGTTCGCCAATCTTTCAGCCAAGCCAGTGCCGGTACTTTGAGGGAGGTTCCCCGTGCTTTCGCACGAACCTAATTAAAGTAAACCTCGTTTTCCCAGGGGCGTAACCCCGTTAACAACTTTCTAGACACCTACTTGATCGGCTAATTGTAATGTGTAAAACTCTCCCAGGAATAACTCTTACTCGCAGCGGGTATCGGGATCCAACTATCTCATAGAAGGTATGCAATCTCATTGCAAATTTCAACACTTGAGATTCCCCATAATATTTTACCCCTAACCTCCTATGATCTTGACAAAGGCCAACAAACCATAGGATGCTAGTCAAGTTCAACCCGTCATTTCCTGATTGAATTAAACCCACCCGCACGACCCTTGACAAAGGCCAACAAGGTCGTACGACTACCCTAACTCAATCGCATTATATGCTTATACAGATAAGCAGTAATCAGCTACCGCACACTACACCTTGACAAAGGCCAACAAACGCAGCACGAATAGTAACTATCACTTATCTGAAATGACGGAGGGTTACAACAGGTTTTTAAGAAAACCCTTTGCGTAATGAACTTGATATTGTTGTAGAATCGAGTGAATTTTGAAAAGGAGTGTTTTTGAGGCTTTTACTAGTTTTGCTAAAGTGGTCACTCCCGGTGAAGGGATCGTCGGCTCTTTCCTTATCGAATAAGGTGCGGGATATATCACATATATCACTATGCAAAGCAAAAAACTATAGAAGCAATCAAAAGACAAACTGAGTGTGTAGCATCTGCTAGTTTCGCTAAAGAGGTCACTCCCGGTGAAGGGATCTCGGCTCTTTCCTTATCGAATAAGGTGTTGGATGTTCTACAAGGAACACCGTTATGCAAAGCAAGAACTAGAGCTACCAGTTTTTAAACAAATTTCTACAACATCTTTAGGTTTCTTTTATTTCATTAATCTCATTAATGAAGTCCCATTTTATTATGCTTCACAAGCATCACATTTGAAATGAAATCTGCAATATAACATATATCTCATATATATAATATAAACATTCGTCTCAGGCAGTAATATGATCTCATCACAGAACATTGCAGCAGAAGAACATATATGAAATATTGGATATACTAGGATGTCCGTGTTTTCAATACGAGCCTGTATAAAACACGGATTCTACGGTCGCGATGAATAGCCAAACCCACATCCCTAGACCCCTACGAGAGCGGCAAGCAACACTGCCAATTCTAGGGTTAGGAGACCCGGTCTCGACTCCTCGAGATGGTCTCCCACTGGACCCTAGAACCCGGTTACTTGTGCTCCCCGCCTTGGGTCTACCTAATGCGGAAAAGTAAATAATATATAATGGTGACATCATCCTCAGCCCGGAAGTGCCCCAATAAAAGAATATTACATACAAATGAATTTTACATGAATGAAAAAGAAAAACTCTCATCTCACATAAAACCCCCGGCTACTCAAACACGACGATCTAATATAACATATCACAACAACACATAATATCACATATCATCAACGTAAGTAAATATGCGTATCCCAATTGTCGTTGATGTATAGCAACGAAACCGGCAATACACCACATATTACACTTACGGTCGTAGAAAAGAAAGTGTAAAACTACAACAGTTGGAATCCGCAACCTCCTTAGACATCGCATGCCTAACCAAATGGATTCCTTAGACATCGCATGCCTAACAATTATAAACCCCGCATTTTATTCTCATTATCGAAAACTCTTTTCAATATCAAGTCGGGCAATTCAACAAGATTCCCGACATCCTGATCGAATGCTCGTCGCAAACTTTAGTAGACGGACGCACCCCCGGATGCCGTCGACGAAGTGCACTAAGGCGGAACATCGCTGCCGCGAGCACCCGAACGGATGCTTTTGGCGACGGGGTTCTCCTACAGTCACTTGGTCGGGGCTATGGGGCATGGCTGTCTATTAAGTTTACCTGGCGAGTATCCGCGTACGCTACGTGATTGCGACGGACTTTTGATCACATTAAAATTCCGTGGCAACCGATCATCTGAGACTGAACTGCTAGATTTATAACATTCAAATTATTTATCTCATAACTACTTGTGGATTCCAAATATTGTATCACATTCCAGATAAATAGACAATGTTAAACTTTCCGATCGAATAATCAAACACCCAAGATTTCCCAAATAGTTCTCAACACTTGAAATTAGTTTAAAAACATCCATCACATGTGGCACCCCGTACTGCTCCAAATCCTAAGGTTTAGAGGCAGTTCAAGACGGTCACATAATCGAGTTAAGCTTTGTTGTCTTCTAGAGGGTCCACCGCGTTACTTGCACGACTTAGAACGTCCTTAAACTACGGAAAAATCCAACGCTTAGAAACTTTCCGGCAGGGGAAAAAGTGAGTTATTGATATCCGTTCGAACTTTTTAACACGTTCTAAAATTACCCGGACAAACTAAACGAAGTTAAATTATCCGATCGAATCAACGAGTCCCCAATACAACCCATAAAACTCAACACTTGAGTATAAATTAAAAATTCCCAAAAGAATCAGAAAGTACAGACGGATATTACTGTGCAAACAGTAAACCCTAACTCAACTTTTTGGCCGCGGAACCGCCGCGAAAGCCATGGTACGGACGCGGTTCCGCGGCGCTTTAGTGGGATTAGTGTCACGTGTTTCACAGTAATTCTTGTATTTCACTGCTGATTTTTTTGAGAATTTTTAATTCACAAAAAATCACATTTTGAGAAAATTTCCAGAGAAGGGTATATATCGGGGTTTCCGGGTTCGATCGGATTTTAAACTTTGTCTAGATATCGCCTAAAGCTCTAGCTTGGCTCTGATACCACTATAGGGTTACTAGGCACTCTAATAAGGCTCTACAAGGCATCAACCATGCCCGATTCAAAATTTAGCCCTGCCGAACAACCCAAATCCGGATCTTTAAACTAGAGATTAGGCGAAATAAAGCATGTTAAACATTTTAACATCTAAGAGAGAGGGATTACAACCTTTGTAGATCTGGTCCTTCACTTCTTAAGCTCCGTGTTGAGGTCCCTTCGCTGCGATCATCGTGCATCCGGACTCTAGAGAGGCTCCACGAAGAGTATGATGCAAACTTGCTTCCGATCTTCGATAACAAAGATGATCTACCTTGAAGTTTCATTAACACAAGCTAACACTCACTAAATGAAGTGAACACCCTCATCTAAATGGCAAGGATAGATGAGGATGATGAAGTAGGATTTTTAGCTCTCATTTATAATCTTTTTCTCACACATAATCTTCACTTAGAAAACAAAACTAGAAAGCTTTTTCCATGAAAAGAAGAAGGAAGAAGAAGAAGAATAAATCATAAACCTTTTGTGATGAATAATGAAAGTAATGATAAGGTTAGAAATGCAACCATGGTCAAACTAACCCTTGTAGAGAATTAAACAAGGTTAAAGGGTTGGGTTAGGTTAAGGAAATATCTTCATAAAATATCTTTTCCAAAACAAAAATGAAAGCTTCTAGAAACTTCTAGAATAGCTTAACCCAAATCAAACCCTAACCATGTTTAATCTCCACTAAACATGTTGCATTAATAACCATATCATGTTACAATATTATATATCACATATATAATATTCATTGTAACAAAATAAAATAATACAATTAACATATATCGCATATATATCAATGTATTACCCGAGTGAGAAAATGAATCGTTTAGTGAGCTAATATTAGTTAATGTAATTTAATATATCATATATATTTTATACATTAAATTATCGAATCAACACTTGATCCGACAATCCGGCTATATCGCATATAACTGATTAATATCACATTTACCGATTCATCGAATCAACACTTGATCCGATGTCTCGGCTGATATCAAATATCGCGAGAATAGAATACAGTATCACATATCACATTATCCTCGGTCCTGCACATATCACATATGTGCCCCTGCTCCGTTTTGCCTGAGTCAAGAACCTCTGTGTAGGACTCTAAAGAATCGTCAATACGCCGGCAGTAGGTGATGATCATATCAAACACTCACAAGCTGCAAGCGGTCAGCTAAACGTAACAGCCACCCAGGTATTGAGCGCTCAGAAGATCAACAAGCAAGCCTGTACATTCTCCTATGAATCCAATCAGTAACACTCCCGTACAGTCCGGTCTCGTCGTCTGATATGTCGCATATCTCGCCTATGGGTGGTATACGTCAGACCCCAGTAGCTCGATAAGTCGTGTCGATATGAGGTCTATAACAGTTCGAGAAACTACTGATAACACTTACCAGTAAATCTCAGCAACCCTGGCCAGGGATTTCCAGTTATAGTCAATCGAACACAGCACAACATCAACTCCCTATACCGGGAGAGACGAATCTCCTCCTATCTCTCATTGCCTCCATGTGATTCGGGATTGTACCCAAAAGCCACCTTTTTGCACGCCCTCTTGGATATGGTATGATGGAAATCAAAGCACAGTAGGAATCACACAAGACTCTATGACGATCTCGGGTCAATAGACTACTCTGTACCAGTGTCACCGGAGAACTGCCATCTGACGTGAGGTATAATTCCATCTGGGAGTTCTCGGCGAGTCTGTCCAGTGTACCCAGTCTCCACTGAGCACCCGTACACCATCCTTGATGTCAAACACCTAAGGATATGGGATCATCCATCGCCCATCATATGGGTCAAAATGCGTATACGCTAGTCTACTCTGGTGTATCGATGCCCTGTCTCGATACACCCTCGACTAGGAACAGTTATAGGATGTACTCGTCGGCTACCGTGGCCCCACTAGTATGATCTCATCATAGTCCCAGTAGTCGAGTATATATCCTAAGGGCTTTATCAACATGTAATATAGAGACAATCAGAGTACATGTTAAGATAAAGTACAACCAGATGGCATACTATCATGTCGAGCAAGAAATTCCTCCCTATATATGTCCTAGCATCCACTACAATATACATCGTATGTACAGTAATGGCCTCTAGGGCATACATATAACTAACAAATAAAGCGGCAAGGAAAACCCCAAAAGGGGGGCATCACGTGCCCACACGTGACCGGGTCTCACGTGTAGGCACGTGACCTTTTATAGGCGAAGCCTATAGGCGCTGAATGAAATAAACAATTAGAAATGCTTAATCAGTGGGGTCAAGTGCCAATACGTGATGGGTTCCTGAGCCCTCTGAACTAATAGAATTAAATTCTAATTAAATGCTTTATCGGTGGGGTCACGTGCCAACACGTGATTGGTTTCTGAGCCCTCTGAACTAATAGAATTAAATTCTAATTAAATGCTTAATCAGTGGGGTCACGTGCCAACACGTGATGGGTTTTTGAGCCCTCTGAAGTCTGAACCAATAGAATTAAATTCAAATTAAATGCTTAATTGGTAAGGTCACGTGCCAACACGTGATAGACTCTTTAACCCTCTGAACTAATAGAATTAAATTCTAATTAAAAGGAATCAAAAACCCTAATTGGAAAAATATTTCCCTAGATCTTTCCAAACAAAAAAGATTGCACTCTGTAAAAGTGAGCACCGTTGGATTAAAAATCCAATGGTGATTAAAAATCACCAATTTATAAAAAGATTCTATACAAGGAAATATTTTCTTAAAAATTTGCCAGGAACAACAAATAAAATATCTTTTGGATTAAAAATCCAATGGTGAATAAAATTCACAGAGTGGTCTAAAAGATCATGTTGGTTATAAAATCAATCAAAATCTCTTAATGAGAGATGGACTGAACAAACTGATTCTTTTCTTTCTCCTATAAATAGGAGCCAAGAAGGGATAAAAAAAAAGAAGGAGAAAGAGAAGAGAGAGAAGGAGACAACAACAGAGTGAAATAGAGAAGAAGATCTCTTCAGAGAAGAAAAAAACTCTAGGTAAGAGAAGGAAGGAGATCATTCTATAAGCTCCCACAAAACAAATAAGAATTTAATTCTCAAACCAAGAGTTTAACTCTTCTAAATAAGAACTCAGTTCTTCCTCTGGTTGAAGATCTGCAGAAGCAGATCTCCCCATAAGTTGAGAATTTAATTCTCATCGGGGAGATTCTGCCATGTAGATCCAAAACTTAGAGGGAGAATTGGGTTTAAAGAATCTAATTCTTTCAAACACAGAGGAATTTAATTCCTATAAATAAAACTGGGGTTTAACCCTATAAAAGAATTTAATTCTTAAACAAGGGATTTAACTCTCCATGCACGTAAAAGAGATCAGTACCCAAACATGATCACGTGTTCCCACGTGAGAATCCGTGTTGAACGAGAGAAAACAACTGAGATCAGGTCACGTGCTCCCACGTGACCCCTGAACCAGCCCTTCAGAAGAAAAATGGAGAATAAATCCAAGACAGTTTATATTTTAAGGGCGTCTCACGTGACATCACGTGACCCCTTAATAGTGCTTAGCACTTTTGAAAAGAGAATAAAACAGAGGCAGCTTTCAGTCTTTGGGGAGGCCTCACGTGATCCCTCGTGACCCAATAGTGCTCAGCACTCAGAAAAGAAAAAGGGAACAAATTCAAAGAAGCTGTTCCCCTACTTCAAACGCCTCACGTGACCTCATGTGAGCGCCTCAAACTTTCAGTGTTTAACACTACTTCAAATGCCTCACGTGACTTCACGTGAGCGTTTCAAATCTTCAGTGTTTAATACTATTTCAAACACCTCACGTGACCCCCACGTGAGCGCTTCATATCTCCAGTGTTTAACACTACTTCAAAACGTCTCACGTGAGCGCTTCAAATCTTCAGTGCTTAGACAACACTTTAATACCTCATGTGACCTCACATGAGCGCCTCAAACTTTCAGTGTTTAAAACTACTTCAAACGCCTCACGTGACCTCACGTGAGCGCTTCAAATATTCAGTGTTTAACACTATTTCAAACACCTCACGTGAGCGCTTCATATTTTCAGTGTTTAACACTACTTCAAACGCCTCACGTGACCTCACGTGAGCGCTTCAAATCTTCAGTGTTTAACACTATTTCAAACGTCTCACGTGACCCCATGTGTGCGTTTCATATCTTCAGTATTTAACACTACTTCAAAACGCCTCACGTGACCTCACGTGAGCGCTTCAAATCTTCAGTGCTTAGACAACACTTTAATACCTCGCGTGGGAGCACGTGAGCGTGGAACATAGGCTAGTGTTTAACACTATGATAGGTCAATCTTAGCCCAAGTTAGCTAAGTCTCCCAAAGCCAAAACCTTGTTTTTAACCGAGCCCTGATTATGTTCAGGTCTTTCAAAATTGATCTCAGATAGCATTCAAAGTAATGTTCATCCCATTGTTTCTCAATCTGGCATTTGGTTCAAGGGTATATCTCTTCACACCTCTGATACATGTCGTTGTAATTCTTCAACGTCTTTAGAGATGTGGTGGGTCCCGATGACCAATAACTATCTGGTGCATTTCTAAACCCATGTTTGCATCTAAACTGTGGACCGTAATGTCCTTAAACTAACTATGGACCGCAATGTCCCTAAACTAAACAATAGAGCCCAAATGCTCTTTTGTTGGATCTAAATGATCCTGTTAAGTAGACTTAGTCTAAAATTAGACTAACGTATCCTTAACAAACATTTATGTTCATCTTAATCTCAAACGAGATTAACGATCCTTAAATCAATCCAACTACAGATCCCCCAACCAATATTGGTTCAAGGGTACATCTATTCACTCCTCTGATATTTGTCGTTGTAATCCTTCAACGTCTTCAAAGAGGTGATGGGTCCCGACAACCAGACATTCCACGGACTGTGGAGTCCTTAAACTCATGGACTATGATGTCCTTAAACTTTACGGACTGTGGGGTCCTTAAACTCATGGACTATGATGTCCTTAAACTTTACAGACTATGATGTCTCTAAACTACCATGGACCGTGAGGTCCTTAAACTCATAGACTATGATGTATTTAAACTTTACAGACTATGACGTCTTTAAACTATAGACTATGACGTCCTTAAACTTCATGGACTATGATGTCCTTAAACTTCTGGACCGCAATGTCCCTAAACTAAATCAATAGAGCCGAAATGCTCTCTTGTTGGATCTAAATGATCCTGTTAAGTAGATCTTAGTCTAAAATTAGACTAACGTATCCTTAACAAATGGTTAAGTTGATCTTAGTCTAAAATTAGACTAACGTATCCTTAACAAACGTTTAAGTTGATCTTAGTCTCAAATGAGATTAACGATCCTTAAACCCAACCCAAACCCAAATCTAAGAAAATACGGATTTGGACTAATCCACGCCCTACGGGCGAAAACACAAATTAGTCTCCGTATACAATCCACGGGCAACCAAAAATAAAACAAACACACACGACACGAAGTGACCATCTGGAGAAGGAGAAAGTTGTTGCCGCGATGCGGTAGCGTAATTAACTGCAGGGGCTTGCGCCTGCAGGGAAGAGCGTCCCTACAATCAAAAACCTCTCAAATAATGGGGAATCTGACGAAGTCTGCTACAACGGCCGCATCCATCTAAACCTCCGATATACGGTGCCATAAATCAACTTGGCATATTTGGAGAGGTGGACGGATAAAACCAAATAGCATCTGCCCCCAAAATTCAGGCCAGACGTCCCAACGTCCCGGTCGTGTCTTTCGGAGAACAGTGTACACTTAGTATATATGTGATATATATTAATGTACATCTTTTGTGTCATGCTTGATACCACATGCTTCATGGGTGTATGAGACTCACACCATGCTTAATATAATGTAAGGTTTTATTTATTTAAAGTAAATCAAATTAGTTGGAAATTAGTCACATGGTTGAAGCTTGTAGAAGCTTGTGGAACCATTGACCAAGTCCACTAGTTTTGTTTTACTTGAGATATTTATTAACCCAACCATTAGATTAGCCATGGTTAAGTCTCTACATGAGTTAGTATGAGATATTATCTCACCCATGGTTGTTATTCTCACCACTTGATTCATTCTTCACTTGCTTCATTCCATGGTTGTTTTCTTCATCTCCTTCCTCAAGCTTTCTAGCTTCATGAGAGGTGAAGAAAAATAGTGAGAAAATAATTTCTAAAGTGAGCAAAATTCCTACTTCATCAACCTCTTCTCTACTAGCCATTTAGATTGGGTTGTTTCTTTACTAGTTCATCACTTAGTGAAGAGATAGCTTGTGTTAGTGTCTCTTCGCCGTAGATCATCTTTGGCCTCGAAGACTTCAAGCAAGCTTGTTCATTTCACCTTATGGAGCCTCACTAGAGTCCAGGAGATCACTACTTGGAGCAAATGGACTACTATACGGAGCTATTGAAGTGAAGGACCGGTCTACAAAGGTTGTATTCCTTGTTCACTTAGATGTAAAGATGTTTACATGCTTGTTCGTCTAATTCTCTAGTTTAGATTCTAGCGTTAGGGTTCTTTAGCGCGCCATGTTTTTTTGAAACGGCATGGTCGATGCCTCCCGAAACCCAGCGGCGATATTAGGGAACCCAGCAAGTTGTTTATCACAGAAAACTGCATTTCAATACCACTCATTCATTATCTGTTTTGTTATATATTGGTACTATTAACCAGTGCCTGCTCAGTAAATACAGATTACAGGTATCCGTGACACAATATTGGAAACATATTCAAAATCACGGATATAACGTTTGTGAGCCGACAATGCAACCGGAACTGCAAACCGGTCGATATCCAAAGAGTTATTCTGCAACAAATAAATATGTACACAATTTTGGTCCAGCACAATACAAGTGTACACACAACTCTTTGGCATGGACCATGGTGAGGCTGCCTTGGCACACATGATATGATGAATTAGGCACATGTGGGGGACAAGAATGATAAATGCAAAAAGGTGTGATGTGATATAAAGCATCATGTTTCCCTCCAATCTACTGAGTACAACCCAGGCTTCTATAGAGAAATCAAGCAATACCAGTGGGATTGTCGAGAGAACACAACATCACACAACAAACACGAGCCCAATTTCTCAGAATTGGCCCGGCGACATGCTCAAGAAACCCGGCCCCACCGGTTTTATGTTGCCCAATTAGCCCCATTTTTCTGCTGGCTTTCCCTTGTTGTCACATCAACTTATTTTTATTACTTGTTTAATCTTGTTTTGTGCCTATAAAAGGCAGATCAGTGAGCAAGGGAAGGGGGCTCATATGTTCATACTTAGATACACTTTTACTCTTTGTTTTCTTTTTCTTATACATAGCTAGTTCCCCTTGAATTCATTGCCTTCTCTTGATCTTGCAACCTCTTCGTTAAGCTTGAAAGTTTAAGTTTTGGTTATTGAACTCAAGGGTTGTATCATCACTTGAAGATTAATAAAGCTTTCATTTGTGTTCTTTGGTTCTTCGTATTTCTATTACTTTCCTTACTTGCAATTTAATTCTTGCCATTTACTTGTATTTTATTACCTTGCCATTTACTTACTTGTAATGTTGTTTTATTATTTTCTTTTTATCATTCCATTTGCTCTTTTTTTTTGTTTTTATGGTTTGTAAATATTGGTGTTGTTAGGAAATAGAATGGTGTTGTAAGTTAAGGTTTTCTTTTCTCATTTATTTTACCCGATATTTTCCACTTGAACTCCGTCCAAACCTTACGCAAGCGCTCTGTTAGGCCTACCCTACCAAGGTATCGGTGATCCCTAACCGTGACCGGTTGCGTTCGGTTTGGCCGGAGGCGAAAGCCAAGAGACAAGAACGGACGGACAAGGATCAATAAGACGGATTTCACAAATACAGTGCTTAAGCACCCTAATCCACGTTGTTGCCGATTGCTCTAGCTTCAATGGTTAAGTTCGGCACAAAGGATTGAGTGGGGACTTCACTAACTTACACTAACCTATCTAATCCTAACAACTTATACTTGCATATATACACTTAGGTTAGAAACGAACCATTCTGAACCTCGCATTAACTCGTCATAACAAGAACGTAAAATGCACCGTCTCCCTACGGACGACCCATACTCATCGCAGCTAGCTACACGCGACGCCATCTTGATTGCGGTTAACTTTAGAATTTAAATGCGACGTACGGAAGCATGCTAACAATCAGCAGTGTAGAGAATCAGCTATTTATTTGGAATGGGAGCAGCAAGAACTGGAGAGTGCAATAGGTACTGTTTGATGATTTCGAATGCTTCCTGACATTCGACCTCCTAGACAAAAGGAGCTCCTTTCTTTATGAGCTTGGAGAAAGGCCGACATCTCCCTGACAAGTTCTTGATAAATTTTCGTATGTTAGTATGCTTGTCTTGAAAGGATTTCAGCTGTGTTAGATTCTTCGGAGGATGCATCTCCATGATGGTTTTTATCTTTGACGGGTTGACTTCAATCCCCCGATGTCGGACTATGAAGCCCAAGAATTTTCCTAACGACACGCCGAAAGTGCACTTTAGAGAATTCAGCTTCAGATCATATTCCCTTAGTCTGGTGAAAACGGTCCTGAGATCTTGGATGTGATCGGCCTTGGCTTTAGTCTTGACGACCAAGTCATCAATATAACATTTGATGCCTTTATGGATTAAGTCGTCAAAGTCATTGCCCTTCGATATGTGGCACCTGCGTTCTTTAGTCCAAACGGCATCACCTTGTAACAGTATATGCCGATCGGGATTCGAAATGATGTATGCTTCTCATCCCCAGGAAACATTTTTATTTGATTGTACCTAGACAAACCATCCATGAAGATGAACGGCTCGTAATTTGAGGTATCGTCGACCATCATTTCCATAATCAGAAGCGGGAAGTCATCTTTAGTCCATGCCTTGTTAAGGTCTCTAAAATCGATGCAAATTCGGATCTTCCCATTTTTCTTCTTTACTGGGACGATGTATGTGATCCACTCCACATATTTCTCTTCTCTGATGAAGCCAGTATCGATGAGTTTCTTGGTTTCCTTGGACCTTTTCTTCCAACTCCCTTCTCATTCTTCGAGGAGCTTGTTTGACTGGCTTGGCATCAGGAGATATAGTCAGATTATGCACGGCTACTTCTGGGGAGAGGCCAGGCATTTCTTTGTAAGTATACATGAAGCAGTCGACAAATTCATGCAGCAGGGCAATTATCTGCTCTTTCATTTCCTCTGACAAGAGTGAGCTGATGTAGGTCGGCCTTAGATTATTGGGTGTTCCCAAATCAATCTCGGTTAGCTCATCGAAGGTTGCTTGTCCGCCATCTTCGAGCTCTCGAGGGGCTTCTTCTGGCTCGGCTAGCTCGTCTTCGTTATTTGACTTTTCGCTGGCTTCACCAAAAAGGATCATATAGCATGCCTTAATGTCAGGTTGAATGAAACCTATGCCACATCTATCTGGGATCCGTCCATCGATGAGTGCTCGGACCTGAAGCGGATGCCACAGCCCCTCATAAAACTTCACTTCAGAGTCCGTTTAATATAACCGACATCTGCACATTTTAAAACATTCCTGCATTTCGGGCGCATAATATCTAGGGTTGAGGACGGCTCTTATGCCTCTCTCATAGGGAAGGCACATGATAGACAAATCGTCTGGGGGCACGAAAGGATTTGACCCATAAAACAGGATGCTCTTCTGTCCCTTTTTCCTTCCGGGAACATAAAAAGTTTTCGGCTAGTCCACGGTGGAAATTGACAATGCATCAAGCTCTTTACACATCTACTCCGGCACCCTTGTGATTGCTAGGGGCCCTTCTGTAACTTTGAAGGTTTCTCTTAGCTTCGCTTTTTCTTGAGAGCCCAATCTGCACAGCTGTTGCAAGACGGGTCCTCTTCCTCCGACTCTTCAGTATCGCTGCCGAAATTAGGGAAAATTTTGCTGTCGGACGAGCCTTCGATGTTAGACTCATCTGTATCGCTGCCGAAATGAGGGTGAGTTTTATGAAAGGATGAACTTTCAGCGTCGGACTCATCAGTGTCATTGTTGAAACGCGGACTCACTTGGGGTTTTTGCTTTTGAAAGTGACAGCCGGCTCAGATTTACTTTTAAGTTTCAGGACCGTTCTGTCCTCTTCCAGTTGTGGCTCAGCATTTTGGGGGTTCACAAAGTATCACGAATCTTCATATCGGACTTCATACACACTGAACGGCTGGATGTCTCTGTCAATACGTCTTTCTTCGCCATTTTTAGTATACTTCATGCATTGATGGAGAGTTGATGGAACGATGCCGTAATCATGAAACCATGGCCACCCTAAGAGAATTTTATAAGACGTGTCGGCATTGATCACGTATATCTTGGCTTCGGTTTGTAGCTCCCTGAACCTGATCGGCGGAGATATGGATCCCAGAACTTGCTGGCAATTTTTATTGAAGTATTGAATGACAATCATTTCCTTTGATAGGTGTCGGACGTCCATTGACAAACTCTTCAGAGTTTGCAAGTTCATGATGTTCACTGAGGACCCCGAATCAATCAACATGTGATTAATCCGATCTCCGTCGATGTACCCGGTCACGTAAAGCGGTCAGTTATGCTCAGATGTTCCCAGTAGCAGGTCTTCGTTTTTAAACTTGACCACGGCTACATGCAGAGTATACTGGGCTTCTTTCATATTAATTTCCGTGAAGCGATCTTGGTACCACTTGGGGTTTTGTAAAGCATGAATGAGAACATCTCTAAGCTTCTTGGATAGGACCAGGGCATCGTAGATGCTCAGGAGAGACGGAAGCTTCTGAAGATGAGCCAAGACGTTATAGTCCACTGGGGAAGAACTTGAGTCTTCACGAGCCAGCTCTCCGCCATCTTCTTCATTAGTGACTTGTTTTTCCTTCCCTTTTGGGGCGTTACCATGATTTGGCGGTAGAGCCTTGCCGCTTCTGAGCTGGATTTGGTTGGCCTTTGTGCCAAGCTTATCATCCTCTTCGGAAAAATAGGGCTCTTCCTCAGAGTCGTTGCCATAGTGGATGGCATAGCAGGTCATAATAGGGAGCTCACCATCAGAGTCTTTTTCTAGCTTTTCCAGAATTTCAGCTGCTTCTACGGGGAAGAACTCCTTCAATTGCATTAGAGTCCTTTCCTTTTGCTCGTGGTTTTCAAGAGAATCGATATACTTTTGAATAGTTGATTTCCCCGCAGACACCTTTTTACGTTGAGTTGCATTTTTCCCTTTCTTCTTCTTTAGCTCTTTGGACTTTAAGCCTGATCGAGCCGAATTAGTAGCTAGAATGGTAGGCTCTTTCTGCCCCTCCTATTCAATTTTGGGCTTCTTCTGAAGCGGCTTTAACATTTTCTTCGTCTTCTTAGATATATGCATGTTCCATGAAGGCTGCGGCGAGTTAGTTTCATTTATCGGGGTAGCGAATTCAGCTGTTTTCTCTCAGAAAGCTTCATCTTCTGTCTGTATAAACTTGGTGGTCACAACTTGATTGTTCACCAACACGCTTTTAGACAGTTTGATCTCTCCAGTCTTGTATTGCTTTTCAACCCAGTCTTTGAAAATATAGCAATTCTCGATCGCATGGCTCACTACTCGATGGTATGGGCAATACAAAAGGTTGTCGGTCATCTTTGCTTTATGAGGGCTCTTCGACTCGGGAAATTATAGACCGTTGTTCAAACCATCTTTGAATATCTTGCGGATTTTGTCTCTCCTGAAAAAGTAGACCTTGTTCTTTTTCTCCTCCAGGGAAGTCCCTTCTTCTCCCAACATTGGCTTTCGAGACCGATTTGTTTTGCATTCGCCTACCTTTTGCTTTTCTTTATTGTCAAACGCATTGAAGATACTGGTGTTGCTGGAATTCCCGCTTCTACGGTTGTCGTCACTCTTGCTCTTCCAAGGCTTGCCATTCTGAGAGTCTAAGGTAGACTCTTGTTTCGAGCGTTCCAGCATTTGGACTTTTTTGGTCAGCTCCTGAAACGTTTTGAGGCCCGCAGTACATAGGAATGGGACCATCCAATTGTTGAGGTTCCCGATAAGGAGGCTGACGGATTGGTCCTGCTCCAACGGTGGCTCGTACTTTATAGTGAGATTGCGCCATCGGACGATAAAGTCCGTATTGCTTTTGTTATTTCCCGGCTTGGTTCTCACAAGGTTGGCAATAGAAATTTTTTCGCTGACACCCATAAATCTTTGCCGAAACAGAGACTCCATTTGGACGAAAGTAGTGATAGAACCATCCAGTATACTTACGTACCGGTTGAAAGTGACACCGGTTAGGCTGTTGACGAACCGACGGAGGATGAGTGCATCATTGCCCCCTGTATTTCCGCGCGATGCTTTAAAATGAGCAATGTGTTGATTCACATTTCCCGTCCCATCGAATCTTCTAAACTTAGGGATGACATAACCACTGGGGAACTCGATCAAGTCATACTGTGCGAGATACGGCCGCCCACTACTGCCAATATCCTTTTGCGACTCGGCTTCGGCCACCAATGTTTTATATTTGATGGTGACCAACTCCATTATTTGATCTTGTGTTAACGGATTGGTGCCATCTGAGGCTAAGGAATCCCCAGAAGTGGAATGTGGCCGGCTTTCGCATGGCTCGCCTATACTCGAACCTATAGGGACATGCATTGGTTTCTTCGGTTCATTATCATCCGGCTCATGAGTGGAAACTTGTGCTTGATTGGAGGGCGTCTGGGCGATTTGAGCCATGAGCTGCATCACGACATTCGTCAAGTCGTCAATTTTGGAGTTAAGCTTGTCTATCTCTTTATCTTTGCTCCTGAGTTGTTTTCGAAGCTCTTGAAGCGGCTCTTGCTCTGCGGTCCTGAGATGGAAAGTCGACTCTTCCTCGCTGTCCGAGCTTGACTCCACATGGACCGAGGGGGCTTTCTTCCTATCAGCCTCATCAAGAGGGGTTTCATCGTCATGCAGAGGCATCTGATCTTGGAAAGTGGAAACCACATTCAATCCAGATTGGGCTTAGGATGTGGCGGCCCCATCCTTCCTTTTGCTGCACAGATTGTCGCTGGGACGCGTGCCTACTATATAGACCGTGTGGATAACATACCCGGCCGTCTTTTCATCATTGGCGGCTAATTTTTCGGACCGCTGTCGTGGTCCTTTTGCTTCGGGAAAGGACAATCGACTGAAGATGGTTGGCCTGACCGGGTCATTAGGCGGCGCCGACGCTTCTTTTCTGGTTTTTCTCCTCTGCTTTCGCATGGCACGAAATGCTTGGTAGACTTCTGAAGAGAAAGTGTCATGCCGTTTCCGCCGGTGCTTGGACACCTCCCTTCGTAGCACAGTTTGAAATGCGGCCTTCTTAATTTTGGCAGATATCGCATTCTTCTAGACCCACTTTAAGGGATTGAGCGAATTGCGGATTTTCACGGCTGACACGGCTGTGGTTGCAGGGCAATCCTGTTCGCGGAACCTCACAAAATTCAACTTGGCTAGAGCCCTGACCATCTTGTTGTCTCTATATCTGAGCCGCTTCTGTCTCAACTTTTCTGTTTTGAGCACTTAGCAGGCTTCAGCTCTTCGGGAAACCGTCGTAGGCAGGGTGATGGAGAGCTTTAGAGTTACGCCTGATCGTTCATTTGTCGGAGGCGTCACCTGAGCTTGTCCGCAACATTTGATGATGCCCTTCGTTCCGGCAGTTTTGCACCCAGCTGGAGCACCAGAGAGTCGTTCGGACACCGTCTTACGTTTGGGTTGTGGTGCTTTAGCGATCACAACGTTCGGCCTCTTGCCCCTTGAGACCGGCTTGGCCACCTGGTTTAACGGGATTTCCGCCAGATGAGCACTTCCAACAAGGTAGATTATGACGGAACCAAATTGGCAAAGCGATTCCTCCCACTACCGACTGAAGCTTGCGGGAAGAACCACGCGAGCATTGATCTTGACCACGTACGGGATCAGGGTTGCGTCGAAAGCTGAATTCATCTTGGAAGACATCGTCCTTAGTTGTTGAAAGTTGATTGCTGCATGAAAAAGCATTATTTCAGTACAAACATCGGTATATATGTTAAATGAGTTTGCATGAATGCTTGACCCGCAATATGGGAGGAGAGAAAGGTCCCACCGGACGTGCCAGAATTTGTAGAATGGTTTTCGTCACCTTATTGAGATAGAAATGTGCGTCGCTTGTCAGGCATATTACAGATTCACCCTTACTGGGGTAGGATGAGATTTAATGATTATGGGGATCCGAATCTCCGGCAGCCGCAGATTAAGCTGCCGTTAATTACCCCTCGCTTTTTGAACGAGAGAACCTTCGATTGACAAGTCAAACAGATAATGCGAACTCAATATGCAATATATGCGTGTTGTGTTTGTGAACAAGCTAAGAGTACTTCGGGCATATTGGGAGCTTCACAGAGTTTTTACGGGGGTCACGTTACCCGAATAGCGGACTGGGGGTCAAGGGGGCTAGTAGCCCCTTTGTGGGATGCGGGGCAGCGCCCCGTTAGAATTTTTTTCTAACGGGAGAGATAATGAGTGTATATGTGCCATATGCACACTTAGTAAAGTGAATACATGGTAAGGTGCGCATGTGAAAAGTGCACACCTGCTGAGACGCGCACCTAGCGAGGTGCGAAGTTGGCAAGAGCGCACCTGGTAAGGTACGCACTTAGTAAAGTGCGCACTCGCCGAGGTGTGCACCTGGCGAGGTGCGAGATAGTGAAGGGGGCCAAAGGGCCCCGAATGGGCCAAAAGGCGCAGTAAAGTGCGACTTAGGGAAGTGTGCACCTAGCAAAGTGCGCACCTGTACCGGTGCGCACTTGTCTCTATATGCACCCAACGGGATGCGCACCTAACCAAATGGGCACCTTACACGGTGCGCACCTAGCACGGTGCAAGTAGGGTCGAAACCCAATGGAGCAACAGTCCAAAAACACAAAGATTTTGACTTTTGAAGATCAAAAGGGTTTTTTTCCATTTTTTGAGGTCTCCTGACGTGCGCACTTTGAAAAAAAGAAAGGAGGAAGGAGAAAGAGACTTGCGCAATAAAGAGTGGCTCAAAACTCAAGATTTTGTATTTTGTTGAATCAAGATTAAGATCAGTTATCAAATCATCATGGGGGGCCTTTTATAGCCTTATATCTTTTACATTTAGCCCCATGGCTTGTAGAAAATTGGCTTTTGTCTATTTAATTAAAAAAATAAAAATTACATTTAATCTTTTCCTTTTCTCCTTCTCTTTTGGCCGGTCCCTCTTCATGCTTGGGCTTAGGCCCACTTGGCTATGGCTTAGGCTTGGGCCCACTTGGACTTTTGACTTTGATTTTTGTTTTGAATTTAAAATTGAATTTGATTTCTGATTTTGGCAATTGGGTGTAATTTTTACCCCAACAAGGTTGTCTGGATGAGGAAGTTCATTTATGAACTTGAGGTGGTTCCGTCTATTGTTGATCCAATACCTTTGTATTGTGACAACAATGGAGCTATAGTGTTAGCGAAGGAACCACGGTCCCATCAGAAATCAGACACATCTTGAGATGATATCACCTGATCAGGAAGATCATAAATTGCCAGGAGATCGATGTCAGGAGAGTAGATATAAAGGACAACACGGCGGACCCACTTACGAAGGCACTTGCTCAGACTCGGCTTGAGCGGCTATTGGAGATGATTGGTATTCGATACGCCAATACATGGCCTTAGTGCAGGTGGGAGATTGTTGGATATGTATGCCTTAGAGGCCATTATTATATAGTACAGGATTGTATATTACATGTGGATGCTTAGGATATATATGCACATGACAGTTTTGCTCGATATGATAGTATGCTATTTGGTTTTCTTTGCCTCAACTTGTGTATATGTTCTAATTATATCATGTATCTCGAATACATTTTGGTAAAACCTGTAGGATCTTTGCTTGATTACTAGAGTTGTAATAGCAATCATACCCGTGGGGTTTAGGTGGTCTATAAGCACATCCTTAAATTGTCCCTAGTCGTTGGATTTTCGAGACAGGGCATCGTTACTCCAGAGTAGATTAATGTATACGTTTCTTATTCCCGTGAGGGAAGGTGGCATGTCACAGTGATTGGTGTCCGACACCAACGATAGTATACATGTGCTCATTAGATTATGAGTTACACTGGACGGACTCGCCAAAAGCTTTTAGATAGTAATATACCTATCATCATATTGCAGTTCTCTGATGACATAGTTACATGTTAGTCTTTAGACCTGGCATTGTCATTAATCTCGAGTGTATTCCCACTCTACTTAGATTTCTACCCTACCACAACTTTAAAGAGTCGTGCAAACAAGTTTTAGTTGGGTACAGTCCCGAAGCACTTGGAAGCAATGAGCGATAGAAATGATTCGTCTCTCCCGGTATAGGGAGTCAATGTCGCGCTGTGTTTAATTGGCCATCGCCATAAGAACTTGGCCAAGACAGATGAGATTTACTGGTAGCGAGATCAGTAATTTCTCGGGATAGTGTTGGGCCACATCGACACGGCTTATCAGGTTATTAGGGGTATGATGTTTTCCACCCTCTAGACCCAATATGCGATACTCTCATACAAAGAGTCCGTACTGTACGGAGATTGCTTTTAAGCTCAATAGGTGTACGGACGAGTTTAATTGTCGACCTTCCTTTCGTTCAATACCTGGGCACCCGTTACATACAGCTAATGCCGCTGACGAGCTTGTGGTTAAACTCACTGTCAACATATTGTCGAGTGTTTAGAGTCCCACACAGAAGGTTTCCCGGCTCAGGTGAAACGATATAGTGTACGTATTTTGATACGTGCTTAGGTTCGATTAAATACGTGTTTTTGTACACGTAATTTTAATCAGACATTTTGTTAATACTAGCTAATTTGAAAAATTGCCAGATTATCATATTTGGATAAAATGTGTGCTAGTATTATATATTTCTTTTTGGCATCTCTTTTTTCGGTATTTGTATTTTGATAGAATACGGTATTTATATGAATACGGTATTTATATGAATTTTGACAGAATACGGTATTTGTATTTTGACAGAATACGGTATTTATATGAATACGGGTATTTGTATAAATACGTGTATTTGTGTCTTGATATAAGTACGAATATTTGTATCCTAATACAAATACGATTATTCGTATTTTATACGAATACGGTATTCATATTTTGATACGAATACGGGTGTATATATTTGTAACATATACTTGTATTAGTGTGTGTACACACACTCATATGTATATGTGTACATATGAGGTGGCTTCTTTTATCATCCATTCTCTTCATGTATCCTTTAGAATTGTATGGACTTGTCACTCACACATGTGAGTCACAATTCCACTCAAATTCTAAAAGATAATGAAGAGAAAAGAAAAAAGAAAATGCCATGCTTGCTCATTTTTTTGGCTTCACCGTCACCATTAGCTTTTTCTTCCTCTCGCTCTTGATTTTTAGAAGTGGAGAAAGGAAAAAGAAAAAGAGAGAAATATTAGAGATTAACCACTACTACATTCTAGTAACCAATTCTTAGCAAGTTTTGTTCACTGGTTGCTTCACATAACTTTTAAGTGTGAAGTTAAAGCCTTTACTAGGGTTCTTTCGGGTGGATCATTTTCGACGAGAAAGATCGATTCCTAAGTTTGTTCCCGGTGGACCTAAGAGATAAAGAAGTGGAAAGAAAATGAAGGACATGACTACAAAGATAGCTAACACCTAACCGAGTAGTTAAACTATTTCTATGTTTGCTAGTTTAGTGTTTGGATTCGATTCTAAGTCATAAAAGTCTGTGCTCTTGTCTTTAAATTTTTGTTTTGTATTCTGCCTTGGCCGCAAGTTAGCGGCACGAGAACGAGCATCTACTAACATGGTATCAGAGCCATCCAAACACTTAAACTGGTATTAGACGATGTTAACGTTTCGAAACTAAAAATTTCCGGTTTTTTTTTTCAAAACCCAAAAACCTAGTTTCTGTTCGATTTTTTTATCTCTGAAATTTTTTAAAACAATTGCAGAGATCTTGTTATGAGATGTAAAAATTTAGGAAGAAAAATATGGATTTGATTTTTTCATGATCTCATTATTTAGAAGTGTCGATGTAACCTTCTCCATCTCGAGAGTCTTTTTCCCATAGATAACCATTGTCACCAAGTGTTCATACGAATTTGGAAGCGAAGATAAAAGAAAGAGCGCTTGGTCCTCCTCCTCTAACTTGACTTCAAGGTATAGAAGATCGCTTTCCATCTTATTGAAGCTTTTTAAGTGATCGTGAACCGGATTCTCTTCCTTCATGCGTAATCCGTAGTATTGCTTTTTTAAGTACAACTTATTTAACGACGACTTTGTCATGTACAAACTTTTCAGTTTCAACCGCAGAAGTCTCTTTCATGACGTTATACATCATGTTATCCGCCAGACAAAGTTCTATTGTGCATTGTGCCTTCAGATTCATCTCTGCTCATGCGTCGTCTATCATGGTGGTAGGTTTATTACTCCCAGGTGCCTTAAACAGCCATTCTTTTACCAGAAGTAGTTTAACCCTTTTTTGCCATTTCGAAAAGTTCTGTTTCCCATTAAATTTCTCCATCTCGAAATTTGTGTTATTTACTTTGTTATCCGTTATCTTTAATTCCGAAGTAAAAACCTTTCACTCGGATTCTTATGAACCACTATTAGTAGTATTACAATCTAAGAAGATGGGGAGCGGACACAAGCGTCGTCGCTCCACCATAAACTTAAAATTGCAAAAACTACAAAACGTATTTCCGATACCGGTTGTTGGGAATCGTCGAGGATGCAGCGGATGCGTCGACAACAATCAACCCTTATGGATCTAAACATGAATCCCTTTAAAATGAATAACAAAAAACTGGAAGCAAACTGCAATAATAAATAACACAAAAGATTTGGGGGGACGGGAAGAACCTTTATTAGAACTTAAGGGAAAGAATAAAATCTTACAGAGAATTACACAAACTCTCCCCTTATGATCTCCAACGAGATCTTCCTCTCTCTTTACAACTTCTCCTTAGAATAGTCTTGATTCTTTATGGAGCCGTCGTCTCCCTTTAATTTTATGATAAAAAAACTCTTATCTTAAAACTTTAACCCTAACATCTTATATATAACCCATATAATTTGAGTTACAATAAGATCCCAAAATTTGCAAATTGCCATCCGGATTTGAATTTTTGAGATAAATCTTAAACTGAAAATTAGCGCTTATCTCTAAGGCCGACGTCTGAACCTTTATGAGGCAAACATCTTCGTTTGCTCTGCTTAAGAAGCAGAGCTTTGCTAGACGTCTGAAATTATGTATTCAGACGTCTGTGCCTCCACAGCGCGTCTGGCCATAGCGATGGTAGATGTCCGTGTCTCCATAGCGCGTCTGGCCAGAGCGATGGCAGACGTCTGAGCTCATTGCATCAGTCATCCGCGTCTCTTCTGGAAAATCTGGATTTTATTGCCAGACGTTTAAAGCTCATTGACCCTTCTCTGGATTTGAGCACAGTCTTGATATACAAGACATCCTTCACAACTCAAATCCCAAGTCAATGAAAAAAAAACTTCACCTTATTAATCTAATAAAACTTCAACATTCTGGCGCCAACTTCCCAAGTGAAATCACAGCTCCCTTTAACTGATCCCATTGCTTTGGGAACAATCAAATTATCCCATAATTATAATCATCTTTAATTCCTCGGGATCGTTTATCACTTAAACTAACCAAAAACCATTAAATTAAACCCCCAAAGTTCTACTAGTCTCATGCATTTGGCTTACTACCTACGTATCCCAGCTTTATCCAACCCCATGCATCGGCGTCGTTGCCGGTGTCCACTTTTTCACACTCCCGAACACATATAAATACAAGTGCACCGCAATATCACGTAGAAGGAAAAATTCATTAATATTTCAAGAAGATTAATTAGCTAGCGAGTTTCAATCGATATGGCATCTTCGTCTTCTTCGATGAGCACGGGCGGTGTTCCTCCAGGGTTCCGGTTCCATCCGACCGACGAAGAGCTGCTGCTGTACTATTTGAAGAAGAAGGTGTCTTTGGAGAAGTTTGATCTTGATGTGATTAGGGAGGTTGACTTGAATAAGGTTGAGCCATGGGAACTGCAAGGTATTATTTTGTTACTTAATTCTCATCCAAATATATTAATTAGTGAATAGTTAACTACTAATTCGATGCATAAAAGTTTAATTAGTTTTTGAAACGTAGAAACTATTTGTGCATTTCAAACTCCAGTATATGAGGGTAGCATATAATTTTATATTTCTATCATTAATTATTTGTTAAAGCGAAATTACAATAACTTTTCTAAATTAATATGTGCAATAAATATTTTAAATTAATATGTGCAATAAATTGGCCGGAAGGATAAGTAATTTGAGACACAGAGAGAGAAATGTCCTTGTTTTATGCTTGAGCTCTGATCAATAACAATAATCCGAACTATGCTAAAGAATTTTGTATCCTTTATCACAAATCTTTATGATCATAAATATTTAAGAGCACATCCATTTTTAGAAAATTCCACTTTTCATTTTTAACTTTTCTATTATCGTTAAAATCGTTCATAAGAAATTGTTTCATTTCACTGCAAAATAAGAACCAAGTAGATGAGGATAGTGCACACACATAGAGAAGACACATGTATCTTAGGTTGTGGATCCCAAAAAGTGCATGATTTCAAGTGTAAATCACCAATTAAAATGCTTATTTATCTCTCCAACAAAGCTTAATATATACCCCTTATATAAAATATATTTACAAAGATGTTGATCTCCATGCATTTCTTTGTTGGGCTTTTTACTAAAAACCCCTTTCATACTTCATTAATTACTTAAAAAAATCTCATACTTCGTAATTACTTACTTAAAAGGCTCCGTATACATTTAAATTGCATTAAAAAAATTCCTTGCTCGTTTTCCATTTAAGGTTAACATCCGGTTTAGGAGCAGGAGTTTAAGTTGCTCTCTTACCTTCTAGGTATTTAAGCAGGTTTTTCTCCCACAAAAAGAACTACATCCTCGCTTATTTGAAGTATGGGATTCAAAACAACTAAATAATCACTTTCATTTTGAATGAGATTACCCACTAACTTGAAACTTGCAATTAAAGGGACAACGACACTCGACAAGCTCGTTGTTGGAGGACGTTGAGGAAGACAAGCCTGTTTCCTTCATCGATTTGAGAGATCTTTGATCGAAAATCTAACCCTAAAACCAATTTACAAAATTTTTTAAAAGAATTTTGAAAGAAGAAAAAGGATCAGAGGCTTTAAGACTACTCTACCCCGATACTCACTGTTAGCTCTCTAACGGAGTAATAAAGAATACCAAAAAGACTTTCTTTTCGGCCTGTTAGATGGGGGTTTTAGTGCAATTTAAATGTATGTGGATCTTTTAAGTAAATACAAAGTATGAGGTTTTTTAATAATTAGCGAAGCATACGGGGCCTTTTTAGTAAAAAAAGAAAAAAGAAGCCCATCTTTGTTTATATTATGAAGACACAATTTATTGCTGGTAGTAATTTTTTTGGTTATTATAACCTTAATTAGTAATTAAGTGGTCCATGTAATTAAGGATTTAGAATTACAACAAAACTCACTCTCTCTCTCTCTCTCTCTCCCTCCCACGCAATTGTCTAGCAATTTAAAAACACAAGGACAAACTCCTGTAACCATGTCTACACCATGGCCATCTACTGAAGCTAGCCATATTAGTAAATTAATAGCACATGCAAGCATTGGGTTTCTTCAAATAAAAATAGTTCTTATTTATTTATTTATTTGCGCTGTAGAATTTGCTGGAATTAACATGGCGTCAACCTTTGAATAGATGCATTCATCCATACAGACGCGCGAAGTGGTTAAACAAGCTAAGCGTAAAAAGTTTTTGCTTACTATCGGCATGATATATCTCGAGTTTAATTCCATATAGCTAGTTAATTTAATGAAGCTCTTGTATACTGAGCAAACCTTCAGGCTCTTCCATTTTCCTTATATATAAATTAATGAGCTTAGCTAGCTCCCTTTTAAATCGTAGAACAATCTCGAATTTCGAGTCGGTCATTAAAAAACTTTGAACCAGCTGATTTCTTATATATACTTTTATATGTAAAATATACCGATAGTATCCCTACCACCCCGTTCTGCTCCATCACCAATCTGTTAGCAGTAGGATAAACCAGGTTGGTACGTAAAGTATGTATAAAGCTAGTTTCGACGCAAGTTAAAGTTTCAAACAAATTAAAAACCACGTAAGTAAGCATGCATGCAAGTAGATAATTTACATATTATTTTCATTCCTAAATGTATATATCTTAGTTTAATTCTAACTTAGTCTAGCTCTAACATTTAGTATCTTAATCTATCTATCCATGAGCAGAGAGATGCAGGATAGGAGCCACCCCTCAGAATGAATGGTACTTCTTCAGCCACAAGGACCGTAAGTACCCGACGGGATCCCGAACCAACCGCGCCACCAGCGCTGGCTTCTGGAAGGCCACCGGCCGCGATAAGTGCATCCGAACAAGCTACAAGAAGATTGGCATGCGAAAGACGCTCGTCTTCTACCGCGGCCGAGCCCCCCATGGCCAAAAGACCGACTGGATCATGCACGAGTATCGTCTCAAAGAGACCGATGATGATCAGGGCGGCGGCAGTGTAAGCTTTTCACTTGTATACAAACCCTGGCCTTAATTTCGGAAACTAATTCGTACCAATTTATATGTGATTGCAGGAAGATGGATGGGTAATATGCCGAGTCTTCAAGAAGAAGTGCTTCTTTAAAACCGGATCCAACGAAGGAAGCTCAAGCCACGGCGCGGCCGCCGACACAATAACCCACATGAACGCCACCGCAACGAGCGGGTTCGACCAATCTCGATCCCTATACCTCCACCATCATCACAATCTGCAGCAACAATACAACAACCCTATTCATGCACAACCTGCACAAAACCTGTACAGGCCTGAACTAGCCTTACACTACTCCCACAACGACCACTTAATTCCATCAAATATAAATCCTTATCACTCTCAACAAATCCAGGTTCAGGATTTGCTTCCTAACCATCGGCCGCCGTCTGCCGGGTACGACTTCTCGGTGCCACCGGGAGGGGACGGTGGTTCCGCAGGCATGATTGATGGAAGGGACATGAATATGAATACGAACGAGTGGGCGATGATGGATGACAATCAGATGTCGCAGGCGGCGGCACAGCAGCAGCAGCAAAGAGGGGGAGAGATGGATTTGTGGGGGTATGGAAAGGACTAAGGTTGTCCCCTTTTGTTCTTTTTTTTTTTTGGGTTGTTTATTGTGTAATTTTTACATACAAAAATATATATATTGATTGATGGTGATAGCAGATTGTGATGCATCCATGATGAGACTAGTTAAATTTATGTAACTGTATATGTAAGTGTTGTATTAAGGACCAAATTGCTAGCTTGTGAGCATGAGTTAATGTGAGGGTTGCTGTTGTTTTCTGATTCTTTGTATTGAGATCAAAGGTGTTGGTATTCCGTCCACGCCCATATACAAGAGTGGACTCAAATCATTTTGGCCTCTTAAGTTTTACCAGTAAGATATATGCATTCAGGTTGAGTCATTTTTTTGAGTAAAAGTCCACGACTCATTAAACGAGATTTTAACGAAACAAGAAACTTAAGGAACAGAAAATAAAAAAGTACACAAGAGCACAATAATGGGAAACATACCCCTACAGTCCAAAGCTAAAACCGAGGAAAAAACCCTAGTACAAACAACAGTCAAGACCCACCAACCCTAGAACATGTAAGCCTATGTGGGTTGAGCAAAACAAAATCATGCCCCAATGCGAGGTGCTCGTCTACGTCTCCACGTCTCGCTGCTTCTGTCCGCCCTCCACCTGACTTGGACCACCATCGTCCACACCCTCCGGGATGTCCACTCTCACCCTCTTCCTAGCGCCCTCTAATGCTATCTTGACCAGAATAAACTTACGGTGTCAATTCAGTTGCTTATCCCATTTACTGATTTGAACTTGTTATTAAAAACTCTATTGTTTCGTTCTTTCCAAATAAGCCAACATATGGCAGAAGCCTTGAATATCCCAAAATGGTCGATCTAAACAACTGATGGACTGGGTCCTCCATATCCCCCAAAGGTCATGGAAGGAGCCAAGCGGCGTTTGCCAGCCCAAAGCTCTACGAGCCCTGTCCCAGACTAAGACAGACACCGGACATGTCACAAAAATATGATCTACTGAATCGTTTTCGTTCTTGCATAACGAGCAGTCCGACGATCCTATCCACCATTTATTTAAGAGAATGTCCCCTGTTAAAATCACATTTTTGTCCGCCAACCATAAGAAAACCCGAACTTTTAATGGAGCCTTGATCTTCCAAAGAACCGATGCGAAACTGTTGTCCAATCCACCGTAACTAAGCACTCGATAAAAGGACTTGACAGAGAAAACTTTGTTCGGACCCCACCTCCACCTCATCCGGTCCTTTACCCCTTCGCCCGCTGGCTTCTAATCTTGCAGGAAGATTATTAAGTCCTTACATGCCTTTCTTTCTAGTGTTGAGAGGGCTCTCTTAAACAAAGGCCATCATTTCAATTTTTCCACTGTTGTGCCATCGAGACTTTTGGGCGTTTTGCTAAGCGATATAAATCCGGAAATTTATTCTGAAGGTTCAGTTCTCCACACCAAAAGTATTGCCAGAAGTTGATACGGTTGCTTCTCCTCAAAGTAAATGTAACGGCTTTAAAGAAGGTTTCTCTCACCGAATATATGCTTTTCTGAAAGCCGGATGTCGATCCCAAATTCTTGCACTCAGCATTCAAGGAACCAGATTTATTCGAGTATGCTGCCTCGATGGTTTTCACCCACCATGTCTCTTTTTGTGCCAACTATTTCCATCGAAAATTTCTGCGCAAAAGAGCCCAAGGTATCAAATGGCAGAGATACGCTTAAGAAAATGCGAACCGGTATTTTCCGGGCTGTATTTTGACAAACTCCCGAATGAGAAACAACTAAATTCTGATGATATCAAAAGAGTCTCGAAAAATCTTTCGATTTGATATATTATGGGCCTCATAATTCATCCGGGATCAAAAGTTATGAGGCATCACGTGCCTACATGTGATCGGGAGTCACGTGCAGACACGCGATGGGTTCCTAAGCTCTCTGATTAATAGAATTAAATTCTAATTAAATAATCAATCAGTGGAGTCATGTGCCCACACGTGATGGGCCTATAAACACACTGAAAGTGATTAAAAGATATTATAAAACAGTAAGGAATACCCCAATAGAGCATCACGTGTCTACACGTGACCAAAGGTCAAGTGCAGACACGTGATGGATTCCTAAGCTCTTAATTAATAGAATTAAATTCTAATCAAATAATCAATTAATGGGGTCACGTGTCAACACGTGATGGGCCTTTTAAACCCACTGAAAGGATTAAAAGATATAATAAAAACTAAAGGAAAGCTCACACGTGACCAAGGGTCACGTGCTCACACGTGATAATTTTTTAGTTCTTTAAAACAGCAGAATTGAATTCTGGTTAAAATGCTAATCAAGGGGGGTCACATGCTCACACGTGACCAGAGGTCACGTGTTGACACGTGATGATCTTTCAGCCCAATTAAAGTACAGAATTAAATTCTGAATGAGAAGGGGTCATGTGCCAACACGTGATAGGCTTTGAAAGCCCTTATAACTTGATAGAATTAAATTCTAATTAAGGAAAATCCAAGACCCTAACTGGAAAAATATTTCAACAAATCTTTCCAAACAAAAGAGATGGTACTCTATAAAATGGAGCACCGTTGGATTAAAAATCCAAGGGTGATTAAAAATCACCAATTTATGGGAAGATTTTAGACAAGGAAAGATTTCCCTTAATTTCACCAAAAATAACAAACAGAATATCTTTAGATTTAAAATCCAACGGTGAATAAAATTCACTGTGTCATCTAAAGGATCATATTAATTATGAAAACAAACAAAATTTTTCAATAATAGATTCACTAAACAAATTGATTCTTTTCCTTCTCCTATAAATAGGAGCCAAAAGGAGAAGAAAGAGATAGAATTTTGGGGATCTTGAAATTTCCAAAAGGCAAAAAAAAAATAGAGAAAAGAAAGGAGAATTCAATTCTCAACAAAGAAAATCCTAGGTGAGAAAAGGAAAAAAGAAAAAAACTTCATAAAAGAGAATTTAATTCTCAAAATCTAAGAGTTTAACTCTTCTGCAAGAAAAAAGAACTTAGTTCTTCCTCTGGTTGAAAATCTGCAGAAGCAAATCTCCCAATAGGTTGAGAATTTAATTCTCATCGGGTTGAGATTTTGCCATGCAGATCCAAGACTTAGAGGGAGGATTGAGTTCAGAGAATTTAATTCTCACAAATTTATAAGAATTTAATTCCTCCAAGATAAATTAGGGTTTAACCCTATATGAGAATTTAATTCTCTCAAAACTCACAGGAATTCAATTCCTTCATGACAAAACTAGGGTTTAACCCTATATGAGAATTTAATTCACCTAAAATTATAGGAATTTAATTCCTTCAAGATGGACAGAATTAGGGTTTAACCCTAATTGAGAATTTAATTCTCTCAAATTTACAGGAATTTAATTCCTCCTAAATGAAATTAGGGTTTTACCCTATACAAGAATTTAATTCTTTTACATATATGGGAATTTAATTTCTCTAAAAGAAATTAGGGTTTAACCCTACATAAGAATTTAATTCTTCATATATAGGAATTTAATTCTTCCAAAATCATGATTAGGGTTTAACCCTATAAAAGAATTCAATTCTTAAAAATAAAGAGACTTAAGAGATCTCTGTGCATGAAAAGAATCAAGGTCACGTGGCCCCACGTAACCCCTGAAAAGACCCTCAAAAAAAATGAGAAGGAAAAAGCTCTGAGGCAACGCCTCACGAGCTCCCACGTGACCTCCAAAATACAGAAAGAAAAAGCAAAGGAAATCTAAGCTTTGGGTGCTCTCACGTGTTACCACGTGGCCCCTTAGCAAACGCTTTAGTGATCAGCGCACAAATGTCCATCGCGTGCCAACACGTGAGGCTCAAAATAAAAATAAAAAAGTGTTTAACACTTAATTGCAGAACGAAATAAAGGGATCTGGTCCTACCTTTGGGCGCCCTCACGTGTCCACACGTGACCCTTTTTTTTTAGTGTTTAACACTAATTCGAGAGCTTTATTCCCAGTGTTTAACACCGATTATCTTCTAGTGTTTAACACTAATTTGAGAACTTAACTTTTAGTGTTTAACACTAATTTGAAAACCTTATTTCCAGTGTTTAACACTGTTGTTTTCTAGTGTTTAATACTAGTTTGGGGATTATATTTCCAGTGTTTAACACTGATTGTCTTTTAGTGTTTAACACTAATTTGAGAGTTCTATCTCCATTATTTAACACTGTTGTTCTCTAGTGTATAACACTAGTTTAAGCCCAATTGGCTAATTTTCCAGAGGCAAAGCTTCCCCTTCAACTGAATCTCAAAATTGAGTAAAATTCAGAGCTATAATGTTTAATGCCCAATCAAAGATAAAAATGTCATCAGAGCCCTCAACTCTTATTTAAGCATTGCTAAATGATGAGGGGATGAATTCAGACAAATGTTTAATGGTCCAACAAGGGACCCACATATCAGATTTAATTGGACTTAGCCCAAATTGGCCATAAGTCCTCAATTCAGACTTAACTGAGCCAATGTGCTCATAATCTAATTAATTGATCTTAGTTCCAAATTGGACTGCAGATCACTTAATCCACTTTGGTTCGAGGGTACATCTCTTCATTCCTCTGATATTTGTCGTTGTAATACTTCAACGTCTTCAGAGAAGTGACGGGTCCCGACAACCACACATTTTATGGATTATGATGTCCTTAACCTCGACTGTGATGTCTTTAAACTAATATTGGACTGTGGGGTCCTTAAACTCATAGACTACGATGTCCTTAACCTCGACCGTGATGTCTTTAAACTAACATTGGACTGTGGGGTCTTTAAACTCATGGACTACGATGCCTTTAACCTCGACCGTGGTGTCTTTAAACTAACATTGGACTGTGGGGTCCTTAAACTCATGGACTATGATGTCCTTAACCTCGACCGTGATGTCTTTAAACTAACGTTGGATTGTGGGGTCCTTAAACCCACGGACTATGATGTCCTTAACCTCGACCGTGATGTCCTTAAACTAACATTGGACTGTAGGGTCCTTAAACTCATGGACTATGATGTCCTTAATCTCGACCGTGATGTCTTTAAACTAACATTGGACTGTGGGGTCCTTAAACCCACGGACTATGATGTCCTTAACCTCGACCGCGATGTCTTTAAACTAACAATGGACCGAGATGTCCTTAAACTAACAATGGACCGTGATGTCCTTAAACTAATCGACCGCAATGTCCCTAAACTAAACATTAGAGTACAAATGCTCTTTTGTTGGATCTAAATGATCCCGTTAAGTTGATCTTAGTCTAAAATTAGACTAACGTATCCTTAACAAACGCTTAAGTCGATCTTAGTCTCAAATGAGACTAACGTATCCTTAAAACCAACCCCCAAACCCAAATCTAAGAAGATACGGATTTGGACTAATCCAGGCCCTATGGGCGACAACATAAATTAGTCTCCATAAACAATCCACGGGCAACCAAAAACAAAACAAACACACACGACACGAAGTGACCATCTGGAGAAGGAGAAAGTGGTTACCGCGATGCGGTAGCATAATTAACTGCAGGGGCTTGCGCCTGCAGGGAAGAGCGTCCCCACAATCAAAAAACCCCTCAAATAAGGGGGAATCTGACGAAGTCTACTACATCGGCCGCATTCGTTTAAACCTTCGATACACGGTGTCATAAATCAACTTGGCATCTTCGGAGAGGTGGAAGGATAGCACCAATTAGCATCTTCCCCCGGAATTCAGGCCCCGACATCCCAACGTCGCGGTCGCGTCTTCCGGGGGGGAGCAGATTCTGGCACGCCCGGTGGGACTTTTTCCTCTTTCCACTCCACACTTCGTGTGTCGTGTTCGCGAACGAATCGCGGTTTTCTATGGTTGCCTGTGGATTCGAGGTACTAAGATTTGGTGTCTTGCTCCATGCAGAAAAACAGAAGATCAATGGTTTCAAACTGCACCAACTGCAACTGCAACTCTCACTCCATCCTGTCCAGAGGAGTGACTTACGGGCCCCAAGCGGCCTCCCTTTTCAAGATGCCAGTGGAGCAAGTAACTCAGGCCACCACTGGGCTGTTCTTTGGGACCATGATCCCACCTATTAGCTTCAATGCCCCGTTGCTGTCGCAAGAAGCCCCAAAGAAGTTGGTCTTTGATCGACTCACCACTACCGCGGCCCCTCTCAACGGGTCATCCAAACCAAGCGCCTCAGTTTTCAGCAGACTGGGCCAAAACTACAACGGGCCCATGAGGAAGCCTGCAATACCAGAAAGGGTTATCCCCAAAAGGATAGCTATTCCTGCTCCCGAAGTCTTCAAAGCGGCTTCTCCTGCCAAAGGGTCGGTCTTCACAAGACTGACTGTTTCAGCTCCCGTTCCAAGAGAAATCGTCAAGGCTGCTTTCCCTACTCGGAAGTCTGCCTTCGATAGGTTGGCCATCCCAACTCAGCGGACATCAGTCTTCAATAGGCTGATAACGACAATTTCTGACCAAGACAGGGGGCATGATGAAGCCACCCCCATAGCTGAGCCAGTACCGTCGGGTCGACACGCTCAACGTCGCCACTGGCGCCGAGTAAGGAAGGCTGGAGGCAGCTCTTCTTCTGGACTGACTCTGCCGGCTCCAACAGTGGAAATTGATACTGATGTTCCAACTGGGAACAGTTTTGAACCACTTAGGAGGGTACACAAGAACTCTTCGAAGGACGTACTAAAAAGATCTCCTCCACCTATAGAGAGCGCTACAAAGGTGAAGCCAGAATAGCCCCCTCAACGGCTGTCCTCTAAAATCTACAAGGTCTGGCGTCAAGTCCAAGACTCGGTGATTGATCAAGATTATCCCCGCCGACAGAAAAAGGTGAAAGTTCAGCGGGAAGAGGACCGTCCTGTCAAGACACAAAAGGCGACAGCTACTTGGGTACCCACTGCAACGGCCTCCTCAACTTCGACCGCTCACAAGAAAAGAAGGCCGGAGAAAATCCCTGAGTCTGTGATGAATCGCAAGACCACTGAACCTAAACGCCCTAAGTCTGGGGGCATGGTGGTGCACACCGTCTATATGGCGTCCGGAAAAGAGGACAGCTATATCTTCACAGGTCATTGACCGCTTACACGATCTGTAACAAGGGCCCAGGAGCAACAACAGAAGCTCCAGGAAATGTTGACGCAGATGGCCGTACTCACAGGACCAAAAGAGAGCCCGGAAACGTCATCAGAGCAATGTCAAGAAGAAGAAACTGATGCTGAGTTCTTCGCAGAATCCTCGAAAAGAAGGACAAAGAGGCAGCGGAACAAGCTGCCAACATAAAATGAATGGCGTTCTTATTTCAAGACATGGTCAGGATGATATTACAGCCGGATCCTCCAGCTGAAGATCCTCCGATTATCCTCGAAGACGACCGAGGGGAGACATCAAACCCTCCTCCGGCTCTTTCATCGTTCAAGGAGGAGACTATCTCCAAGGCCACTCTGGACGATTACATCGCTCAGCAAATATGAGCTCACCAGGCGAATGAAGCGGCTGGGCAGATCGTTAAAACGGGACGACCCTATCCAGGATGGTATGACCAAATAAGGTACCCGCCGGGATATACGATCCCCAAATTCCACATATATAAGGGGACGGGAAATCCGTACCAGCACGTTGCTCAATTCAGAGCCTTGTACGGTAATACAGGGGGTGACGATAAACTGCTGCATCGCCAATTTGTTGGCAGCTTATCGGAGACAGCATTTGAATGGTACTCGGAGCTTCCCAACGACTCCGTTAAAAAGTTTACAGAAATGGAGTTGTTATTCACTCAGCGGTTCGCGAGCGCTAGTGAACGCACCCCAATAACGGCATTGATCAATACCAGGATGAAGCCAGGTGAAACGTGGGAACAATACGCAATACGATGGCGGACTTTATAGTCGAAATGTGAGCAGCACATCGAAGAAGCGCCGGCCGTGGGCATGTTCATGGGTACTCTTGACCCTCAAGAGACCATTTCCCAATTTATGATGTTCTTCAAGCCGACCACTTTTCAGGCTTTGATTGACAAGCTGGCCCAAATGGACCAGATGGGCCATGGGCCTTCCTCTTCAAAGACAGAGCCTTGGAATGAAAAGGGAAAACGGAAAGCAACCTTCATTGCCAACGCTCAACAACAGCCGAGCAACTCAAAACTGGTTGTTTGTCAAAACAACGTGTGTCCACGCCCATCCCTCGAGGAGAGACTGGGACGTCCTTACTCGTTTCCCCGGGATAAAACGAGGAGACTGTTCGAGCTGGTAGTGCGCAATAGGCTCATCAATCTGCCGGACCCTAAACGTCCATTGCAGCCAGGCGATGTCAACAATCCTAATTACTGCCCTTACCACCAAGCAGTAAGCCATCCAATCGAAGATTGCTTCGTCTTCAAAGGCTGGATTGAGGACCAATACCAACAAGGCAAGTTCGCATTATCCGAAAATTGGAAGGTGAACCCACCACAACCTCACTCCCCTAAAAAGGTGGACATGCCGGAGGCATCATGCTCATTCATAGAGAAAGTCCCTTGGACCGAAAAGTTCGTAAACTAGAAATTTGCCTCAAATACGGCAACGACGGACCGAAATGTCCTAAAACTAATGACGGACCGAAACGTCCTTAAACTAACGATGAACCACTATGTCCTAAAACTGGCTGTTGACCGAAACGTCTATAAACTACTACGGACCGCAACATCCTAAGGCTGACGCAAAAAAAAATGGTACGCCCATAAGCAAGATGGGTACGGATGAAAACCCGAAAGGGCTCCGTGAGTAAAAACAGCAGGACTACCGATGATGTTTGTGAAAACCCGAAAGGGCACAGACTCGTTTAAAAAAAACGGTACGTCCACAAGAGAGATGGGCACGGATGAAAACCCGAAAGGGCTCTGTGAGTAAAAACAGCAGGACTACCGGCGAGTTTTATGAAAACCTGAAAGGGCGCAAACTCATTAAAAGACACTTGCAAGGTCCTCTCGACCTTGTGAGGAGAAACCGCCTGCGTGAGATCCTTACGACTCACAAGGGAACAACACACTTAGTGATCCCCACGATTTCGAAGGAGAAATTACACTTATGAGATCCTCACGACTCGTAGGGAGAATTCCCCTTTTGAGACTCTCACGGTTCATAGGATTCAAAAGTCTTAAGCTACAGGGATCCGAACCTGTTCTTAAGCGGCCACCACAACCTCTAATGCTTCCCTACAAACGGTTCAATATTAACCCTTGTATACAATTCACGGGCACGAATAAACATTTCCTTAACAAAGTCTCATCAGAGACTGGGGATATGCTCACACGGTGAACAAACACTTGTAGGTCCTCTTGACTTGCAAGGAGAAAACACTCTTGTAAGATCCTTATGACTTATGAGAGAACACACACTTAGGAATCCTCACGATTTCTAAAGAGAAAAAGCACCTATGAGATCCTGACGACTCGTAGGGAGAAACACCTTTATGAGACCCTTACGGCTCATGAAGTCAAAAACCTTAGTCGACGGGATCCGAACCCTATTTGCTAAGCCACCTTTGTTCGACATCGACAGAGGCAAATGGTGATTCACTCCTGACAATATCCCAGTTGTAGCGATACTGATGCCTAAATCGGTATCAAATTCCAAGACCTTTCATGGCAAATGATGATTCGCTCCTGGCTATATTCCAGTCGCAGCGATGCTGATACTGAGATTGGCACCAGATTCCAAGTTCGATACTCGCGATAAAAAATCAACGAGCTAAAAATGCATATGAAATAGCCGAAATGATGGGGCAACTTGCAACGAAATCAGCAAGTAAAAATGTATGCATACAAAAACAGCCGAAATGATTGGGCAACTCGCAACAAAAAGCAGCAAGTAAATAAAACAAATAGCCGAAATGATTGGGCAATCACGATTTTCGCGATGTAAAAAAGCTGAAATGATAGAGCATCATGGAAAGAATTTAAAAAAATGAAAGAATGAAACTTTTTTCCCTACAGGTGAGATCACATCGATCCCTGTATATAATCAAGGGGCGCAAACAAAGAGGGAACCATACCTCCCCACCAGGCTCCATCAGAAAGCGAAGCCAAATCTCGACGGTTCATAGACAACCTAGAGGCAATCTCGACATTTGTCGCAATATTGCAGACACAATGTCAACAAACGAAGCAAAGGAAGATCCCTAGCTTCAGGGTCTCTGTTCCCCTCCGAACCACGGAGACGCGACCGCGTGGGTCCGTCTTGCCTGAAATTCGGGGCAGATGCTAATTGGTGCTATCCGTCCACCTCTCCGAAGATGCCAAGTTGATTTATGTCACCGTGTATCGAAGGTTTAAATGGATGCGGCCGATGTAGCAGACTTCGTCAGATTCCCCCTCGCTCGAGGGGTTTTGATTGTGGGGACGCTCTTCCCTGCAGGCGCAAGCCCCTGCAGTTAATTACGCTACCGCAACTTTCTCCTTCTCCATATGATCACTTCGTGTCGTGGGTGTTTGTTTTGTGTTCGGTTGCCCGTGGATTGTATACGGAGACTAATTTGTGTTGTCTCCCGTAGGACGTGGATTAGTCCAAATCCGTATCTTTCTTAGATTTGGTTTGGGGGGGTTTGTGTTTAAGGATACGTTAGCCTTATTTGAGTCTAAGATCGACTTAAACATTCGTTAAGGACACGTTAGTCTAATTTTAGACTAAGATCGACTTAACGGGATCGTTTGGATCCGACAAGAGAGCAATTGGGGGCTCTATCGTTTAGCTTAGTGACATTGCGGTCGATAGGTAGTTTAAGGACATTGCGGTCCGATGTTAGTTTTAAGACATCGCGGTCAAGGTTAAGGACGTCATAGTCCGTGAGTTTAAGGACCTCACAGTCCGGTGTTAGTTTTAAGACATCACGGTAGAGGTTAAGGACGTCATAGCCCGTGAGTTTAAGGACCTCACAGTCCGATGTTAGTTTTAAGACATCACGGTCAAGGTTAAGGACATCATAGTCCGGTATTAGTTTTAAGACATTACGGTCGAGGTTAAGGACATCATAGTCCATGAGTTTAAGGATCCCACAGTCCATAGCAGTGTGTAGTTGTCGGGACCCGTTACCTCTCTGATGACGTTGAGGAATTACAACGACGGATATCAGAGGAGTAAAGAGATATACCCTCGAACCGGGTGTAAATTGATTGGGAGAGCAGTCGTGCTCGATTCAATTTATATTGAGGACTTATGGCCAGAATTGGGCTAAGTCCAGTTAAAAATGTTCAATATTTTATTCATGTTCTGCCTATTAGGCTTTTACTTGGGCTCTGCCCTTTATAATGCATAGCATTGGGCTCTGTAATTAAATGCATAGCATTTATATTTGGCCTGTTAGGCCTTTACTTGGGCCCTGCCCTTTATAATGCATAGCATTTATAGTGGTCTGATAGTGCGCCACGCGGCTTGTCAGGCGCTTTGCGCCAATCAAAGAACGCAATGCGCTAGCGCGTGTGAAAGTGACACGCTCTGCGCTAAGCGCAAGTCTGTTAGCGCAGTGCGCTGCGCCAGTGAATGACACGTGGCGCGCTCTGGTGCAGTGCGCCAATCCAAGAGCGCAGTGCGCTGTTTTAGAAGCGCAAAGCGCAGATTGTTCTGTGGTTGACACGTGGCGCGCTCTGGCGCAGTGCGCCAATCCAACAAGCGCAAAGGTGCATTTCAAAAGTGCAAGGCACTGTACAATAGCGCAGAGCGTATCTTGATCCAATTAAGATAAAAGAAAAAGGTTCTTTGTTTTGTCAAAAGAGGTTCTACCTCAAGATTCAAAAACTGATGGTTCATCAAAAGGCTGTGCCTTTATATAGATCAAAAGATCTAAAAATGAAGTAAATTACTTCTTTTAATTTTTTGTGATTAGATCTTTATGATCTTTTTCTTTTTTTTTTTGAAGATTTTGATCTAGTTCTTAGATCTTTGATCTTTTTAGAAGAAATTCTTCTTTTTTAATGAGGTATTTTCATCTCTGTTCTTCAAGAATCAAATTCTTTACCTTCAAAGATGAAGAAGATGATCTTCTTTCTTCAAAGGCTTGCCTTTCAAATTTTTCAGAGGGTTCTCTCTTTTCTATCGACCTGTCTCTCTATTTATTCTTTCTTCTTCTCTTTTTTTTTTATTTTAGAAAGAATGATCATTGGTCGTTGGGACCCACCACCTCTCCGACGACACTGAGAGATTACAGTGCCAAATATCGAAGGTGTGGAGGGATGTATCCTTTGAACCATGTCTCACTCATCAGGGGGGAAGAACAGGCTGGAGCTTAAGCTTCTCGCTGCTGAAAAGGCTTCTTTGCGTTCGCGCACGTGCGTCGCACGTGTTGGACGCTCAAATTTGCACGTAGCGCACATGGAGCTTGCGCATATGCGCATTATGGGGGGAGCAAGCTCCTATGGAGAACGAGTCCCCTTTTAATATTATTGAATATTCTCATGTGGTGCGCACGTGCGTTGCACGTAGCGCACATGCGAATTATGGGGAGAAGCAGGGCTTCTATATATGGAGAACTAAGTTCCTTTTAATATTATTAAATGTTCTCATGTGGTGCGCACGTGCGTTGCACGTGGTGCGCGCGTAGCGGGCACACGTGCGTTGCACGTGGTGCGCGTGTAGCGGGCACACGTGCGTTGCACGTAGCTCACATGCACATTATGGGGTGAAGCAGAGCTTCTATATATGGATAACTAAGCTCCTTTGAGAATTGAATCCTTTGAGGATTGAACTCTACCCTTTCTAAGTGGTATCCCTCTTATTTATATGGGAGTGGTAGAGAAGTCATCTCTCCTTTTCCCGATGTGGGACTAAAAATGCATTCTCTGTGTAGTAAAGCATTATTTTAGATTACACGTGCATAGCGCATTTGCTCATAACTTTTGATCTCGGATGAATTATGAGGCCCATAATATATCAAATCGAAGGATTTTTCGAGACATTTTCGATACCATCAAAATTTAGCTGTTTTTCATTCCGTAGTTTGTCAAAATACAGCTCGGAAAATACTGGTTCGCATCTTCTTCCTTAGATCACATGTGCATAGACATTTGCTCATAACTTTTGATCCCGGATGAATTATGAGGCCCGTAATATATCAAATCGAAGGTTTTTTCGAGATGCTTTCAATAATATCAGAATTTAGCTGTTTCTCATTCCGGAGTTTGTCAAAATACAGCTCGGAAAATACTGGTTCGCATCTTCTTCCTTAGATCACATGTGCATAGACATTTGCTCATAACTTTTGATCCCGGGTTAATTATGAGGCCCATAATATATCAAATCGAAGGATTTTTCGAGATACTTACAATACCATCAGAATTTAGCTGTTTCTCATTCGGAAGTTTGTCAAAATACAGCCCGGAAAATACAGGTTCACATTTTCTTAAGCGTATCGCTGCCATTTGATGCCTTGGGCTCTTTTGTGCAGAAATTTTTGGCGGGAACAAATGCCCCCCACTACTTTGCCCACGTAAGTATATACGTGGGTGAAGTAGTGCAGAGTAATTCATAGTGTATGACCAGTTTCGGGTTGGTATATAATTTTCAGAATCTTTATCTGAGAAGATAACAAGCGGACACAAGCGTCGTCATTTATCATTGACTCAAATCTCGACTCTTAAAGGGTATAGTCCCAAACCCTCAGATCCATGAGCCGTACCCTTCTATTCCTTTATGTTTTACTCTGGCGTGAAGTAGTTTATATGCTCATGAGTAACTTCTCCATTTCAGTGACATGTAGTTTTGGCAAGTGTGGCTCATAGATGGTAGATAACAGTTAATCTTGAACTCTTTATAAGATAGTGATGGCTTAGGAGACAGGGGTAGGATCTGTCACCTAAGACTTTTCAACTTTATGAGCCGTGAGGGTCTCATAAAGACTTTTCTCCTTACAAGTCAAGAGGATCTCGTAGGTGTAATTTCTCTTTAAGAATAGTGAGGATTTCTAAGTGTGTTTTCTCTTGAAAGTCGTAAGGATCTCACAAGAGAATTTACTCCCTTACGAGTCGTGAGGACCCGTAAGTGATGGATGAAGTTGCCCTTATCCGCATTTCACAGAGTTAGGGGTTGCTCTGGATGCTTCTTACGGGTTCACTGCCGTGTTCTGCGAGGACCAGGCTCCGCTCTGGAAGTTTTCCAGGATACCGTAGTTTAAAGACATCGCCGTCGAGGTTAAGGACATCATAGTCCCTGGATTTAAGGACTCCATAGTCCGTAATTAGTTTTAAGACATCACGGTCGAGGTTAAGGACATCATAGTCCGTGGATTTAAGGACTCTACAGTCCGTTGTCAGTTTTAAGACATCACGGTCGAGGCTAAGGACATCATAGTCCATGAGTTTAAGGACCCCACAGTCCGAAGTTAGTTTTAAGACATCACGGTCGAGGTTAAGGACATCATAGTCCATGAGTTTAAGGACCCCACAGTCTGATGTTAGTTTTAAGACATCACGGTCGAAGTTAAGGACATCATAGTCCATGAGTTTAAGGACCTCACAGTCCGATGTTAGTTTTAAGACATTGTGGTCGAGGTTAAGGACATCATAGTCCATGAGTTTAAGGACCTCACAGTCCAATGTTAGTTTTAAGACATCACGATCGAGGTTAAGGACATCACAGTCCATGAGTTTAAGGACCTCACAGTCCAATGTTAGTTTTAAGATATCGCGGTCGAGGTTAAGGACATCACAGTCCATGAGTTTAAGGACCTCACAGTCCAATGTTAGTTTTAAAACATCGTGGTCGAGGTTAAAGACATCATAGTCCGTGGATTTAAGGACTCCACAGTCCGTTGTTAGTTTTAAGACATTACAGTCGTGGTTAAGGACATCATAGTCTGTGAGTTTAAAGACCTCACAGTTCACGAAATGTGTGGTTATTGGGACCCGTCACCTCTTTGAAGACGTTGAGGAATTACAACGACAAATATCAAAGGAGTGAAGAGATGTACCCATGAACCAAGGTGAAATCAGTTTAAAATCATTATGGTTGATTGTTAGTTTTAAGACATCACGGTCAAGGTTAAGGACATCATAGTCCGTGGATTTAAGGACTCCACAGTCCGATATTTGCTCTGGATGATTCCCACGGGTTCACTGCCATGTTTGGCGAGGACCAGGCTCCGCTCTGGATACTTCACACGGGTTTACTGCTATGCTCTGCGAGGACCAGGATCCGCTCTGGACGTTTTCCACGGGGTCAGAAGTGACGTTATCCATGTTCCACGTGATCAGGAATTTGCACTAGATGCTTCACACGGGTTCACTGTCGTGTTCTGCGAGGACTGGGCTCCGCTCTGGATGCTTCACACGGGTTCACTGCCGTGCTCTACGAGGACCAGGATCCGCTCTGGATGTTTTCCACGGGGTCAGAAGTGACGTTATCCGTGTTCCACGTGACCAGGAATTTGCACTAGATGCTTCCCACGGGTTAACTGCCGTGTTCTACGAGGATTAGGCTCCGCTCTGGATGCTTCACACGGGTTCACTACCATGCCCTGCGAGGACCAGGATCCGCTCTGGACGTTTTCCACGGGGTCAGAAGTGACGTTATTCGTGTTCCACGTGACCAGGAATTTTTGACTTTGTCTGTATTTCATGAAGTCGGAATTTGACTCTCGGTCGGCTGTACGCCGCCGAGTCATGGAACTGGGAGTTGCTTCCGTTCCGCTTTGCTTGATGTTCTGTCTGCTGTGACAAATGTTGAGATGATTTCCAGACTATCTGTGACTCAGCGAAATCTGGCTTCTTCTTCTGATGAAACCTGGGAGAGAAGGAGTGCGATTCCTTCTTTGTTTGCGCCCCTGGATTGTATACAGGGATTGATGTAACATCACCTGTAGGGCGTAAATTTCATTTTTATTTTTATTTTATTTCTTTCCGCGATGCTTTATCATTTCAGCTTTGATATCGCGAAGGTTGCGATTGCCCCATCATTTCGGCTATTTTTCGCGGTGCCCAATCATTTCAGCTATTTGTTTTATTTTTACTCGCTATTTATTGCGAGTTGCCCAATCATTTTGGCTATTTTGCATGCATACATTTTTACTTGCTGATTTTGTCGCAAGTTGCCCCATCATTTCGGCTATTTCGTATACATGTGTGGCTTGCTGTCTTTTTGCTGCAAGCTTAGGATTAGACACCGATTTCAGCATCAGCACCGCTACAACTGGGATATTGCCAGGAGCGAATCATCATTTGCCTCTGTCGATGTCGAACAAAAGTGGCTTAGTAAACAGGGTTGAGATCCTGTCGACTAAGGCTTTTGACTTCATGAGTTGTAAGGGTCTCACAAAGGTATTTCTCCCTACAAGTCGTGAGGATCTCGTAGGTGTGTTTTCTCCTTAGGAATCATGAGGATTCCTAAGTGTGTTTCCTCTTGAGAGTCGTAAGGATCTCACAAGAGAATTTACTCCCTTACGAGTCGAGGGGACTCACAAGGGTTGTTAACCGTGTAGACATATCCCTAGTCGCGGATGGGACTTTGTTAGGGAAATGTTTATTCGCGCCCGTGGATTGTATACAAAGGTCAGCATTGAGCTGCTTATAGGGCAGCATCGGAGGTTGTGGGGGTTGCTTAAGAACAGGTTCAGGTCTCTGTAGCTTAAGACTTTCAAATCTTATGAGTCGTGAGGGTCTCATAAGAGGATTCTCCTTATGAGTCGTGAGGATCTCACAAGTGTAATTTCTCCCTAGGAATCGTGGGGATCCCTAAGTGTGTTGCTCCCTTGTGAGTCGTAAGGATGTCACGTAGGTGGTTTCTCCTTGCAAGGTCGAGAGGACCCTGTGAGTGTCTCTTAACGAGATTGCGCCCTTTCGGGTTTTCACAAGACTCGCCGGTAGCCCTGTTGTTTTTACTCACGGAGCCCTTTCGGGTTTTCATCCGTGCCCATTTTGCTTATGGACATACCGTTTTCTTCTCTTTTTTTGTTTTTTCTTATTCTTTTTCTCTCTTTTTTTTTATTCGAACGAGGTTGCGCCCTTTCGGGTTTTCACAAGACTCGCTGGTAGCCCTGCTGTTTTTACTTACGGAGCCCTTTCGGGTTTTCATCCGTGCCCATTTTTCTTATGGACATACCGTTTTCTTTCTTTTTTTTATTCTCTTTTCTTTTTTGTACTAGCTTTGGGATGCTGCAATCCACCGTAGTTTATCGACATCTCGGTCAATAGATATTTTTAGGACATAGTGGCCCGTCATTAGTTTAAGGACGTTTCGGTCCGTTGTTAGTTTAAGGACGTTTCGGTCCGTTTACCAGCTACTACTTATAGAGTTTTGGGCTTAGGAAGATAGCGAGCGGACATAGTCGTCGTCATCTATCATTGACCTAGGCCGTGAATCATTAAGCGTAGTACTTCTTCAGGAAGCGGCCGTTTATCAGTCTGAAAGGTCTTTCGCCATGCATGTCCATGAGTAGATAATCTCCCCCCTGGTTGTAACGTTTTGAAAATCGTTTCGGTGAAATTTCGAAAAAATTGATAAAATAAGGGGGTTTTCTGTAAAAAGTCAAAATACAAATATCTTATTATAAAAATTAAATATACATATTCTAGCTATGTAATTGCTATTATTTGGTGTTTATTGAGCCGCTGGTGAAATTTCAAATTTTCTGAAAAAATATTATTTTATTATTATTTTAAGCCGACACTAATACATTTAATTAGGGAAAATTACAAATTGGAATTAGTTGAAACAAATTTTGTGCATCATAAAACATTAAATAAAATTTTATCATATGGTTTTTGGAACGAAATCATTTGCCAAAACGGTTTAGAAATTATTGAAGAAAAAAGGCTTTTTTTTAGCGTAAATGGATGTTTGGGGTATTGTATTTATCATTTTTCATCACCCCACACCCGTACCCACACCCACACACCCCCATTCACTTCTCCCGTTGAAGAATTCAGCAGCCCTCATTCTTTTTCCCCACTTGAATTTCAAATGAAAAGAAATGAAAGAAAAGAAAAGAAAAGAGTAGAAAATGATATAATTTGAGTTGACTTTGACTTGAACTAACTTTCTCCACCTCACTCTCTCTCCTCCCTCACCCAACCCCCCACACTTCTGGCCGAAACCAGCAAACCCCCCAACAGCCCCTTTTTCCTCTTCTCCTCTCTTTGTTCCATCAAAGAAAATCCAAAGAAAAATCCACTAAAAATCAAGCAAAAATCCAAATCAAAATCCGACTCCTACCCATTTTAGCTTAGCCCGTATAGCATGGATCTTTGTGAAAAGAGAGCATTTTGGGAGGCCATGGATGCTTGCGGATCTTCAAATGTTTTTGGGTATAATTCTAAATATTTTTGCTTAAGTTGTTACTAATTTCTTAAAGCTAAGTTAATTAAGTGTTTAATTAGGTGTTTAAGAAAGAAAAAGGTTTTGAATTGAAGTTTGAAATTTCAAGTGTATAGTTTTGAATGAAGATTAGGGTTTGAGCATTTGATTAGGATTGTGATGGGTAGATTAACATATAATTGCTTGCAAAAATCAAATCTAGTTGCTAGTTGCATTTTTGTTAATTTAAATTTGTGATAAGTATATATATTGCAAACTAGTTTTTGTAAATATTGTGTTAAATTGAGAATTAAAATATGGTTAGGGTTTTTATCATATTATTAACTTTATTAAGTGTAGTTTAACACTTTAGTTCATGGAAATCCAACCTAAATTGTAGTTTGTGCATTTTTGCTATGAAATTGTAAAAAGGGTATTTGGTAAACTAGAATATTAGGGTTTTTGGAATTTAATGAGATTAAATTCCGGAAATTGTTTCTATGACTTATTTAAGGTATTTAATAAATATATTGGTCGCTACATTCATTTAAACATCCTGTTTTGTACAAAAACGGCGAATTGTGCTTGCTAGATTTTCGGAAAAGTGACTTTTTAAGTAAAGTTGGGGTTTTTGTGAGTTTTAACCTAGTTTATATTAAAATTAGTGTTCGTGAATGTGCAAATGAGTGTGATTGGATTTTTCTCGATGGTTTGACGTTTGTACATCGACATCGAGGGTTGGTTTGACTATTCTTGCATGCGTAGGCGATAGGTTTGGACCTATGCGTGATACGCGTGCCGATGTGATTTTTCGTATGCCGTTTCGATTTTGAATTTAGTTTTAATGCGATACGGTACGTTATGATATGTAGGTACCCCATGTGGACTTCGAGACGACAAGCAAGCGCATGGCGACGTCGGCACCGACGAGCGAGGACCGGGTGAGTAGATTTATATCTACGGGGAGAAGTCGGGTGGATGGCGTATAGCACCCCCGCAGTCCGTGGTGGTGTATACGGATGCGTATACACACCAACAATTATTATATGTTATTTGGGTTTAATAACGATGCTTAGGATGGATATTGGTGTGTTGGATTACCTTAGTGTTGCGAACCCTAGGGTAGTGTTGCACTACACATACACACATACATACTTGCATACATTCCTATTCATATGTGCTCATGGGATTCTTTATAGTTATGGGTTCACATGGGTATGAGACTATGTGTTCACATACGGATTTGAGGATGATACTTGGGATTGAGCTGAGTCGATGAGATATGATTTGAAGCCGTGAGATCGGTGATATAGCAGGGTTCGTATTTGAGATACGACATGACGTTGTAGCGGGTCCTTGACGTAGTGTTTCATACACGTCCATGCATACGTAGGCGGTATCAGTATGGTACTAGACGTAGATCAGTACCCGATCATGATATTTGATAAAGAGGATACCGGGTGAATAGTATGATGAATGAGATATTGACCCGTACCCAGATTGGGATGCCGTACGACGAATTTACGTACGAGCTATATTGATGATTGATCCGCACTCTTGACTTGGGATGCCTGATTATATATATGGTATCGGATGTGATATTATTGAGGCGGGATCACCGACTATACATATACAGGTATGTATATGTATCGACTCAGATGATAGGCGATTCCCTTACCTGTAGTTCAGCTTGTTAGTTCAGCCGTATAGTTTAGTGTAGTTGTTAGATTAGATTAGACTTCTTACCTATTTCAAAAACCAACGAATCGTGGGCATTCTTAAAGACAGCCCAAGGGATCCTACGGATATTTCAAAAGACGTATCTTTTCATAAAAACACCGTAGCCCCTATTTTCAAAACCCATGATTCGTGTTATTTCAAAGGCACCATTTGTAGGACTTATATTAGATTAATGCAGATTAGTTATAGTTGCGTCTAGTTTTCGGCTCCCGCTCATTTTTGTGGTCCGCTTCGCATCGCATGCTTATTTTTATGTTTCATACTCCATTAGTGATATCATGCTGTTAGGACACCAACACCATTACCGATGATGCGTATGTACCACGTACACTTAATTGCCGGCTCACACACATCTTTATCGGTAATTGCCATGTCACATACACCTTAGAAAATATTATTGCTTAACTTAGCTAGATAGCTAGTAGTTTGACATAATATTAGTGTACTTACCTTATATGCCAGCTTAAATATTGTAGTTATTACTTGTCACTTCATGCATACTGTTATTCATCGTTATGCCGCATTCATGGATTCTCATGCATATATTCACTATTTTACGTGTTATTGAGGTTTTGGATTCGGATTTCCATGAGATTTTCTGGATTTGGAGGAAAACCGCAAAAACATAAATAAACCTTTTCTCTCTTTTAAAATAAAAAGTGCGGTTTTCCTATGATGTATGAGTCGTCCACCATGAGTTTGCTGATGGATTTCGAGACCCGATTCGAAGAGTGGAGGAACCGTTTCGGGTACATGGTGGGCCCGGTATGGTACCCCGGGGCAAGAGGAATGTGGTGTTGACGTTGAGCCTTGCTGGGGAGCACTACCTACCGGTGATATTACCCGACGCGTCGGATATCCGGAGGATACCGTCGTGGTCTTGAGATGGATGGTAGGGGCCGGTCTGGACTGACGGCGCCCTAGATATTGAGATTGAGACATTGATATTTCGAGATATTGAGATTTATGTTTTATGTCGATGCTAGACACTGTTGATACTGATTTCATTTATGATACCTAAGTTTAAAAATACATAGGAAATCTCACTAATTTATGAAAACAGTTCTTCATTTACATGTATTCTGTTTTCATGCATTCATACCTCATTCATATGATATATTGCTACCTGAGGCACTGACACGGGCACATGAGATTACACCCGGGTTAGATATTTACCCTAGCCTTGTTATAGGCTACGTGTTATTCATATATTTGAGGACATATTATGATCATTGACCTAGGTTGCGTTATTTATGCGATTTCTGTGCGTAGATATTTTTCTATTCACGAGTTGGCAACTCACCCCCGTTGTGCCCCAGTTTCTTGCAGGTTTGCCGTACAGGTTTCATTACGGCTTTGCGGGCTCAGTTTCATTCGGGTGACTTGCTAGTAGGTGGGTTTTTCTTGTATCGTACCCATCATATTAACTTGTATAATATTATTCCGTTGTACCTAGTAAATTCCATCAACCAAACATGTATTTATTGAGATAGAGACCAGTGGTGTTTATTCTTTCGACCCTAGAGTCGCTCGTTATATTTCTGGTGGTTTTGAGTTTCCTTTTGAGTTTTGATCCTCGCCGTTGGCGTTGTATATTATATTGCTTGTGTGGTTGTGACCGTCGATTAACGAAGAACTAGCTCCCGCTTGGGGATGCCTTTTTCTTGATTTCGTATACTATTCATGTTGTATCCCGTTTGGGGGCCAGTATTTACAAAGGAGACTCTGCCGAAATTTTCAGTAAATTTTTGATGTTTTAAAAACCGCATAATTCGGCTTATGCTATTGAAATTACTTGCTTTAAGTTGGTTTTTCCTGCACTCTACTACTTTTCTTGGTTTGGATTTCTGGGTTTTCGGTTTACTTAGATTACGTACGCCTCAAGACGTTCGTAGTTTAAGTGCCGGTCATGTTCTGTACTTTCGGGTCGTGACAAAGTTGGTATCAGAGCCAGGTTTTACCTTCGGAGCGTAGGATGACCCTTGGTTGATGGAATAGGTGACTAAAGTAGAGTGACGTACCGTTGGTATGTTCCGCGGCATATTTACGACACGCCACTCCACTTAAGAAGCCTTAGGATGTACATTTTCTTGTTCAGTATTATATTCCTTCCTGATCTAGCCTCATCGGTACCAGTTTGGTTTTGCTGCCACGATTACGGGCAGGGAGAGCTACGGCTAGAGTTGCGGTCAGCACGAGCTCGTCACGAACGAGGACTGACTAGGGCATGATTCCGGCGACACCCGATTGTAGAGAGGTGTCTTTTGACTGTGTTTCTGCGCCATGAGCGTTTGGCGGATCGCCTTTATGAGGTTACTCGGATGTGCTGATAGACACTAGAGGATTGAGCCAATGATAGAGGCCAGCCAGATCTTGATGACAGTTGGTGTGTTGCTTATTCATGATGATCGAGGCACTGTTCAGCGTGCAGACGAGCGAGCCAGTTATTGCTGCGAATGACGAGGTATTGCCCCAGATGCTGGAGTTAGTGCAGAACGAGTTGTACTAAGAGATGATAGAAGGTCGCTAGTCATCGTGGATGAATGACTAGGACATGAGGATCGTTCGCCTAACCCGATGCGAGGTCATCTGATAGATTGATTCCAGCTAGAGACGACTTCACGTGGAGACGTTGGGAGTCGACAGAGACGATCGAATGTCAGAAACCTATTATTCCAAGTTTAAAGTAGTCGGAAAGACATGCAGGCAATTCTATGGTCCCTCTAGAAGAATGAAACCCTAACTCGACTTAATGACCGTGTGAAAGCCTTTGAACCTTCGGGTTTGCGGCAGTTCTACGGCGCCATTAGTGAGGCTTGGGTTTGCCCTTCTACGGCTGGACCACCGATGCTGTGGTATGTACTCGATACTATTAAACTGTGCCCAAGATGTTGAGCTCTTGGGGGATTATGAGGTTTTGATGACTCGATCGGATGGATCGACTTAATTCGGATGCTAGGTGGTGAGATGCATTTCTTGGGAGACTCCCGATACGAGGATAGCCGTTGGAGCTCAGTCTATGCCGCCGCGACGAGGCGAGTCCAAAGCAGACGACATTAGAGAAAAGTGAAGTAAGAGGTTCATACCATATCTAGATGAGATGACGTTCCACTCCACCGACATCAGAGATGCGGTACGCATGCCGAGGCATTGTACTTGGATATACCTTCCAGAAGGAGTCGCGATGAGTATGTAGCCGTTCGGGAACGAGAATAGATCTAGTAAGGGACGATGACTTCCGGACAGTTCGGCAGAGGCGAGATTTGGGAGAGATCTCGATAGGACCTTTCTGGAATGAATTACAAGAAGACTAGACCCAGGAGTGGTCATGTTATGCACACCGGCAGGCCAGAGTTCAGGATCATCGATGAGACATGCTATGAGCGACGATGACAGTTGGCCCGAGATTCTTGGAGGATGTGCTTGAGCGGGACTATTCCGCCATACTTGATTTTGGGTATTTTGGGCGATCTATTCGCATGATTGATTTTGATGATTGAGTTTCACGATATTTGTTTTCATGGACCATGGTTGCACCTACTGAGTATTTACGATTTTGCACAGTTGTTGCACTTGACATCGTTTTCGTGCCTTGGTTTCTCATGTTTATGATTTTATGGGTTTCATACCGTTGAATTGATTTTGTGCATGATGGATGCACCAGATTTGGATTTTTAGCGCATGTTGGGCGCCTGTTATGAGATGCGATTTGGTGCACACCAGATGCACTGAATCGGGATTTTTCGTGCATGTCAGATGCACCTGATTTTGCTGTCAGGCATACACGTTGCCTATGACTGATGTTGTGTGCACACCCGTTGCACCTATATGTTGTTTCTGTGCACATGTATGGCACATTTATAGATTTTGATTTCCGTGCGCACCTGACGCACGTAGTATTCATATATATATTTGTGATTGATTTCTTATGGAGCAGTACGTTTTTTATGATATTGCTATGTGTTTTCGTACTGAGCAGGACTAGTCAGAGGACAGTACCTGAATATATTTTGCATGCATTGATAGTTATTGAAGGGATTTCCAAAAAGCGAGCTATAGCCTCAGTGTTTACCTACGTGTCTGATATGACACGAAATGTTTAAGACAAGGAGACCCTTCTAAATTGTTTCCAAAACGGCGGAACGTACATTTCAAACAAAGGTATATATGTATATAGTTATTTTCTTATGATAGACGTCCGCCACTGTGCAGTGTTATACGCGTTGCACAGCGACTTAAAGAGATTTGGCATACATTTCCTTCAGATACTTACAGATATAGATTCGATATTTACATGTATAGTTTCGAGTTATATCATATTGGTTTTGATTTGGATTTAGCATTGATGTCTTCTCCATGACTCCGATGATTGCGGGATGCTTGACGGAGTTTTGATTTGAGTTATATACTAATTTTTCAAGCGCATGCGCTGCGCTACGAAATGACTTATGTATTTACAATTTCGGAGCCCCGACGACTTGATGGTTTCTCTTAGATGTTTTAGTATTTGGGGGAGTTTGAATTTAAATTCGGGGACCGAATTTCTTTAAGGGGTAAGATTGTAACGTTTTGAAAATCGTTTCGGTGAAATTTTGAAAAAATTGATAAAATAAGGGGGTTTTCTGTAAAAAGTCAAAATACAAATATCTTATTATAAAAATTAAACATACATATTCTAGCTATGTAATTGCTATTATTTGGTGTTTATTGAGCCGCTGGTGAAATTTCAAATTTTCTGAAAAAATATTATTTTATTATTATTTTAAGCCGACACTAATACATTTAATTAGGGAAAATTACAAATTGGAATGAGTTGAAACAAATTTTGTGCATCATAAAACATTAAATAAAATTTTATCATGTGGTTATTGGAACGAAATCATTTGCCAAAACGGTTTAGAAATTATTGAAGAAAAAAGGCTTTTTTTAGCGTAAATGGATGTTTGGGGTATTGTATTTATCATTTTTCATCACTCCACACCCGTACCCACACCCACACACCCCCATTCACTTCTCCCCTTGAAGAATTCAGCAGCCCCCATTCTTTTTCCCCACTTGAATTTCAAATGAAAAGAAATGAAAGAAAAGAAAAGAAAAGAGTAGAAAATGATATAATTTGAGTTGACTTTGACTTGAACTAACTTTCTCCACCCCACTCTCTCTCCTCCCTCACCCAACCCCCCACACTTCTGGCCGAAACCAGCAAATCCCCCAACAGCCCCTTTTTCCTCTTCTCCTCTCTTTGTTCCATCAAAGAAAATCCAAAGAAAAATCCACTAAAAATCAAGCAAAAATCCAAATCAAAATCCGACTCCTACCCATTTTAGCTTAGCCCGTATAGCATGGATCTTTGTGAAAAGAGAGCATTTTGGGAGGCCATGGATGCTTGCGGATCTTCAAATATTTTTGGGTATAATTCTAAATATTTTTGCTTAAGTTGTTACTAATTTCTTAAAGCTAAGTTAATTAAGTGTTTAATTAGGTGTTTAAGAAAGAAAAAGGTTTTGAATTGAAGTTTGAAATTTCAAGTGTATAGTTTTGAATGAAGATTAGGGTTTGAGCATTTGATTAGGATTGTGATGGGTAGATTAACATATAATTGCTTGCAAAAATCAAATCTAGTTGCTAGTTGCATTTTTGTTAATTTAAATTTGTGATAAGTATATATATTGCAAACTAGTTTTTGTAAATATTGTGTTAAATTGAGAATTAAAATATGGTTAGGGTTTTTATCATATTATTAACTTTATTAAGTGTAGTTTAACACTTTAGTTCATGGAAATCCAACCTAAATTGTAGTTTGTGCATTTTTGCTATGAAATTGTAAAAAGGGTATTTGGTAAACTAGAATATTAGGGTTTTTGGAATTTAATGAGATTAAATTCCGGAAATTGTTTCTATGACTTATTTAAGGTATTTAATAAATATATTGGCCGCTACATTCATTTAAGCATCCTGTTTTGTACAAAAACGGCGAATTGTGCTTGCTAGATTTTCGGAAAAGTGACTTTTTAAGTAAAGTTGGGGTTTTTGTGAGTTTTAACCTAGTTTATATTAAAATTAGTGTTCGTGAATGTGCAAATGAGTGTGATTGGATTTTTCTCGATGGTTTGACGTTTGTACATCGACATCGAGGGTTGGTTTGACTATTCTTGCATGCGTAGGCGATAGGTTTGGACCTATGCGTGATACGCGTGCCGATGTGATTTTTCGTATGCCGTTTCGATTTCGAATTTAGTTTTAATGCGATACGGTGCGTTATGATATGTAGGTACCCCATATGGACTTCGAGACGACAAGCAAGAGCATGGCGACGTTGGCACCGGCGAGCGAGGACCAGGTGAATAGATTTATATCTACGGGAAGAAGTCGGGTGGATGACGTATAGCACCCCCGCAGTCCGTGGTGGTGTATACGAATGCGTATACACACCAACAATTATTATATGTTATTTGGGTTTAATAACGATACTTAGGATGGATATTGGTGTGTTGGATTACCTTAGTGTTGCGAACCCTAGGGTAGTGTTGCACTACACATACACACATACATACTTGCATACATTCCTATTCATATATGCTCATGGGATTCTTTATAGTTATGGGTTCACATGGGTATGAGACTACGTGTTCACATACGGATTTGAGGATGATACTTGGGATTGGGCTGAGTCGATGAGATTTGATTTGAAGCCGTGAGATCGGTGATATAGCAGGGTTCGTATTTGAGATACGACATGACGTTGTAGCGGGTCCTTGACGTAGTGTTTCACACACGTCCATGCATACGTAGGCGGTATTAGTATGGTACTAGACGTAGATCAGTACCCGATCATGATATTTGATAAAGAGGATACCGGGTGAATAGTATGATGAATGAGATATTGACCCGTACCCAGATTGGGATGCCGTACGACGGATTTACGTACGAGCTATATTGATGATTGATCCGCACTCTTGACTTGGGATGCCTGATTATAGATATGGTATCGGATATGATATTATTGAGGCGGGATCACCGACTATACATATACAGGTATGTATATGTATCGACTCAGATGATAGGCGGTTCCCTTACCTGTAGTTCAGCTTGTTAGTTCAGCCGTATAGTTTAGTGTAGTTGTTAGATTAGATTAGACTTCTTACCTATTTCAAAAACCAACGAATCGTGGGCATTCTTAAAGACAGCCCAAGGGATCCTACGGATATTTCAAAAGACGTATCTTTTCATAAAAACACCGTAGCCCCTATTTTCAAAACCCATGATTCGTGTTATTTCAAAGGCACCATTTGTAGGACTTATATTAGATTAATGCAGATTAGTTATAGTTGCGTCTAGTTTTCGGCTCCCGCTCATTTTTGTGGTCCGCTTCGCATCGCATGATTATTTTTATGCTTCATACTCCATTAGTGGTATCATGCTGTTAGGACACCAGCACCATTACCGATGATGCGTATGAACCACGTACACTTAATTGCCGGCTCACACACATCTTTATCGGTAATTGCCATGTCACGTACACCTTAGAAAATATTATTGCTTAACTTAGCTAGATAGCTAGTAGTTTGACATAATATTAGTGTACTTACCTTATATGCCAGCTTAAATATTATAGTTATTACTTGTCACTTCATGCATACTGTTATTCATCGTTATGCCGCATTCATGGATTCTCATGCATATATTCACTATTTTACGTGTTATTGAGGTTTTGGATTCGGATTTCCATGAGATTTTCTGGATTTGGAGGAAAACCGCAAAAACATAAATAAACCTTTTCTCTCTTTTAAAATAAAAAGTGCGGTTTTCCTACGATGTATGAGTCGTCCACCATGAGTTTGCTGATGGATTTCGAGACCCGATTCGAGGAGTGGAGGAACCGTTTCGGGTATATGGTGGGCCCGGTATGGTACCCCGGGGCAAGAGGAATCTGGTGTTGACGTTGAGCCTGGCTGGGGAGCACTACCTACCGGTGATATTACCCGACGCGTCGGATATCCGGAGGATACCGTCGTGGTCTTGAGATGGATGGTAGGGGCCGGTCTGGACTGACGGCGCCCTAGATATTGAGATTGAGACATTGATATTTCGAGACATTGAGATTTATGTTTTATGTCGATGCTAGACACTGTTGATACTGATTTCATTTATGATACCTCAGTTTAAAAATACATAGGAAATCTCACTAATTTATGAAAACAGTTCTTCATTTACATGTATTCTGTTTTCATGCATTCATACCTCATTCATATGATATATTGCTACCTGAGGCACTGACACGGGCACATGAGATTACACCCGAGTTAGATATTTACCCTAGCCTTGTTATAGGCTACGTGTTATTCATATATTTGAGGACATATTATGATCATTGACCTAGGTTGCGTTATTTATGCGATTTCTGTGCGTAGATATTTTTCTATTCACGAGTTGGCAACTCACCCCCGTTGTGCCCCAGTTTCTTGCAGGTTTGCCGTACAGGTTTCATTACGGCTTTGCGGGCTCAGTTTCATTCGGGTGACTTGCTAGTAGGTGGGTTTTTCTTGTATCGTACCCATCATATTACCTTGTATAATATTATTCCGTTGTATCTAGTAAATTCCATCAACCAAACATGTATTTATTGAGATAGAGACCAGTGGTGTTTATTCTTTCGACCTTAGAGTCGCTCGTTATATTTCTGGTGGTTTTGAGTTTCCTTCTGAGTTTTGATCCTCGCCGTTGGCGTTGTATATTATATTGCTTGTGTGGTTGTGACCGTCGATTGACGAAGAGCTAGCTCCCGCTTGGGGATGCCTTTTTCTTGATTTCGTATACTATTCATGTTGTATCCCGTTTGGGGGCCAGTATTTACAAAGGAGACTCTGCCGAAATTTTCAGTAAATTTTTGATGTTTTAAAAACCGCATAATTCGGCTTATGCTATTGAAATTACTTGCTTTAAGTTGGTTTTTCTTGCACTCTACTACTTTTCTTGGTTTGGATTTCTGGGTTTTCGGTTTACTTAGATTACGTACGCCTCGAGACGTTCGTAGTTTAAGTGCCGGTCATGTTCCGTACTTTCGGGTCGTGACACTGGTAGACCTTGTCTATGATGTACGAACTTTCATAGTTTGGCTCGAATTTCCCTCGCTTGGCGCGATTGGGGATCATGGGTTTTTTGACCACTAGCACGAGTTTGCCTTGGCGGAATGTCCTCGGCCTGGTCAATCTTTCATATGAGCGCGTCATCTTTGCTTTATAAGCCTCCAGATTTTGTTGCGCTATGAGCCGGGTTTCATCAAGGGCATCTAGCTCCTCAAGCCGAAGGTGAGCGTTTTCTTCGTCCGTCAGCTCGTAATGGACTACCATTCGTAGAGAAGGTAGCTCTATCTTGAGGGGGAGTACCACTTCTGTACCGAATACCAACGCGTACGGCGTTGTGTTCGTGGCCGTCTTGAATGTAGTTCGATACGCCCAGAGAGCTTCTTGCAGTCTCTCGTGCCAGTCCTTCTTATTTCGGGACACCATCTTCTTCACGATCTTCGTCAAGGTCTTGTTGAAAGCCTCAGCTAGACCGTTAGCTCGGGGATTATAGACTGAGGAGTATCTCCAGTCTATGTTGTGCTGTTGTGCGAAGCGGCTGATCTTGTGGCTTCTGTAGGCTGGCCCGTTATCGGAGATGATCCGTCTCGGAGTTCCGAACCAATAAATGACGTGCGTCTTGAAGAAATGGAGGATATTCTCCGTCTTCACTTCCCTCAGCGGTACTGCTTCTGCCCATTTGGAGAAGTAATCATTCGTTGCCAAGATGAATCGGTGTCCTCTGGACGATGCTGGTTCGATGGGGCCGATTATGTCAGTCCCCCACATTTCGAACGGCCAGCTAGCCACTGTCGGGTGTAGTGGATTTGGGTGCTGATGGATAAAGTCCCCGTGAATCTGGCATGAGTGGCATTGCTTCGCATACTCGAGGCAGTCCTGAATCATCGTGGGCCAATATTAGCACATCCTTTTAATCTTCAGCTTCATCTTCGGCCCGTCTTGGTGAGAACCGCAGAGTCCGTCGTGAACTTCTTGGACGAATCTTTTCGCCTCTTCAGATCCCAGGCATCTCAACCACAGAGAATCAAATGACCATTTGTACAGAGTATCGTTGACGAAGACAAAAGATAAGGCTCGCCATGAGCTGATGTTTTGAGGACGCATCTTCAGGCATTCGACGGGATTTGAAGTAGGCTATAAAGACTTCTCTCCAATCCTCAGCCTTTTCCTGGTCTTTTATTTGCATAGCCATTTGCTCAGTCGCTCCTTTTTCTTCGGACGACTCCGGAGATATTTCCGCCGGTGCAAGAACCCGACGTCTTTGCACAACGATCTTCATGTCATCGAGGTTCTCGTCGGCCAGCTCTTTAGCGAGCATGGCTAATGCATCCGCTTTACTATTTTCCGCACGCGGTATATTTTCCAAGGTGTAGGAAGGTATTTGGGTCAGCAGTTGCTGTACCCTCTCGCCATACTTTACCAGTTCTGGTTTGCACGTTTGATAGTCGCCGTTTACTTGACTAACGACCAATTGGGAGTCTCCGTATATGAGGAGGTTTTCAATTCCCATGTCGATGGCGATCTCGAGGCCCGCTATCAAAGCTTCATATTCGGCATCATTGTTCGTCCTCGGCTCTGTCAAGGAGAAGGCGAAGCGCATTATCCCTCCTTTTGGAGTCACGAAGATGAGGTCTACTCCTGATTTGATTATGGGCGTACTTTGTTTGCGCTTCTTCATGGAAGATGCTCCATCAAAGTAATGTTCCCATCGGGTGCCACTGCCGTCGATCGTGTTAAACTCATGTTCGTCTGGCAGTTCGCAATTCAAGGGAGAATCGGCCAGTATCGGATGTTCTGCGAGGAAATCGGCGATGGCCTGGCCTTTCACTGCCTTAAGAGGCTGATAAGTTATTGAGAACTCCATCAAGAGCAAAGCCCATTTAGCAAGCCGTCCTGTCAATATGGCCATAGACATCAAAGACTTGAGAGGATCCACCTTCGACATGAGACGGACTTCATGCGCCAACGCATAGTACCTGAGTTTTGTTATCGTGAAGATCAACGCTAGGCAGTGTTTTTCGATGGGAGAATAATTGCTTTCTGCCCCCAGGAGGACTCGACTCAAGTAATAAAGAGCTCTTTTTTTCCCTTGGTCGTTCTCTTATGCCCATAATGCGCTTAACGAACCTTCGAGGGCTGTTGTATAAAGAATAAGGGGCTTTCCCCTGACCGGAGCAGCCAGCACTGGCGGGTTCTGCAGATACTGCTTGATTTCGTCCAGCGTGCTTTGGCATTTGTGATCCCAGACGAACGGGGTTCCCTTCTTCATCAGGTGACCATAAGGACGGCACTTACTAGAGAGATTGGCTATAAATCGCCGGATATACGCGAGCTTCCCTTGGAGAGACCGCAATTGTTTGAGAGTCCTTGGTGGGGGCATTTCCATAATCGCCTTGATCTTTGATGGATCTATCTCGATGCCTCGGTGTCGGACAATGAATCCTAGGAATTTGCCCAAGGAGACTCCGAAAGCGCATTTGAGAGGGTTCATCTTCAAGTTGTATTGCCGAAGGCGTTGAAATACGATCTTCAGATGCTCGAGATGTTCCTCGTATTATTTGCTTTTAACCACGAGGTCGTCGATATAGCATTCGACGATTTCATGTATGAGGTCATCGAAGATCTTCGTCATGGCCCTCTGATAGGTGGCACCGGCGTTATTTAGACCGAAAGGCATCACTTTGTAGCAGAATATACCCAAAGGGGTCCGGAAAGCGGTGTGCTTCTAGTCTTCGGGATGCATCTTTATCTGATTATACCCCGATGAGCCGTCCATGAAAGAGAAGATTTCGTGAGTGGACGTATTGTCTATCATCATCTCGGTGACCGGTACTAGGAAGTCGTCCTTCGGGAAAGCTTTATTGAGATCCCGAAAGTTCACACATATGCGCACTGTCCCATTTTTCTTCATCACCGGGACGATGTTGGCAATCTAGTCAGGATACTGGACTTCCTGGATGAAACCAGAGTCGATCAGCTTCTTGACCTCGGCGTTAATACTCATCTCAAGCTCGAGCCGCATCCTCCTCGGTGCTTGTTTGATCGGCTTGATGTCCGGGGATATCGTTAGTTTGTGGACCGCGATCTCTGGATCTAATCCTGGCATTTCGGAATAGTTCCATGCGAATCAATCTCTATGCTGCATAAGCACGTCTCTTAACGCAGCCACCTTTTCTTCAGATAACAGCTCACTGACGAATGTCGGTCGTGGGTCACTCGCCGTCCCCAAATCAATTTTCCTGAGGTTATCTGCAGTAGTATGTATTCCATCTTCCAGCTCTTTTGGCGCCGGTGGAAACTCTGAGATCACCTCGTTATCATTGTTTTCGAAGCACCAGGGAAGGTCATTCATATTCTCGGGCTCTTCTTTTGATATCATTATCATATGACAAGTACGAGCTCGCTTCGAAGACCGATGTGGATCTGGTTCTACTCTCGTAGCTTTGGATTCATGCTTCTGCGGCGGTGTTACCCTCCAACTATCGGATAGAGCGAACTTACCGAGCTGATACTGATCTTCGACCCAGTTCTTGAAGGTAAAGCATTCTTCGAGAGGATGCCCTATTACTTGGTGATAAGAGCAATAGTTTGGGCGAGAGACTTCGCCTGCTTGCTCGGGGTGTTTAGAATCCGGCAGTGTAATCATTTAATGTCTTATAGCGAGGTCAAGTATCTTCTTTGTCTTGTCTTGAGGAAAAGAGTATGCTCGACTCATCTTCTTCATAAGGGACAAATCCGGACCGCTCGATTCCCGTTCGTGTGGCTTTTTGGTCCCGCCTTGTCGTTGCTGAGTGCCTTTTCCGCTTTTCGACTTGTTTCTGCCTCTGCGTCGGGCCCTTTTTACAATAGGTTAACAGGGAGCGGCATTTTCATCTTCCGCAGCCTGTTGGAGAAGGCGTTGCGTCTTGGCTTTCTCGTAGATGGCCATTTCGCAGTTATGGTCGTCTCTAACTTTTTGACCATCTTCCCTTATAAGTTTGTCCATTTGTTCTTCGAACGACGGACTGGGCATTTTCACATCGGAGACTTTTTCTGGTTCAGGATTAGCACTCTCCCAGTGAGCATCTCCTTCTTCATCAAAGTCATGTACGGCGTAGCAGTCGCGGAGCGACTCCCGTTTCTTGGACTGAACGTATCCAAGCTCGATTGCTTCCATTCTCCCATTGGGCAACTTGCGCTGAGTTCCGGGACGTTCCAGACCCTGTCATAGAACTTAGCTTTTCGAGCGGTCTGTTTGAAGGGTATCTCTTGGCACTTCAATAGCCTTTTCAAGCCTTCTGTATAATATCTAGGCAGACGGATGGGCTGAAGCCTATCAAGTGTAGGATCCGCACCGTGCCATATTTCTTTTTCCACTTTAGTTTCCCCAGAGCGGTAGAATATGATCGCCTTTTCGCCTTCTCGCCTGGGAGGGACATAGAACGTCTGCAGCTCTTCCACACGGTAGGTATCAAGTGCGTCTAGTTCTTTATGATGTTTGGGCGGAACCATGGAAAATTGCAAACTTTGCTCTTCATCGGCGAATGTTCGTATTGAAGGCCGAGCAGAGAATATAGCATGGACCTCATCTTCCGAGTCGCTGCCAAAGATCAACATGGGAGCGGACGGTCCCGGCTTGTTGTACTGGGGTGATCCTGAATAAACCATCTCTTCCTCTTCCTCGGTGTCACTCCCGAAGACAGGAATGGTGGCGATAGCCTTGTTTTCCGGCTTATGACATCTCTCCGTGCCTTCGAAATCTGGCAAGAAGTATTTTGCATCTTCATACTTGCGGACTTCGTTCACGGAGAATGGGTTCAACTCTCCCGTCACGGTATATTCGAGACCATCCTTGAAATATTTCATACACTGATGTTGTGTAGAAGGGATGATATTGTACTCGTGTAACCAAGGCCGGCCGAGCAGAGCGTTATAACATGTTTTGGCTTCAATGACATGAAATTCAATGTCTGTGACAAGTAACCCGAATCGTAATGTCAATATCACAGACCCGAGAGTCCGCGATGACTGGGAATCAAAACCAGAGATGGTGATCTTATCGCGACCAAGATACTGGACACTCATGCAGATTTCCTTCAACACTCGCACGTTGAGGAGATTGACGGAAGACCCATTGTCGATCAGGATTTTGCCTATCTTTATATCGTGGCAGTACCCTGAGACATAGATGGGACGGTTGTGCTCGCACGTCCCAAGGAGGAGGTTTTCGTCACCGAAGGTGATATCGGCTGTGTGTACTTCCTCCAGCTCGTCCTTCATCTTTTCTTCGGTGAGAAAAGCTTGGAATTGCTCTGGTTCTTGGAGCACCTTGATCAGTGAATCTCTCGCTCCTTTGGATAGTAAAAGGGCGTCAAGAATACTGAGCTGCGAGGGTAACCTCCTCAAGTGTGCCAGAACGTTGTAGTCCACTTTATTCTTCTTTGGCGGGTCCTCGGCGGTCAGTTCTTTCATTACTTGATCGTCCAGGGTGATATCCTCGGAGACCTTTTCTTTTCCCTTATCTTTTTTACTCGTGGATCCGAGATTCTTTTCGGGAAGCGTACGGTTGCGCAGCTGGATGTTTTCACAGGCCTTCGGTTCTTCATCCTTTCCTAATGCAGATTCTTTAAAGAGGGGGCCAAGAGCCATTTCTTCGTCAGAGTCGCTTCCGAAAGTGAGAATTTGCAATCCTCCGGTGTTGACCATGCGACAGTTACCGATGTCTCTTTTATGCTCCTCAGTCGTACTTCTCTACTCCCGACGAGTTTTGCGTTTCATCCGCTTAAAATGTTGCCGGTGAGCAACATATCCCTGCCACCATCTTTTAAAAGTATTGCACTCCTCGGTGGGGTGTGAAATCTTTTGATGATATAAACAGTAACTAGGATGCATCTCTGCTTCATCGGGAGAGTTTTCTTGGGAGGGCGGTAGCTTCATTCCCATTGATATGGCTTTAGCGAACCTCTTCCTCGTCCTGAACTTGTTTTTACCTGCAACGGATGTCTTTTGATTTGGCGGGAGTGACTTGACTCTTTCATCTAGTCGCCGGCGTTTGGCTTTTTCAAATATGGACATCTCACGTTCCCGATCAGCTTTACTTTTCAGGAGAGCTTCGTTGAGGAATGTATCAATCGTTTCATCTGACGGCCCCAGAAGTTCCGGCTTAGGATCTGCCCCCAGCTTCTCAGTCCAAGGAGTTTTTTTATCGTCTGTAAACGAGTGAAATATCATATGACAACTTGCCACGTATTCCTCAGATTCATCTGACGAGCTTTCTCCATCATCTTCGTCCTTAAGGACGTGGCCGGGGAACCCTTGGAGCGTGATGGGAGTTCGCGCCTTCTGATTATACTCCTCCAGCGTGTTGATCTATTTCTGCAGGTCCGTGCGCTTGTCTCCAGGCTTCACGGGCTTTTTGGATCTCTTCTTCTTCTTCTTCGAAGATTTTGACGGCTGGGTGTGAGTGCTTGGGCCATCACCACCAATCTTTGGAGTTGGGTGCGGCTTCAGCATCCCTTCGATGATCTGGGGTTCTAGCGGGTTCTTCCACCTGACCGCCGGGCATGTATGAAGATCATTCATTATCCTTTTGGTTTTGGCTGACAGCACGACTTCCCATGGAGCTTCTTCAACAAATGAACACGTTGTCCCCGGTGTGTCCGTCTTCTTTGGAGTGTGCGGTTGTGGTGGGTTTACTTTCCACTTCTCAGATAGCATAAACTTTCCTTGTAGGTACTGATCCTCGATCCATCCCTTAAAGACGAAACAATCCTCGATCGGGTGGCTTACCGTTTGGTGGTAAGGGCAATAATTGGGATTATTTACTTCGCTGGGTTGCGGTGGTCGTCTTGGATTTGGCAAGTTGATAAGCCTGTTGCGCACCGCCAGCTCGAACAGTCTCTTCGTTTTGTCCTGTAGGAATGAGTAAGGACGTTTCATTTTTTCGTTGTAATAGCGCCGTCTCTCCTACAGTTGATCCGCTAGCTTTGGGGCACTGAGCTGCTGTTGGGTGTTCACAATGAAGGTCGCCTTTCCCTTACCCTTTTCATTTCGCGGATCCGGTTTAGGGGGAGATGGTCTGTGACCCATCTGATCCATCTAGGCTAGCTTATCAATTAAAGCCTAGAATGTGGTCGGTTTAAAGAACATCATGAACTGTGAAATAGTTGCATGAGGGTCTAGGGTGCCCACGAACATGCCCACCGCTGGTGCTTCTTCGATGCGCTGTTCGCATTTCGACCACAAGTTCCGCCATCGGATTGCATATTGAACCCAAGTTTTGCCCGGCTTCACTCTTGCATTGATCAAAGCTGTTATTGGGGTGCGTTCGCTGGCGCTTGCGAATCGCTGAGTGAATAGCAACTCCATCTCTGCGAAAGTTTTGACAGAGTCGTTCGGAAGCTCGGAGTACCACTCGAACGCCGTCTTTGATAAGCTGCCGACGAATTGGCGAAGCAAGAGTTTATCATCGCCGCCGGTGTTGCCATAAAGAGCCCTGAACTGGGCGACATGTTGATGGGGATTGCCTGTCCCCTTGTAGACATGGAATTTCGGGATCGTGTATCCCGGCGGGTATTTTATCTGGTCATACCAGCTCGGATATGGTCGTCCCGTTTTGACGACTTGGCCAGCCGCCTCATTTGCCTGGTGAACTCATATTTGTTGAGCAATATAATCATCCAGGGTAGCCTTAGAGATTGTTTCCTCTTTGGCTGTTGAAAGAGCCGGAGGTGGATTCGACGTTTCCCCTCTGTCGTCTTCAAGGGTAATCGGAGGATCTTCGGCTGGAGGGTCCAGCTGTATCATCATCCCGACCATGTCTTGGAACAGAAGAGCCATCTGTTTTATATTGGCCGCTTGTTCCGCAGCCTCTTTATCCTTCTTTTCAAGCATTCTACGAAGGAATTCAGCATCAGTTTCGTGTTCGCGACGCTGCTCCGATGACGCCTCTGGGCTTTCTTTTGGTCCGGTGAGCGCGGCCATCGCAGTCAGCATCTCCTGGAGCTTCTGCTGCTGTTGTTCCTGGGCTCTTGTAATGGATCGGGTGAGTGGTCGGCGGCCCGTAGAAGCGTGATTATCTTCCTTCCCCGATGCCATGTAAACGGTATGGACCGTTATGCCCCCAGACTTAGGGCGTTTAGGCTTGACGTTTTTATGGTCTGCCATGTTCACAGGGGCTTTCTCTGGCCTCCTTCTTTTCTGAGTGGTTGATGTTGAGGGGGCCGTCGCAGTGGGCACCCAGATAGCTTTCCACGGCTTGGCAGGATGACTTTCTTCCTGTCGGACTTTCAGCTTCTTATGCTGGCGGGAGAAATTTGGGTCGATCACCGAGTCTCGGACCTACCGCCAGACCTTATAGATCTTGGAGGGCAGCCGTTGAGGGGATTAGGGCAGTTCTGGCTTTGCTTCCACAACCTTTTCCAGTGGAGGGGGAGACCTTTTCAATACAGCGGTTGGAGAATTCTTACGCACTTTATTCAACAGCTCAAAGCTGTTCCCGGTTGGAACAGCAGCATTAATTTCCGCCGTCGAGGTTGGAGGAGTTAGCCCAGAAGGGGAGTTGCCTCCTGACTTCTTCACTCGGCGCCAGTGGCTCGTGCTGATGGAATTGGCTCGGTGACAGGGATGGCCTTGTCTTGCCCCCTGTTCAGGTGAGGGGCTGTGGCCGGCGTTAGCCTATTAAAGACTGATGTCTTTTGAGCAGCATGAGTGGGAGTTGGGACGGTCCGTCTTGTAAAGACCGACCCCTTGGCAGGAGAAGCCGCTTTGATGACTTCAGGAGCAGGGTTGGTTACTCTCTTTGGAATAACCTTCTCTGGGACTGCAAGCTTCATTGTAGGCCCGCAGGAGTTTTGGCCCAATCTGGAGAAGACCGAGGCGCTGGTGTTGGGCGACCCATTGAGAGGGGCCGCAACAGCTGTAAGTCGATCGAAGACCGACCTCTTGGGAGCTTCTGGTACGGGTACGGGAGCAGTGAAGCTCATTGGCGAGAGCATGGTCCCGAAAAATAGTCCAGTGGTGGCTTGAGTAATCTGCTCTACGGGCATCGTGAACAAAGAGGTCGCTTGGGGCCCGTAGGTTATGCCCCCAGTTGAGGCGGAGCGTGGGTTGCAGCTGCAGTTGGAGCACTTCGAGCAGGTGAATGCCATTGCTGTTTTGCTTTCTGCGCCAAGCAAGAGACCAAATCTTAGTAACTTGAAACCCAAGGGCAACCATTAACAAACCGCGATTCGTTCGGGAATACGACACACGAAGTGTGGAGTGGAAAGAGGAAAAGGTCCCACCGGGCGTGCCAGAATCTGTTCCCCTCCGAACCACAGAGACGCGACCGCGTGGGTCCGTCTTGCCTGAAATTCGGGGCAGATGCTAATTGGTGCTATCCGTCCACCTCTCCGAATATGCCAAGTTGATTTATGGCACCGTGTATCGAAGGTTTAAACGGATGCGGCCGATATAGCAGACTTCGTCAGATTCCCCCTCGCTCGAGGGGTTTTTGATTGTGGAGACGCTCTTCCCTGCAGGCGCAAGCCCTTGCAGTTAATTACGCTACCGCATCGCGGTAACAACTTTCTCCTTCTCCATATGGTCACTTCGTGTCGTGGGTGTTTGTTTTGTGTTCGGTTGCCCGTGGATTGTATACGGAGACTAATTTGTGTTGTCGTCCATAGGACGTGGATTAGTTCAAATCCGTATCTTTCTTAGATTTGGTTTGGGGGGGTTTGTGTTTAAGAATATGTTAGCCTTATTTGAGGCTAAGATCGACTTAAACGTTCGTTAAGGACACGTTAGTCTAATTTTAGACTAAGATCGACTTAACGGGATCGTTTGGATCCGACAAGAGAGCAATTGGTAGTTTAAGGATCCCTAACGGGGTTTGTGTTTAAGCTCTATCGTTTAGCTTAGTGATATTGCGGTCGATAGGTAGTTTAAGGACATTGCGGTCCGATTTTAGTTTTAAGACATCGCGGTCAAGGTTAAGGACGTCATAGTCCGTGAGTTTAAGGACCTCACAGTCCGGTGTTAGTTTTAAGACATCACGGTCGAGGTTAAGGACGTCATAGTCCGTGAGTTTAAGGACCACACAGTCCGATGTTAGTTTTAAGACATCACGGTCAAGGTTAAGAACATCATAGTCTGGTATTAGTTTTAAGACATTACGGTCGAGGTTAAGGACGTCATAGTCCATGAGTTTAAGGATCCCACAGTCCATAGCAGTGTGTGGTTGTCGGGACCCGTTACCTCTCTGACGACGTTGAGGAATTACAACGACGGATATCAGAGGAGTAAAGAGATGTACCCTCGAACCGGGTGTAAATTGATTGGGAGAGCAGTCGTGCTCGGTTCAATTTATATTGAGGACTTATGGCCAGAATTGGGCTAAGTCCAGTTAAAAATGTTCAACATTTTATTCATGTTCTGCCTATTAGGCTTTTACTTGGGCTCTGCCCTTTATAATGCATGGCATTAGGCTCTGTAATTAAATGCATAGCATTTATATTTGGCCTGTTAGGCCTTTACTTGGGCCCTGCCCTTTATAATGCATAGCATTTATAGTGGTCTGATAGTGCGCCACGTGGCTTGTCAGGCGCTTTGCGCCAATCAAAGAGCGCAATGCGCTAGCGCGTGTGAAAGTGACACGTGTCACGCTCTGCGCTAAGCGCAAGTCTGTTAGCGCAGTGCTCTGTGCCAGTGAATGACACGTGGCGCGCTCTGGTGCAGTGCGCCAATCCAAGAGTGCAGTGCGCTGTTTTAGAAGCGCAAAGCGCAGATTGTTCTGTGGTTGACACGTGGCGCGCTCTGGCGCAGTGCGCCAATCCAACAAGCGCAAAGGTGCATTTCAAAAGTGCAAGGCACTGTACAATAGCGCAGAGCGTATCTTGATCCAATTAAGATCAAAGAAAAAGGTTCTTTGTTTTCTCAAAAGAGGTTCTACCTCAAGATTCAAGAACCGATTGTTCATCAAAAGGCTGTGCCTTTATATAAATCAAAAGATCTAAGAATGAAGTAAATTACTTCTTTTAATTTTTTGTGATTAGATCTTTATGATCTTTTTCTTTTTTTTTGAAGATCTTGATCTTGTTCTTAGATCTTTGATCGTTTTAAAAGAAATTCTTCTTTTTTAATGAGGTATTTTCATCTCTGTTCTTTAAGAATCAAATTCTTTACCTTCAAAGATGAAGAAGATGATCTTCTTTCTTTAAAGGCTTGCCTTTCAAATTTTTCAGAGGGTTCTCTCTTTTCTGTCGATCTGTCTCTCTATCTATTCTTTCTTCTTCTCTTTTTTTTTTATTTTAGAAAGAAGGATCATTGGTCATTGGGACCCACCACCTCTCCGACGACACTGAGAGATTACTTGCCATATATCGAAGGTGTGGAGGGATGTACCCTTTGAACCATGTCTCACTCATCAGGGGGGAAGAACAGGCTAGAGCTTAAGTTTCTCGCTGCTGAAAAAAGCTTCTTTGCGTTCGCGCACGTGCGTCGCACGTGTTGGGCGCTCAAATTTGCACGTAGCGCACATGGAGCTTGCGTATATGCGCATTATGGGGGAGCAAGCTCCTATGGAGAACGAGTCTCCTTTTAATATTATTGAATATTCTCATATGGTGCGCACGTGCGTTGCACGTGGTGCGCGCGTGGTGGGCACACGTGCGTTGCACGTAGCGCACATGGGCATTATGGGGAGAAGCAGGGCTTCTATATATGGAGAACTAAGCTTCTATGGAGAACTAAGCTCCTTTTAATATTATTAAATGTTCTCATGTGGTGCGCACATGCGTTGCACGTGGTGCGCGCGTGGCGGGCACACGTGCGTTGCACGTAGCGTGCATGCGCATTATGGGGAGAAGCATGGCTTCTATATATGGATAACTAAGCTCCTATGGAGAACTAAGCTCCTTTAAGAATTGAATTCTTTGAGGATTGAACTCTACCCTTTATAAGAGGTATCCCCTCTTATTTATATGGGAGTGGTAGAGAAGTCATCTCTCCTTTTCCCGATGTGGGACTAAAAATGCATTCTCTATGTAGTACAGCATTATTTTAGATTACACGTGCATAGCGCATTTGCTCATAACTTTTGATCTTGGATGAATTATGAGTCCCATAATATATCAAATCGAAGGATTTTTCGAGACACTTTCGATACAATCAAAATTTAGCTGTTTCTCATTCCGGAGTTTGTCAAAATACAGCTCGGAAAATACTGGTTCGCATCTTCTTCCTTAGATCACATGTGCATAGACATTTGCTCATAACTTTTGATCCCGGATGAATTATGAGGCCCGTAATATATCAAATCGAAGGTTTTTTCGAGATGCTTTCAATACTATCAGAATTTAGCTGTTTCTCATTCCGGAGTTTGTTAAAATACAGCTCGGAAAATACCGGTTCACATCTTCTTCCTTAGATCACATGTGCATAGACATTTGCTCATAACTTTTGATCCCGGATGAATTATGAGGCCCATAATATATCAAATCGAAGGTTTTTTCGAGATGCTTTCAATACCATCAGAATTTAGCTGTTTCTCATTCGGGAGTTTGTCAAAATACAGCCCGGAAAATACAGGCTCACATTTTCTTAAGCGTATCGCTGCCAATTGATGCCTTGGGCTCTTTTGTGCAGAAATTTTTGGCGGGAACGGTCTCGACATCAACATCGACAACTTAGAGATCACCAACGGCGTTTCTCCTCACTCCAACCAGATAGATGCATACGTCACGTTAACAACCGACCTCAGAGTCGCAACGAAACGGAGCCATGGCAAAGTCCCTAGTTCCAAATTTCAATGGCCACATCTACGTCCCAGATGTCAACAACGGTGTGCCTCCTCATTCCAGCAGGACCCAGATGTTACACCATCAAAAGGAGCCACGGCATAGTCCCTAGTTCCAAATCTCGATGGTTCATAGACAACCTAGAGACCATCTCATCATTCGTATCGTTACACATGACGTAATGTCAACAACGGCGTTCCTTCGCAGTCCAGCAGGATGCAGACGCAACGTCAACAAAAGACCTCACGGTTAAAACAAAGCAGAGTGACGGTAAAATCCCAGCTCCACCTCGGCATCCGCAATGTCAACAACGGCGTTCCTTCACAGTCTGGCAGGATACAGAAGCAACGTCAACAAAAGACCTCATGGTCGAAACAATGCGGAGTGACGTTAAAATCCCAGCTCAACCTCAGCATTCGTCTCAATACACCAGACGCAATGTCAACAACGGCGTTCTTTCGCAGTCCGGCAGGATGCAGACGCAACGTCAATAAAAGACCTCATGGTCGAAACAAAGCGGAGTGATGGCAAAATCCCAGCTCCACCTTAGCATTCGTCTCAATACACCATACGCAATGTCAACAACGGCGTTCCTTCGCAGTCCGGCAGGATGCAGACGCAACGTCAACAAAAGACCTCACGGTTAAAACAAAGCGGAGTGACGGCAAAATCCCAGCTCCACCTCAGCATTCGTCTCAATACACCAGACGCAATGCCAACAACGGCGTTCCTTCACAGTCCGGCAGGATGCAGACGCAACGTCAACGAAAGAACCCATGGTCGAAACAAATCGGAGTGACGGCAAAATCCCAGCTCCACCTCAGCATTCGTCTTGTTACAGTAGACGCAATGTCAACAACGACGTTCCTTCGCAGTCCAGCAGGATGCAGATGCAACGTCAACGAAAGACCTCATGGTCGAAACAAAGCGGAGTGATGGCAAAATCCTAGCTCCACCTCAGCATTCGTCTCGTTACAGCAGACACAATGTTACCCCAGGGTCAAAACAACGGAGCCATGGCAAAGTCCCTAGTTCCAAATCTTGACGGTTCACCAACAACCTAGAGACAACCGCGACATTCGTCTCGATACAGCAGACACAATGCCAGCAAACGAAGCGAAGGCCAAATTCTTAGCTTCAAGGTCTTGACGGCAACTCATATAAAACCTGAAAGGCTACCGGAGATCATCCCACATAGAGTGGTCACCACCTCGACGTTTGTCTCGATACAGCAGACAAAATGTCACTATAGCGTCCTTCCTCCAACAGGATTCGGACACGCCAAAGCAAACGAAGCGAAGGCCAAATTCCTAGCTTCAGGGTCTTGACGGTAACTCATATAAAATCTAAAAGACAATCGGAGATCATCCCACACCAGTGCGGAGTGGTCACCACCTCGACGTTCGTCCCGATACAGCAGACGCAAAACCAACAAATGAAGCAAAGGCAATATTCCTAGCTTCAAAGTCTTGACGGCAACTCATATAAAACCTGAAAGGCTACCGGAGATCATCCCATATGGAGTGGTCACCATCTCGACGTTTGTCTCGATACAACAGACAAAATGTCACTACATCGTCCTTCTTCCAACAGGATCCGGACACGCCAAAGCAAACGAAGCGAATGCCAAATTCCTAGCTTCAGGGTCTTGACGGTAACTCATATAAAACCTGAAAGACTACCGGAGATCATCCCACATGGAGTGGTCACCACCTCGACGTTCGTCTCGATACAGCAGATGAGATGTCACCACAACGTTCTCCCTCCAGCAGGATTCATACGCGACAATCAAACAACGGAGCCACGGCAAAATCCCTAGTTCCAAACCTCGATGGTTCATCAACAACCTAGAGACAACCGCGACATTTGTCTCGATACAACAGACGCAATGCCAGCAAACGAAGCAAATGCCCAATTCCTAGCTTCAGGGTCTTGACGACAACTCATATAAAACCTGAAAGACTATCGGAGATCATCCCACACCAGCGTGGAGTGGTTATGACTCATCGGGGCTCTCTAAAATGAGCCTAACCTCAAGTAAAAAGCGGCATGGCAAAATTCCTAACGCTTGCTCTTCCGACGGTCAAACTGTCTAGGAAGATTGCTTGAAGACGTCTTGTCCAGCCCCCGAAGGGATCAGAGACACGACAGTCGCAAGGCTACTCGAACAGCAAGATTGCCAATCGAGGAATACATCAGCCAACGCGACGGTACGACGGGCAAAACCCTAGTACCACAGACCCTAACGGACCTCTGTCGTAAAGAGCAGAGGTTAACTTTGATGTTAGGACATCCTTGCGAGAACTTCTCGATTCGTTTCGACTCGTAGGAAAAAGCCTTAGGCAATCGGGATAAGGACCTGTTTCCTAAGCACTGGGGCCCTGCAAGTCAGTCCAAAATGGACTCTTGCATACTATTCACGGAACACACTCTCCAAAGTCGAATCTCGACAAGGAGGGAAACAACCACTTACGAGTCCTCTCGACTTGTAAGGGGGAAAATTTTATTGTGAGATCCTTACGACTCTCAAGAGAAAACGCACTTAGGAGTCCTCACGACTCCTAAGGAGAAAATACACCTACGGGATCCTCTTGACCTGTAGGGAGAAAAGCCTTTATGAGGCCCTCATGGCTCATAAAGTTGAAAAGTCTTAGGTAGCAGATCCTAACCCTGTCTCCTAAACCATCGCTACCCTATAAAGAGTTCAAGATGAACCGTTATCTACCATCTATGGGCCACACTTGCCAAAGCTGCATGCCACTGAAATGGAGAAGTTACTCATGACCATATAAACTACTTCACGCCAGAGTAAGACATAAAGAAATAGAAGGGTGCGCTCATGGGGCTGAGGGTTTGGAACTATATCCCTTAAGAGTTGAGATTTGAGTCAATGATAAATGACGACGCTTGTGTCTGGTCGTTATCTTCTCAGATCAAGATTCTGAAAGTTATATACCAACCCGAAACTGGTCATACGCCATGCATAACTCTGCACTATTTCACCCATGTACATACTTACGTGGGCAAAGTAGTGGGGGGCATTTGTTCCTATCGAAAATTTCTGCGCAAAAAGCCCAAGGTATCAAATGGGAGTGATACGCTTAAGAAAATGCGAACCAGTATTTTTCGGGCTGTATTTTGACAAACTCCCGAATGAGAAACAGCTAAATTCTGATGGTATCGAAAGCATCTCGAAAAATCCTTCGATTTGATATATTATGGACCTCATAATTCATCCGAGATCAAAAGTTATGAGGCATCACGTGCCTACACGTGATCGGGGGTCACGTGCAGACACGTGATGGGTTCCTAAGCTCTCTGATTAATAGAATTAAATTCTAATTAAATAATCAATCGGTGGAGTCACGTGCCCACATGTGATGGGCCTTTAAACCCACGGAAATGGATTAAAAGATATTATAAAACAGTAAGGAAAACCCCAATGGGGCATCACGTGTCTACACGTGACCAAAGGTCACGTGCAGACACGTGATGGGTTCCTAAGCTCTTAATTAGTAGAATTAAATTCTAATCAAATAATCAATCAATGGGGTCACGTGCCAACACGTGATGGACCTTTTAAACCCACTGAAAAGGATTAAAAGATATAATAAAAACTAAGGGAAAACCCCAATGGGGCATCACGTGCTCACACGTGACCAAGGGTTACGTGCTAACACATGATGATTTCTTAGTTCTTTAAAACAGCAGAATTGAATTCTGGTTAAAATGCTAATCAAGGGGGGGTCACGTTCTCACACGTTACCAGAGGTCACGTGTTGACACGTGATGATCCTTCAGCCCAATTAAAGTACAGAATTAAATTCTGAATGAGAAGGGGTCACGTGCCAACAAGCGATAGGCTTTGAAAGCCCTTATAACTTGATAGAATTAAATTCTAATTAAGGGAAATCCAAGACCCTAACTGGAAAAATATTTCTCTAAATCTTTCCAAACAAAAGAGATCGTACTCTATAAAATGGAGCACCGTTGGATTAAAAATCCAAGAGTGATTAAAAATCACCAATTTATGGAAAGATTTTAGACAAGGAAAAATTTCCCTAAATTTCACCAAAAATAACAAACAGAATATCTTTGAATTTAAAATCCAACGGTGAATAAAATTCACTGTGTGATCTAAAAGATCATATTAATTATGAAAATAAACAAAATCTTTCAATGAAAAATTCACTAAACAAATTGATTCTTTTCCTTCTCCTATAAACAGGAGCCAAAAGGAGAAGAAAGAGATAGAATTTTGGGGATCTTGAAATTTTCAAAAGGCAAAAAGCAGAGAGAAAAGAAAGGAGAATTCAATTGTCAACAAAGAAAACCCTAGGTGAGAAAAGGAAAAAAGAAAAAAACTTCATAAAAGAGAATTTAATTCTCAAAATCTAAGAGTTTAACTCTTCTGCAAGAAAAAAGAACTTAGTTCTTTCTCTGGTTGAAGATCTGCAGAAGCGAATCTCCCCATAGGTTGAGAATTTAATTCTCATCAGGTTGAGATTTTGCCATGCAGATCCAAGACTTAGAGGGGGGATTGAGTTCAGAGAATTTAATTCTCACAGATTTATAGGAATTTAATTCCTCCAAGATAAATTAGGGTTTAACCCTATATGAGAATTTAATTCTCTCAAAACTCACAGGAATTCAATTCCTTCATGACAAAACTGGTGTTTAACCCTATATGAGAATTTAATTCTTCTAAAATTATAGGAATTTAATTCCTCCAAAATGGACAGAACTAGGGTTTAACCATAATTGAGAATTTAATTCTCTCAAATTTACAGGAATTTAATTCCTCCTAAATGAAATTAGGGTTTTATCCTATACAAGAATTTAATTCTTTTACATATATGGAAATTTAATTCCACTACAAGAAATTAGGGTTTAACCCTACATAAGAATTTAATTCTTCATATATAGAAATTTAATTTCTCCAAAATCATGATTAGGGTTTAACCCTATAAAAGAATTCAATTCTTAAAAATAAAGAGACTTAAGAGATCTCTGTGCATGAAAAGAATCAAGGTCACGTGGCCCCACGTAACCCCTGAAAAGACCCCCAAAAAAAATGAGAAGGAAAATGCTCTGAGGTAACGCCTCACGTGCTCCCACGTGGCCTCCAATACACAGAAAGAAAAAGAAAAGGAAATCTATGCTTTGGGCGCTCTCACGTGTTACCACGTGACTCCTAAGCAAACGCTTTAGTGATCAGCACACAGATGTCCATCACGTGCCAACACGTGAGGCTCAAAATAAAAATAAAAAAGTGTTTAACACTTAATTGCAGAACGAAGTAAAGGGATCTGGTCCCACCTTTGGGCGCCCTCACGTGTCCACACGTGACCCCTTTTTTTAGTGTTTAACACTAATTCAAGAGCTTTATTCCCAGTGTTTAACACTGATTATCTTATAGTGTTTAACACTAATTTGAGAACTTTACTTTTAGTGTTTAACACTAATTTGAAAACCTTATTTCCAGTGTTTAACACTGTTACTTTCTAGTGTTTAACACTAGTTTGGGGATTATATTTCCAGTGTTCAACACTGATTGTCTTTTAGTATTTAACACTAATTTGAGAGTTCTATCTCCAGTTTTTAACACTGTTGTTCTCTAGTATTTAATACTACTTTTAGCCAAATTGGCTAATTTTCCGAAGGCAAAGCTTCCCCTTCAACTGAATTTCAAAATTGAGTAAAATTTAGAGCTAAAATGTTTAATGCCCAATCAAAGATAAAATTGTCATCAGAGCCCTCAACTCTTGTTTAAGCATTGCTAAATGATGAGGGGCTGAATCCAGACAAATGTTTAATGGTCCAACAAGGGACCCACATATCAGATTTAATTGGACTTAGCCCAAATTGGCCATAAGTCCTCAATTCAGACTTAACTGAGCCAATGTGCTCATAATCTAATTAATTGATCTTAGTTCCAAATTGGACTGCAGATCACTTAATCCACTTTGGTTCGAGGGTACATCTCTTCACTCCTCTGATATTTGTCGTTGTAATACTTCAACGTCTTCAGAGAGGTGACGGGTCCCGACAACCACACATTTTATGGACTATGATGTTCTTAACCTCGACCGTGATGTCTTTAAACTAACATTGGACTGTAGGGTCCTTAAACTCATGGACTACGGTGTCCTTAACCTCGACCGTGATGTCTTTAAACTAATATTGGACTGTGGGGTCCTTAAACTCATGGACTATGACGTCCTTAACCTCGACCGTGATGTCTTTAAACTAACATTGGACTGTGGGGTCCTTAAACTCATGGACTATGATGTTCTTAACCTCGACCGTGATGTCTTTAAACTAACGTTGGACTATTGGGTCCTTAAACCCACGGACTATGATGTCCTTAACCACGACCGTGATGTCTTTAAACTAACATTGGACTGTGGGGTCCTTAAACTCATGGACTACGATATCCTTAACCTCGACCGTGATGTCTTTAAACTAACATTGGACTGTGGGGTCCTTAAACCCACGGACTATGATGTCCTTAACCTCGACCGCGATGTCTTTAAACTAACAATGGACCGAGATGTCCTTAAACTAACAATGGACCGTGATGTCCTTAAACTAATCGACCGCAATGTCCCTAAACTAAACATTAGAGTACAAATGCTCTTTTGTTAGATCTAAATGATCCCGTTAAGTTGATCTTAGTCTAAAATTAGACTAACGTATCCTTAAAAAACGTTTAAGTTGATCTTAGTCTCAAATGAGACTAACGTATCCTTAAACCCAACCCCCAAACCTAAATCTAAGAAGATACGGATTTGGACTAATCCACGCTCTACGGGTGACAACATAAATTAGTCTCCGTAAACAATCCATGGGCAACCAAAAACAAAAAAAACACACACGACACGAAGTGACCATCTGGAGAAGGAGAAAGTGGTTACCGCGATGCGGTAGCATAATTAACTGCAGGGGCTTGCGTCTGCAGGGAAGAGCGTCCCCACAATAAAAAAAACCCCTCAAATGAGGGGGAATCTGACGAAGTCTGCTACATCGGTCGCATCCGTTTGAACCTTCGATACACGGTGTCATAAATCAACTTGGCATCTTCGAAGAGGTAGACGGATAGCACCAATTAGCATCTGCCCCCGGAATTCAGGCCCTGACGTCCCAACTTCCCGGTCGCGTCTTCCGGCAGGGAACACCACCCATCGCTGTCGCAATTTCCCGTGCAAGGCCTTGTTCATTTCGACTAGGTTTTTGATGCCCAACCTCCTTCTTGCTTCGATCTGCACACCAAGACCCATTTTTCAAGATGATACCCTTTCCCACTACTTCCTTTCCATAAGAATCTGTCTTATGATGTCAATATTTTTAATGACCCAGATCGGGAGTAGATAAAACGACATGTAATAAATGGAAAGTAGTGAAGACCAAATTTATCAAAGTTATCCTTCCTCCAATTGAGAGGCAAGTCACTTTCCAGCCTTCTAGTTTACGTTGAAAGCGATATATGAGAGGGTTCTAATCCCTCTTCTTCAAAGAGCCCGGCCTAAGAGGTAGTCCCAAGTATCTGATTGGGAATTTAGCTGTTTTGCTATTAATGATTCCAGCCATCATTCCCTCCCATTCGGTGTCGTGATGGTTTTTTTTGAAATAATATTATTTTAAAAATATTTTATTAAAATAGGGGAGTTAAAATTAAAATTATGAAAGTAGGGTGTTTTGGCACCCCACCCCCACCCCCAGAATAGGGGGCGGGTTCTGGGAACCCGCCCCCTATACAAATGTATAGGGGGGCGGGTTCCCAGAACCCGCCCCATTTTTTTTATTTTTTTAATTATTAATTATAATTATTAATTATATAATTATAATATAATTATAATTATAATTATAATTCTTAAAAATAAAATAAAAGTAAATAAACGAAAAAAATTTAAATTAAATAATAAAATTTCACTATATCAATGTTTTTTACAGAATGAATCAGTCAAAATTTACAATACCAAAAATTCCTATCCGATTTCTATCTCGACGGTCAAATTTATAATATCAAAACGAATCCGTCAAATTTCCAATGTGAAAAAATCCTATCTGTTTGTAAAATTTAAATACTATTTTTTTCTTTTTCCTTTTCCCTTATGAAATCCGAGAAGGCTCGACATAAGCCTATGCCTCCTGGGATGACTGGAGGAACCACCTGTTTCTTGGATAGATGGCGGCGGCGGCGGCGTCTGCTCTTCTGGTTCGGGTTCGGGTTCGGGTTCGGGTTCTGCTTCAGCTTCGTCTTCAGCAGCGTCTTGGACAGGCTATTGATCCGCAAATCCTGAACCTGAATGTGGGACAGGTGTCGGATATGTGTTGTCTCCCAACAAATTTGCGTAGGACGCTAAATCCGTCTCCCAACTGGGCAGTTGCAGCGAAGAACCTGTTCCGGTTTCATGCGGTTGCTGTTGCACAAAACCTTGGCCCCATGGCTGCGCAAATCCTGACCCCCAAGGGTGCTGTTGTTGCGCAAAACCTAACCCCCAAGACGGCTGTTCTGCAAAACCTGATCCCCAAGACTGGTGTTGTTGCGCCTGTCCGGTATGCCAGGGTTGCTGCTGACGGTATGGTGATCCAAACCACTGATCCTGCTGCGCTGGATCTCTTTGATGCTGCGGCTCTGGTGCCGGGTCATACTGCGACTGCGGTGCCGGTTCATACTGCGGCTCCGGTGCCGGCTGATACTGCGGCTCCGGTGCCGGCGATAAATGTTGAGAAATACCATATGAACCGAATACATCACCAATTAATTGGTCGACATTTGAAAATCGAGCCTGAGATGCCGGACCAGCATCAGTCGGGTATGGTTCCTGCACCATTGTTTGTACGAGATGCAACCCACGAGCCTGTCGTTACATTAGAAATAAGAAATAAGTATTGACTCATACCGCCGGATGTTAAAAAGTAATATGATATAAAGAATTCAACTTACCAAATCTCGTTCCATGTGGCCTCTAGGCTCGTACCGCGAGATGTTTGGGAAGTTTTTGGGGGGAGCAGAAAGATATCTTATGGTGACACGCTTATACCACTGTAGATATACTTTGGTAGTGTCGGTGGCTGTGTGGTCACCTATTTGCTGTAAGGCAATACTACGCTGCCTATCCTCCCATCTCAGCAAATATTGATGATGATGCTCCCTCCAATCACGCTCCGTATTTCCTCCTCGCATGTCTCCCTCTATTGTCATAGGCGAAGGCGGCGGGACAAGAATATGTTGCAATCTATCAAACTGTCGCAACACCCTATCCGGGAGGTGCATGACAACGATATTAATGCAGAGGAGTGGGCATCGAGCCCGCCAAACCGGCTCTCCTTCGAGACAGATGCCGGGTAAGCGTTGTAGACGATCTGCTGTATAAGGCGTCCACAGAAACTGCGCAAATAACATAGTAAAAAAAATTGTGATTAAGGTATTTCAAAATTGTAAAACAAATTTAATTACCTAAATTATGGTTACCTGAGCTGCCTCCATGCAATCCAACTCATCTCTATAGTACTTAAGTACTCGAAGAGGAGCCTTATACGCTTTCTTCCCATTCCACCAGCAGCCGAGCGGCTTTCCGGGGATATCCAAGCCAGTTATTTTAACATTCTCTGGTCTTCCTATATACATATGCTCCCATGACCAGATCTATAAATAAAATTTCAGATTATAAGAGAGAAAACCAATATTACAATTTTGCAAAATTCTAGCTGTGAAAAATAAAGAATTTACCTGAAGTAATGTAATGTATCCACAAATTTTATTCTTCGTAGGAGCACATGCCTTATCGAGTTCCTTATAAAGAAAGGCCAGGACCCCTGCTCCCCAAGCATATTGGCCGCAGACATCAAAATTCGTTAGGAAGCCAAGATATAACGGATGGACATGCATTGCTGATTGGTCTGGCATCAACCAAGAACCGATCATGTACAGAATGTAGGTACGTGCATGTCTATCCAAAACTTCATCGGTGGCTTCATCAGGGATATTACTAAATGTATCTCTTAACCAGTTTAAACTGATTTTATACCCCTTACCGTGGCCTCCTGGTGCCTGATATTAGCATTTTTTTTTAAATATTAAAGCTAGAAATAATGTAAAACATAAAATAGGCACACTAAAGAGGGGAATCAGAATGAAATTGTTTACCTGTCCGAGAGCAGACTCGGCATATGTATCCCAGTATGGGTGGTCGGTATCTGGACCAACAATTTTTCCTCCGACCAACCCAAGCCCATTGACCCGTAAACCGAGTGAGAGGCCAATATCCTAGAGTGTGATTGTGGCCTCACCACATCTTAGATGAAAGGTGTGGGTCTCTTTTCTCCAACGCTCAACCAGAGAGGTGACGAGGGCGTGGTCGATTTGGATATGACGAATCAACGACGCTTCATAAAATCCGGCCCGTCTAAGCTGATGGTTTATTCGTTGGTCGCTAACTATCCATTTGTCTGAGCTATGGGTGACGGCGGTGAGATTATCTCCATCCTGCAAAATTAAATAATGTTATTTTCAACTATTAGAATTAAATGAAAGGTGTAATTAAAAAAAATCAATTAAGTTTAGAATATTTCCTCCCCGTGTAATATATTGAACGATCTGTGTTCGTTTTGATGCACAAGCAGAGATTTTTCGAGTGGTTGATTCTCCATTGAAATGTACCGGAGCAGAGATTTGTCGAGAGTTTTATCAAGTAGAGATTAGAAAGTGTGGTTGATTCTCACTGAAGAAAGTGTGGTTGATCCTCACGAGGGTTTTATAGAGGGTGGACGGGTTGCAGGAACCCGCTACAGTCTCTGTTGTCAAAGAGGGCGGGTTCTAGGAATCCGCCCTCTTCATTAATTACCAGAGAGCTGTCAAATCAGTTCCTATTCACAAAGAAGAGGGCGGGTTCCAAGAACCCGCCCTCTTCATTAATTACCAGAGAGGTGTCAAATCAGTTCCTGGGTTTCCTATTCACAAAGAAGAACCCGCCCTCTTCATTAATTTTGTTTTTTTATATACTTGTCTTGTCAAATCACTTTATTTTAATATATTTATTTATTAAAATTAAGTGGAAGTGTCACATCATCAGTTGTGTAATTGTCAGAACATCATATTGAAGAGGGCGGGTTATTAAAACCCGCCCTCTTCATTAATTACTAGAGATGTGTCAAATCAGTTCCTGGGTTTCCTATTCACAAAGGAAGAAGGCGGGTTCCTGTAACCCGCCATCTTCATTAATTTTGTTTTTTTATATACTTGTCTTGTCAAATCACTTTATTTTAATATATTTATTTATTAAAAGTAAGTGTAAGTGTCACATCAGTTGTAATTGTCAGAACATCATATTGAAGATGGCGGGTTATTAAAACCTGCCCTCTTCAATAATTATTTGTACCAGTATGCCAGAGTCGGTCAGGTCAATTAAGAGGGCGGTTTGTTAGAACCCTCCCTCTTCAATATCTTGTCGGCTCTCATATCCTATAAATATGTCGCCGCTATACATTTCACTACCCATTTCATCTCTGTCAAATTTTCATCCTACCCCGGTCACTATCCATTTACTTCGATCAATTCTTCTCCGCTATCAATTTTGTGTAAGTGTGGAGTTTTAGAAGAAGGTCAAGTTCAGTACCATAGTCTGCGAGTAAGCAATCTTCGAGCAGTGGAACAGTTCATAAAGTATTGGAAGTAAGCAATCTTCGAGTTTGAAAGTTTTTTGCAATTTCAACACAACATAAAAAATATAACAGTTTTTTGTGCAGGATTATGGCCTCCCCAAGTATATTTGTTGTATGAAAATACGATGGCCAGGTTATCACAAGTGCACAAGGTCCCGAGTATATGGGCGGGTCCGCACGAATCATACGATTGGAAGCATCAACGACTTATGATGAACTAGAGACTAAAGTGTTCAAAATTACGAATACGATCCCCGTGAAAGTAGGGTTAAGTTAAGTTGTATATGGCTATGTTCAGTGGAAATGCATTGGTTGAAATTATAGACGATGCATCAATATCTTCGATGATAGATTTCGGTCTCTTAAGCACCCAGCATTCTTTTGAACTTTTGGTTCAGAAGGAGCAATTGGAAGTATCTGATGCCCCTCCAACAGGTAATTTTGATGGTAATGCTGGAGATAGTTCCTGGGGGTACGGTCACATGGTCAACGATGATACCGTCAGTGCCGGTGGATATGACTATACACAACATTATTCAGACCTTCAAACTCATGGGTAAAAATTTTATAAACCCATATTTACACATTTTAGTAATACCTATATACTAATATTCAAACATTTAATAAAATCCATAAATCCAGGTTCTCCCAGTCGACTGCTGCAGTTACATGCACCCCAGAAGAACAGCAAGGATTACCATACACAGCCTTCCACAGGTAAATAAATCTGAAACAAGTGATGATTTAGTTACGAAAATATTAAGGAATAATATTATAATAACAATTTATATACTAAACGCAGATTTTCCCACACCTCCGCATCATTCCAACACGATCCAAGCAGCGCATTCCAAGCATGTCCGTCCACATCTTTCCGGTCTTCTCACCCCGAACCATCCACATTACACCGACCACAACCATCATATATTGCACCCGAGCCTTATGTTGCTACGGGTGATATTGATATGTGTGGCAGTGATGATGATGAAATCGGTGAAGGTCATCAGGGGGAGGATAGCGTGGAATATGCTGCTGGATTGAATGAGGTAGCATTCTTTGATGGTATGGTTGCGAATAACGATTTTGTCGAACTAGAAGATCCCGGCCTCGATCCGCTGGAAGATGATGGTTGGGTAGACTTAGCCGTGGCAGAAGTAAATACGGCACCCTATTTGGACGCGGCAGCAGCAAGTGAAGATTGCATCAGCGTCGGGGATTTGTTTCAGGAAAAAGGAGATCTTATTTGTAAGCTGAAGTCGTGGTCCATTCAGCAAAACGTTACATTTAAAACCGAAGAGTCAAATAAGACGTACTATACTGTGGTATGTACGAAAGCTCCTGAATGTCAGTGGAGATTGCATGCATGTTGTTCCAAAAGAGCCAAGGCTTGGAAGGTCACGAAATACAACCAAGAACACACTTGCATCAATTCTATTATGTTACAGGATCACCGGAATTGCACTTCATCTTACATTTGCTCGCTAATCATGCCACTGATCCGTACAGATGTGGTGATGACTCTCCGGGAGATACGGCTCTTGGTTAGCGGAGAGCATAAAATTCAGATTTCGTATGTGAAGGCATGGGATGCTCGTAGAAAGGTTTTGTGCAAGATATTCGGGGACTGAAAAAGCTCGTACAACTCACTAGTCCCTTTTATGGAAGCCATGAAAGCATCAAATCCGGGGACTGTATACCGGTTAAAAACCACAGAAACAGACGTCGAGGGCTCTGTCAGGTTTCAAAGAATTTTCTGGTGCTTTGGTCCATGTGCGGCTGGTTTCACACACTGTCGGCCGGTATTGTGCGTTGATGGTACGTATCTATACGGTAAGTACAGAGGCTGCATGTTAATTGCTATAGGTGTTGATGCTAATAACGGTATATTTCCGTTGGGATTTTCTATTGTCGAGGGTGAAAATACATCATCCTGGTCATGGTTTTTCCGTCACCTCAAAAATATCCCATCTGTTCTTCATAGAACGGATTTATGCATCATATCTGATAGACATCCGGGAATACTAGCTGCAATGAGATCTGTATTTCCGACGACCCCACATAGGTTTTGCCTATGACACTTCAGGCAAAATTTTGATCGAAAATTTAAAAATTCGGATCTACATAAACTTATGTACAGAGCCGGTGAAACGCTTGACCCTAATGTTCATGACATATACATGACGAAAATTGGGGAGATGAGTCAAACCGCGAAAGCGTGGTTAGATGAGTATCCAGTACGCATGTGGTCACAAGCACACGATGATAGGTGCAGATATCTCCTAATGACGACTAATATGTCTGAAAGCTTCAACGGGGTCCTTAAAGGGGTTAGAGGCTTACCGATACAGGGGTTGATTATTCGAACCTTTTTCCGGATGAATACTTATTTTGTGCACAGAAGAGAAAAGTCCTTGGCGATGGACACTCCGCCACCGCGTATTACGAAGATATCTTTCGGAAAAGATAGCGCAGAGCACAATACTACAGATCCGAAAGGTTTGACACGACGGAGTTTTAGGTAACGGGCGGTAATGGGAATCAATATACCGTGAACTTTAGAGATGAAGGGCTCTCTTCGTGTACATGCGGTCTTTTCCAGCAACAACATTTACCTTGTGCCCACGCAATTGCTGCTGCGAGCAGCATGCATATCTCACATTACAATTTTGCTTCCCATTACTATACAGTTTCCAATTACCAAGGCGCATACGATCCAAAATTTCATCCAATACCGGACAGTCGCTATTGGCACTATTATACTGCCAACAGACAAACACCGACTGTATTACCGCCGGAAAAAATATAAGGCCCGGAAGACCTAAGGTGCGTCGAGATCGAATGACAATGGATGCTGATTCTCAGCAAAGGCAATCCAGATGTAGCCTATGCAAACAACCAGGCCATTATAGGACCAGATGTCCAGGACATGCATCAGGAGCGGGACCTTCAGGATCGTGACAAGTGCACTCAGATTTTTTTGTATTATAAATTTGACGGATTCATTTTGTTATTATAAATTTGACCGTCGATATAGTAATTACATTTTACAAATAAATAGGATTTTTTTACATTGTAAATTTGACGGATTTATTCTGTAAAAAACATTCATATAATGAAATTTTAATATTTTTTCCAAATTTATTTTCGTTTATTTATTTTTAAACAATTTTTAAAATAATTATAATTATCATTATATAATTTTAATTATGATTAAAATCAGAATTAATATTATATTTATAATTATAATTATATAATTAATATTTATAATTAATAATTAAAAAATAATTAAAAAAATAAAAAAATTGGGGCGGGTTCTGGGAACCCGCCCCTTATACATTTGTATAGGGGGCGGGTTCCCAGAACTCGCCCCCTATTTTGGGGGTGGGGTGCAAACCATCCTACTTTCATAATTTTAATTTCAACTACCCTATTTTAATAATATAATTTTAAAATAATATTCTTTCAAAAAAAAAACCTGTCGTGATCTAACCCGGTTGATTAGTCTAAAATATTGCACATTTGTATGAATATTTTCCCTACTATTGTTAAGTGCTAAAATGTGTTAATAGTAAATAAAGAACATATGTGGGTTTATTTGTTAAAAAATTATTATCATATGTTTCTTCATTTTAGTTAATATAATTAGGGAACATATGTGGGTTGATTTTTTAGATCAATCGGTGAATTTTATTCACCGTTGGATTTTTAATCCAAAGGCTCTCTGTTTAACATAGAAGATTTCTTGTTTCTTTAGCAAAATTATGAATATCTTGTTAGTTTTAACAAGATCAGAATTTTATTCTATAATATCTTTTAATTTAACAAGATCAGAAATATATTTTCTTAATATAGAATTTAATTCTATCATATGGATATCTCGGTAGTTTAATATAGAATTTTATTCTTATCATATGAATATCTTGTTAGTTTAATAAGATTAGGAAAATACTTTTCTATGATAGAACTTTATTCTACCAGATGATCACCGTTGGATCTTTGATCCAAAAATCCTCTGTTTAACAGAGAAGATCTTTCTAATTTGAGAAAGATCAGGAAAATATTTCCCAAATAGAATTTATTTCTATAATTTGACAGGAGCATTTTAAATTGGGGCGCTCACATGCTTTGCACGTGAGTAGCAAGAGAACTCACGTGTTTAACACGTGACCCCTAGTATGGGTTTTAGCCTGTTTATTTTCAGCGCTCATATGCTTTACATATGAGCGCTCACATGTTTTACACGTGAGGCCTGTTTGGCTATTAGTTCTTTATGTTCAACGCTCATACGCTTTGCATATGAGCGCTCACGTGTTTTACACGTGAGGCCTAATTTTGAGGACTCTCCCCCATTTTTTAAGGGAACAAGTAGTTCTTGGCCGAAAATTTTGGCGGGAACAGTTGGTAGAGACGAAACAATGATGGTGAACGAAAATGAGAGTGTGAAAGATAAGGAATAGGTGGAATAGTCACATTCTCATACGGGATAAGAAGAAGGGATGGCATTTAACTTCTTCGGGTGGAGGTTGATTCATCACGACATCCATCTCTTTAAGAAATGCGAGTTCTTCGACGAAAATGTCTTCAAAATTTTCATCGATATTTCGAATGATAATCTCATCGGAAAGAAAGGTATGATACCCGGACTCCATAAAAGGTTTATTTCTAGTGTAAGGGACTGACTCGGATAGCTCGACTAGGTCATTTGACAAGTTAAAGGATTAGGACTTGGGTGTGGACTTGTCGATAGAATGGTCCTCACGTGTATAATAAACGGCAGGATTAAAAAATAACGTACTAGTGGAATCGAGATCAGTATCGTGAAGCTCCTCAAATTCTTAACTATCGGAAGCTATCTTGTCGACAGAACATACATCAATTATATAAGTATAAGGTTCGAAGGGTTGACTTCCTAACTCGTATATGTTAAGCTCAATTGTCATCTTCCCAAAGGATATGTTCATAGAACCGTTACGGCAATTGATTATTGTGTTGAAAGTTGCTAGAAAAGGTCGACCTAGAATCACCGGAATTTGGTTCCGTAGGTTTGCCACAAGCTATGTATCTATAACTATAAAGTCCACAGGGAATATAAATTCCCTAACTTTGATTAACACGTCCTTTAGCTCACCTCTAGGATGGGTGATAGATTGATCGGCCATCTGGAGGGTGCAGTGCGCAAGTTTCAACTCTCCTATGCCTAATTGCTCATAAACAGAATAAGAGAGCAAGTTAACACCGGCATCTAAATCAAATAGAGCACGATTGATATTTTTCCCCCTAATAGCAATAGATATTATAGGACAACCGGGGTCCTTGCGTTTCTTGGGCATAAATTGGGTAAAAGAATTGCTCATATTACTCACTAAGAAAACATTTTTAGGCACTTAAATTTTCCTTTTCCTAGTGTACAAGTCCTTTAGAATTTTCGCATAGGATGGAACTTGTTAGATAGTATTTAAGAGAGAAATATTTATCTTAACTTGCTTAAAAATTTCCACAATCTTCTCCATGTGTGGACTTGGTCTGTTTGGCCTCAACCGGTTTGGAAAATGAGCTTTATTAACAAGGGTTGGGTCCAACTCTTGTGGAGAGGTTTGTAGGGATGGAATGGATCTTAAAATTGGATTTGGGATGATCGTAGATGGTAATTCATTCAAGGAAGTGGGTTGAGGGTTCGAGCCTAGTGAAGAACGGAGAATAGGCTCGGAAGAAGATGTTGGATCAGACGAAGTAGGAATAGAAGTGGTAGCTGGGGTATCATCTATATCATCAACTTGTTCACCAACCTGATTATTCAGCTCTCTTCCCGATCTCAACGTAGTTATGACACTCATATTATAATTTTGTTGGTGAAGGATGAGATTTGCTCTTTGTGGGTGGCCGGAATTTGGTAGAGGTTGAGATGGAAGCTTCCCTTTCTCTCTCTCACTCATTGCGGCTTTTAACTGTGCAATTTATGCTTCAATCGATCTTATGCTTTCACCGTGAAAAGCAGTGTGTTGCACTAACAGTTGGATAGAGGACGTTAAATTAGCCGTCGTTTGTGTGGATTGTTTAATAAACGTTTCTAAACTTCTTTCGAGTGCAAAGATTTTATCGGTACCGATCGTTGGAATACTAGTATGTGATTGGAAAGAATTATTATAAGAGATAAGGTTGTTGGCCTGATTTTGAAAAGATTGTGGTTGAAAGGGCTGCTAAATTTGTTGTGGTGGCTGTTGTTGCTGTGAGGGAAGCCTTTGATAGTTATTTTGGCTGGGGATCTGATTTTGATTTTGAGACTGGTTTTGGTTCCAAGCAAAATTAGGATGATTCCTCCATTCATGATTATAAGTGGATGAATAAGGATAATTTCTAGGTTGTTGTTGAAAAGCAGTATTGGTTTGTTCATGACCTTGAGACGGAGAATTCAAAGGACATTCTTCTGTTAAATGTGATGGGTCAAAACAGCAACCACACACGGTTTTGGGGAGCGTAGCTTGGTTTAGGGAGACTGAAGAGAATTTGCTTTCCATAACTTCGAGTTTCTTTTGCATTGCAGCCATTTCGGTTTTCATTGCTATAGAAGCATCAAGCTGATGGGTACCAGCCCTAGATGAAGACGATATTGGTTTAGCGTTCTCCCACTGTAATGTTTGTTCGGCGAGATCTTCCAGAAATTGCCATGCTTCCCCGTCGTCTTTTGATATGAAATGATATTGACAAATGGTTTCAAGCATTTGTTTCATGGCTGGATCAATACCCTCATACACAATGCGGAAAAGTTGCTATCTATCGATTCCGTAATGAGGGCATTGGACAAGAAGATTTTTAAACCGTTCAAAGCATTTCCAAAAAGATTCGTTGGGAAGTTAGGCAAACTAGTTAATCTCGCTCTGAATACGGGCGGTCTGGTGATGAGGATAGAATTTCTTAAGGAATGCTATAATGAATTCATCCCATTTAGCGATAGAATGTGCGGCGGTGCTATAAAAACCACTTTTCTGTGAGACCGCACAAGGTAAAAGGGAGAAGACGCAATCGCATAGCATCCCTTAAAAGTTGGGTGGTACTCATCATAGCACATACATTTTCGAATTTGGTTATAAAAACGTATGCGTCTTCGGATTCAAGCCCGTGAAATTTGGGCAACAAGTTGATAAAGTGGGGTTTAATTTCGAAATTATCCTCATTGGCTGGTGGAAGAGACAGACACGTAGGAAGGGGTCCGTGTACGGGGGAGTATTTTTCTTGAAGAGAGCTGCGTGGTGGATTCTGCGCACCTACGGGTGGTGGCAGGGTGATGTCATTAAAACCTGATGGAGATCCATCCATCTCGGAAGATGTGGTAGGTGGAGGAGAAATAAAAGATGAAGAAGTATCGACTTCGGAGTCGACAGCAAAGACGCGGACTAGAAGGGCACTAGAATCCCGTGTCCAGCCGATCATGCACTAAGCGGGTTTAGTGCACGTGGCAGCGTATATGTGAGAGATTTTAAGGAGGTTTGTTTTGAAAAAAAGTCGAACGTGAGGCTTGACTCAACAAATCACAAAATGCGCAATCAATCCCTAGAGCCAGATCACCTAGATCAAGTCACTAGACCTCTCCTAGACTTCCAAAGGACTAGTCGTAAGATCAATCATCTACTACCTCCTTATAAATCTTGCAGCCGGGTAAGTGCCAGGTAAGTGCGAGATATCCGCTATACGAATCGCCGAAATAGCGGGCCTAATTAAGTAACCACTTTCCTTAATCACACTTGCCTAGACACCACAAGAGAAATGCGGATAAGCAATAGATTATCCACCACCTTCCTCTATCCTAATTGAGCGCGACAGTCCCTAGGGGCTTGGTTTAGATATTTTTTATTAATGTAGGGTGATAGTATGCTCGTTTGTGATTTGTAGGGCCTAAGAAGGGTGATTAAATCCCCATCTAATCTGGATTTGGGTTTATTGCCCTTTAAAGTCCGGTTTAGATATGCAAAAACTAACCGAAATCAAAACAAGCAAAAAGATTTTTAGCGGTGATATTTGCAAAGAATCCTGCACGTAAAATCAGATTATTGGAGTTTTAGAGGAGAGAAAGATAATAGAAAAATACCAGAGAATTTTGGGGTTCCAATTCTCTCAATGGACCGCGGTTCCGCCGCCAACTGCACCCAAGGGCCGCGGTTCCACCGCCTATTGAGTTGGTCTTCCTTTCAAAATTCTTCTGAGCCCTCCAATACTCCTCTGGTCCAAACTAAAAGTCTCTGAATCTCTATTTGCCTGCTCCAATTACTCCAGATTCCCTTACAAAACTCGCACAATAATCGTTAAAAACATAAGATGCGGACTTGGTTCTCTTTTATTTTATGTTTCGCTGGTTTTTATAAGAAATCAACCCGAGTAACAAGAAAAAAAATTACGACCGTTTCCCCAGCAACGACGCCATTTGATTGATCATGAAAATGTGTTTTGTAAATAACCGTAATCAAGAAGGTGTCGCAAGTAGCTAGCCACAATGAGTACGGGTCGTCCGCAGGGAAACGTGAACTCTTTTCTTGCTTTAGACGGGTTGATAAAAGATAGGATGGTTTGTTGTCGTTATATTTTAATACGATTATAAAATTTATAATAAAAAGGCTTGTAGGGTTCATAGGACTTGGTAATTAATGGATGAATATTTAAAAATAACTCTTTTATCTTTTAATAATTTAAAACTAGAGCGAAAATGATGAATGTAGATTAGGGTTCTTGGAAGGAATTAGGGTTTCCCACTACTAACTCTTGTCCTTTCATTGATCTCTATTCATGCCAAGCCCTTAACAAAATAAGTGTTTAACCAATCTCAAATCGTAGTCGTGACTATCAATGAATTGATAGCGCGCCCGATAAGAAGGTTAACATTTAGTTTGCTAAAATTTATAAATATTAAAATGTTAAAAGAAGTTAAAAGATTTTTCATCCATTATCCTACCATATCCTACAAACCCTAGCAAGTAAGGAATTACTCGCTCATGGTTAGTGGTGATTTAGAAGAAAGGTTGAAGAAAAATGAAACCATAATTAAGATGCAGAAAAGTAATGCGTAATAAGTAATGTGTAAAAGTAAGTGTTCAAAAAGTAAATGAAAAAAAAATTAAAACAAAAACTACTTTTATTAATCAACTATTGCATTACAACTTTTCTCCTTACAAGAACCCTTGTTTGCTCTAAATCTCTCTCTTTAAGGAAGTAGATGAATAGATGGTTATATGATCACTTGGATGATTTTGAATGCACAGCTCCCATTCCTTTATATAGTCTTTGAAACCAGAAATCCTAGATTCCATATGAGAGTAAATGTCGTTACAATCAGATCCACAAAATCCCATATCGAACGGCTATCAAAGAGCCGTGGTTCCGCCGCATGATGCCACGTATGGCCGCGGTTCCGCCGCATCCTAGTGGAATTGGGTTTGGAGATTTTTTCTGGCCTTTTGTGTCGATATTTGGAGATCCTTTTTGATATATAGATTCTGAAAATATTGCTCTGAGTCTCTGTCGTTGCTAGATTTCTCGATTTGCTTCTAAAATTTGGCAGATTCGGTTTCGATATCCCGATTTGACCTGAATCTCTTACTTGGATTTCATACCTGAGCTAATACCTGCACAATATCTCAAATCAAAGTGTTAGTAGCATTTGGTATTTTTGAGATATTATTACAACCATTTATATGATATAATATTTTAAGAATATTGATTAGGAATATTTGATATGATATGCATATTTTAAATATTATATGCATATATTTTCCCTAATTATATTAACTAAAATGAAGAAACATATGATAATAATTTTTTAACAAATAAACACACATATGTTCTTTATTTACTATTAACACATTTTAGTACTTAACAATAGTAGGAAAAATATTCATACAAATGTGCAATATTTTTTAACAAATAAAATTTTATTCTTCGTAGGAGCACATGCCTTATCGAGTTCCTTATAAAGAAAGGTCAGGACCCCTGCTCCCCAAGCATATTGGCCGCAGACATCAAAATTCGTTAGGAAGCCAAGATATAACGGATGGACATGCATTGCTGATTGGTCCGGCATCAACCAAGAACCGATCATGTACAGAATGTAGGTACGTGCATGTCTATCCAAAACTTCATCGGTGGCTTCATCAGGGATATTACTAAATGTATCTCTTAACCAGTTTAAACTGATTTTATACCCCTTACCGTGGCCTCCTGGTGCCTGATATTAGCATTTTTTTTTAAATATTAAAGCTAGAAATAATGTAAAACATAAAATAGGCACACTAAAGAGGGGAATCAGAATGAAATTGTTTACCTGTCCGAGAGCAGACTCGGCATATGTATCCCAGTATGGGTGGTCGGTATCTGGACCAACAATTTTTCCTCCGACCAACCCAAGCCCATTGACCCGTAAACCGAGTGAGAGGCCAATATCCTGGAGTGTGATTGTGGCCTCACCACATCTTAGATGAAAGGTGTGGGTCTCTTTTCTCCAACGCTCAACCAGAGAGGTGACGAGGGCGTGGTCGATTTGGATATGACGAATCAACGACGCTTCATAAAATCGGGCCCGTCTAAGCTGATGGTTTATTCGTTGGTCGCTAACTATCCATTTGTCTGAGCTATGGGTGACGGCGGTGAGATTATCTCCATCCTGCAAAATTAAATAATGTTATTTTCAACTATTAGAATTAAATGAAAGGTGTAATTAAAAAAAATCAATTAAGTTTAGAATATTTCCTCCCCGTGTAATATATTGAACGATCTGTGTTCGTTTTGATGCACAAGCAGAGATTTGTCGAGTGGTTGATTCTCCATTGAAATGTACCGGAGCAGAGATTTGTCGAGAGTTTTATCAAGTAGAGATTAGAAAGTGTGGTTGATTCTCACTGAAGAAAGTGTGGTTGATCCTCACGAGGGTTTTATAGAGGGTGGACGGGTAGCAGGAACCCGTTACAGTCTCTGTTGTCAAAGAGGGCGGGTTCTAGGAATCCGCCCTCTTCATTAATTACCAGAGAGCTGTCAAATCAGTTCCTATTCACAAAGAAGAGGGCGGGTTCCAAGAACCCGCCCTCTTCATTAATTACCAGAGAGGTGTCAAATCAGTTCCTGGGTTTCCTATTCACAAAGAAGAACCCGCCCTCTTCATTAATTTTGTTTTTTTATATACTTGTCTTGTCAAATCACTTTATTTTAATATATTTATTTATTAAAATTAAGTGAAAGTGTCACATCATCAGTTGTGTAATTTTCAGAACATCATATTGAAGAGGGCGGGTTATTAAAACCCGCCCTCTTCATTAATTACTAGGGATGTGTCAAATCAGTTCTTGGGTTTCCTATTCACAAAGGAAGAAGGCGGGTTCCTGTAACCCGCCCTCTTCATTAATTTTGTTTTTTATATACTTGTCTTGTCAAATCACTTTATTTTAATATATTTATTTATTAAAAGTAAGTGTAAGTGTCACATCAGTTGTAATTGTCAGAACATCATATTGAAGATGGCGGGTTATTAAAACCTGCCCTCTTCAATAATTATTTGTACCAGTATGCCAGAGTCGGTCAGGTCAATTAAGAGGGCGGTTTGTTAGAACCCTCCCTCTTCAATATCTTGTCGGCTCTCATATCCTATAAATATGTCGCCGCTATACATTTCACTACCCATTTCATCTCTGTCAAATTTTCATCCTACCCCGGTCACTATCCATTTACTTCGATCAATTCTTCTCCGCTATCAATTTTGTGTAAGTGTGGAGTTTTAGAAGAAGGTCAAGTTCAGTACCATAGTCTGCGAGTAAGCAATCTTCGAGCAGTGGAACAGTTCATAAAGTATTGGAAGTAAGCAATCTTCGAGTTTGAAAGTTTTTTGCAATTTCAACACAACATAAAAAATATAACAGTTTTTTGTGCAGGATTATGGCCTCCCCAAGTATATTTGTTGTATGAAAATACGATGGCCAGGTTATCACAAGTGCACAAGGTCCCGAGTATATGGGCGGGTCCGCACGAATCATACGATTGGAAGCATCAACGACTTATGATGAACTAGAGACTAAAGTGTTCAAAATTACGAAATACGATCCCCGTGAAAGTAGGGTTAAGTTAAGTTGTATATGGCCTATGTTCAGTGGAAATGCATTGGTTGAAATTATAGACGATGCATCAATATCTTCGATGATAGATTTCGGTCTCTCAAGCACCCAGCATTCTTTTGAACTTTTGGTTCAGAAGGAGCAATTGGAAGTATCTGATGCCCCTCCAACAGGTAATTTTGATGGTAATGCTGGAGATAGTTCCTGGGGGTACGGTCACATGGTCAACGATGATACCGTCAGTGCCGGTGGATATGACTATACACAACATTATTCAGACCTTCAAACTCATGGGTAAACATTTTATAAACCCATATTTACACATTTTAGTAATACCTATATACTAATATTCAAACATTTAATAAAATCCATAAATCCAGGTTCTCCCAGTCGACTGCTGCAGTTACATGCACCCCAGAAGAACAGCAAGGATTACCATACACAGCCTTCCACAGGTAAATAAATCTGAAACAAGTGATGATTTAGTTACGAAAATATTAAGGAATAATATTATAATAACAATTTATATACTAAACGCAGATTTTCCCACACCTCCGCATCATTCCAACACGATCCAAGCAGCGCATTCCAAGCATGTTCGTCCACATCTTTCCGGTCTTCTCACCCCGAACCATCCACATTACACCGACCACAACCATCATATATTGCACCCGAGCCTTATGTTGCTACGGGTGATATTGATATGTGTGGCAGTGATGATGATGAAATCGGTGAAGGTCATCAGGGGGAGGATAGCGTGGAATATGCTGCTGGATTGAATGAGGTAGCATTCTTTGATGGTATGGTTGCGAATAACGATTTTGTCGAACTAGAAGATCCCGGCCTCGATCCGCTGGAAGATGATGGTTGGGTAGACTTAGCCGTGGCAGAAGTAAATACGGCACCCTATTTGGACGCGGCAGCAGCAAGTGAAGATTGCATCAGCGTCGGGGATTTGTTTCAGGAAAAAGGAGATCTTATTTGTAAGCTGAAGTCGTGGTCCATTCAGCAAAACGTTACATTTAAAACCGAAGAGTCAAATAAGACGTACTATACTGTGGTATGTACGAAAGCTCCTGAATGTCAGTGGAGATTGCATGCATGTTGTTCCAAAAGAGCCAAGGCTTGGAAGGTCACGAAATACAACCAAGAACACACTTGCATCAATTCTATTATGTTACAGGATCACCGGAATTGCACTTCATCTTACATTTGCTCGCTAATCATGCCACTGATCCGTACAGATGTGGTGATGACTCTCCGGGAGATACGGCTCTTGGTTAGCGGAGAGCATAAAATTCAGATTTCGTATGTGAAGGCATGGGATGCTCGTAGAAAGGCTTTGTGCAAGATATTCGGGGACTGAAAAAACTCGTACAACTCACTAGTCCCTTTTATGGAAGCCATGAAAGCATCAAATCCGGGGACTGTATACCGGTTAAAAACCACAGAAACAGACGTCAAGGGCTCTGTCAGGTTTCAAAGAATTTTCTGGTGCTTTGGTCCATGTGCGGCTGGTTTCACACACTGTCGGCCGGTATTGTGCGTTGATGGTACGTATCTATACGGTAAGTACAGAGGCTGCATGTTAATTGCTATAGGTGTTGATGCTAATAACGGTATATTTCCGTTGGGATTTTCTATTGTCGAGGGTGAAAATACATCATCCTGGTCATGGTTTTTCCGTTACCTCAAAAATATCCCATCTGTTCTTCATAGAACGGATTTATGCATCATATCTGATAGACATCCGGGAATACTAGCTGCAATGAGATCTGTATTTCCGACGACCCCACATAGGTTTTGCCTATGACACTTCAGGCAAAATTTTGATCGAAAATTTAAAAATTCGGATCTACATAAACTTATGTACAGAGCCGGTGAAACGCTTGACCCTAATGTTCATGACATATACATGACGAAAATTGGGGAGATGAGTCAAACCGCGAAAGCGTGGTTAGATGAGTATCCAGTACGCATGTGGTCACAAGCACATGATGATAGGTGCAGATATCTCCTAATGACGACTAATATGTCTGAAAGCTTCAACGGGGTCCTTAAAGGGGTTAGAGGCTTACCGATACAGGGGTTGATTATTCGAACCTTTTTCCGGATGAATACTTATTTTGTGCACAGAAGAGAAAAGTCCTTGGCGATGGACACTCCGCTCACCGCGTATTACGAAGATATCTTTCGGAAAAGATAGCGCAGAGCACAATACTACAGATCCGAAAGGTTTGACACGGCGGAGTTTTAGGTAACGGGCGGTAATGGGAATCAATATACCATGAACTTTAGAGATGAAGGGCTCTCTTCGTGTACATGCGGTCTTTTCCAGCAACAACATTTACCTTGTGCCCACGCAATTGCTGCTGCGAGCAGCATGCATACCTCACATTACAATTTTGCTTCCCATTACTATACAGTTTCCAATTACCAAGGCGCATACGATCCAAAATTTCATCCAATACCGGACAGTCGCTATTGGCACTATTATACTGCCAACAGACAAACACCGACTGTATTACCGCCGGAAAAAATATAAGGCCCGGAAGACCTAAGGTGCGTCGAGATCGAATGACAATGGATGCTGATCCTCAGCAAAGGCAATGCAGATGTAGCCTATGCAAACAACCAGGCCATTATAGGACCAGATGTCCAGGACATGCATCAGGAGCGGGACCTTCAGGATCGTGACAAGTGCACTCAGATTTTTTTGTATTATAAATTTGACGGATTCATTTTGTTATTATAAATTTGACCGTCGATATAGTATTTACATTTTACAAATAAATAGGATTTTTTTACATTGTAAATTTGACGGATTTATTCTGTAAAAAACATTCATATAATGAAATTTTAATATTTTTTCCAAATTTATTTTCGTTTATTTATTTTTAAACAATTTTTAAAATAATTATAATTATCATTATATAATTTTAATTATGATTAAAATCAGAATTAATATTATATTTATAATTATAATTATATAATTAATATTTATAATTAATAATTAAAAAATAATTAAAAAAATAAAAAAATTGGGGCGGGTTCTGGGAACCCGCCCCCTATTCTGGGGGTGGGGGTGGGGTCGCGGGGGTGGGATGCAAACCATCCTACTTTCATAATTTTAATTTCAACTACCCTATTTTAATAATATAATTTTAAAATAATATTCTTTCAAAAAAAAAACCTGTCGTGATCTAACCCGGTTGATTAGTCTAAAATATTGCACATTTGTATGAATATTTTCCCTACTATTGTTAAGTGCTAAAATGTGTTAATAGTAAATAAAGAACATATGTGGGTTTATTTGTTAAAAAATTATTATCATATGTTTCTTCATTTTAGTTAATATAATTAGGGAAAATATATGCGGGTTGATAAAAGATAGAAAATATTAGTAATTAAAATATGCATATCATATAAAATATTCCTAATCAATATTCTTAAAATACTATATCATATAAATGGTTGTAATAATATCTCAAAAATACCAAATGCTACTAACACTTTGATTTGAGATATTGTGCAGGTATTAGCTCAGGTATGAAATCCAAGTAAGAGATTCAGGTCAAATCGGGATATCGAAACCGAATCTGCCAAATTTTAGAAGCAAATCGAGAAATCTAGCAACGACAGAGACTCAGAGCAATATTTTCAGAATCTATATATCAAAAAGGATCTCCAAATATCGACACAAAAGGCCAGAAAAAATCTCCAAACCCAATTCCACTAGGATGCGGCGGAACCGCGGCCATACGTGGCATCATGCGGCGGAACCACGGCTCTTTGATAGCCGTTCGATATGGGATTTTGTGGATCTGATTGTAACGACATTTACTCTCATATGGAATCTAGGATTTCTGGTTTCAAAGACTATATAAAGGAATGGGAGCTGTGCATTCAAAATCATCCAAGTGATCATATAACCATCTATTCATCTACTTCCTTAAAGAGAGAGATTTAGAGCAAACAAGGGTTCTTGTAAGGAGAAAAGTTGTAATGCAATAGTTGATTAATAAAAGTAGTTTTTGTTTTAATTTTTTTTTCATTTACTTTTTGAACACTTACTTTTACACATTACTTATTACGCATTACTTTTCTGCATCTTAATTATGGTTTCATTTTTCTTCAACCTTTCTTCTAAATCACCACTAACCATGAGCGAGTAATTCCTTACTTGCTAGGGTTTGTAGGATATGGTAGGATAATGGATGAAAAATCTTTTAACTTCTTTTAACATTTTAATATTTATAAATTTTAGCAAACTAAATGTTAACCTTCTTATCGGGCGCGCTATCAATTCATTGATAGTCACGACTACGATTTGAGATTGGTTAAACACTTATTTTGTTAAGGGCTTGGTATGAATAGAGATCAATGAAAGGACAAGAGTTAGTAGTGGGAAACCCTAATTCCTTCCAAGAACCCTAATCTACATTCATCATTTTCGCTCTAGTTTTAAATTATTAAAAGATAAAAGAGTTATTTTTAAATATTCATCCATTAATTACCAAGTCCTATGAACCCTACAAGCCTTTTTATTATAAATTTTATAATCGTATTAAAATATAATGACAACAAACCATCCTATCTTTTATCAACCCGTCTAAAGCAAGAAAAGAGTTCACGTTTCCCTGCGGACGACCCGTACTCATTGTGGCTAGCTACTTGCGACACCTTCTTGATTACGGTTATTTACAAAACACATTTTCATGATCAATCAAATGGCGTCGTTGCTGGGGAAACGGTCGTAATTTTTTTTCTTGTTACTCGGGTTGATTTCTTATAAAAACCAGCGAAACATAAAATAAAAGAGAACCAAGTCCGCATCTTATGTTTTTAACGATTATTGTGCGAGTTTTGTAAGGGAATCTGGAGTAATTGGAGTAGGCAAATAGAGATTCAGAGACTTTTAGTTTGGACCAGAGGAGTATTGGAGGGCTCAGAAGAATTTTGAAAGGAAGACCAACTCAATAGGCGGTGGAACCGCGGCCCTTGGGTGCAGTTGGCGGCGGAACCGCGGTCCATTGAGAGAATTGGAACCCCAAAATTCTCTGGTATTTTTCTATTATCTTTCTCTCCTCTAAAACTCCAATAATCTGATTTTACGTGCAGGATTCTTTGCAAATATCACCGCTAAAAATCTTTTTGCTTGTTTTGATTTCGGTTAGTTTTTGCATATCTAAACCGGACTTTAAAGGGCAATAAACCCAAATCCAGATTAGGTGGGGATTTAATCACCCTTCTTAGGCCCTACAAATCACAAACGAGCATACTATCACCCTACATTAATAAAAAATATCTAAACCAAGCCCCTAGGGACTGTCGCGCTCAATTAGGATAGAGGAAGGTGGTGGATAATCTATTGCTTATCCGCATTTCTCTTGTGGTGTCTAGGCAAGTGTGATTAAGGAAAGTGGTTACTTAATTAGGCCCGCTATTTCGGCGATTTGTATAGCGGATATCTCGCACTTACCTGGCACTTACCCGGCTGCAAGATTTATAAGGAGGTAGTAGATGATTGATCTTACGACTAGTCCTTTGGAAGTCTAGGAGAGGTCTAGTGACTTGATCTAGGTGACCTGGCTCTAGGGATTGATTGCGCATTTTTTGATTTGTTGAGTCAAGCCTCACGTTCGACTTTTTTTCAAAACAAACCTCCTTAAAATCTCTCACATATACGCTGCCACGTGCACTAAACCCGCTTAGTGCATGATCGGCTGGACACGGGATTCTAGTGCCCTTCTAGTCCGCGTCTTTGCTGTCGACTCCGAAGTCGATACTTCTTCATCTTTTATTTCTCCTCCACCTACCACATCTCCCGAGATGGATGGATCTCCATCAGGTTTTAATGACATCACCCTGCCACCACCCGTAGGTGCGCAGAATCCACCACGCAGCTCTCTTCAAGAAAAATACTCCCCCGTACACGGACCCCTTCCTACGTGTCTGTCTCTTCCACCAGCCAATGAGGATAATTTCGAAATTAAACCCCACTTTATCAACTTGTTGCCCAAATTTCACGGGCTTGAATCCGAAGACGCATACGTTTTTATAACCAAATTCGAAAATGTATGTGCTATGATGAGTACCACCCAACTTTTAAGGGATGCTATGCGATTGCGTCTTCTCCCTTTTACCTTGTGCGGTCTCACAGAAAAGTGGTTTTTATAGCACCGCCGCACATTCTATCGCTAAATGGGATGAATTCATTATAGCATTCCTTAAGAAATTCTATCCTCATCACCAGACCGCCCGTATTCAGAGCGAGATTAACTAGTTTGCCTAACTTCCCAACGAATCTTTTTGGAAATGCTTTGAACGGTTTAAAAATCTTCTTGTCCAATGCCCTCATTACGGAATCGATAGATGGCAACTTTTCCGCATTGTGTATGAGGGTATTGATCCAGCCATGAAACAAATGCTTGAAACCATTTGTCAATATCATTTCATATCAAAAGACGACGGGGAAGCATGGCAATTTCTGGAAGATCTCGCCGAACAAACATTACAGCGGGAGAACGCTAAACCAATATCGTCTTCATCTAGGGCTGGTACCCATCAGCTTGATGCTTCTATAGCAATGAAAACCGAAATGGCTGCAATGCAAAGAAACTCGAAGTTATGGAAAGCAAATTCTCTTCAGTCTCCCTAAACCAAGCTACGCTCCCCAAAACCGTGTGTGGTTGCTGTTTTGACCCATCACATTTAACAGAAGAATGTCCTTTGAATTCTCCGTCTCAAGGTCATGAACAAACCAATACTGCTTTTCAACAACAACCTAGAAATTATCCTTATTCATCCACTTATAATCATGAATGGAGGAATCATCCTAATTTTGCTTGGAACCAAAACCAGTCTCAAAATCAAAATCAGATCCTCAGCCAAAATAACTATCAAAGGCTTCCCTCACAGCAACAACAGCCACCACAACAAATTTAGCAGCCCTTTCAACCACAATCTTTTCAAAATCAGGCCAACAACCTTATCCCTTATAATAATTCTTTCCAATCACATACTAGTATTCCAACGATCGGTACCGATAAAATCTTTGCACTCGAAAGAAGTTTAGAAACGTTTATTAAACAATCCACACAAACGACGGCTAATTTAACGTCCTCTATCCAACTGTTAGTGCAACACACTGCTTTTCACGGTGAAAGCATAAGATCGATTGAAGCATAAATTGCACAGTTAAAAGCCGCAATGAGTGAGAGAGAGAAAGGGAAGCTTCCATCTCAACCTCTACCAAATTCCGGCCATCCACAAAGAGCAAATCTCATCCTTCACCAACAAAATCATAATGTGAGTGTCGTAACTACGTTGAGATCGGGAAGAGAGCTGAATAATCAGGTTGGTGAACAAGTTGATGATATAGATGATACCCCAGCTACCACTTCTATTCCTACTTCGTCTGATCCAACATCTTCTTCCGAGCCTATTCTCCGTTCTTCACTAGGCTCGAACCCTTAACCCACTTCCTTGAATGAATTACCATCTACGATCATCCCAAATCCAATTTTAATATCCATTCCATCCCTACAAACCTCTCCACAAGAGTTGGACCCAACCCTTGTTAATAAAGCTCATTTTCCAAACCGGTTGAGGCCAAACAGACCAAGTCCACACATGGAGAAGATTGTGGAAATTTTTAAGCAAGTTAAGATAAATATTTCTCTCTTAAATACTATCTAACAAGTTCCATCCTATGCGAAAATTCTAAAGGACTTGTGCACTAGGAAAAGGAAAATTTAAGTGCCTAAAAATGTTTTCTTAGTGAGTAATATGAGCAATTCTTTTACCCAATTTATGCCCAAGAAACGCAAGGACCCCGGTTGTCCTATAATATCTATTGCTATTAGGGGGAAAAATATCAATCGTGCTCTATTTGATTTAGATGCCGGTGTTAACTTGCTCTCTTATTCTGTTTATGAGCAATTAGGCATAGGAGAGTTGAAACTTGCGCACTGCACCCTCCAGATGGCCGATCGATCTATCACCCATCCTAGGGGTGAGCTAAAGGACGTGTTAATCAAAGTTAGGGAATTTATATTCCCTGTGGACTTTATAGTTATAGATACATAGCTTGTGGCAAACCTACGGAACCAAATTCCGGTGATTCTAGGTCGACCTTTTTTAGCAACTTTCAACACAATAATCAATTGCCGTAACGGTTCTATGAACATATCCTTTGGGAAGATGACAATTGAGCTTAACATATACGAGTTAGGAAGTCAACCCTTCGAACCTTATACTTATATAATTGATGTATGTTCTATCGACAAGATAGCTTCCGATAGTTAAGAATTTGAGGAGCTTCACGATACTGATCTCGATTCCACTAGTACGTTATTTTTTAATCCTGCCGTTTATTATACACGTGAGGACCATTCTATCGACAAGTCCACACCCAAGTCCTAATCCTTTAACTTGTCAAATGACCTAGTCGAGCTATCCGAGTCAGTCCCTTACACTAGAAATAAACCTTTTATGGAGTCCGGGTATCATACCTTTCTTTCCGATGAGATTATCATTCGAAATATCGATGAAAATTTTGAAGACATTTTCGTCGAAGAACTCGCATTTCTTAAAGAGATGGATGTCGTGATGAATCAACCTCCACCCGAAGAAGTTAAATGCCATCCCTTCTTCTTATCCCGTATGAGAATGTGACTATTCCACCTATTCCTTATCTTTCACACTCTCATTTTCGTTCACCATCATTGTTTCGTCTCTACCAACTGTTCCCGCCAAAATTTTCGGCCAAGAACTACTTGTTCCCTTAAAAAAGGGGGGAGAGTCCTCAAAATTAGGCCTCACGTGTAAAACACGTGAGCGCTCATATGCAAAGCGTATGAGCGTTGAACATAAAGAACTAATAGCCAAACAGGCCTCACGTGTAAAACATGTGAGCGCTCATATGTAAAGCATATGAGCGCTGAAAATAAACAGGCTAAAACCCATACTAGGGGTCACGTGTTAAACACGTGAGTTCTCTTGCTACTCACGTGCAAAGCATGTGAGCGCCCCAATTTAAAATGCTCCTGTCAAATTATAGAAATAAATTCTATTTGGGAAATATTTTCCTGATCTTTCTCAAATTAGAAAGATCTTCTCTGTTAAACAGAGGATTTTTGGATCAAAGATCCAACGGTGATCATCTGGTAGAATAAAGTTCTATCATAGAAAAGTATTTTCCTAATCTTATTAAACTAACAAGATATTCATATGATAAGAATAAAATTCTATATTAAACTACCGAGATATCCATATGATAGAATTAAATTCTATATTAAGAAAATATATTTCTGATCTTGTTAAATTAAAAGATATGATAGAATAAAATTCTGATCTTGTTAAAACTAACAAGATATTCATAATTTTGCTAAAGAAACAAGAAATCTTCTATGTTAAACAGAGAGCCTTTGGATTAAAAATCCAACGGTGAATAAAATTCACCGATTGATCTAAAAAATCGGGGAATCAATCATGATCTCTCAATGAGGCATTTTCTTAACAAATTGATTCTTTTTCTTCTCATATAAATAGGTTCGAGGAGAGGAGAGAAAAAAGAGGACATACACACAGAGAGAGGGGAAGAAAAATATAGAGAGAGAATTTAATTCTTTAGAAAGAAGAGGAACCCCTCCTAAAAGCTCCCACAAAACAAAAAGAGAATTTAATTCTCAAACCAAGAGTTTAACTCTTCTCAAAGAACTTAGTTCTTCCTCAGGTTAAGATCCGCAGAAGCAGATCTCCCTACAAGTTGAGAATTTAATTCTTATCGGGGAGATTCTGTCATGCTGATTGAAAATCTAGGGGAAAGAACTGAGTTCAAAAGAGTTTAATTCTTACAAAACGTATGGGAATTTAATTCCTCTGAAACTAGGGTTTAACCCTTTAAAAAGAATTTAATCCCTGTAAAGAACAAAATGAGAACTTAATTTCTCAGAACCATAGAAAAACAGCCTGATGATTCATTAGCGTTCAAATGCTATGTAACAGATCACGTGTTCCCACGTGAGCACCTCTGAGGAACAAAAAGGAACAACTAACATCGAGTCACGTGATCCCACGTGACCCCCTAATAGTTTTTAGCACTTTCAAAAGGAAAAGGGGAATAAATCAAAGACAGTTCCCATTTTGGGGCGCCTCACGTGATCCCGCATGAACCCCTAATAGTGCTTAGCACTTTCAAAAGGAAAATGGGAATAAATCAAAGACAGTTCCTATTTTGGGGTGCCTCACGTGATCCCACATGACCCTCTAATAGTTCTTAGCACTTGTAAAAAGAAAAGGGAATAAATCAAAACAGTTCACATTTTTGGGGCGCCTCACGTGATCCCACGTGACCCCCAATAGTGCATAGCACTTATAAAAGAACAAGGGAATAAACCTAAGTGAACAGCGCCAACTTTCAAGAGCCACACGTGAGCCTCCCCCAAATTTCAGTGTTTAACACTGCCTTGGAGTCTCACGTGGGAGCACGTGAACACTGAGTACACATTAGTGTTTAACACTATAGGAAGCCAACTCCAACTCCAAATCGGCCAAGTCTCCTTGAAAATTAAAACAACTTGGATTTCCTAATAGACCGAGCCACTATGCTCATGACTTCCCAAACTGATGATGATTCCTCAATCTCCTAAGTTAATCTTAGTCTCTAAAAAACGACTAATGATTCTTGGACGGGCCACTATGATCTTCCCCCACAAATCTGGAATTTGGTTCAAGGGTACATCTTTCCATACCTCTGATACATGTCGTTGTAATTCTTCAATGTCTTCAGAGAGGTGGAAAGTCTCGACAACCAACAGCTCTTTGGTGCAACCCAAAACCCATGATCACATCCCTATGGACCGCAACGTCCTTAAACTAGCTATGGACCGCAACGTCCTTAAACTACGACCTCACCGCCAAATGGTGATCTATGGACCGCAATGTCCTTAAACTAGGTATGGACCGCAACGTCCTTAAACTAAATCCTCACACCAAAAATGGTGATCTATGGACCGAAACATCCTTAAACTAACAACAGACCGTAACGTCCTTAAACTAACTATGGACCGAAAATGTCCTTAAACTAAAGCAATAGGGCCCAAATGTTTTTTTGCTGGGTCTGAATGATCCCAAAATCCTGTTGAGTAGATCTTAGTCTAAAATTAGACTAACGTATTCTCAACAAATATTTAAGTTGATCTTAATCTCAAACGAGATTAACGATCCTTAAACCAAACCCAAATCTAAGAATATACGGATTTGGACTAATCCACGCCCTATGAGCGGCAACATAAATTAGTCTCCGTATACAATCCACAGGCAACCAAAAATAAAACAAACACACACGACACGAAGTGAACATCTGGAGCAGGAGAAAGTGGTTATCGCTACGCGGTAACATAATTAACTGCAGGGGCTTGCGCCTGCAGGGAAGAGCATCCCCACAATCAAAAAACCCCTCGCCAACGAGGGGGAATCTGACGAAGTCTGCTGCAACGGCCGCATCCGTTCAAACCTCCGATGCACGGTGCCATAATTCAACTTGGCATCTTCGGAGAGGTGGACGGATAAACTTAAATAGAATCTGCCCCCAAATGCAGGCAAGACATTTGTCTTTCCCGGTTTTCGGCGGTAAACAAATTCTGGCACGCCCGGTGGGACAATATTCCTATTTCCACTCCATACTTCGTGTGTCTTGTTTTTCCGCAATCAGATAATCGCAGTGTATATGTTTGTGGTTGCCCTTGGGTGATAGGATATTGAAGCTGGCATTTCGTCTTTATGAAGAATGGCATTTGCTTTCACCCTAGCAACTCAGGCTTTATCATATATGGTGGAGTCAAGTATGAGTCACTTGCAGCCTCAAATATCTGCAATCCGGCTCCTCAAGAAATCAACGGATTTCTCTTTGGGTCGATGCTCCCACCTCCCACCCTCGGTGCCTCAACGTAGATGGAGGAAGCCCAGAGGAAGTCTGTCTTCCACAGGCTGGCTCCCTAAGTAGCAGTTTTGCCGACAGAATCATTCCTCAAACAACTGGAACTTGCCAAGGACTAAGGTCGACACAGGAGGCAGAATATTCAAGCTCTCAAAAGAAACATGGGGCAGGCTCGGAAAAATTCTGAAGCTAATCAAATCCCGGTCGTAAGAAACGGTCGACGTCGATATCGGCATCATACAAAATTAGCCGGGGGAAGTTCTCCGTATGGTCCTGTTTCAACCTCAGTGGTGAATATTGTTGTTCCAACTGGGAACAGCTTCAAAGTTTTGCGAAGGGTCAGACAAAATTCTCCAACCGCAATATTGAAGAAGTCTCCTCAGCCCATGGAGATCCCACGAGAGCAGAAACAAGTTCGCTCCCTGAGACAACTTTCCTCATCTATATATAAGGTGTGGAAGCGGGTAAAGGGGACTCATCCCAAGACGGATCCTGATACAGTGGTTCCTCCCAAAACCAAATCGGGTTTTCATAAAAAGAGAGGCCTAGTAAAGCTCAAGTGCCCGAAACAAACTCCAAAGGCCAAAACTCCAAACACCCCAAGCCTGGGGGCATGGTAGTTCACATAGTCTATGTGGTGAATTCCAAAGACGAAGTTCGAGCTTCTACTAGTCACCGACCTCAAACTCGGTCCCTGACAAAAGTTCAACTGCAACGTGAAAAGCTGCAGGAGATGCTCGCTCAGGCGGCAGCAAACGCTAATCCATCGCCTAAGGAAAATCCTGAGGACGCACCCGAAGAAAGAGTAGAGAAGGAGTCGAATATTGATTTCCTAAAGTGTGCTCTGAAAAAGAGAGGTGAAGAAGCGGCAGAAATGTCCACTAAAATGAACCAGATGGCCTTTCTGATTTAGAATACGGCTGGAATGATGGTTCAATCGGAACCACTGGCAGATGAACCGCCGGTAGTCGGTCTTAAAGATAAGGATGACATTTCAAATCCTCTGCAAACCTCATCAACGGCTGAGGAGGAAATGATTCCTAAAAGAAAAGCTGAACATATATATCGCTCAGCAAGTCAAAACTTACTATGCCAGTGAAGCATCAAATAGGCCAATCAAGACTGATCGACTGTATCCGGCGTGCTACGATCAAATACAGTACCTGCCAGAATACATACTTCCAACGTTCCACATGTACAAAGGAACTGGGAATCCTTACCAGCACATTGCACGATTTAAATCCATGTGCGGAAATACTGGAGGAAATGACATACTACTCCTCTGACAGTTCATCATCGGTCTGGCGGGCATCACCTTCGAATGGTATGCGGAACTCCCAAATGATTTTGTGAAGAGCTTCGACGAAATGGATATACTCTTCTGTCAGGGATTTGCTAATGAGAACGAACATACTACCGTGACTGTAAGTCCATGCTGCCTCTCCCGGTACTTTCGGGCATGCGGAATTTGATAAAAAACGATTTTTATAGAGGTGGTAACATGGACTTAAAACCCGGATCTTTGTTAAACATCTAACTAACAACCTAACTAGGAGTCGTTAACTACTCGGTTAGGGGGTTTATACCTTGCTTGTCTTGAACTCCTTCGTCTTCAAACTCCGATGGTGGTCCGGATCGGCTTCTTCCCGTCGTCTTCTTACGCCGAAGATAGATCCACCTGAAAGCTCCAACCTTTGGCTCCTTCTTCGAACTTTGAAGAAACTAGTTCACTCGGTTTGCTAAACCTTGTGAACTAGAGTGGGTAGAGAAGAGTTTGTATGGGATTTTATCTATGGTTCTTGGTTCTCAACTCATGAGACAAGTGAACCATAGAGTCAAGAGAGGGAGCAAGAGGAAGAGGGTGAGAGCAAAAGCAAGAGAGCTCCAAAACAAAGAGAGAGAATGAGAAAGTAAGAATGAGCCTCTCTTTTGTCTTTCATCCTCTCATAATCCAAAACAATGATAACTCATCATACCAATCAAGTGTTATGTGATGGTTGAAGTAACCATAACCATATCATTTCATGCACTCATTTTGCACAAAGGAGCAAGCAAGCAAAAGTCTTTGCCATGAAATGATAGCTATGGTTATCATGATGGTCAACTAGTCAAGCCTAGTCAACCGGTCAACAAAGTCAACAAGTCAACAAAAATCAACAAGTCAACAAAAAAAGTCAACAAAGTCAACAAAAGTCAACAAGTCAACAAAGTCAATCCCTCAACAACCATGTCACCATAATACTTAATTAATATAATTGTTAATCACATATCATATTCTCATTAGGGTTGAGCAAAAAGTCAATAGTCAACGGTCAACTGTCAACAACCCTAATGAGAATCCGCTGCCTCTGTCTCCCCGTCAACTGTGCATACACACCCGCATCCGCGTTCCGAGGAACACGAATGCATACTGGATAAATCCAATCCCAAAAGGTACACTAGGATCTGGCTTAAACCAAAGCCCGCTAGTGTAAACTGTCCGGACACTGTACGTGCACAAGTGTACGGATGTGACCCAACCCTGTCGCAAAACCATGCGACCTGTCGCAAAACCATGCGACCTCTACTCTTTTGCCTAAAGGCGAAAAGGTTTCTGTGTGGGACTCTAAAGACTCGACACTACGCTGGCAGTGGGTTTAACCACAGACCGCAAGTGGCACTAGCTGTGCGTAACGGTCCCCAGGTAATGCCGACAAGAAGACTGACGAGGCGAAACCCATCTGAACTCCTACTGAGCCTGAATGTGACATTCTCCGTATAGTCCGGTCTGTTCGTCTGATACATCGCATGGCGGGCCTAGGGGGCGGTAAACGTCAGTCCCCCAATAGCGGTACAAGTCGTGTCGGAGTGAAGTCCAAAACATCCTGAGATAACACTGGAAGCCTACCAGTATATCTCATTTGCCCTGGCCAGGGACTACTCGTGTAATAGCTCTCCTAGACACAGCGCGATGTCAACCCCCAATACCGGGAGAGACGAATCCTGTCTAACCGTCACTGCCTCCAAGTGCTTCGGGACTGCACCCAACTACTACCTGTTTGCACGGCTCCTTTGAGCCGTGGTAGGGTAGTAATCAAAGTGCAGTGGGAACACACTCGAGGCGAAGTGACAGTGTCAAGTCAGCGGACTAAGCTGTACTCATGTCACCTGGGAACTGATAACTGACGATAGGCATAATACCAACTAGTCAGTTCCCGACGAGTCCTGTCCAGTGTACCCGTAACCTAACGAGCACCCGCATTCTATCTCAAGTACGACGTACTGACGGCTGTGGGACAGACCGTCTCCCACACTGGGATGAGAAGCGCATGCGCTAGTCTACTCCGGAGTATCGATGCCCTGTCTCGATAGTCCTGCGACCAGGGACCTGCATAAGGATGTGCTTATAGATTACCCAGCCCCACTAGTGTGACTGCCATCACATCGCTGGTAATCAAGCAAAGATCCTAAGAGCTCCACTAATGTGTATAGGTGATATACTAAAAAAAACATGTACACATTGAAGTAGAAACAAACCAAGTAGCATACTACTATTTTGAGCAAGATTGTACATACAAGGTGAATATCCCAAGCTTCCATTAAGTAATATACAAACTAGTATGATACAGTAATGGCCTCTAGGGCATATACACTAACAGTGACGGCACTGGTCAGCGAAAGGGTTAGACCGAATGAGACTTGGGTTCAGTATGTTACCCGATGGCGAAATCTCTGGTCAAATACAAGCAACGCATCGATGAAGTTGCAGCCATGGGAATGCTCATAGCCACCCTTGACCCAAATTCAAAGGCGTCCTGCCCTCTTCAAGCCGACGACCTTCAAATAACTTATGGATAAAATGGCTCGTTGGATCAAATGGGTCAAGACTCTTTCTCATCCGATGATGACGAGTGAAAAGCGGAGGCAAGATGGCGTTTGTCGCCCACGCTCAACAAAAATAAGCGGCTCTGAAGCAACCTGTCGCCAAAATAGCGATGACGTGGGTACTCGTTCCCTCCGAGATATACACGGGGAGCATATTCCTCACTGGCGGAAGAATCTCTATGTAGAATGGTCCTTTCTTCTCAAAAGACAGGAAGGATATTAAGGGGACTACAAACAGGTCCTACAATCTAGTGGAATGCCCCACTCAAAAAAAAGGAAAAAAACGGTATGTCCATAAGCAAAATAGGAACGGATGAAAACCGCGCCGTGAGTAAAAACAACATGACTACCAGCGAGCTTGTGAAAACCCGGAAGGGCGCAGCCTCTTTAAAATAAATACACTTACGAGATCCTCATGACTCATGAGGAGAATCCCCTCTATGAGACCCTCACGGCTCATAGGATTCAAAAACCTTAAGTTACAGGGATCTAAACCTGTTCTTAAGCCGTCATATCTCTCAAATTGCCCTACAGGCGGTCCATATTGACCCTTGTATACAATCTATGGGCACGAATAAATATTTCTTTGCCAAGTTCTACAAATGGCAAGAAATGTCCCCATATGGTGAATAACACTTGTAGGTCCTCTCGACTTATAAGGAGAAAACACTCTTGGAAGATCCTTACGACTTACAAGAGAAGACATCACTTAGGAATCCCCACGATTCTTAAGAAGAAAATACGCCTACGAGGTCCTCACGACTCGTAGGGAGAAAACCCGTTATGAGACCCTTACGGCTCATAAAGTCAAAAGTCTTAGTCGACAGAATCCTAACCCTGTCTACTAAGCCACCTTTGTCCAAATCGACAGGGGCAAATGATGATTCGCTCCTGGAACTATTCCAGTTGTAGCGATGCTGATACCTAAATCGATATCAAATTCTGAGTCCTCTCAAGGCAAATGATGAGTCACTCCTAGCAATATCCCAGTTGTAGCGATACAGATGCCTAAACAGCTGTCAAACACCAAAGTCAACCTCTTCGGCAAGTGTCGTACCTACAACCATCTAATGAAGAAGGGGACCCCGTTCGTTTAGGATCGTAAATGCCAAAATGCACTGAACGAAATCAAGCAATATCTGCAGAACCCACCGGTACTGGCTGCTCCGGTTAAGGGAAAGCCCCTCATCTTGTACACAACAACCCTTGAAGGTTCTCTAGGCGCACTATGGGCACAGGAGAACGACCAGGGGAAGGAGAGAGCTCTCTATTATTTGAGTCGAGTCCTTCTGGGGGGGGCAGAAAACAACTACTCCCTCATTGAAAAGCATTGCCTGGCACTGATCTTTGCGATAACGAAGCTCATGCACTATTCCTTGGCACATGAGGTCCATCTCATATCAAAGGTGGATCCTCTCAAATATTTGATGTCAAGAGCCATATTAACGGGAAAGCTTGCCAAATGGGCCCTCCTCCTGATGGAGTTCTCGATAACATATCGACCCCTCAAGGCAGTAAAGGGCTAGGCCATCACTGACTTTCTCGCTGAACATCCAATACCAGCTAATTCTCCCTTAAACTGCGAGTTGCCGGACGAACACGCGTTTGACGCAATCGACAGGGAGAAGGAAGGAAATAATGCTCGATGGGAACTTTACTTTGATGGGATATCGTCTATGAAGAGGCGGAAGCAAAGCGTCCCCATAATCAAAGCCGGAGTGGGCCTTATCTTCATGACTCCGCAAGGAGGGATAATGCGTTCCGCTCTCTCCTTAACAGTGCCAAGAACAAACAACAAGGCTGAATATGAAGCTTTGATAGCAGGTCTTGAGATTGCTGTCGACATGGGGATCAAAAACCTTCTCATATATGGAGACTCCCAGCTGGTCGTCAGCCAAGTAAAGGGTGACTATCAGACGTGTAAACCTGAGTTGGTAAAATATGGCGAGAGAGTGCAGCAATTGCTGACGCAAATCCCCTCCTACACCCTAGAAAGCATACCGCATGCAGAAAATATCAAGGCGGATGCGTTAGCCAAACTCGCTAAAGAACTGGCCGACGAAAACCTCGATGACGTAAGGATCATTGTGCAAAGCCGCCGGATTCTCGCACCAGCAGAGATATCTCCGAAGATGTCTAAAGAAGAGGAAGAAACTGAACCAGTGGCCTTCCAATTAGAGAATGGAAAAAAGGCGAAGGATTGGAGAGAAGTCTTTATAGACTACTTCAAATCCCATCGAACGCCCGAAGACGCGTCGTCAAGACATCAGCTCATGAAGCGAGCCCTGTCTTTCACATTCGTCAATGATACTCTTAATAAGAGATCATTCGACTATCTATGATTGAGATACCTGGGAGCGGAAGAAGCAAAGAGGGTCTTCCAAGAAACTCATGGCGGACTCTGCGGTTTCCACCAAGCTGGGCCAAAGGTGAAGCTGAAGATCAAAAGAATGGGCTATTATTGCCCCACGATGATTCATGACTGTCTTGAATATGCGAAGCAGTGTCACTCATGCCAAATTCACGGGGATTTCATCCACGAGCATCCGAATCCGCTACACCCGACATTGGCTAGCTGGCCATTCGAAATGTGAGTAACCGATATAATCGGGCCCATCGAACCAGCATCATCCAAGGGACATCGGTTCATACTAGCAACAACCGATTACTTCTCTAAGTGGGAAGAAGCAATACCGTTAAGAGAGGTGAAGATGGAGAACATCCTCCATTTCTTCAAGACACATGTCATCTACCGATTCGGCACTCCGCGACGAATCATCTCGGATAATGGGTTGACCTACAGAAGCCACAAAATCAGTCGCTTCGCACAGCAGCCTAAAATAGATTGGAGATATTCTTCAGTTTATAACCCCCGAGTTAATGGTCTAGCTGAGGCTTTCAACAAAACCTTGACGAAGATCATAAAGAAGACAGTGTCCAGAAACAGAAAAGATTGGCACGGGAGATTGCATGAAGCTCTCTGGGCTTATCGGACCACGTTCAAGACGGCCACGAATACAACGCCATTCGCGTTGGTATTTGGCATGGAAGCAGTACTTCCCTTGGAGATAGAGCTACCATCTTTACAAGTAGCAGTTCGATACGAGCTAACGGATAAAGAAAATTCCCACCTTCGGCTTGAGGAGCTTGATGCCCTCGATGAAATTCGTCTCATAGCGCAGCAAAACTTGGAAGCTTACAAAGCAAGGATGACGCGCTCATACGAAAGACTGACTAGGACGAGAACATCCCGCCAAGGCGAACTCGTGTTAGTCGTAAAAAGACCTATGATCCCCAATTGTGCTAAACGGGGGAAATTCGAGCCAAACTATGAAGGTTCGTATATCATAGAAAAGGTCTACCAAGGTGGGGCCTACTTGCACATGGATATGCATGGCGAAAGACCCTTCCGGCCGATGAACGGCCGATTCCTTAAGAAATACTACGCTTGACGGGTCACGGCTCAGGTTAATGATAGATGACGACGCTCGTGTCCGCTCGCTGTCCTCCCGAGTCTAAACTCTATAAGTAGTATCCGGAAAAACTTCGCCTCGAAACTGCTATGGACCGGGATGTCCTTAAACTAACAATGGACAAAGATGTCCTTAAACTAACAGTGGACCGAGATGTCCTTAAACTAACAGTGGACCGAGATGACCTTAAACTAACAGTGGACCGATATGTCTTTAAACTAACAATGGACCATAATGTCCTTAAACTAAATACGCCGCCTCAAAACATGGCGACAGTGGAATCCATGTCCACAAGTCCTAGCAGCAAGGATTTCAACTTAAGTCCCTCTGGCTACACAGCTACCCCAGTCGGCGAAGTCCCACTGTGATAAAAAACGGTACGTCTACAAGCAAAATGTGTACGAATGAAAACCCGAAAGGGCTCCGTGAGTAAAAACAGCAGGACTGCCGGCGAGTTCGTGAAAACCCGAAAGGGCGCAGACTCGTAAAAAAAATTCATGCACACTTGCAAGGTCCTCTCGACCTTGTGAGGAGAAAACACCTGCGTGAGATCCTTACGACTCACAAAAGGGAGCAACACACTTAGGGATCCCCACGATTCCTAAGGAGAAATTACGCTTACGAGATCCTTACGACTCGTAAGGAGAATCCCCCTTATGAGATTCTCACGGCTTATAGGATTCGAAAGCCTTAAGTTACAGGGATCTGAACATGTTCTTAAGCTATCACATTCCCCAAGTTGCCCTACAAGCAGTCCGATATCAGCCCTTATATACAATCCACGGACACAAATAAACATTCCCCTCATCTAGTTCCACCAATGGCGCGAAATTTCCCCATTTGGTGAACGACACTTATAAGTCCTCTCGACTTATAAGGAGAAAACACTCTTATAAGATCCTTACGGCTTATAAGAGAACACACACTTAAGAATCCTCATGATTCCTAAAGAGAAAACACACCTACGAGATCCTCACGACTGGTAGGGAGAAACACCTTTATGAGACCCTTACGACTCGTAAAGTCGAAAAGCCTTAGTCAACATGATCCTAACCCTGTTTGCTAAGCCACCTTTGTTCAAATCGACAGAGAAAAATGGTAATTCGCTCCTGGCAATATCTCAGTAGTAGCGATGTTGATGCCTAAATCGGTATCAAATTCCAAACCCTTTCACGGCAAATGATGATTTGCTCCTGGACATATTCCAGTCGCAACGATGCTGATGCTAAGAATGGTATAAGATCTCAAGTTCCATACCCGCAGCAAAAAATCAGCGAGCCAAAAATGCATATGAAATAGCCGAAATGATAGGGCAACTCGCAACAAAAATTAGCGAGTAAAATATATGCATATAAAAATAGCCGAAATGATTGGGCAACTCGCAATAAAAAGCAGCGAGTAAAGAAAAAGAAAAATAGCCGAAATGATTGGGCAATCGCGACTTTCGCTATATAAAAAGCTGAAATGATAGAGTATCGCGGAAAGAAATAAAAAATGAAATGAAACTTTTGCCCTGCAGGTGAGATCACATCGACCCCTGTATACAATCCATGAGCACAAAGGAAAAGGGGACCATATTGTCCCACCAGGCTTCGTCAAAGGGAAGCCAGGTCTCAATGGCTACATCTACAGCCTAGAAATCAACAACGGCGTTCCTTCTCGTTCCAACCAGAAGCAGATATGACGCCAACAAACGAAGCCATGGCAAAGTCCCCTAGTTCCAAATCTCGACGGTTCACAGACAGCCTAGAGACTACCTCGGAGCCACGGCAAAGTCTCCTAGTTCCAAATCTCGACGGTTCACAGACAACCTAGAGACTACCTCGGAGCCACGGCAAAGTCCCCTAGTTCCAAATCTCGACGGTTCACAGACAGCCTAGAGACTACCTCGGAGCCACGACAAAGTCCTCTAGTTCCAAATCTCGACGGTTCACAGACAGCCTAGAGAGTACCTTGGAGCCACGGCAAAGTCCCCTAATTCCAAATCTCGACGGTTCATAGACAACCTAGAGACTACCTCGGAGCCATGGCAGAGTCCTTAGTTCCAAGTCTCGACGGAAGCATCCACAAACTAGAGATCAACAACAGCGTTCTTCCTCCCTCCAGCAGGATGCAGACGCGACATCAACAAACGGAGCCATGGAAAAGTCCCCTAATTCCAAATCTCGACGGTTCACAGACAACCCAAAGACAACCTCGACATTCATTGCAATATTGCAGACACAATGTCAACAAACGAAGCAAAGAAAGATCCCTAGCTTCAGGGTCTTGATGGGAACTCAAATGAGACCTGAAAGACCATCGGAGATCATCCTACTCCAGCGCGGAGTGGTCATGACTCATCGGGGCTCCCAAACTGAGGCTAACCTCAAGTAAAAAGCGACATAGAATATCCTTAATGCTTGCTCTTTCGACGGTAATATTACTTGGAAGATTACTTGAAGACGTCTTGTCCAGCAACCGAAGGGATCAGAGACACGATAGTCGCGGGGCTGCCCGAACAGTAAGATTGCATATCGGGGAATACATCGGCCAACGCGACGGTGCGACGGGTAAAAAAACCCTAATACCACAGACCCTAATGGACTTCTATTAGCAGGAGTTAACTGTGACGTTAGGACACCCTTGCGAGAACTTCTCGATTCGTCTCGACTCGTAAGGAAATTAGTGTCCTTGCGAGAAATTCTCGATTCGTCTCGACCCGTGGGGAAAATAATGTTCCTGCGAGAACTTCTCGATTCCTTTGGACTCGTAAGGAAATTAGTGTCCATGCGAGAACTTCTCGATTCATTTTGACTCGTAAGGAAATTAGTGTCCTTGTGTGAACTTCTCGATTCGTTTCGGCTCGTAAGGAAATTGGTGTCCTTGTGAGAACTTCTCGACTCGTCTCAACTCGCAGGGAAAATAATTTCCTTGCGAGAAATTCTCGACTTGTTTCGACTCGTAGGGAAAATAATGTCCCTGCGAGAACTTTTCGATTCGTCTCGACTCGTAAGGAAAATAATGTCCTTACGAGAACTTCTCGACTCGTTTCGACTCGTAAGGAAAATAATGTTCCTGCGAGAACTTCTCGATTCGTCTCGACTCGTAGGGAAAATAATGTCCCTGCGAGAACTTCTCGATTCGTCTCGACTCGTAGGGAAAATAATGTTCCTGCGAGAACTTCTCGACTCGTCTCGACTCACGGCTCATAAAGTTGGAAAGTTTTAAGCTACACGGACCCTAAACTTGTCTCCTAGGCCATCAATTCTATGGTCACACATTACTTTGCACTAGTTCACCCACGTACATACATACGTGGGCAAAGTAGTGGGGGCATTTGTTCCGACCAAAATTTTCGGCCAAAAGCTACTTGTTCCCTTACAAAAAAAAGGGGAGAGTCCTCAAAATTAGGCCTAATGTGTAAAACACGTGAGCGCTCATATGCAAAGCGTATGAGCGCTGAACATAAACAACTAATGGCCAAACATGCTTCACATGTAAAACACGTGAGCGCTCATATGTAAAGCATATGAGCGCTGGAAATTAACAGGTTAAAACCCACACTAAGGGTCACGTGTTAAACACGTGAGTTCTCTTGCTGCTCACGTGCAAAACATATGAGCACCCCAATTTAAAATGCTCCTGTCAAATTCTAGAATTAAATTCTATTTGGAAAATATTTTCCTGATTTTTCTCAAACTAGAAAGATCTTCTCTGTTAAACAGAGAACCTTTGGATCAAAGATCCAACGGTGATCAACTGGTAGAATAAAGTTCTATCATAGGAAAATATTTTCCTAATCTTATCAAAGTAACAAGATATTCATATGATAAGAATAAAATTCTATGTTAAACTAACGAGATATTCATATGACAGAATTAAATTCTATATTAAGAAAATATATTTCTGATCTTGTTAAACTAAAAGGTATAATAAAATAAAATTCTGATCTTATTAAAACTAACAAGATATTCATAATCTTGCTAAACAAATAAGAAATCTTCTCTGTTAACAGAGAGCCTTTGGATTAAAAATCCAACGGTGAATAAAATTCACCGATTGATCTAAAAGATCATGGAAACAATCTTGATCTCTCAATGAGGGATTTTCTTAACAAATTGATTCTTTTTCTTCTCATATAAATAGGAGCGAGGAGAGGAGAAGAAAAATATATAGAGAGAATTTAATTCTCTAGAAAGAAGAGTAACCCCTCCCAAAAGCTCCCACAAAACAAAAAGAGAATTTAATTCTCAAACCAAGAGTTTAACTCTACTCAAAGAACTTAGATCTTCCTCTGATTAAGATCTGCAGAAGCAGATCTCCCCACAAGTTGAGAATTTAATTCTCATCGGGGAGATTCTGTCCTGCAGATTCAAAATCTAGAGGAAAGAACTGAGTTCAAAAGAGTTTAACTCTTACAAAACGTATGAGAATTGTTCCCGCCAAAAATTTCTGCACAAAAGAGCCCAAGGCATCAAATGACAGCGATACGCTTAAGAAAATGTGAAGCTGTATTTTCCGGGCTGTATATTGATAAACTCCCGAATGAGAAACAGCTAAATTCTGATGGTATTGAAAGTATCTCGAAACAACCTTCGATTTGATATATTATGGGCCTCATAATTCATCCGGGATCAAAAGTTATGAGCAAATGTCTATGCACATGTGATCTAAGGAAGAAGATGCGACCCAGTATTTTCCGAGCTATATTTTGACAAACTCCGGAATGAGAAACAGCTAAATTTTGATAGTATCGAAAGCATCTTGAAAAAACCTTCGATTTGATATATTATGGGCCTCATAATTCATCCGAGACAAAAGTTATGAGCAAATGTGCTATGCACGTGTAATCTAAAGTAATGCTCTACTACATGGGGAATGCATTTTTAGTCCCACATCGGAAAAAGGAGAGATGACTTCTCTAACACTCCCATATAAATAAGAGGGGATACCTCTTAGAAAGGGTGGAGTTCAATCCTCAAAAGATTCAATTCTCAAAGGAGCTTAGTTCTCCAAGATAGGAGCATGCTCCTCCCCATAATGCGCATATGCGCAACGCCACGTGCGCTACGTGCAACGCACGTATGCCCGCCATGCGCGCACCACGTGCAATGCACGTGCGCACCACATGAGAATATTTAATAATATTAAAAGGAGTTTAGTTCTCCATAGGAGCTTAGTTCTCCAAGATAGGAGCATGCTCCTCCCCATGATGAGCATATGCGCAAGCGCCATGTGCGCTACGTGCAACGCACGTGTGCCCGCCATGCGCGCACCACGTGCAACACACGTGCGCACCACATGAGAACATTTAATAATATTAAAAGGAGATACGTTCTCTATAGGAGCCTGCTCCCCCCATAATGCGCATATGCGCAAGCTCTATGTGCGCTACGTGCAAATATGTGCGCCCAACATGTGCGATGCACGTGTGACACACGTGCGCGAACGCAAAAAAAGCCTTTTTTCAGCAGCGAGAAGCTTAAGCTCCAGCCTGTTCTTTCCTCCTAATGAGTGGGACATGGTTCAAAGGGTACATCCCTCCATACCTTCGATATGTGGCGCTGTAATCTCTCAGTGTCGTCGGAGAGGTGGTGGGTCCCAACGACCAATGATCCTTCTTTTCAATAAAAAAAAGAAAAGAAACAGAACAAAAAGAAAAAAGAGAGAGAAAAAAACCTTTGCAAACTTTGAGAAAAAGAAGAGCAAGCTCTTAGAAAAAAAGAAGATTTTTCTTCATCTTCAAGGTAAAGAACTATGTTCTTGAACAACAGAGATGAAACCATCTCGTAAAAAGAAGAACCATCTTCTAAGAAGATCATAGATCTAAAAAAAAGACCAAGGTCTTTAATAAAAGGGAAAAGATCAAAAGATCTAAGCATAAAATAATAAAAGAAGTATTTTTACTTCATTCACAGATCTTTGATCTATAAAGGCAGAGCATTTTTATAAAAACAAGAACTTTTGTTCTTGGATCTTGAGGCAAGGTCTCTTTTAAGAAGAACATAAATTTGTTCTTTGATCTTAAAGTTGATCAAACGCGCTTTGCGCTATTAGAAAGTGCTTTGCACTCATGAACCGCGCTTTTGCGCTTCTTGGACCGGCGCTCAGCGCTAAAACATGTCATATGTCAACCATAGACACCACTTGCGCTTTTAAAACAGAGCACTGTGATCATGGACTGGCGCTCAGCGCCAAGCGCACCACGTGTCACTCACTGGCACGCCCCTAAATCAGCGCAAAGCGCTCATAAATTAAAAGCGCTAAGCGCGACACGTGTCCTCTTCATGTGCGCTACCTGACAGAAGCGCAATGTGCTATTTAACTAGCGCAATGCGCCTGGCGTGCCATATGGCGCACTGTCAGAACAAGCTTTGTTTCTGATGAATGCTATGCAAAAATGTCAGAGCCCAATGCCTAGCATTATTAAAAGGGCTGAGCCCAAATAAAGGCTTAATAGCCAGAACAAAAATGTTAAAACATTTTAATTGGGCTTAACCAAATTCTGGCCATAAGTCCTCAACTTATCTTGAACTGAGCACATTTGTTCTTTCAACCAACTCACCTTGGTTCAAGGGTACATCTCTTCATTCCTTTGATATTTGTCGTTGTAATTCCTCAACGTCTTCAAAGAGGTGACGGGTCTCGACAACCACACATTTCATGGATTGTGGGGTCCTTAAACTCATGGACTATGATGTCCTTAATCTCGACCGTGACGTCTCAAAACTAACATCGGACTGTGAGGTCCTTTGTCACGACCCAAATTTGGCCCGTAACCGGCACTTAAACTACGTAACGTCTAAAGGCGTACGCAACTTAAGTAAGCCGAAACCCAGAAATCTAAACCACCCAAAACTGGATCAACGGAGAAAAACATAGTTTTAAATATTCGGAAATTTTCAAGTAAAAATCTTTAAGTTTAGTTTTCGTTCTTAAAAATTTCGGCAGCACCTCCTTTGTAAAAACTAACCCCGAAAACGGGTACAACATAGATAATAATAAAAGCATCCCAAACGGGAGCAAATCACGCCCAACGGCGGAGACAACCACTACAACATATATACGACGCCGAAGCGAAGAAATATAAAAGGAAACTGCATAAAGAAGTAAAACTTTTCAACAAAACCGGCTCCCACGAGCACGGCTCCCAAAGTCACCACAAAAGAACACTGAATCCTCACAAGTCGTCTCTAAGTCATATACAACATAGTGGTAGATGGAGAATATTAGATCCAACAAAAAATATACAAAGTACTAACAGATAACCGCAACCCACCTAAAAGCAAAGCTTCACAGCCAACCGTAGCGGTATCCGCAAAAGTAGAGATGAAAAGATGCCCTGCCGCGACTACTCAGAGCGTAAGTCCTGCACAACACTGTGGCACAACGGGGGTGAGTTGCCAACTCGTGAATAGTAAATAACATCATACAGTAATCGCAAGTATGCACGAACAGCGATCTATCTATCACAAGTAATCCGATAGCATAAGTATGATAAGTGAATATGCAACAATCATGTAAAGGTACATCATCAGGGTACTACAACTACATGAAACAATGCATATCAACATAATCCTGAGTGTGGGATGATATAATATAAAATCTCATGCACAAATCATCAGCATGGAAAAACACCAGTGTCCCTCACTGACACATCAAATCCCAATTCCTCAGGCACCGCATCCTAAGACCGGCCCTCAAATCCTGTATGTCTCACGAAAACCTGAGTGTCAATCACCGACACTCGAAACATCATGAAACCCGTGTCTAGCATCGACACGTAAATCCTCATAACTCAGGCACTGTCACCATGACTAGCCCTGACGATATGTCATACCTCACTCCGGTCGGTATCTCCATGATAACCGCCGAGTCCAAATACAATCACCGGTAGGTAGTGGTCCCACCGTCAGGTTTATCATCTACACCACGAAATCACCACTCACCCCGGGGTACCATACCGGGTCCACCATGTACCCGCAGACGGTGCATCCCGCTCCTCGAATCGGGTATCACAAGCCAAATCTCAGAACCGAGAAATCACATGGTGGACGCATCAAATATCATATCAAGAGAAACCGGGTTTTCAAACAATACAATGTTTTCTTGAAAATATCCCCCACGGTTCTCAAATCCATAAATCATATGAAATCCATATCTCAATGCGTAAAATCCGTATAAAACTGATATATGCAACATAAAACATCAATATGAGCATATAAAGGGAAAACCGCTCTTTAAATTGAATCTAACTTTAAAACACTTCATGCGGTTCCCAATTCCTTCGAAAATAAATGCAGTATCATATGAAGTGTACATGTAAGTGTAGCAGGGTTTAAGTATCTACATGTAATCAAGTACGAGAGTGTACATGTCAATATGTATGCATGATGTATAGGTAATTATAACAAGATATAAGTGAAGTGGAATAGGGTTCACTACTTAACTATTCCTGCCCAATGCAATATCACGTATGTATGTGTCCACAGTATTTCATATGCACAATAGAATATGAGTTACTACTCTAATCATTCCTATCCACTATCATATCACATATGTAGGTGTTTGTGCGTGTCATGGCAATTACAGACGGTGTGGGTGTAGCATACAATTTAGTGCTCGTGCAACATGAACCGTCAGTAATGTGTTATATCTAAAGGTACGAGTCAAGTACAATAGATAATGCTATGCAATGACATTCATATGAAAGTAACTAATATGCAAATACATGCAGCTATCATATCATATTCGCCCCGACGCATAACGCCATACGGGCGATTTCCCCGTAGATGTTAAATCTACTCACCGATGGTCTCGAGCTAAGAAAATCCGACCACCTGCTTCCCCTTGTCCGCAGCACCCGAAGTCCCTGCTTGCGAACCTAAAATTTCATAAATACAACACATAAGCTAAATATCCTATAATGACGGAAAGACAACGAAACGCGACGAAAACGTCCGGAAAATTACACTGCGCGCATAGCGCATCTATCGCGCACGATACCGGCCAAAACCCTAATTGGGGTCGCTAAACTACAAAACACCACGTCTGGACCCCGATCATCCCGATCGCGCAACACAACACAAAAATTACGAGGAATACACTGGATATAACCTCGCAACTACCAAACGAACCCTACGTCGGAAAACCCCGAAATCTAGTAAGCAACCTATCGCAATATATCGCACTAGATTCAAGATAACACAAATCTAACAATTACAAATACCTTAAAATAGCTTAACTAAGCTATCTAAACCAATCCTATATTTTTAACACTCGCTAATTATGTTTTAGCAAAAATCTAGTAAGCAATTTTGCTTAATTAAATAAAATGCTTATTAGCAAATTTTAATACTTTCTACTAGATTATTCTTTTCCAAAACACAATTTAACACTTGAATTAAACACTAATCACTTAATCAAAATTTAACCCTAGCATGAATTTCTTAAACCAATTATAATGAATTAATCATGAATTAAATGCTAAACTAAGCACTTAACTAGTTAACTAAAAATGCTAGTTTAAAATTAAAGCAATTAATCATAGATTAAGGTAAGAAATTATACCTCCTCAAGAACACCAAAAAGAATTTAGATTCACCACTTTAACCTCCAAAATCATGCTTTGATGAAGATCCATGAAGGATTAGTGAAGGAAAAATGGTTTCATAATTATATAGGAATTGTTTTGGATTTATTTTTGGAATTCCTTTTGGGTTTTGATAGAAAATGAGTGAGAAATGAGTTTAGAAATGTTTAGGACAGAAATGGGGGAGTTAGGGTCGGCCAAGGTGAGGTGGGGGGGGGGGGGTTTGTGTAATATTTTGTGAAGAAAAAGCAAGGAAAAAGAGAATTAAATGCTATTTAATGCATTTTGCCACCATTACACCCTTTTCTTTTAAATTTTAAAACACAACATTAGTCACCAAAAAATATCTAGATTTTTAAAAAGAACATTCTAAAATAATTCTAGTGATAAAATTAATTTATTCACAAAAATAAAAATTTTCCCGATTTACGTGCACAAAACACCGCTTAAAATAATATTTTTTTTTCGGGAAAAAATCTATCTGAACCAAAACCTCCCAAATACTCCCAAAGTTCGCGCACAAGCTTTATTTTGGCCAAATTAGGTGTCGGTAAGCTTATACGGTCGTTTGATCGAAATCGGGTTAAAACGGGAAAAACCGACAATTTTGCCCTAAAACGGGAAAATTCGCAAAACGATTTCTAAAACGTTACAATCTCCCCTCCTTATAGAAATTCGATCCCCGAATTAAAATTTCATATTAAGCGTACCTTCAAAAAGATGAGGAAATTTCTTCCGCATCTCGCTCTCGGCCTCCCAAGTGATCTCCTCACTAGTCGGGCTACGCCAAAGAACCTTCACAGATGGCAAGACCTTTGACCGAAGTTTCTTCACCTGCCGATCCAAAATAACTACCGGCTGCTCGGTGAACGAAAGATCGCGCTCAAGCTGAACGGTCTCGTGCTGAATCGTGTGAGAAGGATCATGAAGGTATCTACGAAGCATCGACACATGAAAAACGGGGTGAACATCCGGAAAACTGGGCGGGAGCGCCAAACGATAAGCAACAGAACCCACTCGCTCAAGGATCTCGAAAGGACCTACAAATCTGGGACTGAGCTTCCCTCTCTTCCCAAATCGCATAACGCCCTTCATCGGAGAAATCCTCAGGAATACATGATCCCCCACTGCGAACTCAAGTCTGCGACGACGACGGTCGGCATAAGACTTCTGCCTGCACTGGGCTGCTCTCATCCTATCCTGAATCAGCTGGATCTTCTCCGTGGTCTCCTGAACTAGCTGGGGTCCCAAAACCAAACTCTCACTAAGCTCAGTCCAACAGACTGGTGATCGACACTTCCTACCATATAAAGCCTCAAAAGGTGCCATCTGAATAGTCTCCTGAAAGCTGTTGTTGTAGGAGAACTCAATCAACGGCAAGTGACGATCCCAACTGCCACCAAAATCAAGCACACATGCACGGAGCATATCCTCCAGAGTCTGTATAGTCCGCTCCGACTGGCCATCGGTCTGTGGATGAAAAGCGGTACTAAAACTCAGCCGGGTACCCAAAGCTTCCTGAAGCTTCTGCCAAAGACGGCTAGTAAACTGGGTGCCTCTGTCGGATACTATGCATGTGGGAACACCGTGCAAACGCACAATCTCATCTATGTATAACTGAGCATACTGAGCATAACCGAAAGTGGTCTTCACTGGAAGAAAGTGAGCCGCTTTCGTCAACCGGTCTACAATAACCCAAATGGATTCATACCCTCGACTGGTCCTGGGTAGACCCACAATGAAGTCCATGGAAATCTGCTCCCATTTCCACTCCGGAACGGGTAAAGGCTGCAACTCTCCAGCCGGTCTCTGATGCTCATCCTTGACTTGCTGACAAGTCAGGCACCTCGAAACGAAGTCCGATATATCACGCTTCATCCCTTCCCACCAGTAGAAGTCCCTCAAGTCACGGTACATCTTGGTGGAACCTGGATGAACGCTAAAGGCTGACTGATGTGCCTGCTCTAGGATCTCGCGTCTCAACCCATCAACGTCTGGTACACACAAGCGAGTCCCGCATCGTAGCACACCCTGGTCATCAATCATAAACTCCGAAACTCTTCCCTGCCGAACAAGCTCAAGAATCTCAATCAAACGGGCATCACTGGGCTGCGCCTCACGGATACGATCAAAAAGAAGTGGACGGGCGCGGACATGAGCAAGCTGTCCCCCAGCGGAAGTGAACTCAAACTGCACTCTACTATCACACAAGAGCTGCCAATCTGCAGAAGACTGACACTGAACTGCGCTCAACTGGGACAAGCTACCCACGGGCCTACGACTCAAAGCATCAGCTACCACATTCGCCTTGCCCGGGTGATAAAGGATCTCACAATCATAATCCTTCACTAGTTCCATCCATCGGCGCTGTCTCAGGTTCAGATCTCGCTGCTGGAAGATGTACTTCAAACTCTTGTGATCCGTGAAGATCTGACACGACTCTCCGTACAAGTAGTGTCTCCAAATCTTCAACGCAAAGACTACCGCTGCCATCTCAAGATCGTGAGTGGGGTAATTCTGCTCGTGCTTCTTCAGCTGCCTAGAAGCATATGCAATCACCCTATCATGCTGCATCAAAACACAGCCGAGCCCCACTCGAGAAGCATCACAATAAACAACAAAGCCGCCTGATCCAGAAGGTAAAGAAAGAACCGGTGCTGTCGTCAACCGAGTCTTCAACTGCTGAAAACTCTGCTCGCAAGCATCAGTCCAGAGAAAAGGAATTCCCTTCCGGGTCAGTCCAGTCAGCGGTGCAGCGATACTCGAGAAATCCTGCACAAAACGGCGATAATAACCAGCTAAGCCCAAAAAGCTGCGGACCTCCGTCACCGATACAGGTCTGGGCCAAAGCTGTACAGCCTCGATCTTCCTCGGGTCCACAAGAATACCATCACCAGTCACCACATGACCCAGGAAGTCAACTCTATCAAGCCAAAATGCGCACTTTGAGAATTTAGCATACAGCCGGTGCTCTCTCAATATCTGCAAAGTAATCCTCAAGTGCTGCTCATGCTCCTCATGACTCCTAGAGTAGACTAGTATGTCATCAATAAACACTATAATGAACTGGTCGAGGAACGGCCTGAAAATCCGGTTCATCAGATCCATGAACGCTGCTGGCGCATTGGTGAGTCCGAACGACATCACCAAAAACTCATAATGCCCATAGCGCGTACGAAAAGCGGTCTTCGGAATGTCATCATTCCGAACCCGCAACTGATGATAACCCGAACGCAAATCAATCTTCGAAAAATGTTTCGCACCCTGGAGCTGATCAAATAAATCGTCAATGCGGGGTAAAGGATACCTGTTCCGCACCGTAACTCGGTTCAACTGACGATAATCCACACATAGCCTCAAACTGCCGTCCTTCTTCTTGACGAACAGAACAGGAGCTCCCCACGGCGAAACACTCGGACGCACAAGTCCCAAAACAAGCAACTCTTGCAACTGATCTTTAAGCTCCCTAAGCTCTGCCGGAGCCATCCGATAAGGCGGTATAGAAATAGGCTCCGTGCCAGGAATCAGATCAATGCAAAACTCAATATCGCGCTCTGGCGGCAACCCAGGTAACTCATCGGGAAAGACATCGGGAAACTCTCGCACGGTAGAAACCTGGTCCAACAACTCCACCGTAACTCCAGTATCATGAATGAAAGCCAAGAATCCCTGACATCCCCTCCTTAAAAGCCGACTAGCGCACAGAACATAAACCAAACTGTGAGGGGCGACACCACGGTCTCCCTGCACAACAAACACTGACTCGCCGGGAAAACAAAATCTAACTGTCTTCTCGCGGCAGTCCACGGACGCATAGCAAGTAGCTAGCCAATCCATGCCCAACAGAACGTCGAAATCCAACATCTCAAGAAGGATCAAGTCGACGGACAGATCTCTGTCTCCTAAGCGGACAGCACATGATCGGAACACGTGCCGCGCAACAAACGACTCTCCCACAGGAGTAGTCACTACTAACGGCTGATCTAGCAAACACGACTCTCGGCCTAACCTCGGCGCGAAGTGCGTAGAAACATACGAATGCGTAGATCCCGGATCGAAAAGAACATGTGCATCAAAAGAACATAAGGAAAGGGTACCTGAAACCACAGCATTAGATGCCTGAGCGTCCTGGTGAGTCAAGGCAAAAACCCGTGCCTGCCCTCAACCGGCTACTGGCTGTCCTCTGCCTCTGCCAACTCGTCCTCTCGGCACGAAACCACCGCGACCACGACCTCTCTGAGTAGGAGTCTGACGCGGCGCAACAACAGGAATAAGAGGCAACGCTCTCTGAGACGGAGAAGGTGGTAAGGTAACCTGCGGTACTGCTGGCCCTCTCTGACGCACCACAGTACAATTCCGAACAAGATGCTGCAAACTGCCACAACCAAAGCATCCATAAGACGGTCGCTGGCCCTCCTGGGAATAAGAACTGAATAACTGGCCACGTCCCACGTCTCTGCTACTCCCCGAGTCTGATGGAACTCTGCCTCTGCGGACAAACCTCGGTCCTCGTGCTGGCTCATCCGTACGAGTCCTCTTCGGTTCTGGAACAACCGATGACTCAGCTAGACGCTCCTCCACCAATAGGGCTGCATCGACAGCTGCCGCATACGTGTCACAATGCTGAATGCTGATGGCTAAGAACAACTGGGTAAGCAGGCCTCGAACAAACCTCTTCACCCGCATCTCCTCAGTCGCCACCAAGTACGGAGCATACACCGACAGCTCAGTAAACAATACATCATACTCCGACACCGTCATCCCCGGCGTCTGTCGTAAAGACTCAAATCTGCGCGCTCGCGCATCCCTGACGCTCGGTGGAAGAAAACGGGCAAGAAACGACGTCACAAACTCAGCCCAGGTCATAGGAGCAAGACCAGTGGCTCTGCCCCTCTCCAACGACTCACACCACTTCTGGGCCATACCCTCCAGCCGGAAACTCGCAAACTCTACCCATCTCTCGTCAGAGCATCGGAGTGAGCGACAAATCCTGGCCATCCGGTCGATGAACGACTGCGGATCCTCAGTAACATCTGTGCCAGTAAACACCGGAGGCCTCAGCCTCATGAACTCCGTCAGTGACACGGTAATAACCTCTGGAGCTGCTACTACGACTGCCGGATCAGTAGGTACCATCGTGGTCCCCGCAACGGGTAGAACAACAGCCTGCCCCTGCGCTCGAATGGCCTCTACTAAAGTCCCCACAATCTGGCGCAGATCCTGCATACCAGCCCCAATCATAGCAATGTGTTCCGGTACCACAGGTGTATCGCCCTGGTCAACCCTCGCCTCAGACGAGTCGACTCTGGCCTCGGCCCTCGCGGCCGCTCTCTGTGCCCTCGTAGTCTTCGGCGGCATATGGGCTGGAAATTGAAACAAGATTCGATAAGGAAACGGAAATCGAATCACAAGGATGTATATCAATCACGGAAGGAACATCAATCAATAAGTCCTAAGGTCACTTAGGCGGAGTACCATGTCGTAAGTATGCCGCGGAACATACACACGCTACGCCACTCTGCTTAAGCTACCTACTCCATCATACCAAGGTCATCCTACACTCCGAAAGGTAAAAACCTAGCGCTTTGATACCAACTTTGTCACGACCCAAATTTGGCCCGTAACCGGCACTTAAACTACGTAACGTCTAAAGGCGTACGCAACTTAAGTAAGCCGAAACCCAGAAATCTAAACCACCCAAAACTGGATCAACGGAGAAAAACATAGTTTTAAATATTCGGAAATTTTCAAGTAAAAATCTTTAAGTTTAGTTTTCGTTCTTAAAAATTTCGGCAGCACCTCCTTTGTAAAAACTAACCCCGAAAACGGGTACAACATAGATAATAATAAAAGCATCCCAAACGGGAGCAAATCACGCCCAACGGCGGAGACAACCACCACAACATATATACGACGCCGAAGCGAAGAAATATAAAAGGAAACTGCATAAAGAAGTAAAACTTTTCAACAAAACCGGCTCCCACGAGCACGGCTCCCAAAGTCACCACAAAAGAACACTGAATCCTCACAAGTCGTCTCTAAGTCATATACAACATAGTGGTAGATGGAGAATACTAGATCCAACAAAAAATATACAAAGTACTAACAGATAACCGCAACCCACCTAAAAGCAAAGCTTCACAGCCAACCGTAGCGGTATCCGCAAAAGTAGAGATGAAAAGATGCCCTGCCGCGACTACTCAGAGGGTAAGTCCTGCACAACACTGTGGCACAACGGGGGTGAGTTGCCAACTCGTGAATAGTAAATAACATCATACAGTAATCGCAAGTATGCACGAACAGCGATCTATCTATCACAAGTAATCCGATAGCATAAGTATGATAAGTGAATATGCAACAATCATGTAAAGGTACATCATCAGGGTACTACAACTACATGAAACAATGCATATCAACATAATCCTGAGTGTGGGATGATATAATATAAAATCTCATGCACAAATCATCAGCATGGAAAAACACCAGTGTCCCTCACTGACACATCAAATCCCAATTCCTCAGGCACCGCATCCTAAGACCGGCCCTCAAATCCTGTATGTCTCACGAAAACCTGAGTGTCAATCACCGACACTCGAAACATCATGAAACCCGTGTCTAGCATCGACACGTAAATTCTCATAACTCAGGCACTGTCACCATGACTAGCCCTGACGATATGTCATACCTCACTCCGGTCGGTATCTCCATGATAACCGCCGAGTCCAAATACAATCACCGGTAGGTAGTGGTCCCACCGTCAGGTTTATCGTCTACACCACGAAATCACCACTCACCCCGGGGTACCATACCGGGTCCACCATGTACCCGCAGACGGTGCATCCCGCTCCTCGAATCGGGTATCACAAGCCAAATCTCAGAACCGAGAAATCACATGGTGGACGCATCAAATATCATATCAAGAGAAACCGAGTTTTCAAACAATACAATGTTTTCTTGAAAATATCCCCCACGGTTCTCAAATCCATAAATCATATGAAATCCATATCTCAATGCGTAAAATCCGTATAAAACTGATATATGCAACATAAAACATCAATATGAGCATATAAAGGGAAAACCGCTCTTTAAATTGAATCTAACTTTAAAACACTTCATGCGGTTCCCAATTCCTTCGAAAATAAATGCAGTATCATATGAAGTGTACATGTAAGTGTAGCAGGGTTTAAGTATCTACATGTAATCAAGTACGAGAGTGTACATGTCAATATGTATGCATGATGTATAGGTAATTATAACAAGATATAAGTGAAGTGGAATAGGGTTCACTACTTAACTATTCCTGCCCAATGCAATATCACGTATGTATGTGTCCACAGTATTTCATATGCACAATAGAATATGAGTTACTACTCTAATCATTCCTATCCACTATCATATCACATATGTAGGTGTTTGTGCGTGTCATGGCAATTACAGACGGTGTGGGTGTAGCATACAATTTAGTGCTCGTGCAACATGAACCGTCAGTAATGTGTTATATCTAAAGGTACGAGTCAAGTACAATAGATAATGCTATGCAATGACATTCATATGAAAGTAACTAATATGCAAATACATGCAGCTATCATATCATATTCGCCCCGACGCATAACGCCATACGGGCGATTTCCCCGTAGATGTTAAATCTACTCACCGATGGTCTCGAGCTAAGAAAATCCGACCACCTGCTTCCCCTTGTCCGCAGCACCCGAAGTCCCTGCTTGCGAACCTAAAATTTCATAAATACAACACATAAGCTAAATATCCTATAATGACGGAAAGACAACGAAACGCGACGAAAACGTCCGGAAAATTACACTGCGCGCATAGCGCATCTATCGCGCACGATACCGGCCAAAACCCTAATTGGGGTCGCTAAACTACAAAACACCACGTCTGGACCCCGATCATCCCGATCGCGCAACACAACACAAAAATTACGAGGAATACACTGGATATAACCTCGCAACTACCAAACGAACCCTACGTCGGAAAACCCCGAAATCTAGTAAGCAACCTATCGCAATATATCGCACTAGATTCAAGATAACACAAATCTAACAATTACAAATACCTTAAAATAGCTTAACTAAGCTATCTAAACCAATCCTATATTTTTAACACTCGCTAATTATGTTTTAGCAAAAATCTAGTAAGCAATTTTGCTTAATTAAATAAAATGCTTATTAGCAAATTTTAATACTTTCTACTAGATTATTCTTTTCCAAAACACAATTTAACACTTGAATTAAACACTAATCACTTAATCAAAATTTAACCCTAGCATGAATTTCTTAAACCAATTATAATGAATTAATCATGAATTAAATGCTAAACTAAGCACTTAACTAGTTAACTAAAAATGCTAGTTTAAAATTAAAGCAATTAATCTTAGATTAAGGTAAGAAATTATACCTCCTCAAGAACACCAAAAAGAATTTAGATTCACCACTTTAACCTCCAAAATCATGCTTTGATGAAGATCCATGAAGGATTAGTGAAGGAAAAATGGTTTCATAATTATATAGGAATTGTTTTGGATTTATTTTTGGAATTCCTTTTGGGTTTTGATAGAAAATGAGTGAGAAATGAGTTTAGAAATGTTTAGGACAGAAATGGAGGAGTTAGGGTCGGCCAAGGTGAGGTGGGGGGGGGGTTTGTGTAATATTTTGTGAAGAAAAAGCAAGGAAAAAGAGAATTAAATGCTATTTAATGCATTTTGCCACCATTACACCCTTTTCTTTTAAATTTTAAAACACAACATTAGTCACCAAAAAATATCTAGATTTTTAAAAAGAACATTCTAAAATAATTCTAGTGATAAAATTAATTTATTCACAAAAATAAAAATTTTCCCGATTTACGTGCACAAAACACCGCTTAAAATAATATTTTTTTTTCGGGAAAAAATCTATCTGAACCAAAACCTCCCAAATACTCCCAAAGTTCACGCACAAGCTTTATTTTGGCCAAATTAGGTGTCGGTAAGCTTATACGGTCGTTTGATCGAAATCGGGTTAAAACGGGAAAAACCGACAATTTTGCCCTAAAACGGGAAAATTCGCAAAACGATTTCTAAAACGTTACATCCTTAAACTCATGGACTATGATGTCCTTAACCTCGACCGTGATGTCTTAAAACTAACATTGGACTGTGAGGTCCTTAAACTCACGGACTATGATGTCTTTAACCTCGACCGCGATGTCTTTAAACTAACATTCGATCGTGATGTCTTTAAACTAATATCGGACTGTGAGGTCCTTAAACTGACGGACTATGATGTCCTTAACCTCGACCGTGATGTCTTAAAACTAACATCGGACTGTGAGGTCCTTAAACTCACGGACTATGATGACCTTAACCTCGACCGCGATGTCTTTAAACTAACGATGGACTGTAATGTCCTTAAACTAATTATCGACCGCAATGTCACTAAACTAAACAACAGAGTCCAATTGCTCTCTTGTTGGATCTAAACGATCCTGTTAAGTTGATCTTAGTCTAAAATTAGACTAACGTATCCTTAACAAACGTTTAAGTTGATCTTAGTCTCAAATGAGGCTAACGTATCCTTAAACTCAACCCCCCAAACCCAAATCTAAGAAAGATACAGATTTGGACTAGTCCACGCCCTACGGGCGACAACATAACTTAGTCTCCGTATACAATCCACGGGCAACCAAACACAAAACAAACACCCACGACACGAAGTGACCATATGGAGAAGGAGAAAGTTGTTACCGCGATGCGGTAGCGTAATTAACTGCAGGGGCTTGCGCCTGCAGGGAAGAGCTTCCCCACAATCAAAAACCCCTCAAACTAGGGGGAATCTGACGAAGTCTGCTACATCGGCCGCATCCATTTAAACCTTCGATACATGGTGCCATACTCATTCAAGCCCACACTATAAGGAGCATGAGTCTCCTGGCCAAGTACGACATCGGCGGAGAAGAGCGACTTCTTTTTCCTCTTCTGTGAGCAAGCTCCGATCGCAGCCAGCACCAGCTTCCGTTTCGTAGGCACCTTAGGACGGCGGGTCCTGATATCCGAGCCCACACCAGATTCGGGTGAAGCTACGGCTACCGTCTCCACGGGAGCACGGGGCGCTGATGGCACGTCCACTGGATCACGGGGCAATCCATGTGTGGGGCTTAGCACACGCGGAGGCTCAACAGCAGCATCTCCTCTTAGTGGAGGAGGGATAGCGATCCGTCGCTTTAAAGGGACGTTGCGATCGCTGGTGGGGGGCGCACTCTTGCGATCGAGCAGCAGCCGCCTCTCTTCCCTGATGACAGCACCCATCGCGTGTTGATACCAGGCCTCGTATACGTTAAGGGCCCTCGGGTTGCAACTTGGTTCGCTAATGAAGAAGTGGGAGCCCGTATTCAAGCGCATAAAGTGATGCAGCATACCTCGTATTCCCTCTCTGGTGGCAGCAGGTTCTTCCAAAAACGCCTTCAGTAGGACCCCCTGGTTATAACTTAGCTGCTGGGCAAAATGATGGGGGTTATATCTCATAAAAAGCGCCGCATCATTTTACCTGAATACGAGGAAGCCCGGCCTGATGGAGTATAAATGTAGAATCTCCCGGGCTTTCAACACCGAGGCCCCGTCCTTAAAATTGTCGCGCAATGCCAGCACCGTCTTGGAAATTTCCTGGCCGATTGTCAGGACTTTGTCCGTGAAAGAGATACCAGCCCCGACCGTGCGTGGACGAAGAAGCAAGCCCTTAGCTTCCCGTGGAGACGAATTCACGATAGACGCGTCAACCAGTCGCATAATTCGCGGGATCTTGCATCTCTCATAAAACGAGGGTCTTTTATGAATACCAAATACCCTAAGCACGTGCATTTCCATCCATGAAGTGAAGTAGTGCATCGGGAAATTGGCAGCTTGCACCCCCGGTTCGGTTGTATCCGCCGCCATGCTAAGACCATGGTACAGGTGGGCTAGCCCGGCAATCCCGATGGCCACTTGTATTCCTGTCACCATTCGATGTGCTGGGTAGAAGACGGACGGCCTCATATAGCGAGGGTGCATGGGGAGTGCGAACCAACACAACCATAGCCCGAGAAACCCGATAAAGAAAGTCTCCTTTTCAATGCCCGGAGCGGCGATTTTCGACAGAGGGATGATCGTGGCATCAGGAAGATAAAACCCCTTATGATCATCTTCCAGTGCCGGTCGACTGTCCAAGCCAAAGCCGAAGGGATCGTCGAGCTTGGCAAATTTTTTGTCTCGTTGCGATAGAATCTCCGGGCGAAGAAACCGGGCAATAAACTCTGTGAAACTAACCCCCCGGGCCGCCGGATTCTAAGAAGAGACTCTCGTACATATTCAACACCTTTATCAGACTCGGAAACTGGTGCTGAATGGCGTTCTTCGGTGTTAGGCCTATCACCACTAGCTTGGTGGCGAAAACATATTCGTCCGGAGGAAGCAGCTCCTCGTAGTGTTCCCCCTAACCGGCAAACCGGAAATCTTAGCAAATTCTTCTAAGGAGATGGAGACTTCTCTGTCCAGTAGAAGAAAGGTGTGGGTTGGAATGTTCCATTGCTCAAAAAACGCCTTAATCAACCATGTCGGAGGAGCAGAATATTGGAACAGCGAAGCATAAACCGCAGGGTATAGACCGATCTTCAGCAAGTGCACCTTCTTCGCTGACAAAATGTACCTGGCCCACTGCAAATACCCGGCCGAATGTCGGGGGGCCAACCCGATGTAGTAGGGTTGTCCCCAAGGGCCGACTCGCCCTGGCATATGCGCCGCCCCAAAGTATCCAAAGCCGCCGGCAGCTGCATGGGTATGGCGGCAATCGAAGGTTGAAGAAGACCCTCCGAAGTCCAATTAACAACCTCCACGGCATAGTTCACCGGGGGTGCATCTGCATATGAAATCGATGAGATCGGCTCCGACGGCGTCACACAGGAGAAGCTTTGACGACCTTTGATGATCTGGTCATACCACCTACCCCAGAAGTGAAGGTTTTTGTGTTCCGGGTTATAGTCTCTGATAAGCGCAAGAACCTCCCGGTCCACCGGTGCCTCAGGGAATCCTCCCTCTGAACGGAAAAACGGAAAAGAAAGATCGGAAGACATGTCGCCTGCGAGAAAGAACGGAATTTAATTATCAGTATTATAACTTAATTTTAAAATCCCAACGCTGGGCACTTTAAAATTTGTACCACACTGCAATGCAGTGGAAAGGGGACCAAAGGTGGACCCACAAAATCCAGATGACAATGCATCAATTAATAAAACAGCCTCATCATTGGATGAGATTGTCAATTAATGAGGAAATCCTCAAGGAATATTCTCATTGAATGAGAAATCCCTCGGGAAAAGGAGAAAATCTCCCTTTGAGAGCAAAGCTCTGTAGCAGAGTGACACTTGTCAAACTCTGGTCTTGAGAGAATAAAATTCTTTAAAGAGCCTAGCTCTGTAATGATGATGGAAAATCCATCAAAGATTAATTGAAATTGAAATTAGTTCTTAAAAATTAAAAATTCTGGGATCTTCAAGATCCATGAAAAAACTCTTAAGAGTTCTTCATCAAAGATTAAAAGATCTACATATTATCAAAAGAGCAGAGCTCTGATTCATGAGATAAGAAACCCTAAGAAAAGATCTTTTTAAATATGTGGATTCTTGAGAGCAAGGCTCTGTTTATAAAATCCTAAAGGGGTTTTCTTTAGATCAAGGATCTATGGAGTGCAAGGCTTTGTTAATGGGTAAAAACCCTAATTTATTAAAATTTATTTAATTTTACCTATGTTTGGTAGAGTTCTAACTCTTGAAAGTTCTTGAGCAGAAGAGCAAGGCTCTGAATAAAAATTCTTGAGAAGAAGATGATAATCATCTGAGGACCAAAGGTCCTATTTATAGGCACTGAAACGCCTCTTCAACTTCTGAGTTGATCCAAGGACTCAGATGTTGCCACTGCTGCACTCACGTGTGCGCCACGTGAGCACAACGGTGGGGGGGCATTTATTTCCTCCAATCAGAGCAAATCTCTGTTTTGAATTTCAAAATTCAAAAATTGAAGCAACGCTTCAGATCCCGTGCGCTGCGCGCTGCGTGCCACGTGTCAAAAGCAGACGCACTAGCGCCAGGTGCGCTGCGCCCTAGGCAACGCACCCCCAATCAGAGCAAAGCTCTGCTTTAAATTCAAAATTAAATTGAAGCAACGCTTCAGATGCTGCGCGCTGCGCTGCGCGCTACGTGTCAAATACGTGTGCGCCAGCACAGTTGCGCTGCGCTCTGCGCTGCGCGCCACATGTCGAACGTAGGTGCGCCAGCGCAAAGTGCGCCAGCGCTGGAATTAATATTCCCCCACCGACAGATCAAAAGATCTACTAATAATAAATTATTAATTAATTAGAACTAAAGTTCTGTTATGGAAAGATTTTTCAATCTTATTAAAACAAGAAGATTATCTTCTGTAAAACAGAAGCCAACGGTGGGAAATATTCCCAAATCAATCAGAGAAAGATCTCTTAAAACTGATTTAACAAATCATTTGACCCTATATAAAGGACCCTAGACTTCAAGTCTAAACATGTACAGAAGAGAGAATACAGAAGATAAAAAAGAGAGAAGAAAAAACCTCTGCAAACTTTGAGAAAAACTCAAAGAGAAAGAAAGGCAAGCCTTTAGAAGAAAGAAGATCATTTCTTCATCTTTAAGGTAAAGAATTAATTCTTGAACAACAGAGATGAAATCATCTCATAAAAAGAAGAAATATCTTCTAAAAAGATCTTAGATCTATAAAAAGTCCAAGGTCTTTGATTAAAAAGAAAAGATCAAAAGATCTAATCATAAAAATATAAAAAGAAGTATTTTACTTCATTCACAGATCTTTTGATCTATAAAGGCAGAGCCTTTTTATAAAAACAAAAATTGTTGTTCTTGGATCTTGAGGCAAAGCCTCCTTTGAAGAACGTAAATTTGTTCTTTGATCTTAAAATTGATCAAAATGCACTTTGCGCTATTAGAAAGTGCTTTGCACTCATGAACTGCGCCTTTGCGCTCCTTGGATCGGCGCTCAGCGTCAAAATATGCCACGTGTCAACCATAGACACAATCTGCGCTCCTGAAAACAGCGCACTATGCTCTTGGGTTGGCGCTCAGCGCCAAGCGCGCCACGTGTCACTCACTGGCGCACCCATAAACTAGTGCAGCGCGCTCATAAATTAAAAGCGCAGTGCGCTAACAAACTAGCGCTTAGCGCTAAGCGCGACACGTGTCCTCCTCGTGTGCGTTAACCGACAGAAGCGCAATACGCTCTTTGACTGGCGCAAAGCGCCTAGTGCGCCACATGGCGCGTTGTCAGAACATACTTTGTTCTGATAAATTCTATGCATTCAATATAAGACAAAAAATGTCAGAGCCCAATGCTTGCCATTATTAAAAGAGCAGAGCCCAAACAAAGGCCTAACAGGCAGAACAAAAATAAAATGTTAAACATTTTTAACTGGACTTAGCCTAATTTAGGCCATAAGTCCTCAATTTAAATTGAACTGAGCTCATCTACTCTTCCAATCAATTTACACCCGGTTCGAGGGTACATCTCTTCACTCTTTTGATATTTGTCGTTGTAATCCCTCAACGTCGTCAGAGAGGTGGCGGGTCCCAACAACCACACATTACTACGGACTGTGGGCTCCTTAAACTCATGGACTATGATGACCTTAACCTTGACCGTGATATCTTAAAACTAACATCGGACTGTGGGGTCCTTAAACTCACGGACTATGATGTCCTTAACCTCGACCGTGATGTCTTAAAACTAATATCGGACTGTGGGGTCCTTAAACTCACAGACTATGATGTCCTTAACCTCGACCGCTATGTCTTAAAACTAACAATGGACCGCAATGTCCTTAAACTAATTATCGACCTCAACATCATTAAACTAAACAATAGAGCACAATTGCTCTTTTGTTGGATCTAAAGATCCCGTTAAGTTGATCTTAGTCTAAAATTAGACTAACGTATCCTTAATAAACGTTTAAGTTGATCTTAGTCTCAAATGAGACTAACGTATCCTTAAACCCAAACCCCCCAAACCAAAATCTAAGAAAGATACGGATTTGGACTAGTCCACGCCCTACGAGCGACAACATAACTTAGTCTCCGTATACAATCCACGGGAAACCACAAACAAAACAAACACCCACGATACAAAGTGACCATCTGGAGAAGGAGAAAGTTGTTACCGCGATGCGGTAGCGTAATTAACTGCAGGGGCTTGCGCTTGCAGGGAAGAGCATCCCCACAATCAAAAACCCCTCAGATGAGGGGGAATCTGACGAGGTCTGCTACATCGGCCGCATCCGTTTAAACCTTCGATACATGGTACCATAAATCAACTTGGCATCTTCAGAGAGGTGGACGGATAGCACCAATTAGCATCTACCCCGAATTTCAGGCAAGACGGACCTACGCGGTCGCGTCTCTGTGTTCGGAGGGGAACATATTCTGGCATGCCCGGTGGGACCTTTTCCTCTTTCCACTCCACACTTCGTGTGTCGTGTTCGCGAACCAATCACGGTTTACTAATAGTTGCCCTTGGGTTTCGCGGTATTAAGATTTGGCGTTTTGCTCGGTGCAGAAAGCAAGGGATCAATGGAGTCCACTTGTGCAAGATGTTCCAACAGCAACTACAACCTATGCTCCGCCTCACCTGGAGGTGTAGCTTACGTACCTCAAGCGGCGTCCCTGTTCACAATGCCGGTGGAACAGGTCACCCAGGCTACTACTGGATTATTTTTCGGGACCATGCTCCCCCCATTGACCTTCAGCACCCCTGTACCAGCACCGGAAGCTCCCAAGAAGTCGGTCTTCGATCGGCTTACAGCTACTGTGGCCCCTTTCAACGGGTCGTCCAACTCCAGCTCCTCGGTCTTCGCCAGACTGGGCCAAAATTCCTGTGGGCCCACAATGAAGCTTGCAATCCCAGAGAAGGTTGTTCCGAAGAGGATTGTCATCCCTGCTCCTGAAGTCATCAAGGCGGCTTCTCCTACCAAAGGGTCGGTCTTTACAAGACTGATTGTTCCGGCTCCCGCTACGGTTCCTGTCCCCGCTCAGAAGTCTGTTTTTGACCGGTTGGATATGGCTTCTCAATGAACATCAGTCTTTAAGAGGCCGACGCCAGCAACAGCCCCTCACCTGAATGGGGGGTAAGAAAAAGCCATCCCCACCACCGAGCCAACTCCATCAGCTTGACACGCTCGACATCGTCATTGGCGCCGGGTAAGGAAGGCCGAGAGCAACTCCCCCTCTGGGCTAACTCCACCGGCTCCAACGGTGGAAATTAATGCTGCTGTTCCAACCGGGAACAGCTTTGAGCCGCTGAACAAGGTGCGCAGAAATTCGCCTACCGCCGTATTAAAAAGATCTCCTCCACCGGTAGAGACTGTCGCAGAAGCAAAACCGGAATAGCCCCCTCAACAACTGTCCTCCAAAGTTTACAAAGTCTGGCGACGTGTCCAAGAGTCAGTGTCAAGACTACCTCCGCCGACAGAAGAAGCTGAAGGTTCAGTCGGAAGGGAACCGTCCTAGTAAGCCGCAAAAGACGACAATCACCTGGGTGCCCACTGCAACGGCTCCCTCAACGTCGACTAATCAAAAGAAAAGGAGAAGGCCGGAGAAAATCCCCATGCCTGCGACAAATGTCAAAAGCACTGAGCCCAAACGCCCTAAGTCTGAGGGCATGGTGGTGCATATCGTCTACATGGCATCCGGGAAAGAGGATAGCCGCGCTTCTATGGGCCACCGACCACTCACCCGATCCATCACAAGAGCTCAGGAACAACAGCAACAGAAACTTCAGGAGATGCTGACTGTGATGGCCGCACTCACCGGGCTAAAAGAAAGCCCGGAGGCGTTATCAGAACAACGTCACGAACACGAGACTGATACTGAATTCCTTCGGAGAATGCTCGAAAAGAAGGACAAGGAAGCTGCGGAACAAGCGGCCAATATAAAGAAAATGGCCTTTCTATTCCAAGATATGGTGGGCATGATGATCCAGCCGGATCCCCCAGCCGAAGATCCTCCAGTAATAATCGAAGATGATAGAGGAAAAACATCAAATCCACCTCCAGCTCTTTCAGCAGCCAAGGAGGAAACTATTTCTAAGTCCGCCCTGGATGATTACATCGCTCAGCAGATACGAGTTCACCAGGCGAATGAAGCGGCTGGGCAAATTGTTAGAACTGGGTGACCGTATCCAGGCTGGTATGATCAGATAAAGTACCCGCCGGGCTACACGATCCTGAAATTCCATGTATACAAGGGGACAAGCAATCCCCACCAGCACGTCGCCCAGTTCAGAGCTCTGTACGGCAACACCGGGGGCGATGACAAGCTTTTGCTCTGTCAATTCTTCGGCAGCTTGTCGAAGACTGCATTTGAGTGGTACTCCGAGCTTCCAAACGACTCCGTCAAAACTTTCACAGAAATGGAATTGTTATTCACCCAGCGATTCGCAAGTGCTAGTGAACGCACTCCAATAACGGCATTGATCAATGCAAGGGTGAAGCCGGGCGAAACTTGGGTTCAATACGCAATCCGATGGCGGAATCTGTGGTCGAAGTGCGAACAACGCATCGAGGAAGCACCAGCAGTGGGCATGTTTGTGGGCACTTTGGACCCTCATTCAACCATTTCATAGTTCATGATGTTCTTTAAACCGACCACATTCCAGGCTTTAATTGACAAGCTAGCCTAGATGGATCAAATGGGTCACAGACCGTCTCCTCCGAAGCCGGAGCCGCGGAACGAAAAGGGTAAAGGGAAGGCGACCTTCGTTGCGAATACTCAACAGTAGCCCAGTGCCCTATAATTAACGGATCAACTGGAAGAGAGACGATGCTATTATAATGAGAAAATGAAGCGTCCTTACTCGTTCCCATGGGACAAAACGAAGAGACTCTTCGAGCTGGCGATGCGCAACCGGCTTATCAATCTGCCGAATCCAAAGCAGCCATTGCAACCCGGCGAAGCAAATAACCCCAATTATTGCCCTTACCACCAAACGGTGAGCTATCTAATCGAAGATTGCTTCGTCTTTAAGGGATGGATCGAGGATCAGTTCCTACAAGGCAAGTTTGCGCTGTCTGAGAAGTGGAAAGTAAACCCACCACAGCCGCACACTCCTAAGAAGACGGACACACCGGGGGCAACGTGCTCTTTTGTTGAAGAAGCTCCATGGGAGGTCATTCTTTCTGCCAAAACCAAAAGAATGCTGAATGATCTCCAGACATGCCCGGCGATCAGGTGGAAGAATCTGCTAGAACCCCAGATCATCGAAGGAATGCTGAAGCCGCGCCCAACTCCAAAGAATGGTGGTAATAGCCAGAGTGTTCACATCCAGCCGTCAAAATCATCGAAAAAGAAGAAGAAATCCAAGAAGCCCGTGAAGCCTGGCGACAAGCGCACGGACCTACAAAAGCAGATTGACGTGCTGGAAGAATATAACCAGAAGGCGCGGACTCCAATCACGCTCCAAGAGTTCCTCAGCTACGTCCCTGAAGATGGAGATGATGGAGAAGACTCGTCGGATGAATCTGAGGATTGCGTAGCAAGTTGCCATGTGATCTCTTATTCCTCAATAAACGACGAGGAAGCCCTTTGCACCAAGAGACTGGGGACAGGTCCTGAGCCGAAACTTCTATGGCCATCAGACAAAATGATCGACGCCTTCCTGAATGAAATCCATCTGAAAAGTAAAGCTGATCGGGAGCGTGAGATGTCCATATTTGAAAAGGCCAAAAACCGGCGACTGGACGAAAGAGTCGAGACATTCCCACCAAATCAAAGGACATCTGTCGCAGATAAAAACATGCTCAAGACGAGGAAGAGGTTTGCTAAAGCCATATCAGTGGGAATGAAGCTGCCACCCCCCGAAGGGAACACCTCTAGTGAAGCGAATATATATCCCAACTATTGTCTATATTATCGAAGGATCGCGCACCCCACCGAAGAGTGCAACGCTTTTAAGAGATGGTGGCAGGGATATGTTTCTCATCGGCAACATTTTAAGCGGATGAAACGCAAAACTCGTCGAGAGCAAAGAAATACAACCGAGGAGCGTAAAAGAACTACCGGCTACTGTCACATGGTCGACACTGGGAGATCGCAAGTTCTCACCTTCGGGAGCGACTCTGATGAAGAAATGACTCTTGGCCCTCTCTTTAAGGAATCCACCTCAGGCAAAGAGGAAGAACCTAAGACCTGTGAAAATATTCAGCTGCGCAATCGTACGCTGCCCGAAAAGAATCTCGGACCCGCGAACAGAAAAGATAAGGGACAAGAAAAGGTCTCTGAAGATATCGCCCTAGATGACCAAGTCACGAAAGAGCTGATTGCCAAAGACCCGCCAAAGAAGAACAAGGTGGACTACAACGTTCTGGCACACTTGAGGAAGCTACCATCGTAGCTCAGCATTCTCAACGCCCTTCTGTTATCCAAAGAGGCGAGAGATTCATTAATCAAGGCTCTACAAGAGCCAGGACAATTCCAAGCTTTCCTCGCCGAAGAAAAGATGAAGGACGAGCTGGAAGAAGTGCACACAGCCGATAACACCTTCGGCGATGAAGATCTCCTCCTTAGGACGTGCGAGCACAACCGTCCCCTATATGTCTTAGGATACTGCCACGATATAAAGATTGGCAAAATCCTGGTCGATAATGGGTCTTCTGTCAATCTCCTTAACGTGCGAGTGTTGAAGGAAATCTGCATGAGCGTTCAACACCTCGCTTGCGATAAAATTACCATTTCCGGTTTCGACTCCCAGTCATCACGGACTTTCGGGTCTGTAATACTGACGCTGCGCTTCAGGCTACTTGTCACAGACATTAAATTTCACGTCATTGACGCCAAGACATGCTACAATGCTTTGCTCGGCCGGCCTTGGTTACACGAGTACAACATCATCCCTTCTACACAACACCAGTGTATGAAGTATTTCAAGGATGGTCTCGAGTATACTGTGACAGGGGAGTTGAACCCTTTCTCCATGAACGAAGTCCGAAAATGCGAAGATGCAAAATACTTCTTGCCGGATTTTGAGGATATGGAAAGATGTCACCGACCGAAGAACAAAGTTATCACCATTATTCCGGTCTTCGGGAGTGATACCAAGGAAGAAGAAAAGATAGTTTATTCAGGGCCGCCTCAATGTAACAACCCGGGACCGTCCACCCCCATGTTGATCTTCGGCAGCGACTCGGAAGATGAGGTTAATGCTGTATTCTCCGCTCGGCCGTCAATACAAGTTTTCGCTGGCGACAATCAGAGTCTGCAAATTATCATGGTTCCGCGGGAGCATCACAAAGAGCTCGATGCACTTAAAGCTTATAGTGTGCAAGAACTGCAAACTTTTTGCGTCCCTCCCAGGCGAAAGGATGAAAAGGCGATCCTATTCTACCAATCTGGGGAAACCAAAGTGGAGAAAGAAATCTGGCATGGCGCTGATTCTACGCTCGACAGACTCTAGCCCGTCCGTCTGCTAAGATATTACTCGGAAGGCTTGAAAAGGCTCTTGAAGCACCAAGGAGTACCTTTCAAACAGACCATTCGACAAGCTCGGTTCTACAACAGGATTTAGGATGTCCCTGGAACTCAGCGCATGTTGCCCAACGAGAGAACGGAAACGCTCGGGCTTGGATATGTGAAATCCGGGAAACGGGAACGAATCCATGGTAGCTACGTCATATATGACTTCGATGAAGAAGATGACGCCTTGTCAGAAAACAATGACCCTGAACCAAAACAAAGTCCGGTCATCAAAGCGCCAAGTCCGTCATTTGAAGAACGAATGGATAAGCTAGTAAGGGAAGTGGGTCAAAAGAACTGGGATGACCATAACCGCGAGATGGCCATTTACGAAAAATCCAGGACACAACGCCTCCTCCAACAAACCGCAGAGAACAACAATGCTCTTCCTTATCAACCCTTCATACAAAAGGCCCGACGCAGAGGCAAAAATAAATTAAAGAACGGGAAAAGCGTTCGAGAGCGACAAAGCGGGACTAAGAAGCCACGCGATCGGGAATCGAGCAATCCGGACTCGTCTCTTATAAAGAAGATGAGTCGAGCATACTCTTTTCCTCAGAACAAAACACGGAAGATACTTGATCTCGCCATAAGATATCAAATGATTACATTTCCAGAGTCTAAACACCCCTATCAAGCAGGCGAAGTCTCTCACCCGAATTATTGCTCCTATCATAGGGCAATAGGACATCCTATTGAAGATTGCATCACCTTCAAAAATTGGGTTGAAGACCAATATCAACATGACAGGTTCGCTCTATCCAGTAGTTGGAGGATAAATCCGCCACAGAAACATGAACCAAGAGCCGCGCATACAGCAGAACCAAATCAACATCGGTCTTGGAAGCGAGCTCATACTTGTCATACGATAATGCTATCAAAAGAAGAGCCCGAGGATATGGATGACCTCCCATGGTGCTTCGAAAACAATGACGACGAGGTGATCTCGGAGTTTCCACCGGCGCTGAAAGAGCTGGAAGATGGAATACATACCACTGCAGATGAACTCAAGAAAATTGACTTGGGAATGGCAAGTGATCCACGACCGACGTTTGTTAGTGAGTTGCTGTCTGAAGACCGGGTGGCCACATTAAAAGACGTGCTTATCCAGCATAAAGATTGCTTTGCATGGAACTATTCCGAGATGCCAGGACTAGATCCAGAGATTTGTAAGTGCACGGTGGCGCCCCGGCCGTCAATCCGACGCCGGAATGCGGAAACGAAAAACTTTTCAAACTAGAAAACCGGCACCACCATGCACAAAAATCCCGGATCGGGCCATTAACCTAACTCTAGCAAACTAGAAAGGGAGTAGAGAAGCTATACCGAGCGATCCGTGTCCTTCGGTCTTCGTCTCCACTCCAATCTCCTCGCGGAAACGGGCACCACATCGCCGGGTTCTTTTACGGGCTCCCACCTCTGGACCGAGACAACTCGGGCGCGAAGTTGGCTAGCCGACGCGTCCAAGGTTGAAGTATTTGAAGTGTAGAATCCATTGTCTCATTTGGAGTTTATGTAGTTGCCATGGTGATGGAGGAATAGAATGGAATGAACTTTCAAGTGGAGCTAGAATTTGTGTAGCAAGAAAATGAGATGAAAAAATTTCCCTCATAAAAAATGAACCCCTTCTTTTTTTCTCCCAAAGTGGCCGGCCCCTTTAGATCAAAATGGTGGAGGAGAAAAGCCAAAAACAAGAAGGCGGGTGAATGTAGTAAAAGCAAAGGGTGACCACATCCAAAAGGCAAGCCTCACATCAACTCTCATTACAAATCCTTTCTCATTAAAGCAAGAAATGATGAAAGAAAAGAATGGAATCAAAAGATGATTTCATAATCTTTCAAATCAAAAATACCCCCTCCACAAATGCTAATTTGCGAACTTGCAAATTAGCCCCTCCATCACAAAAGTCCGGCCGGGAAGGAACAAAAGAAAACTGGCCGGAACGGAATGCAAACTGGCAACTTCAGAAAACTGATCCCGTAATAAATTACAGGAAAACCCCGCGACTGCATATACATGCCCGCATTTGTATTCTCACTGAACACAAATGCAAAGAGACAAAATCTACACTGTACAATACTAGGATCCGGCTTAAACCAAAGCCCGCTAGTATTATCCGTCCGATCATGATGCATGCAATACCGCACGTATCTGATCGAACCCTGCCATATCTCCATACGGCCTCTACAGCGTTTCGCCCGAAACTTGAGAAACTGGTCTGTGGGGGACTCTAAAGACTCGTCAATACTTTGGCTGTGGATTTAACCACTAGCACGTCAGAGGTATTAGCCTATACGTAATGGGCTACCAGGTATTGACCAAAAGGGACGTCGATGAGTGAACTCATCCTGACACCCTACTGAGCCTGTCAGTGACAATATCCATACAGTCCGGTCCGTTCGTCTATGAGCATCGCATGGCGGGCCTAGGGGGTTGGTAAAAGTCAGACCCCCAAAAGCGGTACAAGTCGTGTCGGAGTGTAGCCCAGAACACCCTGAGATACTACTGGAATACCTACCAGTAAATCTCCTGCCTTGGTCAAGGACTTTCATGTACTGGCTCTCCTAGACACAGCGTGACCTCACCTCCAATACCAGGAGAGACGAACCCCTGCAGATCCGCTCACTGCCTCTATGTGGCTCGGGACTGTACCCAACTAAAACCTGTTTGCACGTCTCCTTTGGGCGCGGTAGGGTAGTAATCAAAGCACAATGGGAACTCACACGAGAAAAATGATGATCTCAGGTCGATGAACTAACCTGTACACATGTCACCAGGGAACTGCTATATGACGTCTGGTATAATACCAACTAGCATGTTCCCGGCGAGTCCTGTCCGGTGTACTCATAACCTAATGAGCACCTGTATATATCTTAGGTGAACCAACTGACACCAGTGGCTTGTGAGACCGTCCACCGCCCCTCGTCGGGGTCTCGACTGTATACACTAGTCTACTCTGGAGTATCGATGCCCTGTCTCGAAACTCCCACGACTAGGGACCTTTTAAGGATGTGCTTATAGACCCCAGCTCCCACTTATATGATCGCCCTCATACTGTTGGAAGTCAAGCAAGAATCCTAGGGGCTCTATCAACGTGCAATAGTGATCAGTAAGGTTACTTAAAGCTGTACACGATGATAAAGATAAACCAGATAGCATACTATCATCTTGAGTAAGACTGTCCTACTGGGACAGGTCCTCCCTCAATCATTGCAATCACGTGCCTGTGATCCAATAATTGAATCTGAGGGCACTATCTCCAACAATCTCCCACTTGCATTCAAGACTAATTATTGCGATGTCGCATACTCACAGCCCGTGTGATACCGAACACCCAACTCCTCTACTAGTCAGTCCTACAAAGCTCGTTTGTAAAACTATTGCGTTCGAGGAATAGCCTCAATGAGTGGATCCGCTCTAATATTTCTTTCTATGTCTCTCTTTATCTCATGTTCGCGGAGAAAGCCATCTTCCGAAATGAGCAATACCTGTCTTAGAATATGTCTGGATATCTGATGGGACCTAGCTCATAAATGAACTCCAAATCCAAACTTCTTAGACTGTATCGTCAACTGAACTTAATCAGTATCCTGCGCCATGCCTTCCCTCAGTATCCACCTGGACCGCCTGTCCAAAATACTGCCCCTCGTCAGAGGGAAAACTATAACTCTGACAGCCACTCTGCCATCCAGGTGACCTTGGAAGCCTGGAATGATAACCGTCTCTTAAAGGAGGCTGTCGTTATCACATCCCTAGAACATCCGCTTATGTTCTAAAACTGCTTCCGAAAGTTTCTCCAGGATTGGATAAATATCAACTTATTGCACCTTCTGCAAGAACAACATCTGGTGTGGTACTTGACATCTCACGATTGACTCAATTGCCTAAGCAAGTGATCTGCCAATTATGCACATCCCTCTCCCCTTTAGTCTATAAGACACCTTTGGAGAGGGTGACTCCGTTACCTGCAGGTACACCACCATGCCAGGAGTCGCCCATTATAAATACTTATAGAATGCTGTCAAGTACTCAGATTGGGAAACCACCCAAATTTAGAACTAAAACCATAGATCTAGTGACCAGAATGTCTGATATAATATCCAAGTCCCATGTGGAGAAACCACTGTGTGACAACCAAAGTATAACCGATCGTAGTATAGGAATATCATTTCCTACTCTGTGTATGTCATCAAATACCAGGACATCACACCCTACTACCTTCTTAGCAGATCCATCCCCTGTTCCGATGAAGTCAAACCTATGACTGTCATATCAGAAATAGATGATCTATCTCCGCTATATCTGCTTTAGTCTATAAATAGACATAAACCACTTGTCCACCATGCTTCCGCTGCTCCCACTGACTACGACAACCCTCTGGTAGAGTCATATAAACATACACTTCTAAAGCTAGTTTAGAACGACGCTATACTCATCCTCCTGCCGGGTCTCACAGTCTGGAACAACAGCAATGGAAAGTCTGGGTAAACAAGAACCTCCTTGCCACCGTCCTTGAGCATACCGAAGTACCTCTCGAGTGCCTGAGGTTACACACCATATCTGCGGAGTGGCCAATGGAATGTCAAACCAGATTGAATCTTTAGGTTCTTATCAAATCTTCAGTAATCGTTTGCGGTTCTGGAATCACTTCCAGTTCTACCATACTCCCACTACTGTTTTCTGAAAAAATCCATTTTTATTAAAACTGCGGCGAGTCAAGAACAATATCACTATTGATCTTCCAGATGGTAGAAAATCAACCCTCGTCATAGCCCGGGTCAACCCACAAACAACCATTACAAAAACGTGCCTTGAGTTATCCGGAGTCTGGTTTTAAGCATAAGCCGGATAATTCCCCGTATCTTAACAATGTCAAGATATGAACTGTTCTATATCCAATATAGAAACAAAGGCACTGATTTAATTGAACCAGATTCAAATCATGCAGCTGTCTCCAGTGCATGTCAACTAAATGGAAGGAGGCCGATCAGCGTTACTCAACTTAGGAGTGCTTCCAATTATGAGTAACCTGAAAGAGAAGCAAGTTCTCTTAATCATTACTATCAACTGAATACCATTCACAAGTATCTACATCTTCGATCACCTTGAAGAATCCCGATACTTGTAATACCTGGTTCTCTACTTTAATCTTATACCTATAACTTCTCAAAACTCAGAACCTGCATTTCTACGAAACACATGTCTAAGAACTAGAGAAGTCACAAGTAAACAGAATATAGTACGAGTACCAACCCCTCTGTCCTAATGGACACTGGACAATATACAATACTCTGTATAAGTCCCTTGAGTCTAATAACTCATTCCCTGTGTGTCGTAGGTTGAAAACTGTACCTATTGTTAAGAAGAATTACACCGTTGTTTAATGCTCCTTACCTAACCATCCACTGATATAGGTAAATGTCATCGACATAATTTCAAAAAGGTATATCTCACTCTATAAAAATAGACGTACAGATGTATCAATTTGAAATTGGTGCATAACAGCGGATATTCAAAACCAAATATTTGCCGTCCGGCAAACAGCCCAGGTGATTTCCTAAAATATCACCAATTACAACGAATTCCGATATAATGAGGATGATCACCTAATTCCCAATAACTTACTCCCACTCATCATCTGTAAAACCATACAGATGCGAGAATCATACCTGGTAAATACATACCCTGGAGTAAGTTTCTAATTGTGAAATCAGTTTTCTTTTAACAGTACACAGTGAATATGAAACATTGAAATGTTTCGATGGGGTATCCCGGTATTCCTAGTAATGTCTCTTCCATTATCCAGATTTACAACTGTAACCGTATAATTCATTGCCATTTCTCCAAATCCCTTTATGTGTCTTTAGTCGTTACCTTCTGCACACCCCTTTAGGCCAAATGGTTTTCTTCCTTCCCTACCATTCGGCACCAGCCTAAGGTTTGGAAGAAGTCTATCCAATAAACATAATGGGTGTACTGTCCTAATCCTAGGAGCACTCGCAATGCGAGAGAAGGTGAAGATAAAAGACACCTGAATAAACCTTATTCCTATTTCTCCTGAACCAGAGTCCATCCCCCCCGAACTGGAACAAGATCCTTTCGAGTTCGTATATAACCATACGATGGAGTATCCAATAAACTGTGGATCTTCGTAGTGATACGGAGTGTCCTGGAGAAATACAAAGGTGATTTAGGATTGGCGAAGAAATACTTGGTTTGTTCGTGAATAGCAGTCGCAATTTACTTTTCCCTCTTACTAATCCATTTCTTTGTCTTAACTTAATACCTTCTGCACACCATCGTTATGCTAATTGGTTTTCTTCATTCCCCACCGTTCGGCACCAGCCTAAGGTTTGGAAGAAGACTATCCAATTTGCGTAATAGGTGTACTATTTCCTAAACCAAGGAGTACTCGGAACCTGAGAGAAGGTAGAAGGAAAAGACAACTGAATGGTCCTATTCGTTTTCTCCAGAACCGGAAACCATCCTCGAATTCCTTCGAGTTCGTATATAACCATACGATGGTTTTGTCCAATGGAAGTGGACGTTCGTAGTAATACGGGGTGTCCTGGAGAAAAGGGTAAAAGTAGGAGTGGCAATGAGGTTTGCAATTCTGACAATCCAAAAGTCAGTGTTTAAGAAGGTTCGGTTAATTTTGGTCACTGAGTCATAGTCTAGGGTCGGGTCATGGTCGCTGCCAAAGAGAGAGAGAAAAGAAACACTCAGCGTGCACTCTAACCTAGATCAGAATGGTTATCACATTATCAATCTGGAAACCTCCACTATAACGTCAAATTCTTCCCCAAACCAGAAAGAAGAATTAGTCAGGATCACCCGAGGAGTAAACCAACTCATCAGTGGGAATCGGGATCCAACTATCATCGCATGATAACATGACGGAATCCGCTCACGTTATCACACTCCAGAAGGTATGCACATATCTGGCAAGTTTCAGTTTCTTTAGAAACTCCCGATGTGATTTTTGCTCCATGCTTTTATGACCTTGACTAAGGCCAACAAATCATAAGTCACATGTCAAGTTCTACCCGTCATTGTCCAGGTTAATTTGAACCCACCCGTAAAAGCCTTTGACTAGGGCCAACAAGGCTATACGACTGTCCCAAACCAACGCATCTATCTATGCAGCAGAAAGGTAACAAGCAGCTACCATACACTATACCTTGACTAAGGCCAACAAACATAGCATGAATACTACGTGCTACCCGTCTGAAACGATGGAGGGCTACGAATGGTTTCTGGCGAAAACCTTTAACGTAATGAACTTGATATCGTTGAAGGAACTGGATAGCTTTTAAAAAATTTAGTGGCGAAAACCTTTGCTAAAGAGGTCACTCCCGGTGAAGGGATCTCGGCTCTTTCCCCGTGGAATGAGGTGCAGGATATTCCAACTGAATACCACGATGCAAAGCTAAAGTAAACGACTATAGTGAAGTTATTGCCCTGACGCAAACTTCTGTCCAAGGGGTCACTCCCGGTGAAGGGATCTCGGCCCTTGCCTCGTCGACTGAGGAGCTGGATATTCATAACCGAATACCACTGTGCAAAACAAAAGAGAACGTCCTTGCAATAACAGCTTTTTGAAAAATGTTCCAACAACATCAGAATAGGTTTGTTTAGTTTGCATTGATCCGAATCAACGCAGTCCCATCAATTGATCACATCACAAAAGAACGAAAATAATGATGTACGTATATGCCATCCGCATTCGCCACTGGGTCCCGTCATCACCCGTTAGGTTACTTAACTAACGACAGAGCGGGGACTGGACTAGCGTGGATGCAAAACATATACAACATCTACTAGTATATATATCCATATATAATATTCGCTCAAGGCGTGATAAAATGCAACATCACAGAAATGTAATAAGCATCACAGAACAATACATATATCTGGGATCCCCGGGTTTCACAGAGCCGCTACTGAAACCCGACGTTCCCCTGGTCGTGTGGATAGCCTGTGCAATGAAATCCTAGACCCCTACGGGCGCGGCAAGTTACCCGCCAAAACCTGAAGCGAGGCAGCCCCCTTCAGCAACGTGAATGGACCACCCAGCATTTCACAGAATCCGGTAACTTGGGCACCCCTCCTTGGGTCAACCTGTACCCCCTATGAGTGCGGCGAATAGCCCGCCAATTCTACAGTAAAGCCCCCTCCATCTCAATGCCATGAGATGCGGGCCCGTTGCCCTCTAGAATCCGGCTATCCGTGCACCCCTCTGCGGGGTAATCCTAGTACAGAAAGTAAAATATACATACAACGGGTACATCGATCTCGACCCGGTTGTGCCCCAAAAGAATAATATACAAACAGGCAGTAACGGCAGTCCACATGTCGGACGCTCGCCCCGCAATATCAAATGTACATATAAAACAAAACTGTACTACCATTGCATCCAGGCTATCCCTCACGACCAATCCGCAACATCACAGCACAACACAAAACATCAACGTGAATGTCACGTTCGCAAATCCGTCTAACCGGGCTATAGCAGTTAGATAGGATTTATCGATCAAGGGACATTCACGGTCGCAGATATAATGTAAATACTGTGAACTAGCATGTTTAAAATATCCGATCGAACAAATTTACCGAAGTGGGCCCCAAGCACTACTGTAGCTCTCACAGAAAATCTGGGCCCAAAAAGAATATCCCCAAAACCCCATTTCCTAGTCAAAAGCCCACTGTAAAAATTTGGCACAGTGAACACTCAAAGTGGTGGCGGAACCGCGGCCCAAGCATGGGTTTAGCCGCGGTTCCGCGGTGAAAAGATGACGTCACACTACCAAATTTTCACAGTATGCTTATAATTGCCTGCAACAACCTGAAAAATTTTTGGAGCTAATAAAATTTCGACAGAGAACAGATGCACTAAAAATATGGTTTTGGGGATTTTAGTTCGATCGAGTTCTAAACATACTAGAGCAAGCTAGACTAGGATAATGGCCTGGCTCTGATACCAGTGTAAGTGCACGGCGGCGCCCCGGCCGTCAATCCGACGCCGGAATGCGGAAACGAAAAACTTTTCAAAATAGAAAACCGGCACCACCGCGCACAAAAATCCCGGATCGGGCAATTAACCTAACTCTAGAAAACTAGAAGGGGAGTAGAGAAGCTATACCAAGCGATCCGTGTCCTTCGGTCTTCGTCTCCACTCCAATCTCCTCGCGGAAACGGGCACCACATCGCCGGGTTCTTTTACGGGTTTCCACCTCTGGACCGAGGCAACTCGGGCGCGAAGTTGGCTAGCCGACGCGTCCAAGGTTGAAGTAGATGAAGTGTAGAATCCATTGTCTCATTTGGGGTTTATGTAGTTGCCATGGTGATGGAGGAATAGAATGGAATGAACTTTCAAGTGGATCTAGAATTTGTGTAGCAAGAAAATGAGATGAAAAAATTTCCCTCATAAAAAATGAACCCCTTCTTTTTTTCTCCCAAAGTGGCCGGCCCCTTTAGATCAAAATGGTGGAGGAGAAAAGCCAAAAACAAGAAGGGGGTGAATGTAGTAAAAGCAAAGAGTGACCACATCCAAAAGGCAAGCCTCACATCAACTCTCATCACAAATCCTTTCTCATTAAAGCAAGAAATGATGAAAGAAAAGAATGGAATCAAAAGATGCTGTCATAATCTTTCAAATCACAAATACCCCCTCCATAAATGCTAATTTGCGAACTTGCAAATTAGCCCCTCCATCACAAAAGTCCGGCCAGGAAGGAACAAAGGAAAACTGGCCGGAACGGAATGCAAACTGGCAACTTCAGAAAACCGATCCCGTAATAAATTATAGGAAAACCCCGCGACTGCATATACATGCCCGCATTTGTATTCCCACTGAACACAAATGCAAAGAGACAAAATCTACACTGTACAATACTAGGATCCGGCTTAAACCAAAGCCCGCTAGTATTATTCGTCCGATCATGATGCGTGCAATACCGTACGTATCTGATCGAACCCTGCCATATCTCCATACGGCCTCTACAGCGTTTCGCCCGAAACTTGAGAAACTGGTCTGTGGGGGACTCTAAAGACTCATCAATATTTTGGCTGTGGATTTAACCACTAGCACGTCAGAGGTATTAGCCTATACGTAACGGGCTACCAGGTATTGACCAAAAGGGTCGTCGATGAGCGAACTCATCCTGACACACTACTGAGCCTGTCAGTGACAATATCCGTACAGTCCGGTCCGTTCGTCTATGATCATCGTATGGCGGGCCTAGGGGGTTGGTAAAAGTCAGACCCCCAAAAGCGGTACAAGTCATGTCGGAGTGTAGCCCAGAACACCCTGAGATACTACTGGAATACCTACCAGTAAATCTCCTGCCTTGGCCAAGGACTTTCATGTATTGGCACTCCTAGACACAGCGCGACCTCACCCCCAATACCGGGAGAGAAGAACCCCTGCAGATCCGCTCACTGCCTCCATGTGGCTCGGGACTGTACCCAACTAAAACCTGTTTGCACGTCTCCTTTGAGCGTGGTAGGATAGTAATCAAAGCACAGTGGGAACTCACACGAGACAAATGACGATCTCAGATCGATGAACTAACATGTACACATGTCACCAGGGAACTGCTATCTGACGTCAGGTATAATACCAACTAGCATGTTCCCGGCGAGTCCTGTCCGGTGTACTCATAACCCAATGAACACCTGTATACATCTTAGGTGAACCAACTGACACCAGTGGCTTGTGAGACCGGCCACCGCCCCTCGTCGGGGTCTCGACTGTATACACTAGTCTACTCTGGAGTATCGATGCCCTGTCTCGAAACTCCTACGACTAGGGACCTTTTAAGGATGTGCTTATAGACCCCAGCTCCCACTTATATGATCGCCCTCATACTGCTGGAAGTCAAGCAAGAATCCTAGGGGCTCTATCAACGTGCAATAGTGATCAGTAAGGTCACTTAAAGCAGTACATGATGATAAAGATAAACCAGATAGCATACTATCATCTTGAGTAAGACTGTCCTACTGGGACAGGTCCTCCCTCAATCATTGCAATCACGTGCCTGTGATCCAATAATTGACTCTGAGGGCGCTATCTCCAACGAGATTGCTATCCACAAATTGGCAATATCCCCAGATGTCAAGCCAATCAAAGAAGCACCGAGAAGAATGCGGCTCGAGCTTGAGATGAGAATCAACACAGAGGTCAAGAAGCTAATCGACTCTGGCTTCATCCAAGAGGTGCAATACCCTGAATGGATCGCCAACATCGTCCCGGTGATGAAGAAAAATGGGACAGTGCGCTTATGTGTGGACTTTTGAGATCTCAATAAAGCCTGCCCGAAAGACGATTTCCCGGTACCAATCACCGAGCTGATGATAGACAATACGTCCACTCATGATGTTTTTCCTTCATGGACGTCTCATCAGGATATAACCAGATAAAGATGCATCCCGAAGACCAGAAGCATACCGCTTTCCGGACCCCTTTGGGTATACTCTGCTACAAGGTGATGCCTTTCGGTCTAAAGAACGCCGGCGCCACCTATGAGAGAACCATGACGAAGATCTTCGATGACCTCATACATGATGTCGTCGAATGCTACATCGACGACCTCGTGGTTAAGAGCAAATCATACAAGGAGCATTTAGAGTGTCTGAAGAACGTATTTCGACGCCTTCGTAAATACAATTTGAAGATGAATCCTCTTAAATGCGCGTTCGGAGTTTCCTCGGGCAAGTTCCTAGGATTCATTGTACGACACTGAGGCATCGAAATGGATCCATCGAAGATCAAGGCGATTATGGAAATGCCTCCGCCAAGGACCCTCAAGCAATTGCGGTCTCTCCAAGGAAAACTCGCGTACATCCAGCGATTTATAGCCAGTCTCTCAGGCAAATGCCGTCCTTACAGCCACCTGATGAAGAAGGGAACCCCGTTCGTCTGGGATCATAAATGCCAAGGCGCACTGGACGAAATCAAGCAATACCTACAGAATCCGCCGGTGCTAACTGCTCCGGTCAAAGGAAAACCTCTCGTCCTATACACAACAGCCCTCGAAGGTTTTTTAGGTGAGCTATGGGCATAAGAAAACGACCAAGGGAAGGAGAGAGCTCTCTACTATTTGAGTCGAGTTCTACTGGGGCAGAAAGCAATTACACCTCCATTGAAAAACACTGCCTGGCGCTGATCTTCGCAATAACGAAGCACGGACACTATGCATTGGCGGATGAAGTCCGTCTCATATCGAAGGTGGATCCTCTCAAGTATTTGATGTCTAAGGACATATTGACGGGACGGCTCGCTAAATGGGCCTTGCTCTTGATGGAGTTCTCAATAACTTATCAGCCTCTTAAGAGAGTGAAAGGCCAGGCCATCGCCGACTTCCTCGCTGAGCATCCGATACCTGCCAATTCTCCCCTGAATTGCGAACTGCCAGACAAACATGCGTTTGACACGATCGACGATAGTGGCACCCGATGGGAACTTTACTTTGATGGAGCGTCTTCCATGAAGAAGCGCAAACAAAGTACCCCTATAATCAAATCCGGGGTAGGCCTCATCTTCGTAACTCCACAAGGAGGGATAATGCGCTTTGCTTTCTCCTTAACAGAGCCAAGGACAAACAATGAAGCCGAGTATGAAGCTTTGATAGCAGGTCTCGAGATCGCCATCGACATGAGAATTGAAAATCTTCTCATATACGGAGACTCCCAACTGGTCGTTAGTCAAGTAAACAGCGACTATCAAACGTGCAAACCAGAACTGGTGGAGTACGGTGAGAGGGTACATCAACTGCTGACCCAAATACCTTCCTACATCTTGGAAAGCATACCGCGTGCAGAAAATAGCAAAGCGGATGCATTAGCTAAGCTCGCTAAAGAATTGGCCGACGAGAACCTCGATGATGTAAGAATCGTGGTACAAAGCCGTCGGGTTCTTGCACCGGCAGAAATATCTCCGTAGTCGTCCGAGGAAAAGGGAGCGATCAAGCAAACGGCCCTACAAATAAAAGACCAAGAAACGGCTGAGGATTGGAGAGAAGTCTTTATAGACTACTTCAAATCCCGTCGAATGCCCGAAGATGCGTCCTCAAGACATCAGCTTATGAAACGAGCCCTATCTTTTGCCTTCGTCAATGATACTCTGTACAAGAGGTCATTTAATTCTCTGTGGTTAAGATGCCTGGGACCTGAAGAAGCAAAAAGAGTCGTCCGAGAAACCCACGACGGACTTTGCGGTTCTCACCAAGCTGGGCCGAAGATGAAGCTAAAGATTAAAAGGATGGGCTACTATTGGCCCACGATGATTCAGGACTGCCTCGAATACGCGAAGCAGTGCCATTCGTGCTAGATTCACGGGGACTTCATCCATCAGCATCCAAATTCACTACATCCGACAGTGGCTAGCTGGCCATTCGAAATGTGGGGGACTGACATAATCGGCCCCATCGAACCAGCATCGTCCAGATGACATTGATTCATTTTGGCGACAACTGATTACTTCTCTAAATAGGCAGAAGTAGTACCGCTGAGGGAAGTGAAGACGGAGAATATCCTCCATTTCTTCAAGACGCACGTCATTTATCAGTTTGGAACTCCGAGACGGATCATCTCCGATAACGGGCCAGCCTACCGAATCCATAAGATCAGCCGCTTCGCTCAACAACACAACATAGACTGGAGATACTCCTCGGTCTATAATCCCCGAGCTAACGGTCTAGCTGAGGCTTTTAACAAGACCTTGACGAAGATCGTGAAAAGGACTGTGTCCCAGAATAAGAAGGACTGGCACGAGAGACTGCATGAAGCTCTCTGGGCGTACCGGACTACGTTCAAGACGACCACGAACACAACGCCGTACGCGTTGGTATTCGGTACAGAAGCGGTGCTCCCCCTTCGAGATAGAGCTACCCTCTCTATGAATGGCAGTTCATTATGAGCTGACGGACGAAGGGAATGCTCACCTTCGGCTTGAGGAGCTCGACGCTCTTGACGAAACCTGGCTCATAGCGCAACAAAATCTAGAGGCTTATAAAGCAAAGATGACGCGCTCATATGAAAGATTGACTAGGCCAAGGACATTCCGCCAAGGCGAACTCGTGCTAGTGGTCAAAAGACTTATGATCCCCAATCGTGCCAAGCGGGGAAAATTCGAGCCGAACTATGAAGGCCCGTATATCATAGACAAGGTCTACCAGGGTAGAGCCTATCTACTCATGGCCATGCATGGCGAAAGGCCCTTCAGGCCAATAAATGGTCGCTTCCTGAAGAAATACTACGCCTAACGAATCACGGCCTAGGTCAATGATAGATGACGACGACTATGTCCGCTCGCTATCTTCCTAAGCCTAAACTCTGTAAGTAGTAATCGGCTTCCTTAACAATGGACCGAAATGTCCTTAAACTAACAATGGACCGAAACGTCCTTAAACTAACGACGGACTGAAACGTCCTTAAACTAACAACGGACCACTATGTCCTAAAACTAGCCGTTGACCGAGATGTCGATAAACTACGGTGGGTTGCAGCATCCCAAAGCTGATAAAAAAAAGAAAGAAAAAAGAAAACGGTATGTCCATAAGCAAAATGGGCACGGATGAAAACCTGAAAGGGCTCCGTGAGTAAAAACAGCAGGGCTACCGGCGAGTTTTGTGAAAACCCGAAAGGGCGCAATCTCGTTAGAATAAAAAAAAAGAAAAAAACGGTATGTCCACAAGCAAAAAGAGCACGAATGAAAACCCGAAAGAGCTCCATGAGTAAAAACAGCAGGGCTGCCGGCGAGTTTTGTGAAAACCCGAAAGGGCGTAATCTCGTTAAAAGACGCTTGCAAGGTCCTCTCGGCTTTGTAAGGAGAAACCACCTGCGTGAGATCCTTACGAATCACAAGGGAGCAACACACTTAAGAATCCTCATGATTCCTAAGGAGAAATTACACTTGCGAGATCCTCATGACTCGTAAGGAGAATCCTCTTATGAGACCCTCACGGCTCATAAGATTTGAAAGTCTTAAGCTACAGGGATCTGAACCTGTTCTTAAGCAGCCCCCACAACCTTCGATACTGCCCTACAAGCGGCTCAATGCTGACCCTTGTATACAATCCACGGGCGCGAATAAACATTTCCCCAACAAAGTCTCATCCGTGACTAGAGATATGTTTGCACGGTGAACCCCCTTGTAAGGCCTCTCGACTTATAAGGAGAAAGCACTCTTGTAAGATCCTTACGACTTATAAGAGATCTTGCACTTAGGAATCCTCACGATTCCTAGGGATAAAATGCACCTACGAGATCCTCACGACTTGTAGGGAGAAATACCTTTATGAGACCCCTACGGCTCATGAAGTCAAAAGCCGTAGTCGACAGGATCTTAACCCTATTTACTAAGCCACCTTTGTTCTTCATCGACAGAGTCAAATGATGATTCGCTCCTGGCAATATCCCAGTTGTAGCGGTGACGATGCCAAAATCGGTGTCTAATTCCAAACTTGCAGCGAAAAGCCAGCGAGCCACACATGCATACGAAATAGCCGAATTGATGGGGCAACTTGCAAACAAAATCAGCAAGTAAAAATATATGCATGCAAAATAGCCGAAATGATTGGGCAACTCGCAATAAAGAGCAGTGAGTAAAAATAAAACAAATAGCCGAAATGACTGGGCACCGTGAAAAATAGCAGAAATGATTGGGCAATCGCGACTTTCACGATATAAATGCTGAAATGATAGAGCATCGCGGAAAGAAATAAAATGAAAAAAAATGAAATTTATGCCCTACAGGTGATATCATGTCAATCCCTGTATACAATCCAGGGGCGCAAACAAAGAAGGAATCACACCCTTCCTCCCCAAGCTTCATCAGAAGGAGAAGCCAAATCTCAATGGTTCACAGATAGCCTAGAGATCATCTCAAAATTCGTCTTATTACCACAGACACAACATCAGCCAAAGTGGAACAGCGGCAGCCCCCAGTTCCATGACTCGGCGGCAAACAGATGACCGAGAGTCAAACTCCCGACTCCGCGAAATACGGATAAAGTCAACCCTTCCTGGCTACGTGGAACGCGGCTTATGTCAATCCTGACCCCGTGAAAAACGTCCAGAGCGAATCCTGGTCCTCGCAGAGCACGACAATGACCCCGTGTGAAGCATCCAGAGCGGAGCCTGGTCCTCGCCAAACACGGTAGTGAACCTATGGGAAGCATCCAGAGCAAAATTCCTAGCTACGTGGAACACGGCTTATGTCAATCCTGACCCTGTGGGAAACGTCCAGAGCGGATCTTAGTCCTCGCAGAGCACGGCAATGACCCCGTGTGAAACATCCAGAGTGGAGCCTGGTCCTCGCCGAACACGGCAATGAACCCATGGGAAGCATCCAGAGAAAAATTCCTGGCTACGTGGAACGCGGCTTAGGTCAATCCTGACCCCGTAGAAAACGTCCAGAGTGGATCCTGGTCCTCGCAGAGCACGGCAATGACCCCGTGTAAAGCATCTAGAGGGGTGCCTGGCCCTCGCCGAACATGACAGTGAACCCGTGGGAAGCATCCAGAGCAAAATTCCTGGCTACGTAGAACGCGGCTTATGTCAATCCTGACCCCGTGGGAAACGTCCAGAGCGGATCCTGGTCCTCGCAGAGCACGACAATGAACCCGTGGGAAGCATCCAGAGCAAAATTCCTGGCTATGTGGAACGCGGCTTATGTCAATCCTTACCCCGTGAGAAACGTCCAGAGCGGATCCTGGTCCTCGCAGAGTACGGCAATGACCCCGTGTGAAGCATCCAGAGCGGAGCCTGGTCCTCGCCAAACACGGCAGTGAACCCATGGGAAGCATCCAGAGCAAAATTCCTGTGTACGTGGAACGCGACTTATGTCAATCCTGACCCCGTGGGAAACGTCCAGAGCGGATCCTGATCCTCGCAAAGCACGGCAATGACCTTGTGTGAAGCATCCAGAGTGGAGCCTGGTCCTCGCCGAACACGGCAGTGAACCCGTGGGAAGCATCCAGAGCAAAATTCCTGGCTACGTGGAACGCGGCTTATGTCAATCCTGACCCCGTAGGAAACTTCCAGAGCGGATCCTGGTCCTTGCAGAGCGCGGCAATGACCCCGTTTGAAGCATCCAGAGCGGAGCCTGGTCCTCGCCGAACATGGCAGTGAACCCGTGGGAAGCATCTAGAGCAAAACTCTTGGCTACGTGGAACGCGGCTTATGTCAATCCTGACCCCATGGGAAACGTCCAGAGCGGATCCTGGTCCTCGCAGAGCACGGTAATGACCCTGTATGAAGCATCCAGAGCGGAGCCTGGTCCTCGCCGAACACGGCAGTGAACCCGTGGGAAGCATCCAGAGCAAAATTCCTGGTCACGTGGAACACGGATAATGTCAACCCTGACCCCGTGGAAAACGTCCAGAGCGGAGCCTGGTCCTCGCAGAACACAGCAGTGAACCCGTGGGAAGCATCCAGAGCGATTCCTAGCTCCGTGAAATGCGGATAAGGACAACTTCACCCATCACTTGTGGGTCATCACGACTCGTAAGGGAGTAAATTCTCTTGTGAGATCCTTACGACTTTCAAGAGAAAACACACTTAGGAATCCTCATCATTCTTTAGGAGAAATTATACCTACGAGATCCTCTCTACCGGTAGGGAGAAAAGTTTTTATGAGACCCTCACGGCTCATAAAGTTGAAAAGTCTTAGGTGGTAGATCATATCCATGTCTCCTAAGCCATCACTATCTTATAAAGAGTTCAAGATTAACTGTTATCTACCATCTATGGGCCACACTTGCCAACGCTACATGCCACCGAAATAGAGAAGTTACTCATGAGCATATAAACTACTTCACGCCAGAGTAAAATATAAAGGAATAGAAGGATACGGTTCATGGAGCTGAGGGTTTGGGACTATACCCCTTAAGAGTCGAGATTTGAGTTAATGATAAATGATGACGCTTGTGTCCGCTCGTTATTTTCTCAGATCAAGATTCTAAAAATTATATACCAACCCGAAACTGGTCATACACTATGAATTACTTTGCACTACTTCACCCACGTATATACTTACGTGGGCAAAGTAGTGGGGGGCATTTGTTCCCGCCAAAAATTTCTACACAAAAGAGCCCAAGGCATCAAATGGCAACGATACGCTTAAGAAAATGTGAACCTGTATTTTCCGGGCTGTATTTTGACAAACTCCCAAATGAGAAATAGCTAAATTCTGATGGTATTGAAAGTATCTCAAAAAAACCTTCGATTTGATATATTATTGGCTTCATAATTCATCCGGGATCAAAAGTTATGAGCAAATGTCTATGCACATGTGATCTAAGGAAGAAGATGCGAACCGGTATTTTCCGAGCGGTATTTTGACAAACTCCGGAATGAGAAACAACTAAATTTTGATTGTATCGAAAGCATCTTGAAAAAACCTTCGATTTGATATATTATGGGCCTCATAATTCATCCGAGATCAAAAGCTATGAGCAAATGTGCTATGCACGTGTAATCTAAACTAATGCTCTACTACATGTGGAATGCATTTTTAGTCCCACATCGGGAAAATGAGAGATGGCTTCTCTACCACTCCCATATAAATAAGAGGGAATACCTCTTACAAAGGGAGGAGTTCAATCCTCAAAATATTCAATTCTCAAAGGAGCTTAGTTCTCCATAGGAGCTTAGTTCTCCAAGATAGGAGCATGCTCCTCCTCATAATGCGCATATGCGCAAGCGCCACGTGCGCTACGTGCAACGCAGGTGTGCCCGCCATGCGAGCACCACGTGCAATGACATGCGCACCACATGAGAATATTTAATAATATTAAAAGGAGTTTAGTTCTCCATAGGAGCTTAGTTCTCCAAGATAGGAGCATGCTCCTCCCCATGATGCGCATATGCGCAAGCGCCATGTGCGCTACGTGCAATGCACGTGTGCCCGCCATGCGCGCATCACGTGCAACGCACGTGCGCACCACATGAGAACATTTAATAATATTAAAAGGAGATACGTTCTCCATAAGAGCTTGGTCCCCCCATAATGCGCATATGCGCAAGCTCCATGTGCGCTACGTGCAAATATATGCGCTCAACACGTGCGATGCACGCGCGCCCAACACGTGCGACGCACGTGCGCGAACGCAAAGAAGCCTTTTTCAGCAGCGAGAAGCTTAAGCTCCAGCATGTTCTTTTCCCCTAATGAGTGGGACATGGTTCAAAGGGTATATCCCTCCACACCTTCGATATGTGGCGCTGTAATCTTTCAGTGTCATCGGAGAAGTAGTGGGTCCTAACGACCAATGATCTTTCTTTTCAATAAAAAAAAAGAAAAGAAACAGAACAAAAAGAAAAAAGAGAGAGAAAAACCCTCTGCAAACTTTGAGAAAAAGAAGAGCAGGTTCTTAGAAAAAAAGAAGATTTTTCTTCATCTTCAAGGTAAAGAACTATGTTCTTGAACAACAGAGATGAAACCATCTCGTAAAAAGAAGAACCATCTTCTAAAAAGATCATAGATCTGAAAAAAAAAAGACCAAGGTCTTTAATAAAAAGGAAAAGATCAAAAGATATAAGCATAAAATAATAAAAGAAGTATTTTTACTTCATTCACAGATCTTTGATCTATAAAGGCAGAGCATTTTTATAAAAACAAGAACTTTTGTTCTTCTCTTAGAAAAAAAGAAGATTTTTCTTCATCTTCATGGTAAAGAATTAATTCTTGAACAACAGAGATGAAATCATCTCATTAAAAAAGAAGAACTATCTTCTTAAAAGATCAAAAGATCTAATCATAAAAATAAAAGAAGTATTTACTTCATTCACAGATCCTTGATTTACAAAGGCAGCGCCCTTTTATAAATAAGAACTTTTGTTCTTGAATCTTGAAGCAAAACCTCCTTTAAAAGAACATAAACTTGTTCTCTGATCATAAATTTGATCAAGTGCGCTTTGCGCTATTGAAAAGTGTCTTGCACTCATGAATTGCGCTCTTGCGCTCATTGGACCGGCGCTCAACGCCAAAACCTGCCACGTGTCAACCAAAGACACAATCTACACTTTGCGCTTCTGAAATAGCGCACTGCGCTCATGGGCCAGCGCTCAGCGCCAAGCGCGCCACGTGTCACTCACTGGCGCGCCAACAGACCAGCGCAAAACGCTCATAAATTAAAAGCGCAATGCGCTAATGAACTTGCGCTTAGCGCTATGCGTGACACGTGTCCTCTTCGTGTGCGCTACCTGATAGAAGCGCAATGCGCTCTTTAACTGGCGCAAAGCGCCTGGCGCGCCACGTGACGCATTGTCAGAACACAGTTTGTTCTAATGAAGACAAAAGATGTCAGAACCCAATGCTTAGCATTATTAAAAGGGCCGAGTCCAAATAAAGGCTTAATAGCCAGAACAAAAAAAATGTGTTAAATATTTTAATTGGACTTAGCCCAATTCTGGCCATAAGTCCTCAGCTTATCTTGAACTGAGCACATCTGCTCTTTCAACCAACCCACCTTGGTTTAAGGGTTGTAGGGTGTTTTTCGTCACCCCATTGAGATAGGAATACGCGCGCGCTTGTCAGGCGCATTACAGATTCCCTCTGCCTAGGGTAGGCCGGGGTTTAATGATTGTGGGGATCCGAATCTCCGGCAGCCGCGGACTAAGCTGCCGTTAATTACCCCTCGCCTTTGGAGCGAGAGAACCTCCGATTAATGGGTTAAACTGGCCATGTGAACTCAATGTGCAGTGTCGTGTTTTGAAGGGGTTTTGGATATATCGGGGGCCCCGCAGAGTTTTTACGGGGGTCCCGCTACCCGGATAGCGGGCTGGGGGTCAAGGGGGCTAGTAGCCCCCTTGCGGGGTGCGGGGCAGCGCCCCGTTAGAAATTTTTTTCTAACAGGGACAGTGTCGTGGAGTATGTGTGTGTATACATATGTATACATATACATATATATACATATGCATATATATATATATAAGTATGTATATATATATATATGTATGTATATATATATATATATATATATATATATATATATATATAAAGGAGGGGAAAAAGGCATCCAAGGGATGCGTGGGGCCAGCGCCTTGAGCGCTGTGCGCTTAGGCGCAAGCGCACCACGTGTCGGCACGTGGGCGCTTTGCGCTCGAGCGCTGGGCGCTGGCGAGAAAAAGGGGCTTTTAGTCCCAGAAATAGGGTTTAGAGTGGAGTTAAACTCCTAAAAATGTTTTGGTTGAGAAAATGGGTTCTTCTTCCTCCTCCTCTGTTGGCTGGATCAAGAGATGTGAGATCTAAAAATCTCTTCTTTTTGAGATCTAATGACAGATCCAAGTTCCTCTTTGCGGGTTTTGTGGTGAAAAAACTTTTTAGTTTTGGAAAAGGGAGAGTAAAACTCTTGATTTAATTCACAAAAAAGAAGAAGGTTTGAAACCTTCAGAAAGGGGAAAGAGACACAAACCCTAGGTTTTTTTTTGAGAGAATGAAAAGTATTTTTTTTATTCATCATCATGTTGCCTTATGTAGGCTTACATATTTACATATAGCCCCTTGGGTTTTGCAAAATGACATTTTGCCCATCTCATGGTTCATGTGCCATTTCTTTTTGCACATAAGCCATGGGCTTACAAAAAAATGGCTTTATGCCTATTTTGCATACATTCATGTATAAAAAATTACATAAAAATTATTTATTATATGATCTATATTTTGGCATGGAGGAGGCTGGCCGCGGGCTCGACTTGGGTATGGGCCTGCTTGACCTGAGCTTGGGCCCACCTGGCTTGGGGTTGACTTTGACTTTGACTCGGTCAACTGGGGGTGCAAATTTTGACCCCAACAAAGTGCCCTCTATCAATGAATGCACACCGCATGCATGGGTTGTGTGCACGAAATTGATGGACCTTGAAGCTGAACTTCGAGATGGAACATCATTCCGGGGGTGGAGCATCATCCCGGGGAGCATGATTCCCAGGGATTGGAGCATCATTCTGATTCGCAGAGCATAATTCCAGGGTCAGAGTATCCCTCGGGGAGCATGATTCCCGGGGATCGGAGCATCATTCTGATGAGCGGAGCATGATTCCAGGGATCGGAGCATCATTCCGATGAGCGGAGCATGATTCCAGGGGATCGGAGCATCATTCCGAAGAGTAGAGCATGATTCTAGGGGATCGGAGCATCATTCCGATGAGCGGAGCATGATTCCAGGGGATCGGAGCATCATTCCGAAGAGCGGAGCATAATTCCAAGGATTGGAGCATCATTCCGAAGGGCAGAGCATGATTCTAAGGATTGGAGCATCATTCCGAACAGCGGAGCATAATTCCAGGGTCGGAGCATCATTCCGAAGGATCGGAGCATCATTCCGATTTGCGGAGCATAATTCCAGGGACCGGAGCATCATTCCGAAGAGCGGAGCATGATTCCAAGGATCGGAACATTATTCCGAAGAGCGGAGCATAATTCCAGGGGATCGGAGCATCATTCCGAAGAGCGGAGCATGATTCCAGAGATCGGAGCATCATTCCGATGAGCGGAGCATGATTCCATGGATCGGAGCATCATTCCGAAGAGCGGAGCATGATTCCAGGGGATCAGAGCATCATTCCGATGAGCGGAGCATGATTCTAGGGATCAGAGCATCATTCCGAAGAGCGGAGTATGATTCCAGAGATCGGAGCATCATTCAGATGAGCGGAGCATGATTCCAGGGATCAGAGCATCATTCCGAAGAGCGGAGCATGATTCCAGAGATCGGAGCATCATTCCGATGAGCGAAGCATGATTCCAGGGATCGGAGCATCATTCCGAAGAGCGGAGCATGATTCCAGAGGATCGGAGCATCATTCCGAAGGGCGGCAGACATTCTGACCGAAGCATAATTTCGATGCAGAGGTTAATTCCCAGGAGAAGCATAATTCTGACAGGGAAGGCAGATACACTGAGGCGAAGCATGATTTCGACATGGGGTGCACATTCTGAGATGGAGCATGATTCCGGCGCAGAGCTTGTTGGCACGACTTGATTCCGAGACTAAGCATAATTCCGGCAGGGAAGGCAGATTCACCGAGGCGAAGCATGATTTCGACACGGGTGCACATTCTGAGACGAAGCATGATTCCGACGCAGAGCTTGCAGGTTGACTTGATTCCGAGGTGGAGCATAATTTCGACGAGGAGGTCGTTGGTTGATTCCGAGCCGAAGCATAATTCCGACAGGGAAGGCAGATACACCGAGGCGGAGCTTGATTTCGACGCGGGGTACACTCTGAGACTGAGCATGACTCCGACGCAGAGCTGGTTGGTTGACTTGATTCCGAGGCGGAGCATAATTCCGACGAGGAGGTCGTTGGTTGATTCTGAGCCGAAGCATAATTCCGACGCAGGGAAGGCAGATACACCGAGGCGAAGCTTGATTTCGACACGGGGTACACTCTGAGACTGAGCATGACTCCGACGCAGAGCTGGTTGGTTGATTTCGAGGCGGAGCATAATTCCGGCAGGGAAGTTAGATATCCCGAGGCGAAGCATGATTTCGACACGGGGTAAATTCTGGGACGGAGCATGATTCCGCCGCAGAGGCTGTTGGTTTGATTTGATTTGGGTTGACATCAGCATCGCTATACTGGAATATGGTACCAAAAGCGAATCATCATTTTTCATGAGAGGATTTGGGGATTGGGTTTTTTTTTGCATCTGCATTGCTGCATTGGAATAATGCCAGGAGCAACTCATCATTTGTCCCAGGAGGACTTGGGAACTGAGTTTTTTTGTTTGGCATCAGCATCACTACACTGGAATATGGTACCAGGAGCGAATCATCATTTGCGTTTGCTTATTAGGAAATGATAGCTTAGGAGACAGGTTTTAGGTCCCTATCAACTAAGACTTTTCAATTTTATGGGCCGTAAGGGTCCCATAAAAGCATTTTTCTCCCTATGAGTCGAAAGGATCTCGTAGGTATATTTTCTCCTTAGGAGTCGTGGGGACTCCTAAGTGTGTTGCTCCTTTATGAGTCGTAAGGATCTCACGCGGGAATTTTCTTCTCATAAAGTCGAGAGGACTTTGCGAGTGCATTTCATTTCTTTTTTTACGAGTTTGTGCCCTTTCGGGTTTTCACAAACTCGCCGGCAGTCCTGCTGTTTTTTTACTCACGGAGCCCTTTCGGGTTTTCATCCGTGCCCATTTTTCTTGTGGACATACCATTCTTTTTTTTTTTTGGGGAATCTTCCTCGCCGGTGGGACTCTGAATGTGGTCTCGCCAGTAGGACTTGGGAGAGATTGAGATTGTTTTACGCCCGTGGATTGTATACGGTTTTGCAGGATGTATGATCCAGACCGTAGGGCCGGAAAAATTTCGAGACTTTGTCGGCGTCTGCATCGTTGCACTGGAATATGGTACCAGGAGCGACTCATCATTCGTCGTTGGGGTATGGGTTTGGAATTTGGTTGGCGTCTGCATCGCTGTACTGGAATATGGTACCCGGAGTGACTCATCATTCTCTATTTAGGGATTGGAATTTGGAATTTGTTGGCGTCTGCATCGCTGCACTGGAATATGGTACCAGGAGCGACTCATCATTCGCCACTTGGGGTATACGGTTTGGAATTTGGTTGGCGTCTGCATCGCTGCACTGGAATATGGTACCAGGAGCGACTCATCATTCGCCTTTGTTTTTTTTTTTGGTTTTTGTTTTACCGCGATTGCTCTATCATTTCAGCTTTTCTTATCGCGAAGGTCGCGATTGCCCTATCATTTCGGCTATTTATTCGTGGTTGCCCCATCATTTCGGCTTTATTTTCATTTATATTTTTACTCGCTGATTTTTATTGCGAGTTGCCCCATCATTTCGGCTTTTCCTTATTTTTCTTTTATTTACACATTTTTTGTTTATTTACATATATATTTTTTTACATTCCCAGTTTAACGACTTAGAGGTTGACTGTTCCCTGTTTAATGACGTGGTGGTCGATTGTTTTCAGAGATAGGCAGTAGTCTGAGAGAATCAGTTTTACGAAGAACTTCGGTCTCCGTTTGTATGAAATTGGCGGCCGCAGCTGGACTGTTTGTTAACACGCCTTTAGACAGTTCTATCTCTCCTGCCTGGTATTGCTTTTCGACCCGATCTTTGAAGACGAAGCAGTCCTTAATGGCATGCCCTATCACTCTGTGATAGGGGAAGTATTTGGGGTCGTCGGTCCTATTCGCTTCCTGCGGTCTTTTTGACTCTGGCAGTTGTAGACCGTTCCTCAGGGCGTCTTTGAATATTTTACGGATTTTGTCCCTTCTGAAGGAATAGACCTTGTCCAGCTTCTCTTTCAGTGGAGATTCTCCTCCCTCTCCGAACATTGGCTTCCGAAGCTGGTTGGCATTAGGCCCGCTCGACCCTTGCTTATTTCGGTTAGCCGAAGCGTTGAAAGATTCAGTATCGTCAGAATTTCCGCCTTTGCGATTTTCGTCCTTTCGTTTTTTCCAAGACCTATTGTTATTTTGGGAGTCAGAGGAGGACTCCTGCTTTGAGCGTTCCAACATCTGGACTTTCCTGGTCAGCTCTTGGAATGTATTGAGACCCGCGGTGCATAGAAACGGGGCCATCCAATTATTGAGATTTCTGACGAGTAGACTGAAAGATTGGTCCTGCTCTATCGGCGGTTCGCATTTGACGGAGAGATTGCGCCATCGGGTTATAAAATCCGTGCTGCTTTCGTTGTTCTTGGGCTTGGTCCTTACGAGCTCGGCAATGGTGATCTTATCGCTGACGCTCATGAACCTTTGTCGAAACAATGATTCCATTTGGACGAAAGTACTAACGGAGCCATCCGGTATGCTCGCATACCAGTCGAAAGCAACATCGGTCAAGCTATTAACGAACTGGCGGAGGAGAAGCGCATCGTTGCCCCCAGTATTCCTGCATGAGGCTTTGAAGTGGGCAATGTACTAATTTGCATTTCCCATCCCATCAAATCTTCCAAATTTAGGGATGACATAGCCGCTAGGAAATTCTACCACATCATACTGAGCAGGATATGGTCTCCCGCTGCTGCTGATATCTTTTTGCGCTTCGGTTTCGGCTACAAATGTTTTGACTTTGCTGGCAACCAAATCCATAATCTGATCTTGAGTTAGCGGGCTACTGTCATCGGCAGCCAAGACATTTCCCGAGATAGGATGCGACTGATTTTCATGCGGTCCGCCCACTTTTGGATTTGAGGGAAGAGGCGTCGGCTGTCTCGGGACACCGTTTCCCGGTTCATGAGCAGAGCCTTGTGCTTGATTGGGCGGCTGAGATGCAAGTTAAGCCGTAAGCCGTAAGACGATATTTGTCAAGTCGTCGATCTTTGAGTAGAGCTTGGCCATCTCCTTGTCTTTGCTTCTGAGTTGTTTTCGAAGCTCTTGGAGAAGTTGTTTCTCTGCGGTCTTAGGATGGAAAGTTGGCTCATCTTCGCATTCCGAGCCCGACTCCTCATGAATTAAGGGCTCTCTCTGCCTATCAGCCTCACTGGGAGGATTTTCATCACCCTCCGGAGGATGCTGGTCTTGAGAAGTGACAGCTATATTCACACCAGGTTGGATTTGAGATGTGGTGGCCCCGTCCTTGCTCTTGCTGCGCGTGCCCACCACGTAGACAGTGTGGATAACACATTCAGCCATCTCCTCATCTTTGGCGGGGCAACCCTGTTCCTCGAACCTCATGAGGTTCAGCTTAGCAGGAGCCCTAGCCCTTTTGTTGGCTCTATATCTGAGCCTTTTCTGCCTTAGCTTCTCAATTTTAAGGGCTTGGCGTGCATTCATTCCCTGGGAAGCCACCGTGAGCCGGTCGACGGGGAGCTTAGAGAAGACACCCGATCGAGCAGTTGTCAGGGGCACCATCGAAGCTTGCTCGAGACGCCTTGTTGCTTTGTTGGTGTTGATGGCCTTTCCCCCAACTGGGCTAAGGAAAGCCGCTCAAACACCGACTTGCGTTTGAGTTGGGGAGCCTTCGAGACCACCACATTTGGCCTCTTGCCATTCGAGACCGGTTTGTCTGCCACCAGGGTTTGAGGAGCTAGGATGGCGCCAACTGGCATGAACATAATAGAGCCGAATGGTAGCAGCGGCTCCTCCTATTGTCACCCGAGACTGGCCGGGAGGACTGTCCTGGCGTCCATCTTCATCGTGTAGAAGATGGGAGCTGAGTTCATCTTTGGAGATATTGTTGAAAGGTGATTGCTCGAAAACCTGCATGAAAGAGCATTATTTCAATATAAATATAGGTATGTATATTGACTGAGTTCGCATGAACGTTTGACCCGAAATATGGGAGGAGAGGAAGGTCCCACCGGGCGTGCCAGAATCTGTAGGGTGTTTTTCGTCACCCCATTGAGATGGAAATACGCGCGCGCTTGTCAGGCGCATTACAGATTCCCCTTGCCTAGGGTAGGCCGGGGTTTAATGATTGTGGGGATCCGAATCTCCGGCAGTCGCGGACTAAGCTGCCGTTAATTACCCCTCGCCTTTGGAGCGAGAGAACCTCCGATTAATGGGTTAAACTGGCCATGCGAACTCAATGTTCAGTGTCGTGTTTTGAAGGGGTTTTGGATATATCGGGGGCCCCACAGAGTTTTTACGGGGGTCCCGCTACCCGGATAGCGGACTGGGGGTCAAGGGGCAAGCAGCCCCCTTGCGGGGTGCGGGGCAGCGTCCCGTTAGAAATTTTTTTCTAACAGGGACAGTGTCGTGGAGTATGTATGTGTGTACATATGTATACATATATATATATATATATATATATAAGGAAGGGGAAAAGGCATCCAAGGAATGCGTGGGGCCAGCGCCTTGAGCGCTGTGCGCTTAGGCGCAAGCGCGCCATGTGTCGGCACGTGGGCACTTTGCGCTCGAGCGCTGGGCGCTTGAGCGTAAGAGCGCCACGTGTCGGCACGTTGGCGCTTTGCGCTCGAGCGCAGGGCGCTGGCGAGAAAAAGGGGCTTTTAGTCCCAAAAATAGGGTTTAGAGTGGAGTTAAACTCCTAAAAATGTTTTGGTTGAGAAAAAGGATTCTTCTTCATCCTCCTCTGTTGGCTAGATCAAGAGATGTGAAATCTAAAAATCTTTTCTTTTTAAGATCTAATGACAGATCCAAGTTCCCCTTCGTGGGTTTTGTGGTGAAAAACTATTTAGTTTTGGAATAGGGAGAGTAAAACTCTTGATTTAATTCACAAAAAAAGAAGAAGGTTTGAAACCTTCAGAAAGGGGAAAGGTGCGGGGCAGTTTCCCCTAGGTTTTTCTTTTGAGAGAATGAAAAGTGTTTTTTTTGGAGAGAATGAAAAGTATTTTTTTTATTCATCATCATGTTGCCTTATATAGGCTTACATATTTACATATAGCCCCTTGGGCTTTGCAAAATGATATTTTGCCCATCCCATAGTTCATGTGCTACTTCTTTTTGCACATAAGCCATGGGATTACAAAAAATTGGCTTTATGCCCATTTTGCATACATTCATGTATAAAAAATTACATAAAAATTATTTATTACATGATCTATATTTTGGCATGGAGGAGGCTGGCCGCGGGCTCGACTTGGGCATGGGCCCGCTTGACCTGGGCTTGGGCCCACCTGGCTTGGGGTTGACCTTGACTTTGACTCGGTCAACCGGGGGTGCAAATTTTGACCCCAACAAGGGTACATCTCTTCACTCCTTTGATATTTGTCGTTGTAATTCCTCAACGTCTTCAAAGAGGTGACGGGTCCCGACAACCATACATTTCATAGACTATGACGTCTCTAAACACCGGACTGTGGGGTCCTAAAACTCATGGACTATGATGTCCTTAACCTCGACCGTGATGCCTTTAAACTAACATCGGACTGTGGGGTCCTTAAACTCATAGACTATGATGGCCTTAACCTCGACCGTGATGTCTTTAAATTAACATCGGACTGTGGGGTCCTTAAACCCATAGACTATGACGTCCTTAACCTCGACCGTGATGTCTTTAAACTAACATCGGACTGTGGAGTCCTTAAACCCATGGACTATGACGTCCTTAATCTCGACCGTGATGTCTTTAAACTAACATCGGACTGTGGGGTCCTTAAACCCATGGACTATGATGTCCTTAACCTCGACCGTGATGTCTTTAAACTAACATTGGACTGTGGGGTCCTTAAACCCATGGACTATGATGTACTTAACCTCGACCGCGATTTAAACTAACAATGGACCACCATGTCCCTAAATTAGAAATGGACCACCATGTCCTTAAACTGGTAATCGACCGCAATGTCCCTAAACTAAACAATAGAGTCCAAATGCTCTTTTGTTAAATCTAAATGATCCTGTTAAGTTGATCTTAGTCTAGAAATTAGACTAACGTATCCTTAACAGACGTTTAAGTTGATCTTAGTCTCAAATGAGGCTAACATGTCCTTAAACCAAACCCCCAAACCCAAATCTAAGAAGATACGGATTTGGACTAATCCACGCCCTACAGGCGACAACATAAATTAGTCTTCGTATACAATCCACGGGCAACCACAAACAAAACAAACACCCACGACACGAAGTGACCATCTGGAGAAGGAGAAAGTTGTTACCGTGATGTGGTAGCGTAATTAACTGCAGGGGCTTGAGCCTGCAGGGAAGAGCGTCCCCACAATCAAAAACCCCTCAAACGAAGGGGAATCTGACGAAGTCTGCTACATCGGACGCATCCGTTTAAACCTTCGATACACGGTGCCATAAATCAACTTGGCATCTTCGGAGAGGTGGACGGATAACACCAATTAGCATCTGCCCCGAAATTCAGGCGAGACGTTCTCCGCGTCTCTCGGTGGTAAACAAGAATTTAATTCCTCTGAAACTAGGGTTAACCCTTTAAAAAGAATTTAATCCCTGCAAAAAACAAAAGGAGAACTTGATTCCTCAGAACCATAGAAGAACAGCCTAATGATTCATTAGCGTTCAAACGCTACGTAACAGATCACATGTTCTTACGTGAGCACCTCTGAGGAACAAAAATGAACAACTGACATCGAGTCATGTGATCCCACGTGATCCCCTAATAGTTCTTAGCACTTTCAAAAGAAAAAGGGGAATAAATCAAAGATAGTTCCCATTTTGGGGCACCTCACGTGATCCCACGTGAACCTCTAATAATGCTTAGCACTTTCAAAAGGAAAAGGGGAATAAATCAAAGACAATTCCCATTTTGGGGCGTCTCAGGTGATCCCACGTGGCCCCCTAATAGTGCTTAGCACTTGTAAAAGGAAAGGGGAATAAATCAAAACAGTTCTTATTTTTGGGGCACCTCACGTGATCCCACGTGACCCCCAATAATGCTTAGCACTTATAAAAGAACAAGGGAATAAACCCAAGTGAATAGCGCCAACTTTCAAGAGCCTCACGTGCCACACGTGAGCCTCCCCCAAATTTCAGTGTTTAACACTGCCTTGGAGTCTCACGTGGGAGCACGCGAGCACTGAGTACACATTAGTGTTTAACACTATAGGAAGCCAACTCCAACTCCAAATTGGCTCATTCTCCCTGAAGATTAAAACATCTTAGATTTCCTAATAGACCGAGCCACTATGCTCATGACTTCCCAAACTGATGATGATTCCTCAATCTCCTAAGTTAATCTTAGTCTCTTAAAAACGACTAATGATTCTTGGACGGGTCACTATGATCTTTCCCCTCAAATCTGGAATTTGGTTCAAGGGTACATCTCTCCATGCCTCTGATACATGTCGTTGTAATTCTTCAACGTATTCAGAGAGGTGGAGGGTCCCGACAACCAACAGCTCTTTGGAGCAACCCAAAACCCATGAGCACATCCCTATGGACCGCAACGTTCTTAAACTAGCTATGGACCGCAACGTCCTTAAACTACGACCTCACCGCCAAATGGTGATCTATGGACCTCAATGTCCTTAAACTAGCTGTGGACCGCAACATCCTTAAACTAAACCCTCAAACCAAAAATGGTGATCTATGGACTGAAACGTCCTTAAACTAACAATGGACCACAACGTCCTTAAACTAGCTATGGACCGAAAACGTTCTTAAACTAAAGTAATAGAGCCCAAATGCTCTTTTGTTGGGTTTGAATGATCCCAAAATTCTGTTGAGTAGATCTAAGTCTAAAATTAGACTAACGTATCCCCTACAAACATTTAAGTTGATCTTAATCTCAAACGAGATTAACGATCCTTAAACCAAACCCAAATCTAAGAATATACGGATTTGGACTAATCCACGCCCTACGAACGGCAACATAAATTAGTCTCCGTATACAATCCACGGGCTACCAAAAATAAAACAATCACATACGACACGAAGTGAACATCTGGAGCAGGAGAAAGTGGTTATCGCTACGCGGTAACGTAATTAACTGCAGGGGCTTGCGCCTGCAAGGAAGAGCGTCCCCACAATCTAAAAACCCTCACCAACGAGGGGGGATCTGATGAAGTTTGCTACAACGGCCGCATCCGTTCAAACCTCCGATGCACGGTGTCATAAATCAACTTGGCATCTTCGGAGAGGTGGACGGATAAACCTAAATAGCATTTGCCCCCAAATGCAGGCAAAACGTTTGTCTTTCCCGGCTTTCGGCGGTAAACACCAACCGAGACGTAAACCCGTTCAATTACACCTTTTATCTCCTCCCCACTTCTTAACATCTATTTGTAACATGATCTTCTACCAACTATGGTGTTATGCAGATAAAATATTTGAATGGTTGGTCTTAACTTTTGTTCTTTGTAAAACTTTGCATAAACCAATAATTTTACACCCCCCCCCTCTTAAGATTTTAAATGCTTAGTAATGAAAACACTATTTTAATTAAGTTTGGAGGGGAGAAAAATATTTTGGCTCTTGAAAGAAAAGAAAATTTTTGCACAATTATGAACCAAAAATAAGTTTGGGTAAACATTTCACGGTCATTGACTTTGTCCCCCTTTACTAATCATTGAGAACTTTTCCTCCCAAGTCTACAGATTTTGAGATTAAAAGATGACATCAGTAAAGACACTGCTGCAAATAGGTTTGGGGAGAGGTTTGTGCTTATTCACGTATCATTTTGCATTTTACTAAATAAGTGCACTAAATTTTTTTGATAATAAAAGTTAGAAGTGAAAAAAATACATATAAAAGAGGGAAAGAAATTTTAGAAAAGTAAGAAAATTAGATATTTTAAAATAAAGCTAGTAATAGGTAGTCATGAGCAATTGTCCCAAGGGTTAGTAAGATGAAGAAAATTACTAATCTGAGGATAAAAATAAGTCTAAAAATAGTTCCTAATCTTGAGTCCAAACATCTGAACTTTAATACCTGTTCCCTGATAAAATATCAGGGAATTACCCAATGGGGTATCACGTGCTCACACGTGACCAAGGGTCACGTGTTGACACGTGATAAGTTCCTGTAATCTCTGCTTTATAGAATAAAATTCTAGTCAAACAAAAATATAACAAAACAACCATGAAATACCCCAATGGGGCATCACGTGCTCATACGTGACCAAGGGTCACGTGTTGACACGTGATAGGTTTCTGCGATCTCTGCTTTATAGGATTAAATTCTAATCAAACAAAAATATAATAAGACACTAAGGAAAAACCCTAATGGGGCATCACGTGCTCACACGCGACCAAGGGTCACGTGCTGACACGTGATGGTTCCTTAGCTTTGTTAAAAGGCAGAATTAAATGCTGAATAAAATGTTTAATCAAGAGGGTCACGTACCAACACGTGACAGGTTTCTAAACTCTTTAATTGATAGAATTAAATTCTATTTAATAATCAAATAAAAGGGTCACGTGCCAACACGTGATACACTTTTAAAAGCCTTCTAAAATAATAGAATTAAATTCTAATTAAGGGAAATCGAAGACCCTAACTAGAAAAATATTTCTTTAAATCTTTCCAAACAAAAAAATGGTGCTCTATAAATTAGAGCACCATTGGATTAAATGGTGATTAAAAATCACCAATTTATGGAAAGATTTTATACAAGGAAAGATTTCCCTGAAATTCACCAAGAATAACAAACAGAATATCTTCTGGATTAAAAATCCAAAGGTGAATATAATTCACGGAGTGGTCTAAAAGATCATGTTAGTTACAAAAACAACTAAAATCTTTCAATGAAAGATTCACTAAACAAATTGATTCTTTTCTTTCTCCTATAAATAGGAGCCAAGAAGAGAAGAGAAAGGATCTTTTGGAATTTTTGATTTTCTGAAGGAAAACAACAACAGAGAGAATAGAGAGGAGAATTTAATTCTCAAGAGAGAAAAGAAGTTCCTTTCAAGGAAAAGAAACCCTAGGTGAGAAAGTGGAAAGAGATCTAAGCTCCATAAAATAAAAAAGAATTTAATTCTCAATTTAAGAGTTTAACTCTCCTGAACAAGAACTTAGTTCTTACTTTGGTTGAAGATCTGCAGAAGCAGATCTCCCCACAGGTTTAGAATTTAATTCTCATCAGGAAGATTCTGCCATGCAGATCCAAAACTTAGAGGGAGAATTTAAGTTTAAGGAATTTAATTCTCCCAAATTCATAGGAATTTAATTCCTCAAAATGAAACTAGGGTTTAACCCTATATGAAAATTTAATTCTCCCAAATCCATAGGAATTTAATTCCTCTAAAATAAAACTAGGGTTTAACCCTATATGAGAATTTAATTCTCATAAATTCATAGGAATTTAATTCCTCAAAATGAAACTAGGGTTTAACCCTATATGAGAATTAAATTCTCCCAAATTCATAGGAATTTAATTCCTCTAAAATAAAACTAGGGTTTAACCCTATATGAGAATTTAATTCTCCCAAATTCATAAGAATTTAATTCCTCTAAAAGAACAGAGCTAGGGTTTAACCCTATATGAGAATTTAATTCTTTCACATACATAGGAATTTAATTTCTCTAAAACAGAATTAGGGTTTAACCCTACAAAGAATCTAATTCTTAAATTAAGAGACTTAAAGCTCTACATGCATATAAAGAACTTGATCACGTGGTAACACGTGACCCCCTATCCTCAAAGATAAAAAAAAAGCGAACAAGACTAGGTCACGTGGCCCCACGTGACCCATTAATGGACCCCTCAAAATAAGAAGGAATTAGTCCAGAGGTAATGCCTCACGTGCTCCCACGTGACCTTCAAAATAAAGAGAATAAAAGCAAAGGCAGTATTAATTTTGGGCGCCCTCACGTGTCCCCACCTGACCCCTTAATAAACACTTTAATAATCAATACATAGATACCATCACGTGCCCACATGTGATGGCCTGAAGATTAAAAGTGTTTAAAACTTATTTGAATATTCTGATAATAAAATAAAGGAGGTCTGGCCCCATCTTCAGGCATCTCACGTGACCCCACGTGACCCCTTCCTTTCTAGTATTTAACCCTATTTTGAGCATTTTGTCTCCGGTGTTTAACACTGTTTTAAATACATCACGTGAGGGCACGTGACCGCCAGATGTCATTTAGTGTTTAACACAATTTTCAAACTAGCTTAGCCCAAATTGGCTAAGTTTTCCAGAGGCAAATCCCCCCTTCAAATGAGCCTTAAAATCCAGAACTATAATGTTTAAGTGCTCAGCCAAAGACAAAATGTTCTCAGAGCCCTCAAACTCTTATTTAGCATTGCTAAATAATGAGGGGCTGAACCCAGCCAAATGTTCAATAGGCCAACAAAGGGCCAACATTTCAAACTTAATTGGACTTAGCCCAAATTGGCCATAAGTCCTCAATTCAGATTTAACTGAGCCAACGTACTCATAATTTAATTGTTCCCTGATTAAAAATCAGGAAAAAGCTTCAGAGGAAGCATCACGTGCTCGCACGTGACCAGCGGTCACGTGTTAGCACGTGACGTTAAAAGCAGCGGCAAAGAGCAAGCGCAGAAGAGAAGCCTATTCAAGGGGTCACGTGGCCGCACGTGACTACCTTTAAAAGCCCTGCTGTTCAACAGAATTAAATTCTGAATAAGATCATTTAAATCTTTCTAAAATAGAGAAGAATTATATAAAACTGTTGGATCAAGAATCTGAAGGTGATTAAATATCACCAATTTATGGAAAAATCTTGAACATGGAAAGATTTCCCCTAAATCTCACCGAAATAACAAAAAGAATATCTTTGGATTTAAAATCCAACGGTGAATAAAATTCACCTAATAATTTAAAGGCCCAGATCAATGATGAAAATAAATCAAATCTCTCAATAAACAAATCAAATCTTTCAATGAAAGGTTTACTAAACTGATTGATTCTTCTCCTTCTCCTATAAATAGGTGCCAAGGGAGAGAGTTAAAAAGAAAAGAAAAGAGATAGACAGAGAGAGGTATAGAGCCTTGGAATCTTGAAAATTCAGAAGGAAGAATTTGATTCTCTGCAAAAGAAAAACCCTAGGTAAGAGAAGAGAGGCATAAAAAAAAGGAATTTAATTCTCAAAAAAGTTTAACTCTTCTATACAGAAAAGAACTTAGTTCTTTCTCTGGTTGAAGATATGCAAAGTGCACATCTCTCCATAAATTAAGAATTTAATTCTCATTGGGTCGAGATCTTACCATGCAAATCTAAAACATAGAGGAGGAATTGAGTTTTGAGAATTTAATTCTCACAAAATTATAGGAATTTAATTCCTTTGAGATAAAATTAAGGTCTAACCCTATATGAGAATTCAATTCTCTAAAATTATAGGAATTTAATTCCTTCAAAATGGATAGAACTAGGGTTTAACCCTAATTGAGAACTTAATTCTCTCAAACTCACAGGAATTTAATTCACTTAAAAAAAGAAATTAGGGTTTCACCCTATGCCAGAACATTAATTCTTCATATATATGGGGAGTTTAATTCCTACAGAAAAGAAATTAGGGTTTAATCCTATCTAAGAATATAATTCTTCAAAAGAAAGTAGGAATTTAATTCCTTTAAAGTTATTGCTAGGGTTTAACCCTATGAAGAATTTAATTCTTAAAAGATGAACAAATCTTTAAAACATGCAAAGAACCAGAGTCACGTGCTACCACGTGACACCTGTAAAGATCTACAGAAATAGAACTTTGAGGCAACGCCTCACGTGCCCCACGTGATGCCTGACGCACGCAAAGAAAAAAGCAAAAGAAATAGAACTTTGAGGCAACGCCTCACGTGCCCCACGTGGCCCCTAATGAGCATTCTAATAGATCAGAGCATGAGCCCCCATCACGTGCCCACATGTGATGGCTGTCAGAATTAAAAGTGTTAAACACTTATCTGCAGAACAAAATGAAGGGGATCTGGCCCCACCTTTTGGATGCCGTCACGTGCTCCCACGTGATCTCCTCTCTGTTAATGTTTAACACCAAACTGATAATTTGATTACCAGTGTTTAACACTGTTATTTATTAGTGTTTAACACTAATTTGAGAATCACAATTTCTAGTGTTTAACACTAATTTGAAAACTCTATTTGCAGTGTTTAACACCGACTTTCTTTAGTGTTTAACACTAATTTGAAAACCCTGTTTCTAGTGTTTAACACTGATTTTTTTTTTGTGTTTTACACTAATTTGCTAATCTTATTCCCAGTGTTCAACACTGTTGGTCTTTAGTGTTTAACACCAGGTTTAGCCCTATTGGCTAAGTTTCTAGAGGCAAAGCCTCTCCTTCAATGGACCAACAGAGGGCCAATATTCCAAACATGATTGGACTTAGCCGAAGAAGGCCATAAGTCCTCAATCTAGACTCAACTGAGCCAATGTGCTCATAACCTAATAAATGGGTCTTGGTTCCAAATTGGACTACGAATCACTTAATCTACTTTGGTTCAAGGGTACATCTCTTCACTCCTTTGATACTTGTCGTTGTAATTCCTCAACGTCATCAAAGAGGTGACGGGTCCCGACAACCACACATTGATATGGACTGTGGGGTCCTTAAACTCATGGATCATGATGTCCTTAACCTTGACCGGGATGTCTTAAAACTAACAACGGACCATGACGTCCTTAACCTTGACCGTGATGTCTTAAAACTAACGTCGGACGGTGGAGTCCTTAAATCTTCGGACTATGATGTCCTTAACCTTGACCGGGATGTCTTAAAACTAACACCGGACTATGACGTCCTTAACCTTGACCGTGATGTCTTAAAACTAGCGCCGGACTGTGGAGTCCTTAAAACCTCGGACTATGATGTCCTTAACCTTGACCGCAACGTCTTAAAACTAACATTGGACCGCAATGTCCTTAAACTACCAATTGACCGCAATGTCACTAAACTAAACAACAAGGCTCCCCTAATTGCTCTCTTATTGGATCTAAACGATCTCGTTAAGTCGATCTTAGTCTAAAACTAGACTAACGTATCCTTAAAAAACGTTTAAGTCGATCTTATTCTCAAATGAGGCTAACGTATCCTTAAACCCAAACCACCAAACCCAAATATAAGATAATACGGATTTGGACTAGTCCACACCCTACGGGCGACGACATAACTCAGTCTCCGTATACAATCCACGGGCAACCAAACACAAAACAAATACACACGACACGAAGTTACCATCTAGAGAAAGAGAAAGTTGTTACTGCAATGCCGCAGCGTAATTAACTGCAGGGGCTTGCGCCTGCAGGGAAAAGCGTCCCCACAATCAAAAAACCCTTCAAGCGAGGGGGAATCTGACGAAGTCTGCTACATTGGACACATCCGTTTAAACCTTCGATACACGGTGCCATAAATCAACTTGGCATCTTCGGAGAGGTGGACGGATAGCACCAACTAACATCTGCCCCGAATTTCAGGCAAGACGTCGTCTTGGCCGTCTTTCGGAGGGGAACAGATTCTGGCACGCCCGGTAGGACCTTTTCCTCTTTCCACTCCATACTTTGTGTGTCGTCTTCGCGAACGAATCGCGGTTTGTTAATGGTTGCCCTCGGGTTTCAAGTTACAAAGATTTGGTCTTTTGCCTGGCGCAGAAATCAAGCATCAATGGCATCCAATTGCTCGAGCTGCTCCAAATGCAAATGCAACCGACGCTTCGCCTCACCTGGAGGTGTAGCCTATGGGCCTCAAGCAGCCTCCATCCTTGCTATGCCGGTGGAGCAAGTGATTCAAGCTACTACCGGTCTGATCTTTGAGACCATGCTCCCGCCGGCAAGCTTCACCATTCCAGTGCTCGTACCGGAAGCGCAAAAGTAGTCGGTCTTCGATCGGTTCACTACTACCACGGCCCCTCTCAACGGGTCGTCCAATGTCAAGCCGGCAGCCTCGGTCTTTACCAGGCTGAACCTGAACTCTGATGGGCCTGCCAAGAAACCCATGACCCTTGACATGGCCATCGCAAAGAAGACATCCATCTCCATTCCTGAAGTCGTCAATACGGCTTCTTCTGCCAAAGAGTCGGTCTTTTCAAGGCTGACTATTGATTAATCCAAAAATTGTAGTTTACCGTAATCAGAAACGGCGTCGCTTCGCAGCTAGCCGGTGAATACGGGTCGATCCGCAGGGATGTGTTAATTTCTAATTTTGTGTTATAACGAATTGATTCAAATTGTGGTTGGTTTTTTTATCGATTGAGTTCAAGAAGAATTTATGTGATAAGAAAGGACTCGTTAGGGTTAGGTCGAAGGTAGGGGTGTTGAGATCTATGTTTTCACCTCTTTCAATGCCATGATTTAAGCTTTTTAGAAATATCACAACAATTATTAGCAAAGGGGATTAGGATGATCGGGAAGAAACAAAGTTTCTTCCTCTAGATCCTTGTCCGTCCTTTCCTATTAATTGATGTGATCTTCATGGATGTCATATAAGTCCGGCCTTTTATACTAAGGTTCACTGTTACCTTGTAGGTAGGGTGCCGTAGGGGGCGGATCGTATATGAATGCATGAAGATTTCATTTTAAAAATAAGTTGGCGTTGAAGGAGGTGAGAGACATCCATCTCTCACTTACTCCCTTGTTCCTAACCCTAACGAGCGAGGATTTTATTCGCTCATTAGGGAATTGTTGCAAAGAGACATTTTTATGTTTATGTTTTAAAGGTTAACTACTTGGTGCAGATTAAGGAGGATTACACTAGAGCAAGAATTAACTAACTAGGGCAAGTAAAAGATTATACTAAGGCAAGAATTAAATAAAACTAAAAACTTACAAGTAAAAGTGATGCTCCCAATTCTTCAACAAATCTCACTTTTATTGATTATCAAGAGGCATCCATTTTTTTAGATCTAGATTACAATTTATAAGTAACTAGTGAAGCTAGGGTTACAGACTCTCGTAGACATGACTTTACTGATTTACCCCCTAAAAATCACAACACCAGAACCGTAGCAGCAACAGAAGAAATCTCCACCGACCCGGGCATTAGACGGCCGCGGATCCGCGGCAGATACTGGCTTGGGCCGCGGATCTGCGGCCCTTTGGTGGTGTTGGGACTCCAACTTTCTGTGCTTTGTTGATCTTGTATTGGGCCTTCTGTTTTCACTGTGCTTTTCTCTGTTGGGCTTTTTTTTTATTCTTCAGATTCTCAGTGAAACTCGTAAGGATCTCTTTGACCGTTTCACTTGACGTTCATCTCGGCTTGAGTAGGATCAGTGTGCTGGTTGGTCAAATGTCCATTTCCTGTATCATCTTTGTCTTTTTCACTGTATTTGCTTCACAAGTCTGTATCCTGTATCATGTAACAAACGATCGTCAAAAGCATCTGTTTACTTATAAAATGCACGAAAGTGGGGTGTATGAATAGCAATATTATGATGTGAACAAATACCCCCAAACTTACCTTTTGCTCATCCTCGAGCAAACTTATTATTTTATTCTGACCTAGCCACACTTTCGCAGGGAAACGCGATTGCACTGAGCACGTGCAACAAGCCGTTAAACCTCTAGGTGTCCCTAGTAGGAGGAGTGTTGTCTCCTGAGGGTTTTCAGCGGATACTACCCACAAAATCCTATCAACTTGGTTTTTCGACTTTTGTTCTCCATTTAGGTTTTCTAACAAGGAAATCTATTATCGTTGACCCGCAAATTATTCACCCATATTCTTCACGCTTGCTCATTGTTTAACTTAAGATTATACATATCCTGTAGAATTACCTAGCTTTCGGCATTTCTTAAGTTTTCCTTCTAGAGTTCCATCTCCACTTAGGAATTTCTATCAACTCTATTAAAGACACAAGTTCTATTCTTCATTCCTTTCTCTTATCTAAACTCTAATCACACATCCCCACGTGTGTGTAAATATCACCCCTACACTTGGAAATTCAAATCAAGCAATCATACTCCAGCCCATTGTCCAAAGCACTTGTGAGACTTCGCTTTCACATCCTTCATGCGATTGTTAATACTTCTTGAGGTACCAACAACCGATTACCAGATGCGTTAGCACTTTAAGGCGTACTTCCTAGTTTTGCAACACCCAAGGCTTTTAGCAGTAGCACCTTTGCTAAATATTTTTCTATTTTTCTTTTCTTTTTTTTTTTTAGCCTTAAGTAATCACAAAAACCAGTGTCCATTTTTTTTTTCTTTATTCACTCTTTTTTTTTTTCATTGTGCTAAGGACGTTAGACAAGAGTATTTCAAGGTCTCTTCTACTAATCCAAGTTTCAAGGTGCGTGTTTGTGCAATTTGTAGGGTACATGTTTTCAGAATTTAGACTTAAGCTAGGAACTATTTTTCAAACTTATACTCTAATAAAAGTTTTAATACTTTTCCTTCGTTTCGACTTAGCCCAAGAACTGAACCCAAAATTTGCCTATTTCTAGATAACCTACAAAGACATATACTTTCTACCGTTAAACTTTAAGGAAGGTTATTTTTAGGGTTTTTAATTTGCTAAGTCTAAGATTTAGTTTTTCCTAGCCAGTTAACCTATTTATCAAACTCAAGTCAATTAACCAGAATTGAATACATTAATTTTTTATACTTTTTGAAAATTTTCAATTTTTATGGGTTTTTCTGTTTTCTAAATTTTTTTTTTATTTTTCAAATTTTTCAAAAATTTTTTATGATTTTTTTATAAAAATGCAATGCAGAAATTAAATATGCAAAAGGAAAACAAAGATATATACAATATGCAATGCAAGGGTAACTATATACATCACCTCTAATACCCCCAAACTTGAACCAAGCAGTGCCCTCACTGCCCGGCCCCACGTCGCGCTCGTGAGCGTGAACGTGATCTCTCCCCCCTAGCCAATAGTGTCTGTATCCCCCTCTCAATCTCCGTCAACCGACGGTCGTGCTCTCGGGCCGTTGCCCGAAACTCATCCCTCAAAGAATCAATCCCTCTCACTGCCCTCCGCATCAATCGTGCATGCTCTTGGGGGGTTAGCTCTTCCCCGCTCGAAGTCGAGCTTGAGCTCGGGGTGCGTGCAGGTACATGTTCTGCCGGGTCGGTCCGTGTCCAAATATCTGTTAGTCTGGAGTAGGACGACGAGATGCCCTCTAAAAGTGGTCGGACCGGGGTATCGTTTATCAAGTATGAGTCAAATTCCTCAGCTGGGAGGAAATAACGGCAGAGCTGGGTAACTAGCATGGGGCAGGGGTGTACAGGACCTCGTTTACCCGAACCTATGGAATAAAGCAAAACTGTGCACATGTCGAATCTAGGGTTTTTCGTCATTAAGGTATGAACGACATGTAAGGAAGGGGTGAAAAAGGTTGTATTGTGAGAACTCCCAAAAATATTGTTTTGTGCCCACCGGCACACAGTTAAAACATTTGCGAATAGGGTCCGTGCTTGGATCCCCTTGCGCGGTTCTCGCGCACAGTCATTACCCATTAAAGGAAGATAATCTTCAAAACGAAGGGGTTGTTCGTGTGCGGGGACACGAGGTATGAGTGTAACCTCGTGTATCATGCCCCTGTCGATGCGAATTTCTTGAGTTCCCCAATTCAATTTAATATAACCTAAATTGTCTAGGCTATTCTCTTCCATTGACTCATAAAATTGGGTTACTAAGCTAGGGACAGCAAATGCAGATCCATGGTTATATAGGAGGAAATTCCATCCCCTCTGTGCAATTTCGTGTGGAAAGTATGATCCATAGATCTCGTGTGCAAACACCGGTGAGAAATCTCTCTCGTACTGCATTTTGTGGGCCATTTTAAATTTCTACAGTGAAGTATGTGTACTAACAGAGAGGAAACAAGAATATGTACCTCCCCTGAAAATTTCAGGGGGAGAAGAGTCGAGACGGCGGCGGAAGGGCGGTGTAAGATGGCAGAAGCGGCGGTTGCGCGGCGCTCTGGTGGCGGCGCGTCTCGAGATTTCTGCAGAGGACAGGGGCGGCGCCTAGGGTTTTTATGAGGGGAAAATGATTTAGGGTAAACAGAGGAAAGGGCTCGGTTCCATTATATAGGGGTTAGAAAGGGTTATTTGCAAAAGACACCCTCAAGGGTGAGGGTTTTTATTTGTAAAAACATTGTGTAATCTCCAAATTTGCTATTTGGTCCAAATTATTTTTATTATTTATATTTTTATTTATTTTTATGTATATTTTTTTTTATGGTATTTTGGAAATATACATACAGGTGATATACACACCCCCAAACTTATTTGAAATAGTGTCACTGGGAAACAAAGTTTGGGGGTGAAAGCGGAGGAAGATCAATCAGTGTAAATCGGCTCCTGTAAAAACAGGAGCTCCTCCGAAGGATCCGCAGTGAAGAACGGTTTTAGTCGATGCCCATTTACCTTAAATAAGGTACCGTCTTCAGGGTTCTCAAGATCTACCGTACCGTGCGGATAGACGGTGCGGACCACAAAAGGTCCTCTCCATCTGGACCTGAGCTTACCAGGATGCAAGTGTAACCGAGTGTCATAAAGTAGAACCTGTTGACCAGGTTCAAAAGTTTTTCGTAAAAGGTGTTTATCGTGGAACACCTTGGCTCGGTTTTTAGCAGTTATGGCATTGTCATATGCCTCATCCCTTAGCTCCTCCAACTCATTCAGTTGCAGCTTTCTGTTGCTCCCCGCATCTCCTAAAGACAAATTTAGCTCTTTGATAGCCCAGAAAGCTTTGTGCTCGATCTCCACTGGGAGGTGGCAAGCCTTCCCGTACACAAGCCGGTATGGAGACATACCCAGATCAGTCTTATATGCAGTACGGAAAGCCCATAGTGCATCTATCAATTTAAGCGACCAATCCTTACGGTTTTTAGAAACCGTTTTCTCCAAAATTTGCTTTATTTGCCGATTCGAAACCTCGGCTTGCCCACATGTTTGGGGGTGATATGGCGTTGACAATTTGTGGGTGATAGAATATTTACGCATCAAGGACTCAAAAGTCCTATTGCAGAAGTGAGAACCATTATCACTTATAATCGCCCGAGGGTGCCCGAATCGAGAAAATATGTGTTCTTTAAGGAATCGAACGACAACTTTATTATCGTTCGTTCGGCTGGGCACAGCCTCGATCCACTTAGAAACGTAGTCAACCGCCAACAGAATATACACATTTCCAAAAGAGTTAGGAAATGGTCCCATAAAATCTATACCCCAAACATCAAAAATGTCCACCACCAAAATGGGTTGGAGTGGCATTTCGTTTCTCCGCGAAATCCGGCCCAAATGTTGGCACCGGGAGCAAGTTTTGCAGTATTCAAATGCATCCTTGAAGAGTCGTGGCCAATAGAAACCACACTGCAAAACTTTTTCGGCTGTCTTCTTTGGGCCAAAGTGCCCGCCACATGCTTGATCATGGCAGAAAGACAGCATGCTCTTGACCTCACTCTCGGGCACACACCGACGAATGATTTGGTCGGAACAGTATTTGAAAAGATAGGGTTCATCCCAGTAAAAATGCTTTACTTGGGACAAAAATCGAAGCTTATCCTGTTTCGACCAATCATTAGGAATCAGGCCGGTGGCTAAATAATTTACAATATCGGCGAACCATGGTTCGCAAGAAACAGTCAAGAGTTGTTCGTCGGGAAAAACGTCAGAGATTGGAAGATCGAGCGTGGGCGAAGAAGGAAGTCGTGATAGGTGATCAGCTACTACGTTTTCACATCCCTTTTTGTCCTTAATGACAAGATCAAATTCTTGCAATAAAAGGATCCAACGTATTAGCCTTGACTTAGCATCCTTCTTCGCAAAAAGGTGGCGAAGAGCCGAGTGATCAGTATAAACAACGACTGGAGAGCCGATTAAATAAGGCCGGAATTTTTCGAGTGCGAACACAACAGCTAAAAACTCTTTCTCTGTTGTTGTGTAATTAAGTTGGGCCTCATTTAGTGTTCGGCTAGCATAATAAATCACGTGCGGCATCTTATTAATGTGCTGTCCAAGAACAGCTCCAATTGCAAAGTCTGATGCGTCGCACATGATTTCAAAAGGGTGCGTCCAGTCGGGAGATGAGAGGATGGGTGCAGTGATGAGTGAATGTTTTAAAGACTCAAATGCTTCAGTGCATGTGGAGTCAAAAGCGAAGGTCGTGTCCTTGGCCAGTAGGAGGGTCAAGGGTCTAGCAATCTTGCTAAAGTCCTTGATAAACCGTCTGTAAAAACCAGCGTGGCCAAGGAAGGCTCTAATATCTTTGACGCATTTTGGGGGAGGTAGGTTAGAAATCACTTCGATTTTAGCCCTGTCTACCTCGATGCCGTTTTGCGAAATGACATGTCCTAGAACAATGCCCTCTTGCACCATGAAATGGCACTTCTCCCAATTTAATGTTAGGTTCTTATCCCTGCAGCGGGTAAGAACAGCGTCAAGATGGCGTAAACACTCGTCGAAGGAGTCGCCAAAGATGGAGAAATCGTCCATAAAAATCTCCAAGAACTTTTCGACCATGTCTGAAAAGATCCCCATCATACACCGCTGAAATGTCGCGGGTGCGTTGCATAACCCAAAGGGCATGCGACGATAAGCAAAAGTGCCAAAGGGACAAGTGAATGTTGTCTTGTCTTGGTCCTCTTTGGCGATGGGGACTTGATTGTAACCGGAATAGCCATCAAGAAAACAATAGAACTCGTGCCCTGCCAATCGCTCGAGCATTTGGTCAATGAAAGGTAAGGGAAAGTGGTCCTTCCTTGTTGCGGCATTGAGTTTCCTATAGTCTATGCAGACTCGCCACCCAGTTTGGGTGCGAGTGGGAATCAACTCATTTGCCTCGTTTGTAATGACCGTAATGCCCGATTTCTTGGGCACGACGTGGATTGGGCTAACCCATTGGCTATCCGAGATAGGGTAAATGATACCGCTATCCAGACATTTGACAATTTCCTTCTTAACAGCCTCTTTCATGATGGGGTTGAGGCGCCTTTGTGGATCTCGTGCTGGCTTGGCATCATCCATTAAGTGTATATGATGTTCGACTATGAGGGGACTAATCCCCTTAATGTCCGCCATAGACCAGCCGAAGGCTTGCCGATTATTAAGTAAGACCATCAAGAGAGCCTTCTCTTGCTCAAGAGCTAGAGAGGCTGATATAATGACAGGTAAGGTCTCATTATCACCTAGATATGCATATTTTAGGTGTGTCGGCAAAAGCTTTAATTCGAGTTTAGGAGGTGAAACAATAGATGGTAGCAAAGGGGTAATTGTTTCAAACTCGAATGATTCCATCAAAGGTTCGTACCGAGTGTACGCAACAGTGTCGGATGGTTCTACTAACTCATCCGCAAAAGCAAAAGACTCCAAATCAGGTGATGAGTCTTCGAAGTCGTCGACGAATGTAAAACATTCAAAATCATTATCCGCCGCGAAAACTGAGTCGGATTCTAGGAGGAACGCACTAGTGGCGTTAACATTGCTGTGGTCGAATAAAAAATTCTCGAACTCACAGTCCTCCTCCGCGATCTCATTGATCGAACAAACGTCTAGTACGCTAGCATTGGGCTCAGCAAGCTGACTTCCTAACTTGAAAATATTGAGCTCAATTGTCATATTGCCGAAAGATAGGTTCATTGAACCATTACGACAATTGATCACTGCGTTGGAAGTAGCCAAAAATGGTCGACCTAGAATTACCGGAATTTGGTTCCGGGGGTTTGCAACAGGTTGTGTATCCATCACTATAAAGTCAACGGGGAAAATGAAATCCCCTACTCTTATTAACACATCCTCCAGCTCTCCCCTAGGATGGGTTATCGACCGGTCGGCCATTTGGAGAGTACAGTGAGTGGGCTTAAGCTCTCCAACGCCCAATTGCTCGTACACAGAATAGGGTAGCAAATTGACGCTCGCGCCAAGATCTAAGAGTGCTCTATTGATATTCTTGTCCCCAATTGTTATCGAAATGGTAGGACACCCGGGGTCCTTTTGTTTTGGGGGAAGGGAATTTACAAGAGCATCACTAATAGCACTGGCCACAAAAACTTTCTTTGGCACTTGCGACTTCCTCTTTTTGGTGCACAAGTCCTTTAAAATTTTGGCATATGAAGGAACTTGCTGAATTGCATCCAAAAGAGGGATGTTTATGCTAACCTGTTTGAACAACTCGACAATCTTTTCCATTTGAGGAGTTGGTTTATTTGATCTCAACCGATTAGGAAAAGGAACATTTTGAAAGGTGGTTGAGTCCAATTTTTGTGGATCAGATTGTCGAGTTGGAACGGTACCTCGTGTAGATGTGTTCATGTCGTGAGAATTAGGTCCGTTCAAGCTAGAAGAGGTAGAGCCATGTGAAGGGTGGAGAATAGGCTCTAAAGAAGAAGATGGTGAAGAAGATGAAGAAGACCCACCGGCAGGGGTGTCATTGTTAATGCCCACATTGTTCCGCAACACTTTTCCCGATCTCAACGTGGTCACCGCATTTACATTATGATTTTGCTGATTGTGTGCAGCATGTGCGTGACCGGGGTTGGGCAACGGTTGAGACGGGAGTTTTCCTTTTTCGCGCTCGCTCAAAGCTGCATTGAGTTGTGCAATTTGTGCCTCTATAGATTTGATACTCTGATCATGGGAGGCACTATTTTGCACTAAAGTTTGAATAGAAGTCTCAAGTCTTGCTGTAGACTGTGTAGATTGCTTAAGGAACGCATCTAGACTTCTTTCGAGCGAGCTAACCTTATCATTATTAGGTTGAACATAATTATTTGGCTGGTACGCATTGTTCGGCACAAAGTTGTTCACCTGATTAGGGTAAGGTTGTTGTTGAAATTGTTGCGGTTGATATTGAGTTTGCGAGGGTGCTTGTTGTTGTTGTGGTGGAGGAGGTCTTTGAAAATTATTATTATTTCCTTGGAATTGTTGATTTTGGTTCCAAGCGAAATTTGGGTGACTCCTCCACCCCGGATTATACGTTGAAGAATACGGATCGTTCCTTTGTCGTTGCTGGAATGCAGCATTGACTTGATCCTGTCCTTGTGTAGATGCATTATAAGGACATTCTTCAGTCAGGTGCGATGGATCCGCACAACAAGCACAGACAGTACGTGGGGGCATAGCAGGGGCAGGAGAAGACGAGGAGATTTTGGTCTCGATCGCTTCTAGCTTTTTCGTAAGAGCGGCCATCTCGGCCTTCATGGCAATCGACATCTCTATTTGATGTATGCCTCCCCTAGATTGACCACTAGAAGCTGATGTGGTCTTTGTGCTCTCCCACTGTATTGTCTGTTCACTAAGATCCTCGAGAAACTGCCACGCCTCATCATTAGACTTAGAGAGAAAATGACCTTGACAGATTGTTTCTAGCAACTGCTTCGTTGCCGAGTTCAATCCCTCATATAATGTTTGGCAAAGTTGCCAACTTTCTATACCATGGTGAGGGCATTGAACTAATAGGTCCTTGAATCTCTCGAAGCACTTCCAGAAAGGTTCGGAAGGCAGTTGTGAGAATTGAATTATTTCATTTCGAATTCTGGCAGTTTTATGGTGAGGATAGAACTTTTTTAGAAAAGCCTTCACAAACTCATCCCAATTTCTTATGGAATGTGATGCGGTGCTATATAGCCACTTCTCGGCTAGGTCACATAAGGTGAAAGGAATGACCCTTAGCCTTATAGCGTCATCACTCAATTGGGTTGTTTTCATCATAGCGCACACATTTTGGAATTTATTAATAAAGATATAAGCGTCTTCAGTTTCCAAACCGTGAAATTTCGGCAGCATATTGATGAAATGTGGTTTAATCTCAAAATTGTCCCCATTTGCCGGTGGGGGTGAAAGACAAGTGGGTAAAGAAGTGCGGATGGGGTAGAAGAGGCCTGGAGCGCAACTCGTGCGGGCGCTTCAACAGGCGGCTGGTTCGGGTTATTCGCACCTGGTGGAGGTGGAATCATTCCCGTCTGCAAGGTATTATTGGGGTTGAATCCCGACATACCTTCGGTGGAAGAAATTAAAGGTGAAGGTAAGAAAGTGGACGGATTATCGACTTCGGTGTCGAAGGGTTCGTTGGTCGGTACCAACGAAACGCGGACTAATCGGGCGTCTGTATCCCTAGTCCAAAGTGACATACACTAAAAGGGATAGTGCAGTCAGAAAAAAAAAGAAAAACAGAATGTGGGGGTAAGATAACGTCAATGAAGGAGAGATGGTGGAAATGAGGTGCAAGTTTTCTTAGCGGCAAGTTGCAAGTTTTGAAAAGATTTTTCTTTATTTTTTTTTATTTGTGTGTGAGTTTTGCAAAGAGGTTTTTGAAAACTGACTCGTGACACAACTGTATCAACCACACATGCACAATCAGGCCTAGATCTAGGGTCGCCTAGGTCTACTAGACAGCTCCTAACTAGGGCTAGAAATAGACCTCAAACCGCCTCTTCACGGACAAATACGGCCAGGTAAGTGGGAAGGAACCACCACTACAGTGGGCCTAATTAATAACCACTAGCCTAGACACCGCAATGTCGGTTAGGATAAACGGCCGATGCCTACCCTAGTCCTTTTCCTATTGAGCTCGCTGTCCTTAGGTCTGAGTCTAATCTTTTTTAATTAAAGGTGGTCGATGCAAAATGCTTTAGGTGTTTTCTGGGGTCCTGGGAAGGGTGATGAAATCCCCACCCAATCTGAGTTTGGTCAAATAGCCCCTTAAGTCCAATTAAATTATGCAAAACAATTAAAATCACTTGCAATCAATTTTAGCGCGGCGCAAAGAAACCTGCAGAAAATCTGTTATCGAGAAGGGGGAGAAAGACTCTTTACGCAAAGAATTCCTGCAGAAAGATTTTTACAGAGAGATATATGGGAGGTTGCATAGGGGAGAGAAAAGAAGCAAACCAGAAAATTTTTCAGTGCTGACGTGGCACTATGTGCGCGGAACCGCGGCTAATGGGCTACCTATGCGGCGGAAACGCGGCAATGTGGTGGGTTCTTCCTCTGGAAATTTTTGTTCTGTTCTGTACGAGCAATTCCTCCCTGTTTTGATGTTCTCTTTTCTGTTTTGACCCTCTGTAAAATTCCAGATCCAAAAGTTCTTGTCGTTCCTGCAAGATTCAAACGAGAAACCCTTCAAACAGATAAAAATAATGAAAAGAATATTTTTTTTTTGTATTTTGTATTTTCAGATTTTTATAATTTTCAAATTTTATATCAACCCGAAATCATACAAAAAGAGAAAATTACGCCGTCCCCGGCAACGGCGCCATTTGATTAATCCAAAAATTGTAGTTTACCGTAATCAGAAACGGCGTCGCTTCGCAGCTAGCCGGTGAATACGGGTCGATCCGCAGGGATGTGTTAATTTCTAATTTTGTGTTATAACGAATTGATTCAAATTGTGGTTGGTTTTTTTATCGATTGAGTTCAAGATGAATTTATGTGATAAGAAAGGACTCGTTAGGGTTAGATCGAAGGTAGGGGTGTTGAGATCTATGTTTTCACCTCTTTCAATGCCATGATTTAAGCTTTTTAGAAATATCACAACAATTATTAGCAAAGGGGATTAGGATGATCGGGAAGAAACAAAGTTTCTTCCTCTAGATCCTTGTCCGTCCTTTCCTATTAATTGATGTGATCTTCATGGATGTCATATAAGTCCGGCCTTTTATACTAAGGTTCACCGTTACCTTGTAGGTAGGGTGCCGTAGGGGGCGGATCGTATATGAATGCATGAAGATTTCATTTTAAAAATAAGTTGGCGTTGAAGGAGGTGAGAGACATCCATCTCTCACTTACTCCCTTGTTCCTAACCCTAACGAGCGAGGATTTTATTCGCTCATTAGGGAATTGTTGCAAAGAGACATTTTTATGTTTATGTTTTAAAGGTTAACTACTTGGTGCAGATTAAGGAGGATTACACTAGAGCAAGAATTAACTAACTAGGGCAAGTAAAAGATTATACTAAGGCAAGAATTAAATAAAACTAAAAACTTACAAGTAAAAGTGATGCTCCCAATTCTTCAACAAATCTCACTTTTATTGATTATCAAGAGGCATCCATTTTTTTAGATCTAGATTACAATTTATAAGTAACTAGTGAAGCTAGGGTTACAGACTCTCGTAGACATGACTTTACTGATTTACCCCCTAAAAATCACAACACCAGAACCGTAGCAGCAACAGAAGAAATCTCCACCGACCCGGGCATTAGACGGCCGCGGATCCGCGGCAGATACTGGCTTGGGCCGCGGATCCGCGGCCCTTTGGTGGTGTTGGGACTCCAACTTTCTGTGCTTTGTTGATCTTGTATTGGGCCTTCTGTTTTCACTGTGCTTTTCTCTGTTGGGCTTTTTTTTTTATTCTTCAGATTCTCAGTGAAACTCGTAAGGATCTCTTTGACCGTTTCACTTGACGTTCGTCTCGGCTTGAGTAGGATCAGTGTGCTGGTTGGTCAAAAGCCCATAATCTTTCCTTGTATGAAAGTGGGGTGTATGAATAGCAATATTATGATGTCAAAAATACGAACCAGTATCTTCCGGACTGTTTTTTGACAAACTCCCGAATGAGAAATAACTAAATTCTGATGATATTGGAAGCATCTCAAAAAACCCATCGATTTGATATATTATGGGCTTCATAATTCATCCGGAATCAAAAGTTATGAGCAAATATGTTATGCACTGTTCCCTGATTAAAAATCAGGAATTATCTCAATGAGGTTTCACGTGCTCACACGTGACCAATGGTCACGTGTTGACACGTGATAGTTAAAATAGAAATAAAAAACAAACGGCTGAAGAAGGACCTAATTGGGGGTCACGTGCTCACACGTGACCAATGGTCACGTGTTGACACGTGATAGTTAAAACAAAAATAAAAACAAATGGCTGAAGGAAATACCTCAATGAGGTATCACGTGCTCACACGTGACCAATGGTTACGTGTTGACACGTGATGGTTAAAATTGAAACATAAATAAACGCTGAGAAAAGAACCAATTGGGGGTCACGTGCTCACACGTGACCAAGGGTCACGTGCCAGCACGTGACAGGCATCGAAAGCCTTACAGTTTAATAGAATTAAAATTCTAAATTTCTCTAAATCTTTCCAAATAGAATTAAAATTCTAAATTTCTCTAAATCTTTCCAAATGGAAAAGGATTATGGGGGTCGTTGGATTAAAGATCCAAGGGTGATTAAAAATCACCAATTTATGGAAAAATCTTAGACAAGGAAAGATTTCCCTTAAATCTCACCAGAAATAACAAACAGAATATCTTTGGATTTAAAATCCAACGGTGAATAAAATTCACTGAATGATCTAAAGGCTCATATTAAATATGAAAACAAATCAAATCTTTCAATGAGAGATTTGCTAAACAAATTGATTCTTTTCCTCCTCCTATAAATAGGAGCCAAGAAAAGAGAAGGAGAGATAGAATTTGGAGAGAGAAAACTTTGGAGAGAATTCCGGGATCTTGAAATTGCAGAGAGAGAAGAATTTAATTCTCAACAAAGAAAATCCTAGGTGAGAAAAGAAAGGGAATCAAAATTTCAAACAGAGAATTTAATTCTCAAAATCTAAGAGTTTAACTTTTCTATATAAGAACTTAGTTCTTCCTCTTGTTGAAGATCTGCACAGAGCACATCTCCCCATAAGTTGAGAATTTGATTCTCATTGGGTTAAGATCCTGCCATGCAGATCCAAAACTTAGAGGGAGAATTGAGTTTAGAGAATTTAATTCTCCCAAAACTCACAGGAATTTAATTCCTTCAAGATGGACAGAACTAGGGTTTAACCCTAATCAAGAATTTAATTCTTTTACATATATAGGAATTTAATTACTCCAAAATAAAATTAGGGTTTAACCCTAAAGAGAATTTAATTCTTAAAGATAAAGAGATCTTCATGCATGCAAAAGAATTACGGTTACGTGTCCCTACGTGACCCCTGAAAAGATCCCCAAAAAAATAAAAAGGAAACAGCTTTGAGGCAATACCTCACGTGCTCCCACGTGACTCCCAAAACGCAGAAAGAAAAAGTAAAAGAAATAAAGGCCTTGGGCGCTCTCACGTGCTTCCACGTGACCCCTTGGCGAACGCTTTAATGATCAGTGCATGAATCCCCATCACGTGTCAACACGTGACGCTCGAAATAAAATATAAAAATGTTTAACGCTTAATTGCAGAATGAAGAAAAGGGATCTGGTCCCACCCTTGGGCGCTCTCACGTGTCCACACGTGGCCCCTCTTTCTTTAGTGTTTAACACTAATTTGGGGATTATATTTCCAGTGTTTAACACTGATTGTTTCTTGTGTTTAACACTAAATTGAAGATTATATTTCCAGTGTTTAACACTGATTGTCTTCTAGTGTTTAACACTAATTTGAGAGTTCTACCTCCAGTGTTTAACACTACTTTTAGCCAAATTAGCTAATTTTCCAGAGGTAAAAGTCCCTCCTCCAAATGAATCTCAAAATTAAGGAAATCAAAGACAAAATGTTGTCAGAGCCCCCAAAAGCACTGCTGAATGATGAGGGGCTGAATCCAGACAAATGTCTAATGGCCCGAAGGGCCAATATTTCAAACATAATTGGACTTAGCCCAAACTAGCCATAAGTCCTCAAATCATCTTGAACTGAGCACATCTGCTCTTTCACCAACTTTGGTTCAAGGGTACATCTCTGAACTCCTCTGACATCTGTCGTTGTAATCCTTCAACGTCGTCAGCGAGGTGACGGGTCCCGACGGCCATACATTCAATGGACCACTACGTCCCTAAACTGGAGCAACAGAGCCCAAATGCTCTTTTGTCGGATCTAAACAGTCCCGTTTAAGTTGATCTTATCCTCAAATATGGCTAACATTTAATGGACCACTATGTCCTTAAACTGGTATTGGACCACCATGTACCTAAACTGACAATGGACCACTATGTCCTTAAACTGATATTGGACCACTATGTCCTCAAACTGGTATTGGACCACCATGTCCCTAAACTGGCAATGGACCACTATGTCCCTAAACTGGAACAATAGATCCCCCAAATGCTCCTTTGTCGGATCTAAACGATCATGTTAAGTCGATCTTAGTCTCAAATCAGTTTAACGTATCCTTAACTAACGTTTAAGTTGATCTTAGCCTAAAAAATGGCTAACGTATCTTTAAACCAAAACCTTCAAACAGACTTTAGTCCCAAATTGGACTATGGATCTCCCAACCAATTTTGGTTCAAGGGTACATCTCTGAACTCCTCTGATATCTGTCGTTGTAATCCTTCAACGTCGTCAGAGAGGTGACGGGTCCCGACGGCCATACATTCCATGGACCACCATATCCTTAAACTGGCAATCGACCGCAATGTCCCTAAACTAAACAATAGAGCCCAAATTCTCTTTTGTTGGATCTAAACGGTCCCGTTAAGTTGATCTTAGTCTGAAATGAGACTAACGTATCCTTAACAAACGGTTAAGTTGATCTTAGTCTGAAATGAGACTAACGTATCCTTAACAAACGTTTAAGTTGATCTTAGTCTCAAATGAGGCTAACGTATCCTTAAACCCAAACCCCCAAACCAAAATCTAAGAAAATACGAATTTGGACTAATCCACGTCCTACGGGCGACGACATTAATTAGTCTCCGTATACAATCCACGGGCAACCAAAAACAAAACAAACACTCACGACACGAAGTGACCATCTGGAGAAGGAGAAAGTTGTTACCGCGATGCGGTAGCGTAATTAACTGCAGGGGCTTGCGCCTGCAGGGAAGAGCGTTCCCACAATCAAAAACCCCTCAAGCGAGGGGGAATCTGACGAAGTCTGCTATATCGGCCGCATCCGTTTAGACCTTCGATATACGGTGCCTTAAATCAACTTGGCATCTTCGGAGAGGTGGACGGATAGCTCCAATTAGCATCTGCCCCGAACCTCAGGCAAGACGTCTGTCTTGCCCGTCTTTCGGAGGGGAACAGATTCTGGCACGCCCAGTGGGACCTTTTCCTCTTTCCACTCCACACTTCGTGTGTCGTGATTCGCGAACCAATCGCGGTTCGCTAATGGTTGCCCTTGGGTTTCGAAGTACTAAGATTTGGTGTTTCGTTTGCTGCAGAAAGCAAAAGGATCAATGGCTGGCAACTGCTCGAGCTGCTCCAACTGCAAATGCAACCGACGCTCCACCTCACCTGGAGGTGTAGCCTATGGACCGCAGGCTGCTTCCCTATTCACTATGCCTGTGGAGCAAGTGACTCAGGCTACCACCGGTCTGTTCTTCGGGACCATGCTCCCGCCAGTGAACGTTAATATCCAGCTGCCAAAGGAAGCACAAAAGAAGTCGGTCTTCGATCGGCTCACTACTACAATGGCCCCTCTCAACGCGTCGTCCAATGCCAACTCCTAGGTCTTCACCAGACTGAGCCTGAACTCCGATGGGCCTGCCAAGAAGCCCATGACCCTTGAAGGGGCCGTCCCGAGGAAGATAGCCATATCTTCTCCTGAAGTCATCAAGGCGGCTTCTCCCGCCAAAGAGTCGGTCTTTTCAAGGCTGACTATTCCGGCTCCCGTTCTTGCTCGAGGGTCTGTCTTTGACAGATTGGACACTGCCACTCAAAAGACATCAGTCTTCAAGAGGCTGGCACCAGCGGCGTCTTATCCAGACAGGGGGCAAGACGAAACCATCCCCATCGCCGAACCAGCACCAACAGCCCGACACGCTCGACGTCGCCACTGGCGCCGAGTAAGGAAGGCCGGGGGAAACTCCCCCTCTGGGCTGACCCCACCAGCTCCAACGGTGGAAATCAATGCTGCTGTTCCGACTGGAAACAGTTTTGAACTGCTCAACAAGGTGCACAGAAACTCTCCGACTGCCACGCTGAAAAGATCCCTTCCACCTGCGGAGAATGTTACAGAAACAAAACCAGAGCAGCCCCCTCAACGGCTGTCCTCCAAAATTTACAAGGTCTGGCGACGGGTTCAGGACTCAGTGATCATTCGAGATCACTCTCACCGGCAGAAGAAGGTGAAAGTTCAGGAAGAAAAGAACCGTCCTGTCAAACCACAAAAGACGACAACCACTTGGGTGCCCGCTGCAACGGCTCCCTCCACGTTGACTACTCAAAAAAGAAGAAGGCCGGAGAAAGTCCCCACGCCTGCAGCAAATGTCAAAGACAGTAAGCCTAAACGCCCTAAGTCTGGGGGCATGGTGGTGCATATGGTCTACATGGCATCCGGAAAAGAGGATAGCCGTGTCTCTACAGGTCATAGACCGCTTACACGATCAGTGACTAAGGCTCAGGAGCAACAACAACAAAAGCTCCAAAAAATGCTAACAGCCATGGCCGCACTTACGGGACCGAAAGCAAGCCCGGAGACATCCTCGGAGCAGCGCCGTAAGCATGAAACTGATGCCGAGTTTCTTCGGAGAATCCTCGAAAAGAAGGACAAAGAGGCTGCGGAACAAGCTGCCAAAATAAAACAAATGGCCCTTCTATTCCAGGATATGGTGGGTATGATGATACAACCGGACCCTCCAGCCGAAGATCCTCTAGTAATAATTGAAGATGACAGAGGAGAAACGTCGAATCCTCTGTCGGCTCTGTCAACAGCCAAGGAGGAGACAATCTCCAAAGCTGTCCTGGATGGCTATATTGCTCAGCAAATACGAGTTCACCAGGCGAACGAGGCAGCCGGTCAGATTGTTAATACTGGACGACCCTATCCGGGTTGGTATGACCAAATAAAGTACCCACCGAGATATACGATCCCTAAATTCCATGTGTACAAGGGGACAGGGAATCCACATCAGCATGTCGCTCAATTCAGGGCCTTATGCGGCAACACTGGAGGCGACGACAAATTGTTGCTTCGCCAATTCGTCGGCAGCTTAGCAGAAAGGACCTTTGAATGGTATTCGGAGCTACTTAACGACTCTGTCAAAACATTTGCGGAGATGGAGCTACTGTTTACACAAAGATTTGCAAGCGCTAGTGAGCGTACTCCGATCACCGCATTGATCAACGCCAGGGTAAGGCCAGGTGATTGAAACGATTTCGAATTATGTAGTATGAAAAATTGTAAAGAAATCACAACCAAAAAATTATTTGACCGCAATCAATAACGGTGTCGTATATAGCGCGTTAGTAAGTGCGGATCGTCCACAAGGAAAGTGTAATCGTTCGTGTTTCGAATTAGATGAGTTGAAACTTTAAAGAAAAGAAAACAAAACAATTCAAGATTTGTATTTGAAGTTCAAGAATTAGAAAATCTAGATCTAATAACAAGAAAAAGATAGAATCAAGAATTGAGAGTTTGATGATTTTTCCAACCAAATATCAAGAATCGAAATGAGGCTCATAGGAATCGATCGGATCTATAGATGTGATGCAATCTCAAGATGACGTATTCTCATCCTTCGATGGATTGTTACTAGATCGATGATGATCGACGAGAATTAGGGATTTCTAGTGAAACTAGGGTTTCATCATTTATCCCTTGTTCATTCATCGATATCATTCACATTCTAACCTCTAGTAAATTCAAGAAACGATCGTAGATCCCTAATTTTGAGCGATCACAATCAAGAAAGCATCGCAACGAAACTAGGTCATCGATTCTTGAACTTTCTAGGGTTTACAAAACCCGTAGGACTTAAGAATCGTTTTAAGATTTGTTACATCATCATTCTATTGATCGTCTCGACTCCTCGACGAGCGGAGTATTACTCAAACATCACAACAAGAACTACAATTACAAATTGAGATCGAATCATGATGCAAGAATTTAAAGAAAACAAGATTAAAGAATTTCACCTTTTATTTATATCAACAATTTCATTACATTCGCTCAAGAACTACAAGAGGAAGAACTCGATCGTTGATTTGGCTTCGCTCGGCTCCGTGAGTCGCGGATCGGCTTGGATCACTTGCTCGATTGGAGATCGGCTCCGCTCCTAAAAGGTTGAAGGGCTTCTTGCTTGATTGGTACTCGGGATCTTGAATTTGATTGGAATTAGGGTTAGGGTTTCGCACAAGTCTTGTCACTATACTTGTGGAAGAAGATGAAGATAGATGTTGAAGAATGAGGAAGAAGTTTAACCCTAGGTTTAGGCTTCTATTTATAGACATCCAAACCCTAGATCTAGGATTTGAATTTTAAGTTTCCCTCCAAAAGTTTGTTGAGGAGATTTGAATTTCCTTCCAAAAGTTAGTTAGCTAGAGAGGCTTCTAGAAGAGGTTAGTTAGGAGGGAGCTTCTAGAAATAGTTTGTTAGGAGCTTAATTAGGATTAGCTTAATTAATCATCTTTGCTGATCTGGCAGAAGCTTCGAGCGTTTTCTGGAGATTGACATATATTTCTGAGCTGTAGCCACCGAGGGAAGAATTTTGCGCTGAAAATGGAAAGCTGAAGCCTTGGAACCGCCGCGGAACCGCGGCGCAAGCCGGCTCCCGCCGCGGTTCCGCGGCTCTTTTGGAGCTTCATGGCTTGGGCTCTCTGGTACATATTTGGGCTAATACCTGGGCCTTTATAAAATATGTTGAATTGTATTTTGCCCTTTGGATTGCTTCCAGCTTTCAGGTCTTTGAGTTGGCGTAATGTTTGATCAGCAAAATGACAATTTTGGCTTTTCTTCCGGATTTTCCTGCACAATTTCTCAAGACAAGTGTTGCGCAATATAGAGATGATGCGATGCCATGAAATGCGGTCAATTTCCTTTATAGTGCCGGTTTTAGAGTCTAACACATGCAATCTGATATTTAACGACTGATTTGCTAATATGTGAAATATGAATACCGTACACTTCTAAATGAGTGCAAATGATAGGAAAATTGCCGGTTAAAAGATGCAGTATTTTCGACTGATCAAATTCCCCCAAACTTATTTTCGATCGTCTCGAGCGAACTGTTTTTATTAAAACGAGAAGGAGAAAATAAAGAAAGAGAAAAACTAACTAGCACACTTTCGTAGGCAACACGATTGCACTGAGCACGTGCAACAAGCCTTTAAACCACTAAGTGTCCCTAGTAGGAGGAGTGTTGTCTCCTGAGGGTTTTCAGCGGATTGCACCCACAAAATCCAATAATAAAAGAAAGATCATGAATATTACATTTAAAGACAAGAATTGTAAAAGAAAAGCCTTGAAAATTAGGGTTTCCAACTAAGCTAGCTTTTCGATTGTCATGAGCCCTATCTTAATGGTCTTGAAAAAATGTCAGAAATCACGTCCTCCCTCAATAAAACATCGTCTTATTCTTCATTCCTATCTTTCTTCCAAACATCGATCATATAACCCTGCGTGTGTGTAAAGACATCCCTACACCCGGAGAATTCAATTCAAGCTATCATACTCTTGCCCATCAGCCTCAGTACTTTTTAATTAATGAATATTTAGCTGAATTTGCTCACACATTTTCATGCGACCGTTAATACTTCTTGAGGTACTAACCGACCGATTACTCATGTGCTTGCTTATTTGGTGTTTTTCCTCGTCTTGCACCACCTAAGACTTAGCAGTGACTCCCAGACCAGTTGGCCTTAGGGCACTAGGTGAAGAGGCACCCTCGCTATATTTTTTTATTGCTGCCTTGGCGATAACAAAACCAGTGTCCATTTTTCTCACCATTTTATATTTTCTTCATTTCCTTCATACATTGGCTTTAAGACAAAAGCATTTCAAGGTATCATCTACTATCCCAGGCTTCAAGACGTGTGTAAGTGCGAATAGCAGGGTATCAACGTTCAAAATGTTTGGCTTCCAAAATAGAAACTATTTTTCAGACTTATTTTTATCCTCAGATTAGTGACTTCCTTCATCTTACTAACCCTTGGGACAACGGCTCATAACTACTTATTACTAGTTCGTATAAGAAAACTTATAATTTTCTTAGTTTTCTTAAATTTTTCTAATCTCATGGATGTAATTTTTCACTATCTAAACTTTTATTATCTTATTTATGTACAAAAATATTTTTATATTTTGAAAAATTTTAAATTTTTATAGGTTTGGAAATTTTTTTTGTGCTTATGCAAAGTATGATGCAAATGATGCGAAAATAAGCACAAACCTCCCCCAAACTTGTTTTCAACAGTGTCCTCACTGTTGCCATCAGCTAAATCTCGAAAAAACCTATAAGCTTGGGAGGAATTTATTAGTGGGGGCAAAATATTTAAGTGAAGAACCTCCCCCAAACTTATTTTTGGCTCAAAATTTTATAATTTTTTTTTTTCAAGAGCCAGATAATGTACCCCCCCAAACTTGAGTTATGCAATGTTAAACTTTTGAAAATCATATGAGGGGGTCAAAAATCAGTGGTCGATGCCAAGCTTTGCAAAGACCGAATGTTAACACCAACCATTCAAAAATTTTATCAATGCAGTGCTCTGGTTGGTGGAAGAAAAAGTGGGGAAAGGTTAAGTGGTGGAATAGAATGTGTGTGCGTCTCATTTTGGAGAGACGATGCAGTGAATGTGATGGATAACTCGCATTCTTTTTACAGTTCAGAAGAAGGGGTGGAGGTTTAATTTCATTGATTGAATGTGGATTCATCTCAACACCCGTGCTTTTCAGAAATGCGAGTTCATCAGCGAAGATCTCCTCAAAAGTTCCATCAATACCCCGAACAATAATGTCATCACAAATCGCGGGGTGATCTTCAGACTCTAAAAGCAGTTCATAATCGGTGTTAGATGTTGACCCGGACATCTCAGTGGAAGAGTCCGTATGTGTATGATACATAGTTAGGTCAAACAACAACATATGAAAAGAGTCAAGATCAGTATCAAGAGGATCATCAAATTCGCTGCTGTCGACATCCATTAAGTCGACAGAACAGACCTGAGCAGTAGGTTCGGAGGGTACACTTCCCAACTTGTAAATGTTTAGCTCTATTGACCTATTCCCGAAGGATAGGGTCATAGAACCATTACGACAGTTGATGATAGCATTGGAAGTGGCCAAAAAGGGTCGACCTAAAATCACCGGAATTTGATTCCGTGGGTTCGCTACAGGCTGCGTATCAATTACAATAAAGTCCACAGGGAATATAAATTCCCCGATTTTTATTAACACATCCTCCAGTTCACCCCTAGGTTTGGTGATTGATCGGTCAGCCATCTGGAGAGTGCAATGGGTTGGCTTCAACTCTCTGATCCCTAATTGCTCATAGACTGAGTATGGAAGCAAGTTAACACTAGCGCCAAGGTCTAGTAGAGCACGGTTAATATGTTTTTCCCCAATAGAAATGGAAATAGTAGGATATCCAGGATCCTTACGTTTCCTCGGTAATTGTTGGGGGAAAGCCGTGTCTACTGTTTTTGTCATGAATATCTTCTTGGGCACCTGAGTCTTCCTCTTCCTAGTGCACAAGTTCTTAAGAGTTTTCGCATAGGACGGAACTTGTTGGATAGCATCTAGGAGAGGGATGTTAATGTTAACTTGCTTAAAAATGTTCATAATCTTCTTCATATGTGGACTCGATGTGTTAGCCCTTAACCGATTAGGATAAGATGCTTTAGCAATAAGCGCTGGGTCCATCATAGGAGAAGGAAGTGTGTGTGGACCCGATCCCAAAATAGGAGTGGGGATCGTCTGTGGAGGAGTAGAAGATGTGGGCTGAAGTGGCGAGCCTTTTGGGAAACGAAGAATAGGCTCGGAAGAAGGTGGTGGGGTAGACGAACTGGGGTCAGAATTAGAAGTAGAAGTGTGTGTGTGAGGAAAGGTCTCAGCCGGGGTGTTATTGATTGATTTATCAGTGTCATCAAACTCTTCCCCAACGTGATGGTCAAGCACTCTTCCAGATCTCAACGTGATTGCATCCACATGATGTGAATAGCCAGGATTGGGTAAAGGTTGAGCTGGAAGTTTCCCTTTCTCTCTTACACGCATTTCGGCTTTTAGTTGTGCAATTTGTGCTTCCATCGATTTGATATTTTCATTTTTAGAGACAATGATCTTCATCACATTCTCGACGGAAGATTGCAAACTTGTCGTCCCTTGGATGGGTTGTTTCATGAAAATATCCAAGGTTTGTGCTAGTGCAGAGGTAGTATCTGTACCGGTCAATTGCAAAGAGTTTTCATGTGGTGCAAAAGTGTTGGCCGGATTTTGGAAGTTTTGTGATTGGAAGGGGTGCTGACTCAATTGAAGTGGTGGTTGCTGTTGTGGTGGAGGGACCCTTTGAAAATTATTTTGGCTTGGAACCGTGTTTTGAGATTGTGATTGGTTCCAAGCAAAGTTCGGGTGATTCCTTCAACCCTGATTGTATGTGGAAGAAAAAGTGTCGTTTCTAGGTCCTTGTTGGTAAGCAGAATTGATATGACCTTGAAACGGAGAATTTATTGGACATTCTTCTGTGAGATGTGAAGGATCAGAACAGCAGCCACATACAGTTTTGGAGAGTGACATTTGATTTAGGGCGGCGGCTAAAAATTTGTTTTCCATAGCGTCAAATTTCTTGTGTAAAGCTGAAATTTCAGCTCTAATTCCTATGGAAACATCATTGCCATCCCTAGTCGATTGACTCACACCCTCCCACTGTAAAGATTTTTCAGCGAAATCTTCTAGAAAGTTCCAGGCTTCCCCATCATCTTTGATCTTGAAGTTGCCTTGACACATGGATTCAAGGGTCTGTCTTGTGTTAGGATTAATGCCCTTATAAATGATTCGGCACAATTCCCATCTCGGGATGCCGTGATGTGGACATTGGACTAACAGATCCTTGAAGCGTTCAAGACATTTTGAAAATGTTTCATTTGGAAGCTGGGTGAATTGATAGATTTCGCTACGGACTCGAGCTATTTTATGATATGGGTAAAATTTCTTGAGGAATGCTTTGACGAATTCGTCCCAATTTGAAATGGAATGTGCGGTAGTGTTATATAGCCACTTCTCGGCTAAATTGTACAAGGTAAATGGGAGAAGACGGAGACGCATAGCATCCACAGAAAGCTGTGAAGTACCCATCATTGCGCATACATTTTCAAATTTGGTGATAAAGGCATATGCATCTTCAGACTCGAGACCGTGAAATTTTGGTAGAAGGTTGATGTATTGAGGTTTTATCTGAAAATTTTTCCCGTTGGCTGGTGGAATGGAAAGACAGGTGGAAAATGGGCCTCGTGTAGGATAACACCTCTCCTGGAGAGAGATGCGAGGTGGATTCTGCGCACCAACGGACGGCAGTAGATTAGTGGAAAAGAAATTCGATGGAGGTGGATCCATCGATGTGGGTGTGGTGGTGGGTAAAGAAAGGGTAAATGTAGAAATACCGACTTTAGGGTCGATCAAAAGGACGCGGACTAAACAGGCACTAGAATCCCGTTGTCCAGCCTATCTTGCACTAAAAAGGGTTAGTACAAGTGGCAGCGTAAATTTATAATTAGGGGAAAGAATGAATGAATGCGGTGTTTGTTTTGAAAATAGGACGGATTTTTGAAAATATGATGCAACACAACAAATGCAACACACAAAACCCTAATTCTAGGGGTCACCTAGGTCAAATCTCTAGACCGCTCCTAACTGCCAAAAGACAAGTCGCAGGATAAATCTTCCACTGCTTCTTTGTCTCCCTGTGGCCAGGTAAGTGCCAGGTAAGTGGGAGGTTCTCCACTACGTAAGTAGTGGGCCTAATTAAGTAACCACTAGCCTTCGACACACTTGCATTAGACACCACAAAAGAAACGCGGATAAGCAATGAATTACCCACGGCCTTCTCTTGTCCTAAGTGAGCGCGACGGTCCTTAGAGTCATCTCTAGATTTCTTTTAATTAATGAGGGTAAATGTGGATGCAAGTTTATGATTTTCGGGGCTTAGGAAGGGTAATGAACTCCCCGCCTAATCTGGATTTGGTCTTTGTCCCTTAATGTCCGTATTAATTATGCAAACAACCACAAAGATCAAAACACGCACAATTTAATTTTGCTTTTTGCGTGGCGCTGCGATTTTTGCAAAGAAACCTGCACAAAATGTTAATTGGAGCAGATTTTGGAGAAGATAAGAAAGATAGAGACTTACAGAGCAAAATTGGTACGGTGAATCAGCAAGATTGCCGCGGAACCGCCGCAGGAGGGGGGTTTTGCCGCGGAAACGCGGTGGAGGAAAGAGATCACTGCACAGAAATTTAGCACAATGCTTCTGTTGCTCCCATTAGCTCTCTGGAATATTCACAAAAATTTTATCCAATCTCCAATGATTCCAGATTTCCTCGCAATCAAATCACAATACACGTATTAGGGTTTGTGCAAGTTTAGATCTAAAAATTATAATGGAATAAATTTTTCAACTCAAATTTCAAAATACGAACAATTAACGCACTATCCCCGGCAACGGCGCCATTTTGATTAAAACGATTTCGGATTGTGTAGTATGAAAAATTGTAAAGAAATCACAACCAAAAAATTATTTGACCGCAATCAATAACGGTGTCGTATATAGCACGTTAGTAAGTGCGGATCGTCCACAGGGAAAGTGTAATCGTTCGTGTTTCGAATTAGATGAGTTGAAACTTTAAAGAAAAGAAAACAAAACAGTTCAAGATTTTTATTTGAAGTTCAAGAATTAGAAAATCTAGATCTAATAACAAGAAAAAGATAGAATCAAAAATTGAGAGTTTGATGATTTTTCCAACCAAATATCAAGAATCGAAATGAGGCTCGTAGAAATCGATCGGATCTATAGATGTGATGCAATCTCAAGATGATGTATTCTCATCCTTCGATAGATTGATACTAGATCGATGATGATCGACGAGAATTAGGGATTTCTAGTGAAACTAGGGTTTCATCATTTATCCCTTGTTCATTCGTCGATATCATTCACATTCTAGCCTCTAGTAAATTTAAGAAACGATCATTGATCCCTAATTTCGAGCGATCACAATCAAGAAAGCATCGCAACGAAACTAGGTCATCGATTCTTGAACTTGCTAGGGTTTACAAAACCTGTAGGACTTAAGAATCGTTTTAAGATTTGTTACATCATCATTCTATTGATCGTCTCGACTCCTCGACGAGCGGAGTATTACTCAAACATCACAACAAGAACTACAATTACAAATTGAGATCGAATCATTATGCAAGAATTTAAAGAAAACAAGATTAAAGAATTTCACCTTTTATTTATATCAACAATTTCATTACATTCGCTCAAGAACTACAAGAGGAAGAACTCGATCGTCGATTTGGCTTCGCTCGGCTCCGTGAGTCGCGGATCGGCTTGGATCACTTGCTCGATTGGAGATCGGCTCCGCTCCTAAAAGGTTGAAGGGCTTCTTGCTTGATTGGTACTCAGGATCTTGAATTTGATTGGAATTAGGGTTAAGGTTTCGCACAAGTCTTGTCACTAGACTTGTGGAAGAGGATGAAGATAGATGTTGAAGAATGAGGAAGAAGTTTAACCCTAGGTTTAGGCTTCTATTTATAGACATCCAAACCCTAGATCTAGGATTTGAATTTTAAGTTTCCCTCCAAAAGTTTGTTGAGGAGATTTGAATTTCCTTCCAAAAGTTAGTTAGCTAGAGAGGCTTCTAGAAGAGGTTAGTTAGGAGAGAGCTTCTAGAAATAGTTTGTTAGGAGCTTAATTATGATTAGCTTAATTAATCATCTTTGCTGATCTGGCAGAAGCTTCGAGGGTTTTCTGGAGATTGACATATATTTCTGAGCTGTAGCCACCGAGGGAAGAATTTTGCGCCGAAAATGGAAAGCTGAAGCCTTGGAACCGCCGCGGAACCGCGGCGCAAGCCGGCTCCCGCCGCGGTTCCGCGGCTCTTTTGGAGCTTCATGGCTTAGGCTCTCTGGTACATATTTGGGCTAATACTTGGGCCTTTATAAAATAAGTTGAATTGTATTTTGCCCTTTGGATTGCTACCAGCTTTCAGGTGTTTGAGTTGGCGTAATGTTTGATCAGCAAAATGACAATTTTGGCTTTTCTTCCGGATTTTCCTGCACAATTTCTCAAGACAAGTGTTGCGCAATATAGATATGATGCGATGCCATGAAATGCGGTCAATTTCCTTTATGGTGCCGGTTTTAGAGTCTAACACATGCAATCTGATATTTAACGACTGATTTGCTAATATGTGAAATATGAATACCGTACACTTCTAAATGAGTGCAAATGATAGGGAAATTGCCGGTTAAAAGATGCAGTATTTTCGACTGATCACCAGGCGAAACATGGGTTCAATACGCAATACGATGGCGAAACTTTTGGTCGAAGTGCGAACAACGCATCGAAGAAGCACCTGCGGTAGGCATGTTCATGGGCACTCTTGATCCGCAAGCGACCATCTCGCAATTCATGATGTTCTTCAAGCCAACTACTTTTCAGGCCTTGATTGACAAGTTGGCCCAAATGGATCAGATGGATCATATATCATCTCCTTCAAAGACGGATCCTCGGAATGAAAAGGGGAAAGAAAAAGCAACTTTCGTCGCCAATACTCAACAACAGCCGAGCAACATAAAGCCGGTTGTCCGTCGAAACAATATGCGTCCACGCCTATCCCTTGAGGAAAGAATAGGACGCCTTTACTCATTTCCTCAGGATAAAATGAGAAGACTGTTCGAGCTGGCAGTGCGCAACAGGCTCATCAATCTGCCGAGTCCAAAACATCCGTTGCAGCCAGGCGATCTCAACAATCCTAATTTCTGCCCTTACCATCAAGCAGTAAGTCATCCAATCGAAGATTGTTTCGTCTTCAAAGGCTGGGTGGAGGACCAATACCAATAGGGCAAGTTCGCATTATCCGAAAATTGGAAGGTGAACCCACCACAACCTCACGCCCCTAAAAAGGTGGACATGCCGGGGGTATCATGCTCATTCATAAGGGAAGCCCCATAGGAGGACGTTCTTTCAGCCAAGATGAAAAGAATGCTGAAGGATCTCCAAACATGCTCGGCGATCAGGTGGAAAAATCCACTGGAACCCGAGATCATCGAGGGAATACTTAAACCGCGCCCAACTCCAAAGATCGGTGGTGATAGCCAAAACACCCAGACGCAGCCGTCAAAGTCTTCGAAGAAGAAGGAGAAGACCCAAAAGCCCGCGAAGTTAGATGACAAGCGCACGGATCTGCAAAAACATGTTGACGCATTGGAAGAATATAATCAGAAGGCGCGGACCCCAGTCACACTCCGAGAATTCCTCAGCCACGTCCTTGAGGATGGAGATGATGACAAAGACTCGTCGGATGAACCTGAGAACTATGTGGCAAGCTGCCACGTGATCTCTCACTCGTCGATAGACAATAAAGAAGCTCCTTGCACCGAGAGACGGGGGGCAGGTCCTGAACCAGAACTTCTATGGCCGTCAAACGAAATGATCGACGCCCTCCTGAGTGAAATTCATCTAAAAAGTAAAGCCGATCGGGAGCATGAGATGGCCATATTTGAAAAGGCCAAACGCCGGCGACTGGACAAAAGGGTCGAAGCACTCCCACCAGATCAAAGTACATCCACCGCAAATGAAAGCAGGATCAAGGCAAGGAAACGATTAGCCAAAGCCATATCGATGGGGATGAGGCTGCCCTCTTTCAGAGAAAATTCTTCTGGTGGTATACATCTTGATAAAGCGGACGTACATCCTAACTTCTGCTTATATCATTAGAAGATCTCACATCCTACTGAAGACTGCAACTCCTTTAAGTGTTGGTGGAAAGGGTATGTCGCTCACAGGCAACACTTCAACAGGACAAAGCGTGAAGCTCGTAGACAGCAAAAAAATGCGACAGATGAGCGTATAAGAATTGCCGGCAATTGTCATAGGGTTGATCCCGAGGGACCGCGAGGTCTCACCTTCGGGAGCGACTCCGACGAAAAAATAGCCCCCGGCCCTCTCTTCAAGGAATCCATCTCTAAAACAAAAGAATCGAGGAGTTGTGAGAACTTTCAGCCGTGCAATCGCACGCTACCCGGAAAGAATCTCGGACCCACAAACAAGGGATCGAACAAAAAGGATAAAGGGAAGGGGAAAACGGCCTTCGTCGCCAACACTCAACAACAATCGAGTGGCCCTAGACCGGTTGTTCGCCAAAACAATAAGCGGCAACCCCTCTATGAGAAGTTGAAACGTCCTTACTCATTTCCCCAGGATGAAACAAGGAGGCTGTTCGAAGTGGCAGTGCGCAACAGGCTTATCACTCTACCGGAGCCGAAACACCAGCTACAACTGAATGATGTCAACACTCTAAATTACTGCACTTACCACCAAGTATTGGGCCATCCGATCAAAAACTGCTACGTTTTCAAAAACTGGGTTGAAGACCAACACCAACAGGGAAAATTCGCATTGTCCGAAAACTGGAAAGTGAGCCCGCCACAACCACATGCTCCGAGAAATATGGATATACCGGGGGCATCATGCTCATTCATAAGGAAAGCCCCATAGACTGAAAAGTCAGTAAACTAGATATTCGCCTCAAATACGGCGACAGTGGACCGCAATGTCCTAAAACTTGCAAATGACCGAAACGTCGTTAAACTACTACCAGCCCGCGGCATCCTCAGGCTGACGTGTTAAAAAAAAACAAAAAAAAACGGTATGTCCATAAGCAAAATGGGCACGGATGAAAACCCGAAAGGGCTCCGTGAGTAAAACCAGTAGGGCTACCGGCGAGTCTTATGAAAATCCGAGAGGGCGCAACCTCGTTAAAAAAAAAGAGAATAAACCAAAAAAAAGAAAAGAAAACGGTATGTCCATAAGCAAAATGGGCACGGATGAAAACCCGAAAGGGCTCCGTGAGTAGGGCTACCGGCAAGTGTTTGTGAAAATCTGAAAGGGTGCGACCTTGTTAGAAAAAAGAATAAAAAAATGGTATGTCCATAAGCAAAAAGGGCACGGATGAAAACCCGAAAGGGCTCCGTGAGTAAAAACAGTAGGGCTACCGGCGAGTGTTTGTGAAAACCCGAAAGGATGCAACCTCGTTAAAAGACACTTACAGGGTCCTCTCGACCTTGTAAGGAGAAACCACCCGTGTGAGATCCTTACGACTCACAAGGGAGCAACACACTTAGGAGTCCCCACGATTCCTAAGGAGAAAATACACTTGGGAGATCCTCACGACTCGTAAGGAGAACTCTCTTATGGGACCCTCACGGCTCATAAGATTTGAAAGTCTTAAGTTACAGAGACCTGAACCTATTCTTAAGCAACCCCCACAACCTTCGATATTTCCCTACAAGCGGCTCATACTGACCCTTGTATACAATCCACGGGCGCAAATAAACATTTCCCTAACAAAGTCCCATCCGTGACTAGGGATATGTTCGCACGGTGAACAACCCTTGTGAGTCCTCTCGACTCATAAGGAGAAAACACTGTTGTAAGATCCTTACGACTTATAAGAGAACATACACTTAGGAGTCCTCATGATTCCTAAGGAGAAAACGCACCTGCGAGATCCTCATGACTCGTAGGGAGAAACACCTTTATGAGACCCTTACGGCTCATGAAGTCAAAAACCTTAGTCGACGGGATCTAACCCTGTTTGCTAAGCCACCTTTGTTCGACATCAACAGAGGCAAATGATGATTCGCTCCTAGCAATATCCCAGTTGTAGCGATGCTGATTACTAAATCGGTATCAAATTCCAAGTCCTTTCATGGCAAATGATGATTCGCTCCCGGCAATATTCCAGTCGTAGTGATGCTGATGCTAAGATTGGCATCAGATTCCAAGTTACACACTCGCGATAAAAAAAATCAGCGAGCCAAAAATGCATATGAAATAGCCGAAATGATGGGGCAACTTGCAACGAAATCAGCAAGTAAAAATGTATGCATACAAAAACAGCCGAAATGATTGGGCAACTCGCAATAAAAAGCAGCGAGTAAAATAAAAAAACAGCCGAAATGATTGGGCAACTCGCAATAAAAAGTAGCGAGTAAAAAGAAAAATAGCCAAAATGATTGGGCACCGCGAAAAATAGCCGAAATGATTGGGCAATCGCGATCTTCGCGATATAAAAAGCTGAAATGATAGAGCGTCGCGGAAAGAATAAAAAAAAAATGAAGAATGATGAAAGAATGAAACTTTTTGCCCTACAGGTAAGATCATATCGATCCCTGTATACAATCCTGGGGCACGAACAAAGAGGGAACCATACCTTCCCAACAGGCTCCACCAGAAAGCGAAGCCAAATCTCGACGGTTCATAGACAACCTAGAGACAATCTCGACATTTGTCGCAATCTTGCAGACACAATGTCAACAAACAAAGCAAAGGAAGGTCCCTAGCTTCAGGGTCTCGACGTAGATATCGACAACTTAGAGATCACCAACGGCATTTCTCCTCACTTCAACCAGATGCAGAAGTGACGTCAACAACCGACCTCAGAGTCGAAACAAAGCGGAGCCACGGCATAGTCCCTAGTTCCAAATCTCGACGGTTCACAGACAACCTAGAGAACATCTCAGCATTCGTCTCTTTACAGCAGACGAGATGTCAACAACGGCGTTCCTCCGCAGTCCAGCAGGATGCAGATACAACGTCAACAAAAGACCCCACGGTCGAAACAAAGCGGAGCGACGGCAAAATCCCAGCTTCACCTTAGCATTCATCTCGATACAGCAGATGAGATGTCAACAACGACGTTCCTTCGCATTCCAGCAAGATGCAGATGCAACGTCAACAAAAGACCTCACGGTCGAAACAAAGCGGAGCGACGGCAAAATCCCAGCTTCACCTCAGCATTCGTCTCGATACAGCAGATGAGATGTCAACAACGGTGTTCCTTCGCAGTCCAGCAGGATGCAGATGCAACGTCAACAAAAGACCTCATGGTCGAAACAAAGCGGAGTGACGGCAAAATCCCAGCTCCACCTCAGCATTCATCTCGTTACAGCGGATACGATGTCAACAACGGCGTTCCCTCGCGGTCCATCAGGTTGCAGATGCAACGTCAACAGAAGACCTGATGGTCGAAACAAAGCGGAGTGACGGCAAAATCCCAGCTCCACCACGATATTCGTCTCGATACAGCATACGCAATGCCAGCAAACGAAGCGAAGGCCAAATTCCTAGCTTCAGAGTCTTGACGGTAACTCATATAAAACCTGAAAGACTGCCGGAGATCATCCCACATGGAGTGGTCGCCACCTCGACGTTCGTCTCGATACAGGAGACTAGATGTCACCACAGCGTTCTCCCTCCAGCAGGATTCAGACGCGACAATCAAACAACGGAGCCATGGCAAAATCCCTAGTTCCAAACCTCGATGGTTCACATGCAACCTAGAGACAACCGCGACATTCGTCTCGATACAGCAGATGCAATGCCAGTAAACGAAGTGAAGGCCAAATTCCTAGCTTCAAGGTCTTGACGGTAACTCATATAAAACCTGAAAGACTACCGGAGATCATCCCACATGGAGTGGCCGCCACCTCGACGTTCGTCTCGATACAGCAGACGAGATGTCACCACAGCGTTCTTCCTCCAACCGGATTCAGACGCGACAATCAAACAACGGAGCCACGACAAAATCCTTAGTTCCAAACCTTGACGGTTCATCAACAACCTAGAGACAACTGCGACATTCGTCTCGATACAACAGACGCAATGCCAGCAAACGAAGCAAAGGCCAAATTCCTAGCTTCAGGGTCTTGATGGCAACTCATATAAAACCTAAAAGACTATCGGAGATCATCCCACACCAGCGCGGAGTGGTTATGACTCATCGGCGCTCTACAAAATGAGCCTAACCTCAAGTAAAAAGCGGCATGGCAAATTCCTAACGCTTGCTCTTCCGACGGTCAAATTGCCTAGGAAGATTGCTTGAAGACGTCTTGTCCAGCCCCCGAAGGGATCAGAGACACGACAGTCGCAAGGCTACTCGAATGGCAAGATTGCCTATCGAGGAATACATCAGCCAACGCGACGGTACGACGGGCAAAACCCTAGTACCACAGACCCTAACGGACCTTTGTCATAAAGAGCAGAGGTTAACTGTGACGTTAGGACATCCTTGCGAGCACTTCTCGATTCGTCTCGACTCGTAAGGCAAAGCCTTAGGCAATAGGGATTAAAAAAACCTGTTTCCTAAACACTTGGGCCCTGCAATTCATTCCAAAACGGACTCTTGCATACTATTCACGGGTCACACTCTCCGAAGTCGAACATCGACAAAGAGGGAAACAACCACTTACAAGTCCTCTCGACTTGTAAGCGGGAACAATTCTCTTGTGAGATCCTTACGACTCTCAAGAGAAAATACACACTTAGGAGGTCCTCACGACCCTTAGGGAGAAAATACACCTACGGGATCCTCTCGACTCGTAGGGAGAAAAGTCTTTATGAGACCCTCACGGCTCGTAAAGTTGAAAAGTCTTAGGTGGCAGATCCTACCCCTGTCTCCTAAGCCATCACTGCCCTGCAAAGAGGTCAAGATAGACCATCTATGTGCCACACTTGCCAAACCTACATGCCACTGAAATGGAGAAGTTACTCATGAGCATATAAACTACTTCACGGCAGAGTAAAACATAAAGAAATAGAAGGATGCGGCTCATGGAGTTAAGGGTTTGGAACTATATCCCTTAAGAGTTGAGATTTGAGTCAATGATAAATGACGACGCTTGTGTCCGCTCGTTATCTTCTCAGATCAAGATTCTGAAAGTGATACACCAACCCGAAGCTGGTCATACGCTATGCATAACTCTGCAAAACTCTGCACTACTTCACCCACGTACATTCTTACGTGGGCAAAGTAGTGGGGGGCATTTGTTCCCATCAAAAATTTCTGTGCAAAAGAGCCCAAGGTATCAAATGGTAGTGATACGCTTAAGAAAATGCGAATCAGTATCTTCCGGACTGTTTTTTGACAAACTCCCAAATAATAAATAGCTAAATTCTGATGATATTGGAAGCATCTCGAAAAACCCTTCGATTTGATATATTATAGGCTTCATAATTCATCCGGGATCAAAAGTTATGAGCAAATATGCTATGCACTGTTCCCTGATTAAAAATCAGGAATTATCTCAATGAGGTATCACGTGCTCACAAGTGACCAATGGTCACGTGTTGACACGTGATAGTTAAAATAGAAATAAAAAACAAACGGCTGAAGAAGGACCTAATTGGGGGTCACGTGCTCACACGTGACCAATGGTCACGTGTTGACACGTGATGGTTAAAACAGAAATAAAAACAAATGGCTGAAGGAAATACCTCAATGAGGTATCACGTGCTCACACGTGACCAATGGTCACGTGTTGACACGTGATGGTTAAAACTGAAGCATAAATAAACGCTGAGAAAAGAACCAATTGGGGGGTCACGTGCCCGCACGTGACAGGCTTCGAAAGCCTTACAGTTTAATAGAATTAAAATTGTAAATTTCTCTAAATCTTTCCAAATAGAATTAAAATTCTAAATTTCTCTAAATCTTTCCAAATGGAAAAGGATTATGGGGGCCGTTGGATTAAAGATCCAAGGGTGATTAAAAATCACCAATTTATGGAAAAATCTTAGACAACGAAAGATTTCCCCTAAATCTCACCAGAAATAACAAACATAATATCTTTGAATTTAAAATCCAACGATGAATAAAATTCACTGAATGATCTAAATGATCATATTAAATATGAAAACAAATCAAATCTTTCAATGATAGATTTGCTAAACAAATTGATTCTTTTCCTCCTCCTATAAATACGAGCCAAGAGAAGAGAAGGAGAGATAGAATTTGGAGAGAGAAAACTTTGGAGAGAATTCTGGGATCTTGAAATTGCAGAGAGAGAAAAGAGGAGAATTTAATTCTCAACAAAGAAAACCCTAGGTGAGAAAAGAAAGGGAATCAAAACTTCAAACAGAGAATTTAATTCTCAAAATCTAAGAGTTTAACTCTTCTACATAAGAACTTAGTTCTTCCTTTTGTTGAAGATCTGCACAGAGCACATCTCCCCATAAGTTGAGAATTTAATTCTCATCGGGTTGAGATCCTGCCATGAAGATCCAAAACTTAGAGGGGGAATTGAGTTTAGAGAATTTAATTCTCCCAAAACTCATAGGTTTTTAATTCCCTCAAGATGGACAGAACTAGGGTTTAACCCTAATCAAGAATTTAATTCTTTTACATATATAGGAATTTAATTCCTCCAAAATAAAATTAGGGTTTAACCCTACAGAGAATTTAATTCTTAAAGATAATGAGATCTTCATGCATGCAAAATAATTATGGTCACGTGTCCCCACGTGACCCCTGAAAAGATCCCCAAAAAAATAAAAAGGAAACAGCTTTGAGGCAATACCTCACGTGCTCCCACGTGACTCCCAAAACGCAGAAATAAAAAGTAAAAGAAATAAAGGCCTTGGGCGCTCTCACGTGCTCCCAGGTGACCCCTTGGCGAACGCTTCAATGATCAGTGCACGAATCCCCATCACGTGTCAACACGTGACGCTCGAAATAAAATATAAAAGTATTTAACGCTTAATTACAGAACGAAGAAAAGGGATCTGGTCCCACCCTTGGGCGCTCTCACGTGTCCACACGTGACCCCTCTTTCTTTAGTGTTTAACACTAATTTGGGGATTATATTTCCAGTGTTTAACACTGATTGTTTCTAGTGTTTAACATTAAATTGAAGATTATATTTCCAGTGTTTAACACAGATTGTCTTTTAGTGTTTAACACTAATATGAGAGTTCTACCTCCAGTGTTTAACACTGTTGTTCTCTAGTGTTTAACACTACTTTTAGCCAAATTATCTAATTTTCCAGAGGTAAAAGTCGCTCCTCCAAATGAATCTCAAAATTGAGGAAATCAAAGACAAAATGTTGTCAGAGCCTCCAAAAGCACTGCTGAATGATGATGGGATGAATCCAGACAAATGTCTAATGGCCCAAAGGGCCAATATTTCAAACATAATTGGACTTAGCCCAAACTGGCCATAAGTCCTCAAATTATCTTGAACTGAGCACATCTGCTCTTTCAACCAACTTTGGTTCAAGGGTACATCTCTGAACTCCTCTGACATTTGTCGTTGTAATCCTTTAACGTCGTCAGAGAGGTGACAGGTCCCGACGGCCATACATTCAATGGACCACTACGTCCCTAAACTGGAGCAATAGAGTCCAAATGCTCTTTTATCGGATCTAAACAGTCCCGTTTAAGTTGATCTTAGCCTCAAATATGGCTAACATTTAATGGACCACTATGTCCTTAAACTGGTATTGGACCACTATGTCCTTAAACTGGTATTGGACCACCATGTCCCTAAACTGGCAATGAACCACTATGTCCCTAAACTGGAACAATAGAGCCCCCAAATGCTCTGTTGTCGGATCTAAACGATCCCGTTAAGTCGATCTTAGTCTCAAATTAGACTAACGTATCCTTAACTAACGTTTAAGTTGATCTTAGCCTCAAAAATGGCTAACGTATCTTTAAACCAAAACCATCAAACAGACTTTAGTCCCAAATTGGACTATGGATCTCCCAACCAACTTTGGTTCAAGGGTACATCTCTGAACTCCTCTGATATCTGTCGTTGTAATCGTTCAACGTCGTCAAAGAGGTGACGGGTCCCGACGGCCATACATTCCATGGACCACCATGTCCTTAAACTGGCAATCGACCGCAATGTCCCTAAACTAAACAATAGAGCCCAAATGCTCTTTTGTTGGATCTAAATGATCCCGTTAAGTTGATCTTAATCTGAAATGAGACTAACGTATCCTTAACAAACGGTTAAGTTGATCTTAGTCTGAAATGAGACTAACGTATCCTTAACAAACGTTTAAGTTGATCTTAGTCTCAAATGATGCTAACGTATCCTTAAACCCAAACCCCCAAACCCAAATCTAAGAAAATATGGATTTAGACTAATCCACGTCCTATGGGCGACGACATTAATTAGTCTCCGTATACAATCCACGGGCAACCAAAAACAAAACAAACACTCACGACACGAAGTGACCATCTGGAGAAGGAGAAAGTTGTTACCGCGATGCGGTAGCGTAATTAACTGCAGGGGCTTGCGCCTGCAGGGAAGAGCGTTCCCACAATCAAAAACCCCTCAAGCGAGGGGGAATCTGACGAATTCTGCTACATCGGCCGCATCCGTTTAGACCTTCGATATACGGTGCCATAAATCAACTTGGCATCTTTAGAGAGGTGAACGTGTTAGTTATATGTATGCCCTAGAGGCCATTACTGTACATAGGATGTATATTGTAGTGGATGCTGGGACGTATATAGGAAGGACTTTCTTGCTCGACATGATAGTATACTATCTGGTTACACTTTACCTTAACGTGTACACTGATTGTCTCTCTATTACATGTTGGTAAAGCCCTTAGGATGTGTACTTGACTACCTGGACTATGATGCGGATCATACTAGTGGGGACATGGTAGTCCATAAGTACATCCTTCAAAGTCCCTAGTCGTGGGTGTATCGAGATGGGGCATCGATATACCAGAGTAGACTAGCGTGTACCTTCTCGACCCATACAGATGGGCGATGGATGATCCCATATCCATCGGTGTTTGACATCAGAGATGATATACGGGTGCTCAGTAAAGACTGGGTACACTGGACGGACTCGCCGAGAACTCCCAGATGGTATTATACCTCACGTCAGATGGCAGTTCTCTGGTGACACTGGTACAGAGTAGTCTGTTGACCCGAGATCGTCATAGAGTCTTGTGTGGTTCCCACTGTGCTTTGATTTCCATCTTACCACGTCCAAGAGGGCGTGCAAAACGGTGGTTTTTGGGTACAGTCCCGAGTCACATGGAGGCAATGAGCGATAGGAGGGGATTCGTCTCTCCCGGTATAGGGGGTTGATGTTGCGCTGTGTTCGATTGGCTATACAGGAAATCCCTGGCCAGGGTTGCTGAGATTTACTGGTAAGTGTTACCAGTAGTTTCTCGAAGTGTTATAGACCTCATATCGACACGACTTATCGAGCTATTGGGGTCTGACGTTTACCACCCCTAGGCGGGATATGCGACATATCAGACGATCAGACCGGACTATACGGCAGTGTTACTGGTTGGATTCACAGGAGTATGAGCGGGCTTGCTCGTCGATCTTCTGATCTCTCAATACCCGGGTGGCCGTTACGTTTAGCAGACCGCTTGCGGCTTGTGGGTGCTTGATATGATCATCATCTGCTGCCGGCGTATTGACGAGTCTTTAGAGTCCTACACAGAGGTTTCCTGGCTCAAGCGAAACGAAATAGGAGCGCATATGAGATATGTGCGGGACCGAGAATAATGCGTGTATGTGATACCGTATTTCATTCTCGCGATCAATGTGTCGAATGGTTATATGCGATATAACCTAGTTATCGATTCAAGCGTTGATTCGATAAGCCGATACATAGGATACTAGTCGGTTATATGTGATATGACCGGATCGTTAAATCATGTGTTGATTTAATGATTTAATGTATAATTATATATTTGATATATTACTTTGCATTAACTCGTATCGGTTCACTTTAAATGGATATTCTCACTCGGGTGTGCGCATTGTATATGCGATATATTTTTGTGCACTTGTTTGTATCATGTTTGATGATACATGTTTACTTGGTTAAGTGTAAAGAATTAAACCATGGTTAAACTTTTGATTAGGGTTTAATTTCCTTTTCTCATTTATTTATCTATTTATTCATATTGGAAAATAGATGGAAAAAGGAGAAAAAGAATGGTGGCTTTTTTTGTTGTTTAGTGGAAGCTTCATGAAACCTTAACCTTAACCATTCCTTTAACTTTGGTTAATTCTCTACACATAACCATAGTTACAATTATGATAAGGATTATTATTCTTTTCTTTTCTAATTAATCTTATCATATCATTTCTTCTTCTTCTTCCTTCAACTCAAGAAAAAAACCTTCACTTCATCAATGGTGATTGATGAATTAGAGTGAGAAATCCAAAACTAAAGTCTACCCACTTCCTATTTCTTCATCCTCTACCTCTTGCCAAGTAGTAGAGTGTGTTTCCTTCACAAGTTTTCATGGCAAGGTGAAGGTGGAGCTTGATCTAGCGATGCCTCGACGTAGATCATCTTCGGCATGGACATCGACGACCTAGCTCGCTTATTCTTCGACGAAGCCGACGCTAGAGCCCGGGAGTTCACTTGGACAGCGAAGGCACTTCGTTGCGGAGCTATGGAGGTGGACAAACGGATCTACAAAGGTTGTATTTCCGTATTCCCTTAGTTAATTGTTAACTAGTTATCTTTTCGCCTAAATTCTAGAAAACGATCCGTAGTCGGGTTTCTCGGAACCGTTAAAATTTTAAATTGGCATGTTCGATGCCTTATGAGACCACTATAGGGTGCCTAGGAACCTTTCACTGGTATCAGAGCCTAGCTAGAGCCTTAGGCGAAGTCCCGACGGAGATTGAAGTCCGATCGACCCGAAACCCCATCTCAAATAATGCTCTCTGTCCGTTTTCCAAATTCTGGGTTTTTTCCAAATTAAAAATATGCAGAAAATCAAGCAGGGTTTTCTAAGAATTATTGTAAATTTCGAGGGCCTAACTCAACTTTTCCGCCGCGGAACCGCGGCACGTGCTATGCATGCCGCGGCGGTTCAGCGGCGGTTTTGTCGTTTTGTGTATATTATTTTGCACAGTAATTCTTAATTTCCAGTGGTGATTTTTCTGGGAATTTTTAATATTTTTTCTGGAGTTGAATTTTCTGGGATTGATTTGGGGATTCGGTGTTTCGATCGGGGTATCAAATTTTGTCTATTTGACTTTCCGGATATTTTTTAGAATATGTTAAAAAGTTCGACCGGATATAAATACCCAATTTTTCCCCTGTCGGGAAATTTCTAAGTGTTGGATCTTTCCGTAGTTTAACGACGTTCTAAGTAGTGCAAGTAACGCAATGGACCCTCTAGAAGACAACAAACCTTAACTCGATTATGTGACCGTCTTGAACTGCCCTTTGAACCTTCGGGTTTGGGGCAGTACGGCGTGCCACATGTGAGGCGTTGGCTTGACCCTTCTACGGCTGGACCGTTGGTACTGAGGCACGAACTGAATGTTGTTAGACTTATTTCATGTGTTGATCTGTATCGGGAAAACTTGGGTGTTCGATTGTTCGATCGGAAAGTTTGACATTTTCAATTTATCCGGAATGGGATACAATAATTGGAATTCACAATAAGTTATGTGATAACTGAATGAATGTTATAAACATAGCACTTTAGTCTCACTTGATCGGTTGCCACGGAATTTTGATGCGATCAAAAGTCCGTCGCAATCACGTAGCGTACGCAGATACTCGCCGATAAACTTAATAGACAGCCTCACTCCATAGCCCCGACCAAGTGACTGTAGGAGAACCCCGTCGCCGAAAGCATCCGTTTGGGTGCTCGCGGCAGCGGTGTTCCGCCTTGGTGCACTTCGTCGACGGTATCGGGGGTGCGGCCGTCTACTGAAGTTTGCGACGAGTATTCGATCAGACTGTCGGGAATCTTGTTGAATTGCCCGACTCGATATTGAAAAGTGTTTTCGATAATGAGACTAAAATGCGGGGTTTATAATTGTTAGGCATGCGATGTCTAAGTAATTCATTTGGTCAGGCATGCGATGTCTGAGGTGATTGCGGATTCCAACTGTTGTGGTTTTACACTTTCTTTTCTGTGACCGTAAGTGTAATATGTGATATCGCCGGTTTCGTTGCTATATGTCAACGACAATTGGGATGCGCATATTTACTTACGTTGATGACATGTGATGTTATGTGTTGCTGGATATGTTATATTGGATCGTCGTGTTTGAATAGCCGGGGGTTTTTATGCGAGATGAGTGTTTTTCATTTTCATTCATGTAAAAACTTGTATGTAATATTCTTTTATTGGGACGCTTCCAGGTAGCGGAAGTAGTCACCTTTTGTATATTATTTACTTCTTTTCTGCACTAGGATAGACCCAAGGAGGGGAGCACAAGTAACCGGGTTCTGGAGTCCAGTGGGAGACCAACTCGAGGAGTCGAGTCCGGGTCTCCTAACTCCAGAATTGGTAGGGTTGCTTGCCGCTCTCGTAGGGGTCTAGGGGTGTGGGTTTGGCTATTCATCACGACCGTGGAATCCGTGTTTTATACCGGCTCGTATTGAAAACACGGACGCCCTAGTATATCCAATATTTCATATGATTCTTCTGCTGCGATATCTGTGATGTGATCATGTGATGTTCTGTGATATATACTATATATAGTATATATGATATATTATATAGACGTTACTTATGTTTTACACCCGCGCTAGCCCTGCCCCGCTCTGCCGTTAGTTACCTAACCTAACGGTGCACGAGGGGACATCGAGGCGAATGCGGATGGCATAAGTGTACGTCGTATTTATCTGTGATGTTTAGGTACTTAAATGATGGGACTTCATTAATATGATTAATGAAAGAAAAGAAACCTAAGATGTTGCAGAATCGAATTTCAAAATAAAACAGGTAGCTACAGTTCTTGCTTTGCACAGCGGTATATGCGATATATCCTGCACCTTATTCGATAAGGAAAGGACCGAGATCCCTTCACCGGGAGTGACTCCTTTAGCAATAACTGGCTGATGCTACAACCTCGGTTTGTCTTTTGATTGTTTTTAAGAGTTCTGCTTTGCACAGTGATATATATGATATATCCCGCACCTCATTCGACGAGGAAAGGACCGACGATTCCTTCACCGGGAGTGACTCCTTTAGCAAAACTAGAAAAGCCTCAAAAGCACTCCATTTCAAAATACATTCGATCCTACAACGATATCATGTTCATTACGCAAAAGGTTTTCAGAAAAACCTGTCGTAGCCCTCCGTCATTTCAGATAAGTACTAGTTAGTATTCGTGCTACGTTTGTTGACTATGTTAAGGCGTAGTGTGCGGTAGCTAATTAGTGCTTATCTGCATAAGCATATGATGTGATTGGATTAGGGTAGTCGTGCGACTTTGTTGACTATGTTAAGGGTCGTGCGGGTGGGTTTAATTCAATCGGGAAATGACGGGTTGAACTTGACTAGCACTTATGATTTGTTGACTATGTTAAGGTCATATAGCTGCTAGGGGCAAAATATTATCGGGAATTTCAAGTGTTGAAATTTGCAATGAGATTGCATACCTTCTATGAGATAGTTGGATCCCGATACCCGCTGCGAGTAAGAGTTACTCCTGGGAGAGTTTTATACATTACAATTAGCCGATCAAGTAGGTGTCTAGAAAGGTGTCAACGAGGTTACGCCTCTGGGAAAATGAGATTTACATTAATTAGGTTCGTGCGAAAGCACGGGGGACCTCCCTCAAAGTACCGACACTGGCCTGGCTGAAAGATTGGCGAACTTGTAGTGTGTAATTAATCCCGGCTAGTCTTTTCTTTTAGGGTTTGAAGGAAGATTTGATAAAAAGCAGTGGGAGCCATCCTGATTAGATAAAATAATAACCAATCTATTCTTGAAAGAGCGCACGCTGAGTGTTTTCTTCTCTCTCTCTCCAGGTAGCGACCATATCACGCCTTAATCAAGATAATAAAACGGATTTTTGACCGAACCCGCTTGTTATACTGAGCTGGGGAACGTTGGTCCTGCTCCAACTTATAATTGTTATAAGACAGAGCAAGAAATTGGGGAATACCAGATTTCCCGTGCCGTCCAAACGAAGAGAGTGCATGCTGATGCATCATCTTCGGGTGTGTTCATTATACAGAACTGTTTCTCAGTATCCTCTGCATCCTGGGTATATGATACCGGATCAGGATCCCAAATATGTAATCTATTACATAGGGCTACAAAAAGGGTAGAAGAACTGAGAACGGGTGATAAGTTTCATGAGGCAGAAAACGGGGCAAGAGTTGCAGCCAAGTCTGTCGGTCACTGTCACCCTGTATCACCGATACATTGATTCTGAACGAATGTTATTAGATACCGAACCTGATATACAAAATCATATCAGTCTCTTTATTAGTAAAGAAATGATAAAATTTTGTATTGTTGGATAATGTTTTGAACATTTCCTATATCAAAAGTTGATCGGTTCAGGCACGTTATCTAAAAGCATTGATGTTCTAAATCAAACTACAGTTCTTAGTATATGGAACACACAAAAGAGGAAGAGTTCAGAAATGAACGAATTCTTCTTGAGGTATTGTAGACTAGGTCAGATCAATGCGACCCGACTGGCTGAAGTTACATTTAGATGTATATTTAAATCAGTTTGAATTTACATCTTGTGAAACTTGCCAGTCATGTCACAAAGATAAGATGACCATAGCCCTGTTTATTGGAAACAGAGAAAGAGTTAGTGAACTCTAGGGATGATACATGTTGATGCATGTAGGTCCCCTGTCTACACATGCCAGGACTGGTTCTTTATACTTCATTACGTTCTCTGATGATCTCTTTAGATTCAGACATATGTTCCTGTTGAAACACAAGTCCGAACCTTTTGAGATAATCACAGAATATAAGTTAGAAGTAGAGAACCAAAATACGGGTATAAGTGTTATGTCCTTTGATGTGATCAAGGAGGAGAATACTTGAGCATGGAATTCCTGGACTATTCTAAAGGAGAATGAGATTCTCTCTCGGCATTACTCCTCCGTATACACCATAGCACGATGGTATATCGGGGCGGAGCAGATACACCCTATTTGATAAGGTGTGCTCTATGATGAGTACTACTGAGTTACCTATTTTCTTTTGGGAGTTATGCGCTTGTGAAGTTGCATACCTATTGAATAGGGCTCGAATCAAATCTATGCCTACCACTTCATATGTGATATGGAAGGGGAAGAGCCCATATCTTAAGTTAGTTAAGATTTGGGGTTGACCGGCCTATGTCTAAAAGCAAAATCCGGACAAGCTCGAGGCAACGTCTGTTATGTACAACTGGAAATGTTCCAGCCATACAAATAGCAGCTGATGATTTGATAGAACCAAAGGATTCAGTAGATTCCAACGAACCTCAGCCTCTCCGCCGATCTAGTAGGGTTCCTCACCCACCTGAGAGATACTTCTGTTTCTCTATGACAGTGGGAGCGAGGATTGCATCATGAGATGATGACCCAACTAGCTTCGAGCTGGCCATCAGGAGTAAGACTCTGTAAGAATGGCTGGATGCTTAGTGATCTGAGATGGAATCCATGTACACCAACAAAGTATGGACTTTGGTTGCTATATCTGAAGGGTTAAATCCCCATCAGGAGCAAGTATATCTTGAGAAGATTACTTGGTGTAAATGGAAAAGTTGAGACTTTCAAAGCTAGACTTATTAAAGGTTTTCGTCATCGACCAGGCGTGGATAATGATGAAACCTTTTCCAGTACCTATGCTTAAGTCCATCCAGATACTACTTGCCACGGCTACATACCATCACTACGATATCTGGCGGTTGGGTGTCATGACTGCTTTTCTAAATACCGATTTAGAAGAGTGTGTCTATAAGTACACAGCCAGAGGGCCTCGTAGACAGTGGGAGCAGCGGAAACGTGTGCAAGATGCTTTATAGGATAAAGCAGGCATCGCGGAGTTGGAACATCTGTTTTGATAAATTAGTCAAGGAAGTTGACATCATCAAAATGGTAGATGAACCTTGTATAAACAAAAAGGTAGTAGGGAGTATGGTGATGATCCTCGTAGAGTACGTGGATGACATACTCTTGATAGGGAAGGAGTTTCCTATGCTACGCTCGATCAATCTCCACTTATCACTAGGATTCTCCATATAGGATCAAAGTGATACCTACTAAATCCTGGATTTTGGATCTATGAGATAGATCTAGATGGATGTTAGGATTCTCACTAGTTGTAGTGAGATGGTATCAATCGATCCTGGGGAGAATCACTGGAAGTGTTCCAGGGTGATAAAGACGACTGAATGTCAGTCGCAGGCATTGTCTTTACCCTCAGAAAAGGGACGGTATGTTGGAAGAGTTCCAAGCTAGATACCATGACATTCTAGACGATAAAGGCAGGATATATCGCTACTTAAGATGCTACCAAAGAGGATGTTTGGGTGTATATTGGTTCATGAGATGAACTATGTTCCTCCCATTGTGTGACAATGGAGTTGTGGCTTATGCCAAGGAACGACGGTCCCATCAGTGATCCAGACTTATTCTAAGGCAGTATCGCCTGATCATGGAGATGGTTGATCTCCAGGGTGATCGAGGTTAGGAGAGTAGACCAAGAGGACAACGCGGCGGATCCACTCACGAAGGCCTATTCCCAGAGAGAGACTTTTATGGGATGGTTGAGTATGAGATACTACAACCACTGCTACAGATGGCCCTAGTGCAAGTGGGAGATTATTAGTTATATGTATGCCCTAAGGGCCATTACTGTACATAGGATGTATATTGTAGTGGATGCTGGGACGTATATAGGAAGGACTTTCTTGCTCGACATGATAGTATGCTATCTGGTTACACTTTACCTTAACGTGTACACTGATTGTCTCTCTATTACATGTTGGTAAAGCCCTTAGGATGTGTACTTGACTACCTGGACTATGATGCGGATCATACTAGTGGGGACATGGTAGTACATAAGTACATCCTTCAAAGTCCCTAGTCGTGGGTGTATCGAGATGGGGCATCGATATACCAGAGTAGACTAGCGTGTACCTTCTCGACCCATACAGATGGGCGATGGATGATCCCATATCCATCGGTGTTTGACATCAGAGATGATATACGGGTGCTCAGTAAAGACTGGGTACACTGGACGGACTCGCCGAGAACTCCCAGATGGTATTATACCTCACGTCAGATGGCAGTTCTCTGGTGACACTGGTACAGAGTAGTCTGTTGACCCGATATCGTCATAGAGACTTGTGTGGTTCCCACTGTGCTTTGATTTCCATCTTACCACGTCCAAGAGGGCGTGCAAAACGGTGGTTTTTGGGTACAGTCCCGAGTCATATGGTGGCAATGAGCGATAGGAGGGGATTCGTCTCTCCCGGTATAGGGAGTTGATGTTGCGCTGTGTTCGATTGGCTATAACAGGAAATCCCTGGCCAGGGTTGCTGAGATTTACTGGTAAGTGTTACCAGTAGTTTCTCGAAGTGTTATAGACCTCATATCGACACGACTTATCGAGCTATTGGTGTCTGACGTTTACCACCCCTAGGCGGGATATGCGACATATCAGACGATCAGACCGGACTATACGGGAGTGTTACTGGTTGGATTCACAGGAGTATGAGCGGGCTTGCTCGTCGATCTTCTGATCGCTCAATACCCGGGTGGCCGTTACGTTTAGCAGACCGCTTGCGGCTTGTGGGTGCTTGATATGATCATCATCTGCTGCCGGCGTATTGACGAGTCTTTAGAGTCCTACACAGAGGTTTCCTGGCTCAAGCGAAACGAAATAGGAGCGCATATGAGATATGTGCGGGACCGAGAATAATGCGTGTATGTGATACCGTATTTCATTCTCACGATCAATGTGTCGAATGGTTATATGCGATATAACCTAGTTATCGATTCAAGCGTTGATTCGATAAGCCGATACATAGGATACTAGTCGGTTATATGTGATATGACCGGATCGTTAAATCAAGTGTTGATTTAATGATTTAATGTATAATTATATATTTGATATATTACTTTGCATTAACTCGTATCGGTTCACTTTAAATGGATATTCTCACTCGGGTGTGCGCATTGTATATGCGATATATTTTTGTGCACTTGTTTGTATCATGTTTGATGATACATGTTTACTTGGTTAAGTGTAAAGAATTAAACCATGGTTAAACTTTTGATTAGGGTTTAATTTCCTTTTCTCATTTATTTATCTATTTATTCATATTGGAAAATAGATGGAAAAAGGAGAAAAAGAATGGTGGCTTTTTTTGTTGTTTAGTGGAAGCTTCATGAAACCTTAACCTTAACCATTCCTTTAACTTTGGTTAATTCTCTACACATAACCATAGTTACAATTATGATAAGGATTATTATTCTTTTCTTTTCTAATTAATCTTATCATATCATTTCTTCTTCTTCTTCCTTCAACTCAAGAAAAAAACCTTCACTTCATCAATGGTGATTGATGAATTAGAGTGAGAAATCCAAAACTAAAGTCTACCCACTTCCTATTTCTTCATCCTCTACCTCTTGCCAAGTAGTAGAGTGTGTTTCCTTCACAAGTTTTCATGGCAAGGTGAAGGTGGAGCTTGATCTAGCGATGCCTCGACGTAGATCATCTTTGGCATGGACATCGACGACCTAGCTCGCTTATTCTTCGACGAAGCCGACGCTAGAGCCCGGGAGTTCACTTGGACAGCGAAGGCACTTCGTTGCGGAGCTATGGAGGTGGACAAACGGATCTACAAAGGTTGTATTTCCGTATTCCCTTAGTTAATTGTTAACTAGTTATCTTAAATTCTAGCAAACGATCCGTAGTCGGGTTTCTCGGCACCGTTAAAATTTTAATTTGGCATGTTCGATGCCTTGTGAGACCACTATAGGGTGCCTAGGAACCTTTCAGAACGGATAGCACCAATTAGCATCTGCCCCGAACCTCAGGCAAGTCGTCTGTCTTGCCCGTCTTTCGGAGGAGAACATGGCCAAGACAAAACCGTCCCTATCGCCGAGCCAACCCTAATAGCTCGACACGCTCGACGTCGCCACTGGCACCGAGTAAGGAAGGCCGGGGGAAATTCCCCCTCAGGGATAACTCTACCGGCTCCAATGGTGGAAGTTAATGCTGCTGTTCCAACTGGGAACAGCTTTGAACAGCTAAGGATGATACGCAAGAACTCTCCGACTGCCACGTTGAAAAGATCTCCTCCACCTGCGGAAAGTGTTACAGAAGCGAAGCCGGAGCAGCCTCCTCAATGGCTGTCCTCCAAAATTTACAAGGTCTGGCGACAGGTTCAGGACTCAGTAATCGATCGAGACCACTCTCACAGGCAGAAGAGGGTGAAAGTTCAGGAAGAAAAGAACCGTCCTGTCAAACAGCAAAGGATGACAACTACCCGGATGCCCGCTGCGACGGCCCCCTCAATGTCAACTGCCCGCGAGAGCAGAAAGCAGGAGAAAGTCCCCATGCCTGCAGCAAATGTTAAAGACAGTAAGCCTAAATGCCCTAAGTCTGGGGGCATGGTGGTGCATACAGTCTACATGGCGTCCAGGAAAGAGGACAGCCGTACATCTACAGGCCACAGACCGCTTACGCGATCGGTGACTAAAGCTCAAGAGGAGCAGCAAAAGCTCCAGGAAATGATGACTGCGATGGCCGCACTCACTGGGCCAAAAGAAAGCCCCGAAGCGTCCTCGGATCAACGCCAGGAGCAAGAAACTGACGCTGAATTCCTTCGCAGGATACTTGAGAAGAAGGACAAAGAGGTTGCGGAACAAGCATCTATTATAAAACGAATGGCCCTTCTGTTTCAGGACATGATGGGTATGATGATCCAACAAGATCCTCCTGCTGAAGATCCTCCGATCTTCCTTGAAGATGACAGGGGAGAAATGTCAAATCCTCCACCGGCTCTGTCAACAGCCAAGGAGGAGACAATCTCCAAAGCTGACTTGGACAAATATATAGCTCAGCAGATACGGGTTCACCAGGCGACTGAGGCAGCCGATCAAGTTGTCAGAACAGGGCGACCATATCCGAGCTGGTATGATCAGATCAAGTACCCGCCGGGCTATACAATACCGAAATTCCATGTCTATAAGGGGACGGGTAATCCCCACCAGCATGTTGCCCAGTTCAGGGCACTTTGTGGAAATACTGGTGGCGACGATAAGCTCTTGCTTCGTCAATTCGTCAGCAGCTTGTCAGAAACAGCGTTCGAATGGTTTTCTGGACTCCCAAACGATTCCGTCAAGACGTTCGCTGAAATGGAGTTGCTATTCACTCAGCGATTCACGAGCGCCAGCGAACGCACCCCGATAACGGCGTTGATTAATGCCAAGGTGAAACCAGGCGAGACGTGGGTCCAGTATGCTATACGCTGGCGAAACTTGTGGTTGAAATGCGAACAACGCATTGAGGAAGGCCCGCGGTGGGCATGTTCGTGGGTACCCTAGATCCTCATGCAACTATCTCACAGTTCATGATGTTCTTTAAGCCAACCACGTTCCAGGCTTTGATCGATAAGCTGGCCCAGATGGACCAGATGGGTTACAGACCGTCTCCCCCAAAGCTGGAACCTCGGAATGATAAGGGTAAAGGGAAGGCAACCTTCGTTGCGAATGCTCAGCAGCAACCCAGTGCCCCGAAGCTAGCTGATCAACTGGAAGAAAGACGGCGGTATTATAATGAGAAAATGAAGCGCCCCTACTCATTCCTGCGGGATAAGACAAAAAGGCTATTCGAGCTGGCGGTACGCAACAGGCTTATCAACTTGCCAAATCCAAGGCGACCGCCACAACCCAGTGATGTGAATAAGCCCAATTATTGCCCTTACCATCAAACGGTAAGCCATCCGATTGAGGATTGCTTCGTCTTCAAAGAATGGATTGAAGATCAATACCTACAGGGCAAGTTTGCGTTGTCCGAGAAGTGGAAGGTGAACCTGCCACAACCGCACACTCCTAAGAAGACGGACACACCGGGGGCAATTTGTTCTTTCATTGAAGAAGCTCCATGGGAAATCGTGCTTTCGGCAAGAACCAAAAGAATGCTGAATGAGCTCCATACATGCCCGGCGATCAGGTGGAAGAACCCGCTGGAACCGCAGATCATTGAAGGGATGCTGAAGCCACGCCCAACTTCAAAGATCGATGGTGATGGCCCACGTACCCACACCCAACCGTCGAAATCTTCAAAGAAGAAGAAGAAGAGATCCAAAAAGCCCGGGAAGCTTGGCGACAAGCGCACGGACTTGCAGAAACAGATTGACGCGCTGGAGGAGTACAATCAAAAGGCGCGGACTCCCATCACACTCCAAGAGTTCCTCAACCACGTCTTTCAGGGAGAAGATAATGGAGAAAGCTCGTCGGATGAATCCGAGGGATACGTGGCGAGTTGTCATGTGATCTCCCACTCGTTTACGGACGATGAAAAAACTCCTGGCACTGAGAAACTGGGGGCAGAGCCTGAACCGGAGCTTGTGTGGCCGTCGGACGAAAGGATTGACGCCTTTTTGGATGAGATTCGTCTGAAAGTAAAGCCGATCAGGAGCGTGAGATGGCCACATCAGAAGGAGCCAAACGCAGGCGACTAGAAGAAAGAGTCGAAGCACTCCCGCCAAATCAAAAGACATCCGATGCGGATAAAAACAGATTCATGACGAGGAAAAGGTTTGCTAAAGCTATATCAATGGGAATGAAGCTACCGCCCTCGGAAGAGAACACTCGCAATGGAACGGAGATGCATCCTAATTAATACTCATATCATCGAAAGATTTCATACCCCACTGAGGAGTGCGACGCTTTTAAGATATGGTGGCAGGGATATGTTGCTCATCGGCAACATTTTAAGCGGATGAGACGCAGAACTCGTCGGGAGCAGAGAAGTACGACCGAAGGGCACAAAAGAACTACCGGTAACTGTTGCACGGTCAACGCCGGAGGATCACAAGTTCTTACATTCGGAAGCGACTTTGACGAGGAAATGGTTCTTAGCCCTCTCTTTAAAGAGGCCACCTCGGGAAAAGAGGAAAAACCAGAGGCCTGAGAAAACATTTAGCTGCGCAATCGCACGCTTCTGGAAAAGAACCTCGGACCCAGAACTAGAAAAGATAAGGGAAAGGAAAAGGTCGCTGAGGATATCGCCTTAGATGACCAAGTCATGAAAAAGCTGACTGCCAAGGACCCGCCCAAGAAGAGTAAGGTGGACTACAACATCCTAGCGCACCTGAAGAAGCTACCCTCGCAGCTCAGCATTCTTGACGCCCTCTTATTATCAAAAGAAGTGAGAAATTCATTAATCAAGGTGCTACAAGAGCCTGAGCAATTCCAAGCCTTCCTCGCCGAAGAAAGAATGAAGGATGAACTGGAAGAAGTACACACAGTCGATGTCATGTTCGGTGATGAAGACCTTCTCCTTGGTACGTGCGACCACAACTGTCCCCTGTACGTCTCTGGATACTGCCATCACTACTACGAATAAGGGTTGCCCCTACGGATTTATCCGTAGGGGCAAAGCACCGCCCCTACGGATATATCCGTAGGGGCAAAAAATTCACCTGTAGGTGCAAGTCGAAGCCCTACACTTACCCCTACGGACAAAAACTTGCCCCTACGGAGTTCTCTGTAGGTACATTTGCACCTACGGATTAGGGCGTAGGGGAAAAAAAGTTATTTTATTTACGGTTATTTTAATTATATTAACCGTACCTACGGATATATCCGTAGGGCCAAGAAGTATCACCTACGGATATATGCGTAGGTACATATCCGTAGGGGTCTTTGTTTGCCCCTACGGATATATCTGTAGGGACGAGCCCAACCCCCTGACACTGAGATCAGGGGGAAATATCAGTTACTGCTGATATTTTGCCCCTACGGCTTAATCCGTAGGGGCGGAATGTGTACCTACGGATTAATCCGTAGGTACACATTATCTGTTTTTTTTAAAAAAGGGGCTGCCTTATTTTTTCTCGCCCTGTGCAAAATAATATATATATCAGTAAAATATAATATTAATCATCACACAAAATATATCGCAGTATTCATAATCACATCTCACGCATATAATATACAAAAGAAACCCAAATACTGAATATGATATAAATATAAACCAATATCAATATCAATATCGTTTAAAAATATAGTACAATATGTAAATAAACCAATATCAATATCGTTTAAAAATATAGTACAATATGTAAATAAACCAATATCAATATCAATATAAACCAATATTCAAAAAATAAACCAATATCAATATCAATATATACCAATATTCAAAAAAATAAGAACCAAAAAGCTACCCTAGCTCGGTCCAGCTCCACCTCTGAATAACGATAGAATAACGCGCGCCTGCTCCCCGGTCAATAAACTTTGCAATTCGGTGCGAGCGGGAGTCTGAGCGCCCTGTGGAGCTGGCGATGTGGTCTGCGCAGCCGCCGTCGAGGGAGTCGCTTGCGGAGCCGTGGCTGCGGGAGTCTGAGCGGGCGCTGGAACTATAGGAGCTGTCTGCGGAACCGCAGCCGATGTAGTGGCTTGCGGAGCCGCAGCCGAAGGAGATGCAGGACATGTACCCCATCGCGTGTGGACCTAACGTGTGTAAGAAGCGTGTAAGAACTGTGTATTACTCTAATTCGTATCATCATCAAGTTATTTCGAAATCCCATTTGGATATCTAGTTTGGATAACCGTTGTTTATTTTAATTACATATGTATGTATGATTAATCAAACCTAACTCTAAAATCAAATAAGCTCAAGCTACGTACTAATTATGGATATGTTGATATGTATAATATGACATGATATTTTACTATAAAGTAGTATACATACCAGCATCTCCTTCAACTCCTCAACGGTGGCCCTCAAGCTCTCCAGTTCCTGCTGGACACGTCGCTCACTGGAGACGGAGGAAGTAACCGCCGGGGTGGAGTCCAACCTCATATGGGACCTGCTAGGGCCCAGTCCCCGGCCTCTCTCCCAACCTTCATGATGCCCTCCATGTGCGGCGTCCAGAACTGGGGTCAGCAACCTCGGATCGTTCTGTCCGGTAAAATCGATCCCCGAGGCGTCGGCCTGCTCAACCACCCGCTCCTACACCCACATTAAGCAGTAAAGTATAAGTATAAAATTTAAACTTGAAGCTTCCAAAACTAAAATTTCAAATATGGGTAGAATAAATATTTAACACTTACGCAATACTCCTGGGTAGCGACGTCGGGATATCGAAGCTCGCCCGTGGCGGGATCTGTCGAGGTGCCGTGGACGGCAAGATATGCGGACAGCACGCTCGGTGTACCACCTTGCGCCACGGTCCGAGCTGTCTGCAATATTAGAAAATAACACTTAATATTAGAAATATTAGAAAATAACTCTTAATATTGCAGAATTTCAGAAAGGTCGGTCTATTGTAATTTACCGATAACTCCATGGCTCGAGTAATATTCCTCGAGCCACCTGTGTAAGTGGGGCGACCCCTCTTCACCGACTTCCTGTTCTCTGTATTCTGAGCGGCCTGTTTCTGCACAACGCATTAACATTTAGTTTTCTAATTAAGGAACACAAAGAAATAAATTATATCATAAATAATGAATTACATTTAAAATACATACATGTTTGCGTTGGGAGTCGAAATAATCGCACAATAGAGGCCATGTCTCTACGTCGACTCTCGCAAACGACGGAGTAGATAGGAGGGCCGCTCTCTCTGCCTCGGGGGTCGCCATCCACAGGGAGTAGCAGTCGACCTTCAGCTCATTCCTGTTGTATCGGACCTTGGTCTGCATGTTCTTCATCAGACCATTGTACAGAGCATGAAGGTCGAGCACCCTCCCAGGGTGATCAGGGTCGGCTACACGCTGAAAATCGTAATCCAACTGAAAATACAAAAAAAACATTGTTATTAGATTGCAAGTGTTAATAATAAATATATTGGACAAATCAAATGAAAATAGGCCGTTAATACGTACCCGAGCCTGATCAAAGAAGAGGGCGAATGAGCGCCGGTGCTGCTCGCCCCACTCAACGTGAAGTGGATAGTTCTTCACGAGCGGGCTCTCATCCCCCATATACCGGCCGAACCTCTCGGCATGAGGACCGGTATAGCGATAGTCAAGGGTAAAAAGGAAGGGGAATGGTGCCTCCCCCCTAGCTCTGTCAGGCCTCAGCCTATGGGACTGATTCGGGCCTCGAGTCCCCCTCTGTGGATGGGGAGGCCCTGCGTCTGCACGAAATATCAAGACAATCAATATTAAGACAAAGTTGTATTAAGAAATCAAGCTAAGCGAAAATTGAAGTGTGATATATACCTCCGGTGATTATTGCACGAGCCTGGGCCCGGGCAGCAGCACGAGCGGGACGATAGTTCCTCCGGTGAGGAACAACCGGGGTCCCGGATGCGGACGCATCCCCTGCAACTAGAAAATAAACATTGACGCTAAATTTCCATGAAGTTCATATTTATTCTATAGAGCATATGTAAAATGAATAAATATTTTATATTTATTCATACTAACCTGCAGACGATGCGGACGGTATGGAAGCAGCAGGAGTGGCCCCTGCGGAAGATGTGGACGCACCACCTATAATTAGACAATTAAAAATAGATTATATAAGTAATTGCAAAAAGAATGTGTAGATCAATAATATAACGTTCTAAATCAATATGCATGCACTATAGGATATATAAACATACCCGCAGGTGCGGTGGTGTCACCACCTACAGCTAGACAATAATAAAAATTGCTAAGTAAGAGAAAAAGGAATGTGTGTATATCTATGATATAGCATTCTAAATCAATATACATGCACTATATGATATATAAACATATCTGGAGGAGCGGGAGTGGCCTCTGTCCCAGATGTGGACGCATCACCAATAACTAGACAATCAAATATTGACAATATAAGTAATTTTTACATAAACAGGCATGAATATCTGTAATATTACATTCAAAATGGATATGCGTGCAGTATACCTGGATGTGTGGAAAAATCCACACGGAAGGAGGCATCCGAAGGGGTCTCCGATCTGGGTGCAAGACCAGCCCTCTGAAGCTCCCTACGGAGCTCTCCGGGCGGCAGAACCGCTCTGCCTCTGCCTCTGCCTCTGCCGCGGCTGGAGCTCCTGCCGCCCCTCGCTGCTCCCGACATCGTCATCAAATCTAGATAAACGGTTCGTGGATGCATTAGACAATCATTAAAAATATTGACTATATATGTATAGAGCGTAAAATGTGAAGTAATAATATAACATTGCTGATAACCTTTTTCGTTTCGTGGGCGCATTATACATATCTACTTGGATTTCATCGTCGATGTCATTTCTAACCCACGTAACTTCATGATCGGTCGAAGACAACCCGTCCTTCGAAACAGACGGTCAGAGCACTTTAAGCCTTCTCTCTTCTTCGTCCTCATCGCTGTCCTCGTATTCTGGGACATCGTAGACATCTCTGGGTTTCCATCGGCATACAACACTCCACCCCGGATGCTTCAAACATTGTGAGTAGTATACTTGGAACGCTTGGTTCGGAAAGATAAATGGATCTTCCTGACAGTAAAATCGAAGTGTGTTCACATTGGTCAATCCATATTCATCTTTCCAAGTCCCAAGATTGCTTCTTCACCTGTCCGTATCGGTTCGCGTATCGTACCAAGTACACTGGAATATATAAAAGGGTTCTAATCGTCCGGGATAGTGGATGCCGAGTATACAATTTAAGTACCCATAATAAATCACACCATCTGATCCGACCGTCGCAATCCCACTATTCTGAGTGGTTCTAGATGTTTCTAATTCCTTAACTTCGAATTTGTATCTAAGGACACCAAATCTTTTGTAATATGCAACCTCCGTACTAGGAAATTGAGCTAAATATCTTGAATCACTCTCAAATGATGCAGACAAGTTCGGATCATGGATCTAACAAAACAAATTTTACGACAAATACATAACGATACAAGTTTAGATTAAAACTGCTAGCAATAAAATGTTATTCGAATAACTTACATGATCTGTGACCCAATCACAAAAATTATCCTGATGATATTTTTCCAATTGTTCTTCATTCCAATCAGGATGCCCCTCACGTACCTCGTTAAAATGAATTCTTTTTTCGACAAATAATAGTGACATTAATATTATATTATTTCATACACACACAAACATAGATATAACAATTAATCCAAAAAAACTTACTCTCTAATTTGTTCAAGACATTCGCAATTAAGCAGGATAAACCGGTATATCTTGTTGATAAACATAGTGTCTACCCTCTTATACTCGGCTTTACCATATAGTCCGTCTTGAATTCTTCGTGGTTGGTTAAGCCTTGTCTCAATGTTCTCGTCCAGATAGCGGGAACAAAATGTGGTTGCTTCATCAAGAAGATAAGCTTGCATGATAGAACCCTCTGGTCGATTTTTATTGCGTATATACTTCTTAAGAGTGTAGAGGTACCTAATGAAAATATGTTGAATAAATAAATACGGGCATACAGGACAACAATAAATTTTTAAATTGCGCGAAACGAAAAATTACACGTACCTCTCGACGGGATACATCCATCGATATTGTACCGGTCCGGCTAATTTCGCCTCAGTTGCAAGATGAACCGTCAAGTGTATTATGATATCGAAGAATGACGGTGGGAAAATACGCTCAAACTTGCAAAGTATCAACGCAATAGAATTTTCTAGTTTATCCAGTGTCACAACCTTTAGTGTTTTAGCACACAACTCCCTGAAAAAACAACATAGCTCGTTGATTACTAGACCAACCGAGTCGGGGAAAGAAGTCCTGAGGGCTAAGGGAAGAAGGTGCTCCAAGATAACATGGTGATCGTGACTTTTCAACCCATCGATCTTGCCCTTCACAATTTTTATTTTCTTGCTAAATGATCCTGAGAAACCTGTGGGGACTTTCAAATCATGCAACACCTGCAGGAATCTTTTCTTCTCCGGTTGTGACATATGATAAGCGGCATTGGGAAGTACAAACTTGCCCGGTTTACCCGCTACCGGTCTAGGGTGCAATTAAGTTCTTATTCCCCACTCTTGTAGATCCATCCGAGCATTCATGTTGTCTTTAGATTTCCCGTCTTTACAAAGAAGCAAGTTAAGTATGTTCTCTGATACTCCCTTCTCTATATGCATGACGTCCAGACAATGACGCACTGAATTTGTAGACCAGTACGGAAGCTCGAAGAAAATGCTTAACTTGTTCCAATATGGTGGTTTGACCTGTTTTGTCGGATCCATCCAGAAGGTCATATTATTGTAACCATCCTATTTAGCAGCCACGTCCTCTCCGGACAATGGGGATGGAGGTCCAAGAAGCTCCTCATGACCATCAAAGTGAACCGTGTCTAACCTATAGGGGTGGTCTGGAGGCAGGAAACGTCGATGGCCGCAATAACAAACCTTCCTTCTAAAATTCAAGAATTTCGATGTTGTGTGTTCATGGCAATGAGGACATGCTTTGTGACCATATACGGACCAACCTGATAGCATTCCATACGCTGGAAAGTCATTAATTGTCTACATTAAAGCCGCACGCAGTATGAAGGTTGTCTTTGTGTTTGCATCATATGTCTCTACACCATCAACGAACAAAGATTTTAACTCCTCGATCAGAGGTCGGAGATAGACGTCGATATTGTTCCCCGGTGAGTTTGGTTCGTCGATAAGAAGAGGCATCATAAAGTATGATTGGTCCATAGCCAACCAAGGCGACAGATTATAAATTATCGTTACAACGGGCCATGTGCTGTGACTTCCAGCCATATAGTTGAATGGGCAGAAGCCATCAGTAGCCAGTCCGAGCCGGACATTGCGAGGATCGCTACTGAATATTGCGTGCCTCCTATCGAAATCCTTCCATGCCGGTGAATCTCTTGGATGGCTCATTTTTCCATCTTCATTTGGAGGAGCACGGTGATGCCAAATCATTGCCTCGGCTGTTTTCTTGCACCTGAATAGCCTCTGTAGCCTCTATGTTATAGGAAAGTATCGTGCTATCTTCACAGGTATATCAGGCTTCTTATCAGAATCTTTCGGCTTATACATGGCCTCTCCGCATGTTGGACACTCTTTCAAATTTGAATTCTCTTTCCGGTACAACACGCAATTTTTAGGACATGCTTGAATCTTCTCGCACTTTAGACCCAAATCAGACATCATCTTCTGGACTTCGTACCAGCTGTCGGGCACATTATTTCCCGGAGGCATAGAATCTTTCAAGAACGAAAGAAGCATTGTGAATGACTTTTTGCTCCATCTATTTAGACACTTAATCTAGAAAAGTTGGACGAACCATGAGAGGGTGGAATACTTCGCATTCTCATAAATTGGTTTCCTAGCATCATTCATGAAATTTTCATATTTATCCGCACGAGGTCTTTGACCGGAAGGAATGTCATCTTCGGTACGAATAGATTTACCTAGGGCAGCCTCTACCATATCCTCCATTTCTTCTGATGGAAATAAATTACCGCTTTCTCCTTCTGCCGCATTACCGAATTCTTCTTCTTCTCATGCCGCATTATCGTGTTCTACTTCTTCTGCCGCAGTACTGCATTCTTCTCCTTCCCCGTGATATTTCCAAGTTGTATAAAGTCTAGTAAACCCAAGTTTTACAATATGAAGCTCTGCCAATTCTACCTTCTGCCAGTACTTATTGCCACATCTATCGCACGGATAGAGAATCTTCTCTATTATGATCTTATTATGTGCGCGTTCAAATTCAAGGATAGCAGCAACTCCTGTGACAAACTTAGGTTGCATACGTTGTTTCCAATCCACATACATCCAGTCCTTAGCTCTGACGTACTCATGGGCCATGTTAGACTGTATAACATATAAATTGTAGGTTATGCTGACTATATTGAGAAATATAAGAACGGGATAGTTACTGACAAAGAAGAAAATCCGTGTATATGCATTAGACTTAAGTTCCTATGGAGAACGTATCTCCTTTTAATATTATTAAATGTTCTCATGTAGTGCGCAAGTCCATTGCACGTGGTGCGCGCATAGCGGGCATACGTGCGTTGCACGTAGCGCACATGGCGCTTGCACATATGCGCATTATGGGGAGGAGCAGGCTCCTAACTTGGAGAACTAAGCTCCTTTTAATATTATTGAATATTCTCATGTGGTGCGCACGTGCATTGCACGTGGTGCGCGCATGGCGGGCACACGTGCGTTACACGTAGCGCACATGGCGCTTGCGCGTATGCGCATTATGGGGAGGAGCATGCTCCTATCTTGGAGAACTAAGCTCCTTTTAATATTATTAAATATTCTCATGTGGTGCGCACGTGCATTGCACGTGGTGCGTGCATGGCGGGCACACGTGCGTTGCACGTAGTGAACGTGTCGCTTGCGCACATGCGCATTATAGGGAGGAGCATGCTCCTATCTTGGAGAACTAAGCTCCTATGGAGAACTAAGCTCCTTTGAAAATTGAGCATTAAAGAACTAAGATGCATTAGACTTGAGATTGAGATACATACCTGCAACATAGAAAAGAAATCAATAAACAAAATGAATATAATATAAATTTAAGTTGCAAGAATATATATCCTCCTTTCAAATGCAATTAAGTCTCGATGATGCTGAAGATGTTACCAGAAAAACTTCTGCCAACCTTCATGTGTGAAGGGGTGTGTGGGGGAAAATTGGGTACACGGTGTCATAAAAGTTTTCTGGCGTCCAAGTAAAATCCATAACTAAATCCCTATCTTGCCCTTCCTTTTCTTCAAATCAGGAATGCGTCTTTTTTTGTATTATGAATCGTCTGGTACTACAAGCTCAGTATGTTGAATCATGTTTTGGTTGGACAAAGACTTGCCAATGGCAGCATGCAAAGATTTATTTGGCCACAAACTACAACCACCACATGAATGCATACAATTATAATTTTTGAGCAATCAATCTATAGCTAGCTACTTGATTCTATATCTACAACACGAATGACACGAATTCTTCCCATGTCTCCTCATGTCTCCATGGAAATTGGGGAAACATCGTCAGCGACTACATTAATTCCTCATGAATCCACAAATTCTTCCCTAGCCCCAGCCCCAGCCCAGCCCCATCCCAACCCTAACCTAACCCTAACCCCAGCCCCAGCCCCAGCCCAGCCCAGCCCCAACCTAACCCTAATCCCAATCCCAGCCCCAGCCCCAGCTAAACCCCAACCCCAACCATAACCCTAACCCTAACCCCAGCCCCAGCCCCAGCCGAACCCCAACCCTAACCCTAACCCTAACCCCAACCCCAACCCCCTGCCGAACCCCAGCCCGAGCCCCAGCCCCAGCCCCAACCCCAACCGATGCCTCATCGGTACCCAAACAATGAACCATAGCCCTAAAACAATCAAAAATTTGAGTAATTGAAGATTTCCTTACCTGATCGAAAGCGACGATCGATCGAAGGCGACGATAAAAATAGAGATGAGCCGGCGCTGGCGACGACGAAAGGCGCAGGCGGTGGCTACGATGAATCGGCCGGCGCTGGTGATGACGAGAACGACGATCGATCAGCGGGAACGAGGGTTTGGGAGGAATTTGGGTTCGCGCGCTGCGCAGGAGAAAATGATCAGCGTAGAGATCGATCCGTGCCTTTTTAATTAAATCTCTATTTAGTTGCCCCTATGGATAAGTCCGTAGGTGTTTGGTTTGCGGCTCCGTAGGGGCAAACAACAATTTAAGATTTAATATTTTTAAATTAATATGTGAGGACCCGTAGGGGCAACCTTTTGGCCCTACGGACTAATCCGTAGGGCCAAACTAAAATTGCCCCTACGGATGTCATTATCCGTAGGGGCAACCCCTTATTTTACTAGTGCATGATATCAAGAGAGTCAAAATTTTGGTTGATAATGGATCCTCCGTCAATCTCCTTAATGTTTGGGTGTTGAAGGAAATCTGCATGAGCGTTCAACACCTCGCTCGTGATAAAATTACCATCTTCGGTTTCGACTCCCAGTCGTCATGTCGGATCTGTAATACTAACATTACGCTTCGGACTACTCGTCACGGATATTAAGTTTCACGTCATTGACGCCAAGACCTGCTACAATGCTTTGCTCGGTCGTCCCTGGTTACACGAGTACAACATCATCCCTTCTACGCAACATCAGTATATGAAATATTTCAAAGATGGTCTCGAGTATACCGTAACAGGTGAGCTGAATCCATTCTCCTTGAATGAAGTCCGTAAGTACGAAGATGCAAAGTACTTTTTGCCAGATTTCGAGGACACAGAGAGGTGTCGCAAACCGGAGAACAAAGCCGCTGCCACCATTCCTGTTTTCGGGGGTGATACCGAAGAAGAAGAGATAGTTTAAGCTGGGTCGTCTCGACGCAACAATCAAGGACCGTCCACCCCCATATCGATCTTCGGAAGTGACTCGGAAGATGAGGTTAATGCTGTGTTCTCCAGTCGGCCGTCAATACAAGAATTCCCTGGTGGTGATCAGAGTTTGCAAATTACCATGATTCCGCGGGAGCACTACAAAGACCTTGACGCACTTGAAGCTTACAATGTGCAAGACCTGCAGACGTTTAACGTCCCTCCCAGGCGAAAAGGTGAAAAGGCGATCCTGTTCTACCGATCCACGGAAACAAGAGTGGAGAAAGAAATCTGGCACGGTGCGGATTCTACACTTGACAGGCTCCAACCCATCCGTTTGCCCAGATATTACACGAATGGACTAAAAAGGCTATTGAAGCGCCAAGGGGTACCTTTAAAACAGACTATTCGACAAGCTCGGTTCTACAACAGGATTTGGGATGTCCCCGGGACTCAGCGCAAATTGCCCAACGGGAGAATGGAAACGCTTGGGCTTGGATATGTGAGATCCGGGAAATGGGAACGAGTCCACGGTAGCTACGCCATATATAACTTCGATGAAGTAGAAGATGCCCTGTCAGAAAATGCCGACCCCTTATCAAAATTAGATCCCGCAATCAAAGTGCCGAGTCCGTCATTTGAAGAACGAATGGACAATCTTATCAGGAAAGCGGGTTAAAAAGCTCAGGACGTCCATAATAGCGAAATGGCCATCTACGAGAAAGCCAGGACGTAACGTCTTCTTCAACAGGCTGCAAAAGACGAAAATGCTCCTCCCTATCAACCTGCTGTGCAAAAGGCCCGACGCAGAGGCGGAAATAAGTCAAAGAGCGGAAAAGGGATTCGACAACGACAACGCGGGATCAAAGAGTCATGTGATCGGGAATTGCGCGGGCCGGATTTGTCCCTCATGAAGAAGATGAGTCGAGCGTATTCTTTCCCTCAAGACAAGACGAAGAAGATACTTGATCTCGCTTTAAAACATCGAATGATTACACTCCCAGAGTCTAAGCACCCTGAGCAAGCTAACGATGCCTCTCATCCGGGTTATTGCTCTTATCACCGAGCCATAGGACACCCTATCGAAGATTGCTTCACCTTCAAGAACTGGGTCGAAGACCAGTACCAGTAAGGCAGGTTTGCTCTATCCAGCAGCTGGAGGGTAACGCCGCCACACAAGCACGAACCCAAAGCCACAAGGGCAGAACCAGATCCACATCGGTCTTGGAAGCGAGTTCGTACTTGTCATATGATAACAATATCAAAAGGAGAGCCCGAGAATATAGATGACCTTCCTTGGTGCTTCGAAAACAATGACGACGAGGTAATCTCAGAATTTCCACCAGCGCCGAAAGAGCTGGAAGATGGCATACATACTACTGCAGATAATCTCAAGAAGATTGAGTTGGGGACGGCAAACGACCCGCGACCAACATTTGTCAGCGAATTGCTATCTGAAGAAAGGGTGGCTGCGTTAAAAGACATGTTTATGCAGCATAGAGATTGCTTCGCATGGAACTATTCCGAAATGCCAGGACTAGATCCAGAAATAGCTGTCCATAAATTGGCAATATCCCTAGACATCAAGCCAGTTAAACAAGCGCCGAGAAGAATGCGGCTCGAGCTTGAGATGAGCATCAACGCCGAAATCAAGAAGCTGATCGACTTTGGGTTTATCCAGGAGGTTCAATACCCTGATTGGATCGCCAACATCATCCCGGTAATGAAGAAAAATGGGACAGTGCGCAAATGCGTGGACTTCCGGGATCTTAATAAAGCTTTCCCGAAGGACGATTTTCCAGTACCGGTCACCGAGCTGATGATAGATAACACGTCCACTCATGAGGTTTTCTCCTTCATAGATGGCTCATTAGGATATAATCAGATATAGATGCATCCCGAAGACCAGAAGCACACCGCTTTCCGGACCCCTTTGGGTATATTCTGCTACAAGGTGATGCCCTTCGGTCTAAAGAACGCCGGTGCCACCTATCAGAGGGCCATGACGAAGATCTTCGATGACCTCATACATGAGATCGTCGAATGCTATATCAACGACCTCGTGGTTAAGAGCAAGTCATACGAAGAGCATTTAGAGCATCTGAAGACCGTATTTCAACGCCTTCGACAATACAACTTGAAGATGAACCCTCTCAAATGCGCGTTCGGGGTGTCCTCAGGCAAATTCCTAGGATTCATCGTCCGGCACCGAGGCATTGAGATAGATCCATCAAAGATCAAGGTGATCATAAAAATGCCACCGCCAAAGACTCTCAAACAATTGCGGTCTCTCCAAGGGAAGCTCGCGTACATCCAGCGATTTATAGCCAAGCTTTCAGGAAAGTGCCGCCCTTACAGTCACCTGATGAAGAAGGGAACCCCGTTCGTCTGGGATCACAAATGCCAAGGCGTACTAGACGATGTTGCGCCACGGCAGCGCCCCGGCCTCGTACTCGAGGCCAAAATGCGGAATCAAAATTTTTTTCCTTACTCGGAAACCGGCGCTACCGCGGACAAAGAAAACCCGGATCGTAACCATTAACCTAATGCTAGCAATCAAGAGATAGGGTGAGAAGTATACCGAGTGATCCGAGTCCTCCGGTCTTCTCGTCATCGTCCCGATCTCCCGCGGAAAGTGTAGTCTCCATATCGTCGCCTCCTCGCCGGAAAGGGCACCACATCACCTTCGTCTTTTACGGGCTCCTGCCTCAATACCGAGGCAACTCGGGCATGAAGCCGGCAACTCGACATGCTCAAGATATGCTGTAGAATGTGTAGTAGATCATGCTAGTCTCATTTGGGGTTTGTAGTTGCCTTGATGGAGGAATGGGGTTAGGAAAAATGGTGCTTTCAATTTTCCATCACAAGAAGAAGAAGGAGATGAAGAATTCCTCACAAAAATAAAGATGAACTCTCTCATTCTTTTTCCTCTCTCAAGTGTTCTACCATTTTCATCAAGTGAAGAGAATAAGGTGGAGGAATGAATATGAAGCATGAAGGGAGGTGAGTGTAGGAGCACAAGTGGTGACCACATCCTAAACCATCATCACAACCTCACATCAACTCTAATCAAAGATCAAATCCTTTCTCATCAACAAAAAGCAAATGATAAAGATGGATAAGAAAGGTATCAAAAGATGCTTTCATAATAAATCATCTTACAAATAAACCCTCCACAAAATGTTTTTTGCAAACTTGCAAATAACCCCCTCCATCGGAAAAGTCCGGCCGGGAAAGAACAAAGGAAAACCGGCCGGAACGGAATGCAAACTGGCAACTCCATAAAACTGGTCCCGTAATAAATTACAGGAAAACCCCTATACTGTGCATACACACCCGCATCTGTATTCCGTCCGGATACAAATGCAATGAGACAAAATCTACACTGTACTAAACTAGGACCGGCTTAAGCCAAAGCCGGCTAGTAATATCCGTCCGATCCTGATCCGTGCAATACCGCACGTATCAGATCGAACCCTGCCATATAACTATACGGCCACTAGTACAAAACTGTCCGATCCTGATCCGTGCAATACCGCACGTATCTGATCGGACCCTGCCATATCTCCATACGGCCTCTACAGCGTTTCGCCCGAAAGCTTGAGTAACTGTAAGTGTGGTGGACTCTAAAGACTCGTCAATACTATGGCTGTGGATTTAACCACTAGCACGTCAGAGGTATCAGCCAATACGTGACGGGCCACCAGCTATTGACCAAAAGGGACGTCGATGAGCGAACTCATCCTGACACCCTACTGAGCCTGTCAGTGACAATATCCGTACAGTCCGGTCCGTTCGTCTATGAGCATCGCATGTCGGGCCTAGGGGGTTGGTAAAAGTCAGACCCCCAAAAGCGGTACAAGTCGTGTCGGAGTGTAGCCCAGAACGCCCTGAGATACTACTGGAATACCTACCAGTAAATCTCCTGCCTCGGCCGAGGGCTTTGCGTAATGGCTCTCCTAGACACAGCGCGACCTCACCCCCAATATCGGGAGAGACGAACCCCTGAAGATCCGCTCACTGCCTCCATGTGGCTCGGGACTGTACCCAACCAAAACCTGTTTGCATGACTCCTTTGAGCCGTGGTAGGGTAGTAATCGAAGTACAGTGGGAACTCACACGAGACAAATGACGATCCCCAGGTCAATGAACTAACCTGTACACATGTCACCAGGGAACTGCTATCTGACGTCTGGTATAAGACCAACTAGCAGGTTCCCAGTGAGTCATGTCCGGTGTACTCATAACCCAATGAGCACCTGTATACATCTTAGGTGAACCAACTGACACCAGTGGCTTGTGAGACCGGCCACCGCCCCTCGTCGGGGTCTCGACTGTATACACTAGTCTACTAATGGAGTATCGATGCCCTGTCTCGAAACTCCTACGACTAGGGACCTTTTAAGGATGTGCTTATAGACTACCAGCTCCCACGTGTATGATCGCTATCATACTACCGGCAGTCAAGCAAGAATCCTAGGGGCTCTATCAACGTGTAATAGCGACATGCCAGGTCACCTAAAGCAGTACACGATGATAAAGGTAAACCAGATAGCATACTATCATCTCGAGTAAGACTGTCCTACCGGGATAGGTCCTCCCTCAATCATTGCAATCACGTGCCTGTGATCCAATAATTGACTCTGAGGGCATTATCTCCAACAATCTCCCACTTGCACTCAAGGCTAATTATTGCGATGCCGCATACTCACAGCCCGTGTGATACCGAACACCCAACCCCTCTACTAGTCAGTCTCACAAAGCTCGTTTGCGAAACTATTGCGTTCGAGGAATAGCCTCAGTGAGTGGATCCGCTGTGATGTTTCTTTCTTTGTCTCTCTATATCTCAAGTTCGCGGAGAAAGCCATCTCCCGAAATGAGCAATACCTGTCTTAGAACGTCTGGATGTCTGATGGGACCTAGTTCATAAATGAACTCCAAATCCAAACTTCTTAGACTGTATCATCAACTGAACTTAATCAGTATCCTGCGCCATGCCACCCTCAGTATTACCTTGGACCACCTGTCCAAATTACTGCCCCTCATCAGAAGGAAAACTATAACTCTGACAACCTCCTTGTCGTCCATGTCACCTTGGAAGCCTGGAATGATAACTGTCTCCTAAATGAGGCTGTCGTTATCATATCCCTAGAACATCCACTTATGTTCTAAGACTGCTTCCGACTGTTTCTCCAGGATTGGATCAATATCAACTTATTGCATCTAGTGCAAGAACAACATCTGGTGTGGTACTTGACATCTCATGATTGACTCAATTGCCTAAGCAAGTGATCTGCCAATCATGAGTATCCCTCTCCCCTTTAGTGTATAAGAAACCTTTAGAGAGGGTGACTCCATCAACTGCAGGTGCACTACCGTGTCAGGAGTCGTCCATTCTAAATACTCATAGAATGCTGTCAAGGTACCCAGATTGGGAAACCACCCAAATCTAGATCTAAAACCATAGATCTAGTAACCAGTATGTCTGATATAATATCCAAGTCCTATGTGGAGAAAACACTGTGTGACGACCAAAGTATAACCGATCGTAGTATAGGAATATCACTTCCTACTACCTTCTCAACAGATCCACCCCTTATTCTGATGACGTCAAACCTATGACTGTCACATCAGAAATAGATGATCTATCTCCGCTACATCTGCTTTAGTCTATAAATAGACATAAGCCTGATGTCCACCAATGCTTCCGCTGCTCCCACTGACTACGACAACCCTCTGGCAGAGTCATATAGACGTACACTTCCAAAGCTAGTTTAGAACGACGCTATACTCATCCTCCTGCCGGGTCTCGCAGCCTGGAACAACAGCAATGGCAAGTGTGGGTAAACAAGAACTTCTCTGTCACCGTCCTTAAGGCTACCGGAGTACCTCTCGGGTGCCTGAAGTTACCCACCGTATCTGCGGAGTGGCCAATGGAATGTCAAACCAGATTGAATCTTTAGGTTGCTTATCAAATCTTCAGTAATCGTTTGGGGTTCTGGAATCACTTCCAGTTCTACCATACTCCCACTACTTTTTCTGGAAAAAAAAAACCCATTTTTAATAAAAACTGTGGCGAGTCTAGAACAATATTGCTATTGTTCATCCAGATAGTAGAAAATCAACCCTCGTCATAGCCTGGGTCAACCCACAAACAGTCATTACAGAAACGTGCCTTGAGTTGTCCAGTGTCTGGTTTTAAGCATAAGCCGGACAACTCCCCGTACCTTAACAATGTCAAGATATGAACTGTTCTATATCCAATATAAAAACAGAGGCACTGATTTAATTAAACCAGATTCAAATCATGCAGCTATCTCCAGTGCATGTAAAGTAAATGGAAGGAGGCCGATCAGCGTTACTCAACTTAGGAATGCTTCCAATTATGAGTATCCTGAAAGAGAAGCAAGTTCTCTTAATCCTTACTATCAACTGAATACCATACGCAAGTATCTACATCTTCGATCACTTTGAAGAATCCCGATACTTGCTATACCTGGTTCTCTACTCTATTCAAATACCTATAACTCCTCAAAACTTAGACCCTGTGTTTCCACGAAACATATGTCTAAGAACTAGAGAAGTTAAAAGTAAACAGAATATAGTATGAGGACCAACCCCTCTGTCCTAATGGATACTGGACAACATACAATACTCTGTATAAGTCCGCTGAGTCTAACAACTCTTTCACTGTGTGTCGTAGGTTGAAAACTGTACTTATGGTTAAGAAGAATTACACCGCTGTTTAATGCTCCTTACCCAACCATCCACTGATATAGGTAAATGTCATCGACATAATATCAAAAGGTATATCTCACTCTATGAAAATAGACGTACAGATATATCAATTTGAAATTGGTGCACAACAGCGGATATTCAAAACCAAATATTTGCCGACCGGCAAACAGCCCAGATGATCTCCTCAAATATCACCGATTACAATGAATCCCGATATAATGAGGATGATCACCCTATTCCCAATAACTTACTCCCACTCAGCATCTGTAAAACCATACAGATGTGAGAATCATACCTGGTAAATACATACCCTGGAGCAAGTGTCTAACTGGGAAATCAGTTTTCCATTAACAGTACACGGTGAAACTGAAACATTGAAATGTTTCGTCGGGGTATCCTGGTATTCTTAGTAATGCCTCTTCCATTGTCCAGATTCACAACTGTAACCGTATAATTCTTTGCCACCTCTCCAAATCCCTTTCTATGTCTTTAGTCATTACCTTCTGTACACCCCTTTAGGCCAAATGGTTTTCTTCCTTCCCTACCGTTCGGCACCAGCCTATGGTTTGGAAGAAGACTATCCAAAAGGCATAAAGGGTGTACTGTCCTAATCCTAGGAGCACTCGCAACGCGAGAGAAGGTGAAGATAAAAGACACCCGAATGTACTTTATTCCTATTTCTCCTGAACCAGAATCCATCCCCGAACTGGAACAAGTTCCTTTCGAGTTCGTATATAACCATACGATGGAGTATCCAATAAACTGTGGATCTTCGTAGTGACACGGAGTGTCCTGGAGAAATACAAAGGTGATTTAAGATTGGCGAAGAAATACTTGGTTTGGTTGTGAATATCAGTCGCAATTTACTTTGCCCTCCTACTAATCCCTTGCTTTGTCTTAACTTAATACCTTCTGCACACCATCGTTATGCTAATTGGTTTTCTTCATTCCCTACCGGTCGGCACCAGCCTAAGGTTTGGAAGAAGACTATCCAATTTGCGTAATAGGTGTACTACTCCTAAACCAAGGAGTACTCGCAACCTGAGAGAAGGTGAAAAGAAAAGACAAATGAATAGTCCTATCCGTTTTCTCCAGAACCAGAAACCATCCTCGAAGTCCTTCGAGTTCGTATCTAACCATACGATGGTTTTGTCCAATGGAAGTGGACGTTCGCAGTAATACGGGGTGTCCTGGAGAAAAGGGTAAAAGTAGGAGTGGCAATGAGGTCTGCAACTCTGACAATCCAAAAGCCAGTGTTAAGAAGGTTCGGTCAACTTGGTCACTGAGTCATAGTCCAGGGTCGGGTCAATGGTCGCCGCCAAAGAGAGAGAGAAAAGAAACACTCAGCGTGCACTCTAACCTAGATCAGAATGGTTACAAATTTATCTAATCAGGAAACCTCCCACTGTACCTCAAATTCTCCTTCAAACCTGAAAGAAGAATTAGTCGGGATCACCCGAGTAGTAAACCAACTCATCAGTGGGAATCGGGATCCAACTATCATCCTATGATATCTTGACGGAATCCACTGAAGTCACCACACTCCAGAAGGTATGCGCATGCCTGGCAAGTTTCAGTTCTTTTGAAACTCTCGATGTTTGTTTTTACCCCTAGGACCCAAGTGACCTTGACAATGCCAACAAATCAAAGAGTCCTAGTCAAGTTCTACCCGTCATTATCTTGATTGCATTAAACCCACCCGTACGAGTCCTTGACAATGCCAACAAGACCGTACGACTGTCCTAACCAATCCACTTATCCTTGTGACAGAAAAGCATTACATAGCTACCGAACACTACGCCACGGCAATGCACGACAAACGCAGCACGAATACTAAGTAACACTAATCTGAAATGACGGAGGGCTACGACTGGTTTTTGGCGAAAAACCTTTAACGTAATGAACTTGATATCGTTGAAGGAACTGGATAACTTTTTAGAAAATATAGTGACGAAAACCTTTACTAAAGAGGTCACTCCCGGTGAAGGGATCTCGGCTCTTTCCCCGTAGAATGAGGTGCAGGATATTCAAACTGAATACCACGATGCAAAGCAAAAGTAATCGGCTATAGTGAAGTTAATGCCCTGACGCAAACTTCTGTCCAAGGGGTCACTCCCGGTGAAGGGATCTCGGCCCTTGCCTCGTCGACTGAGGAGCAGGATATTCCAAATGAATACCACGATGCAAAACAAAAGTGAACGTCCTTGCAATAACAGCTTTTTGAAAAATGTTCCAACAACATCAGAATAGGTTTGTTTATCTTGCATTGATCCGAATCAACGCAGTCCCATCAATTGATCACACCACAAAGAACGAAAATATACTGACGTACGTATATGCCATCCGCATTCGCCACTGGGTCCCGTCATCACCCGTTAGGTTAGCTAACTAACGGCAGAGCGGGGACTGGACTAGCGCGGATGTAAAACATATACAACATCTACTAATATATATACCAATATATTATATTTCGCTCAAGGCGTGATAAAATGCAACATCACAGAAATGTACAGTATCACAGAACAATACAGATATCTGGAAGCCCCGGGTTTCACAGAGCCGCTGATGAAACCCGACGTTCCCCTGGTCGTGTGGATAGCCTGTGCAATGAAATCCTAGACCCCTACGGGCGCGGCAAGTCACCCGCCAAAACCTGAAGCGAGGCAGCCCCCTTCAGCTCCGTGAATGGACCACCCAGCACTTCATGGAATCCGGTAACTTGGGCACCCCTCCTGGGTCAACCTGTACCCCCTACGAGTGCGGCGAATAGCCCGCCAATCCTAGAGTGAAGCCCCCTCCGTCTCAATGCCATGAGATGCGGGCCCGTTGCCCTCTAGAACCCGGCTATCCGTGCACCCCTCCGCGGGGTAATCTTAGTACAGAAAGTAAAATATACATACACCGGGTACATCGACCGCAACCAGGTCGTGCCCCAAAAGAATAATACAAACAGGCAGTGACGGCAGTCCACATGTCGGACGCTCGCCCCGCAATATCAAATGTACATAATACACCAAAACTGTACTAGCATTGCATCCAGGCTATCCCCCACGACCGATCCGCAACATCACAGCATAAACATAGAACATCAACGTGAAAGTCACGTTCGCAAATCCGTCTAACCGGGCTATAGCAGTTAGACCGGATTTACCGATCGAGTGACATTCACGGTCGCAGATATAATGTAAATACTGTGAAAAATGTGTTTAAAATTTTCCGATTGACCAAAAATTAACAAGTGGGCCCCCAATCAAAACTGTAGCACTCACAGAAAACCTGGGCCCAATTTTAATATTCCAAAACCCCTAATTACAGCCCATAAGCCCACTGCAAAAAAATAATCACGCGAACCCACACTCCTGCGGCGGAAGCGCGGCCAGAAGGGGGTTTTGGCCGCCCTTCCGCGGTCGTACGGAGGAATCGTGTCACCAAATTTTTGCTGTGTTCTTAGAACTCCCTGCACATCATTCTGAGACCACCTGAAAAATTTTTAGACTCCAAAAAATTTCGACAGAAACTGATGTGAAGGAAAAATACGGTTTTTGGAATTTCGGTCGATCGGATAAGCAAAACACATTAAACGAAGCTAGGTAAGGTTAATGGCGTGGCTCTGATACCATGTTGCGCCACGGCAGCGCCCCGGCCTCGTACTCGAGGCCAAAATGCGGAATCAAAATTTTTTTCCTTACTCGGAAACCGGCGCTACCGCGGACAAAGAAAACCCGGATCGTAACCATTAACCTAATGCTAGCAATCAAGAGATAGGGTGAGAAGTATACCGAGTGATCCGAGTCCTCCGGTCTTCTCGTCATCGTCCCGATCTCCCGCGGAAAGTGTAGTCTCCATATCGTCGCCTCCTCGCCGGAAAGGGCACCACATCACCTTCGTCTTTTACGGGCTCCTGCCTCAATACCGAGGCAACTCGGGCATGAAGCCGGCAACTCGACATGCTCAAGATATGCTGTAGAATGTGTAGTAGATCATGCTAGTCTCATTTGGGGTTTGTAGTTGCCTTGATGGAGGAATGGGGTTAGGAAAAATGGTGCTTTCAATTTTCCATCACAAGAAGAAGAAGGAGATGAAGAATTCCTCACAAAAATAAAGATGAACTCTCTCATTCTTTTTCCTCTCTCAAGTGTTCTACCATTTTCATCAAGTGAAGAGAATAAGGTGGAGGAATGAATATGAAGCATGAAGGGAGGTGAGTGTAGGAGCACAAGTGGTGACCACATCCTAAACCATCATCACAACCTCACATCAACTCTAATCAAAGATCAAATCCTTTCTCATCAACAAAAAGCAAATGATAAAGATGGATAAGAAAGGTATCAAAAGATGCTTTCATAATAAATCATCTTACAAATAAACCCTCCACAAAATGTTATTTGCAAACTTGCAAATAACCCCCTCCATCGGAAAAGTCCGGCCGGGAAAGAACAAAGGAAAACCGACCGGAACAGAATGCAAACTGGCAACTCCATAAAACTGGTCCCGTAATAAATTACAGGAAAACCCCTATACTGTGCATACACACCCGTATCTGTATTCCGTCCGGATACAAATGCAATGAGACAAAATCTACACTGTACTAAACTAGGACCGGCTTAAGCCAAAGCCGGCTAGTAATATCCGTCCGATCCTGATCCGTGCAATACCGCACGTATCAGATCGAACCCTGCCATATAACTTTACGGCCACTAGTACAAAACTGTCCGATCCTGATCCGTGCAATACCGCACGTATCTGATCGGACCCTGCCATATCTCCATACGGCCTCTACAGCGTTTCGCCCGAAAGCTTGAGTAACTGTAAGTGTGGTGGACTCTAAAGACTCGTCAATACTATGGCTGTGGATTTAACCACTAGCACGTCAGAGGTATCAGCCAATACGTGACGGGCCACCAGCTATTGACCAAAAGGGACGTCGATGAGCGAACTCATCCTGACACCCTACTGAGCCTGTCAGTGACAATATCCGTACAGTCCGGTCCGTTCGTCTATGAGCATCGCATGTCGGGCCTAGGGGGTTGGTAAAAGTCAGACCCCCAAAAGCGGTACAAGTCATGTCGGAGTGTAGCCCAGAATGCCCTGAGATACTACTGGAATACCTACCAGTAAATCTCCTGCCTCGGCCGAGGGCTTTGCGTAATGGCTCTCCTAGACACAGCGCGACCTCACCCCCAATACCGGGAGAGACGAACCCCTGAAGATCCGCTCACTGCCTCCATGTGGCTCGGGACTGTACCCAACCAAAACCTGTTTGCACGACTCCTTTGAGCCGTGGTAGGGTAGTATTCAAAGTACAGTGGGAACTCACACGAGACAAATGACGATCCCCAGGTCAATGAACTAACCTGTACACATGTCACCAGGGAACTGCTATCTGACGTCTGGTATAAGACCAACTAGCAGGTTCCCAGTGAGTCATGTCCGGTGTACTCATAACCCAATGAGCACCTGTATACATCTTAGGTGAACCAACTGACACCAGTGGCTTGTGAGACCGGCCACCGCCCCTCGTCGGGGTCTCGACTGTATACACTAGTCTACTAATGGAGTATCGATGCCCTGTCTCGAAACTCCTACGACTAGGGACCTTTTAAGGATGTGCTTATAGACTACCAGCTCCCACGTGTATGATCGCCATCATACTGCCGGCAGTCAAGCAAGAATCCTAGGGGCTCTATCAACGTGTAATAGCGACATGCCAGGTCACCTAAAGCAGTACACGATGATAAAGGTAAACCAGATAGCATACTATCATCTCGAGTAAGACTGTCCTACCGGGATAGGTCCTCCCTCAATCATTGCAATCACGTGCCTGTGATCCAATAATTGACTCTGAGGGCATTATCTCCAACAGACGAGATCAAGCAATACCAGCCGAACCCGCCGGTGTTAGCTGCTCCAGTCAAGGGAAAGCCTCTTATTCTTTATACCACAGCCCTCGAAGGTTCCTTAGGCACATTATGGGCACAGGAGAACGACCAAGGGAAGGAGAGAGCGCTCTACTATCTGAGTCGAGTTCTCCTGGGGACAGAAAGCAATTATTCTCCCATCAAAAAGTACTGCCTGGCGTTGATCTTCGTGATAACGAAACTCCGGCACTATGCGTTGGCGCATGAAGTCCGTCTTATATCGAAGGTGGACCCTCTTAAATATTTGATGTCAAAGGCCATATTGACAGGGAGACTCGCTAAATGGGCCCTGCTCCTGATGGAGTTTTCAATAACCTATCAGCCTCTTAAGGCAGTGAAAGGCCAAGTCATCGCCGACTTTCTCGCTGAGCATCCAATACCTGCCGACTCTCCTTTGAATTGTGAGCTGCCAGACGAACATGCCTTTGACACGATCGACGGAAGTGGTACCTGATGGGAACTCTATTTTGACGGAGCGTATTCCATGAAGAAGCGCAAACAAAACACGCCTATAATCAAATCAGGGGTAGGCCTCATCTTCGTAACCCCACAAGGAGGGATAATGCGCTTTGCTTTCTCCTTGACAGAGCCGAGGACGAACAATGAAGCCGAGTACGAAGCTTTGATAGCAGGCCTCGAGATCGCCATCGACAAGGGAATTGAAAACCTCCTCATATACGGAGACTCCCAACTGGTCGTTAGTCAAGTAAACGGCGACTACCAGAAGTGCAAGTCAGAGCTGGTGAAGTATGGCGACAGAGTACAGCGATTGCTGACTCAAATTCCCTATTACATGCTGGAAAGCATACCGCGTGCGGAAAATAGCAAGGCGGACGCGTTAGCCAAGCTCGCTAAAGAACTGGCTGATGAAAACCTCGATAACGTCAGAATCGTGGTACAAAGCCATCGGGTCCTCACACCGGCAGAAATATCTCCGGAATCATCTGAGGAAAAGGAAGCAACCGAGCAAATGGCTATGCAAATAAAGGACCAAGAAAAAGCTGATGATTGGATAGAAGTCTTCATAGACTACTTCAAATCCCGTCGAACACCTGAAGATGCGTCCTCAAGACATCAGCTTGTGAAACGAGCTCTGTCCTTCGCCTTCATCAATAATACTCTGTACAAGAGGTCATTTGATTCTCTGTGGTTGAGATGCCTGGGACCTGACGAAGTGAAAAGAGTCATTCAGGAAGTTCACGACGGACTCTGCGGTTCTCACCAAGCAGGCCCGAAGATGAAGTTGAAGATTAAACGAATGGGCTACTATTGGCCCATGATGATTCAGGACTGCCTCGAATATGCGAAGCAATGCCACTCATGCCAGATTCATGGAGGCTTTATCCATCAGCACCTAAATCCTCTACATCCGACGGTGGCTAGCCGGCCATTCGAGATGTGGGGAACTGACATAGTCGGCCCTATCGAACCAGCATCATCCATGGGACATCGTTTCATCCTAGCGACCACTGATTACTTCTCCAAATGGGCAGAAGCAATACCGTTGAGGGAAGTGAAGATGGAGAATATCCTCCATTTCTTCAAGACGCATGATTGGTAGAGATTCTGCGTGTTCAAGTTTAGTTAATTACCGCAATCAAGACGGTTTCGCTTGTAGCTAGCCGGTTGAGTACGGGTCGTCCGCAGGGAGATGGGAATCTTTTTCTAAGTGTTTTAACGAGTTAAGTCCAGTTTTCTAGATTTTGTTGTGATTAATTAAGTGTTAAAATGATATGTAAAGAGAGCTTGTTAGGGTTAGGATTAGGTTAGTTTGAGTTAGGAGTCGCTCACCTCTTTCGTTGCCCCTTTTAATATCGGCGTTACGGTAATCGGCAACAACGGGGATTAGCACGACTAGGAAGGAACTTGCGAGTATAAGCTAGGCTTTCCAACGCATAAGTTCTTCCTTTTGGTGCTTGTCCGTCCGTTCTTGGCTCTTAGCCATAACCTCCGGTTAATTCAACCACAACCGGTCTCACTACGGAATCACCGCTATCATGCAGGATAGGGTGCCGTAAGGAGCGGATTGTGGTTCAATTAACGTGAGTTGATTTAAGATGTTGGGCAAGGAAAGAGTGAGAGAGATTTCCTTCTCTCAAACTTCCCTTATCCTACCCTAACAAGTATGAAACTACTCACACATCATAATGAAAAGAAAACAAAATAAAAGAGGAAGATAGAAAGAAAGAGATTAGAAAATAACAACTAGCTATTTGCGACCTCACCTTGGCAAGGATCAAGCGTAAGCATCATGATTGTTTTAATGATAAAGGAAAAGAGAAAAGAAAGAAACAACAAGAAATAACAACAACTAAGTTAACAAATAAAAATTACAGGCAATTAACAATTTAACTAAAGAACAAGACAAGCATGATAAGTAAAAAGAACTCCTTTATTCATTCTTCACTCACAAAAGCTCACTACAAGATTTTTAATGGAGAAGAGATGAGAGGAGGAAGAAGAACAACAACTAAAACCTAAAAAATAAATACAAGATTATGCACCCTTGGCTTCACAAGGTTCTGGGCTATTTATAGGCAGGGAAAAGGAAATCTAGGGCAACAATCAGAACAAGTATGAAAAGACAAATCTGCCCCTGAAAATTGGTCGGCTGATGCCACCATACGGCCGCGGAACCGCGGCCTATACCCCCTATTGGCCGCGGTTCCGCCGCCCTATAGGGGAATTGGGCTGTCGGCTTTTGTGTGCTGCCCTGGTCTGCTGTCCCCTTTTGTCTGGTACATGTTTTTTCTGATAATCTTTCCACATTTCTTCCAGAATTCTAGTGGATCAAAAGGTGATTGGACATGGATCTTTTGTCATGATTTTCTTGAGCTCCGCGTAGATTTCTTGGATCTTGTGTTGCCATTGAGCCTTGTGCATGAAGGTGACAATCGATTTGCCATTTTGTCTCCTAAACTGGTGTGTGGCAACGGACGGATAAAGAGCGGAGACCCGTGTTTTATCTGTGGTTGGCAGGAACCCGGATTTTGTCGTGTTTTTCCATAGATTTCACCGTTTAGAGCCGAGAACCTGTATCCTGCAATTGACTAGCAAACACGGCTCAAGAGTACCTACCGATATGCAATGTGATAAAAATTGGGCGGTATGAAAATGCAAAAATCTGATATGAACAAATACCCCCAAACTTATCATTTGCTCGTCCCGAGCAAAGCCAATTTATTCACAAAAAATTTCCTAACCTCACTTTCGCAGGGAACGCGATTGCACTGAGCATGTGCAACAAGCCGTTAAACCTCTAGGTGTCCCTAGTAGGAGGAGTGTTGTCTCCTGAGGGTTTTCAGCGGATACTACCCACAAAATCCGGTCAAGCTAGTTTTGTAAAATAACTAAGATTCAAACCCTAAAGTTTTGTTTCAGAAAATAACAATTCTATTATCCTAAGTCTAGACTATCGAACCTTCACACCTCGCTTTTTATTTAACTACAGATTTTATATGTCTTTACGTGCAGTGCAAATAGTGTCGTTAAGTTTCCAGAAGGATCGATTTACGTCATCATGTCACACAATAAAGCCCAGATAAAATTTTTGAAAGGATCACATAAGTTTTATAAAGAGTTAAGTATTTTTCAAGTTTCGTTTTCCAGTAAAGTTTCAACTTTAGAATTTCTATCTTCCCTAACAGGAAACTAGGTCTTATTCTTCACTCCACCTTTTTTTGTTTTCATTTCATACACACCTCTGTGAACGTGCAATAGTCTTTATCATAGAGTAAAACCTTCATATCTCCGCTAAATTTTTTTATAAAAGCCTGTCGTTTATCAAGATTATTCTCACACAAAGAACCGTTAGGAATTTTAACTCGGAGAGAACACTTGCTTGACTTTGTTTTAATCTGGACTTTCTAGGCTTCTTAGCGAGCTTTGGGCCAATGCACCCAAACCAGTTGGTTTTAGGGCATTAGGTGTAGAAACACCCCAGTGGACTTAATTACTCAAGTTACCTAGGTCCAAAAACAAAAGACAGTTTGGCGTGAAAATCAAGATGATTCAATATGAACGGAGATATAACCGGCAGTTCAATTATTTTTTTGGATAAAAGACGTGTTTAGTGGGTTCGGTGTGTAATCATTCCAATCAAGTTTCAGATGGGTTATTTTTCAGACTTAGTTCCAATTAAGGCATCAATAACATTCCTTCATATTCACTTACTTCATAAACTATTCTTGATATTACTTATTTCAGAACAAACCTATTTGATCCTCCGAAAATCATTGAACCATTTAAAAGTTTTTCGACATAAAAGACTTGTCATCTAATTTCCAAAAACTCACGACACGTGGAGTGTGATGTAAAGACGTATATCAACTATAGTTAACTTCAAAGGAGAGTTATCTTTCAGGTTTTCAAAATATAAACATAAGATTTAGTTATTCTTATTTTATCAAACAAAACCGTTGAAATGTTGAATCAGAGTCCTCCTACTAGCTAACTTGACAGAAAAGTTTTTATGTTTTTAGAAAAATTTCGGATTTTTATGGATTTTAATATGCAGATGCAAAATATACATATGAATGCGAAGGTAAGAAATGCGTACCGAGCGTACCCCCAAACTTAAACTGGACAGTGTCCTCACTGTCATTGCATGAAGAGATCATTTGAAGGGTCAAAATTGTCGGTTAGCGATACACACATTTTTTTGTTGTTTTTGTTTTTAAAGAAAAAAAAGGAAAAAGAATATCCACAAATATATACAAAATGGTTTATACATACCCCCAAACTTATTTGGAACAGTGTCCACTGTTCTTGGCTGGATAACCGAAGTTTGGAGGTAGCCAGAGGAAGATTATGCAGGGTAAACCGGCTCCTGTAAGACCAGGAGCTCCTCTGTTGGTTCGGCGCTAAGGTACGGTTTTAGTCGGTATCCGTTCACTTTGAAAAATGAACCGTCCTTTGGATTTTCCAAATCCACAGCGCCCTGCGGATATACATTCTGCACAAAATACGGCCCTTTCCAGCGAGATCTGAGCTTTTCTAGATGGAAGTGAAGTCGGGTGTCGTAAAGAAGTACCTGCTGACCAGGTACGAAGGTTTTGCGCAAAAGGTGTTTATCGTGAAACACCTTCGTTCGATTCTTAACGACAACCGCGTTATCGTAAGCCTCATCCCTAAGCTCGCTCAGTTCGTTCAACTGCAGCTTCCGATGGCTGCCCGCATCTTCGAGAGACAGATTCAACTCTTTTATCGCCCAAAATGCGCGATGCTCTATTTCGACAGGTAGGTGGCAGGCTTTTCCGTACACAAGCCGATAGGGAGACATGCCAAGGTCGGTCTTATAAGCGGTTCGAAATGCCCAAAGGGCATCAGTGAGTTTCAGCGACCAATCCTTACGGTTCTTGGAAACCGTCTTTTCCAGTATCTGCTTGATTTGCCGATTTGAAACTTCAGCCTGCCCGCAGGTTTGGGGGTGGTAGGGCGTGGATAGCTTATGATTAATGGAGTATTTCCGCATCAAGGCATCGAAAGTCTTATTGCAGAAATGACTTCCATTGTCGCTAATGATCGCTCGGGGGTGCCCAAAACGGGAGAAAATGTTTTCTTTAAGAAACCTAACGACAACCTTGTTGTCGTTAGTCCGGCTGGGCATAGCCTCGACCCATTTAGAGACGTAATCAACAGCGAGAAGGATGTACAAGTTCCCGAAAGAGCTGGGAAACGGCCCCATGAAATCTATCCCCCAAACATCGAAAATCTCCACAACCAAGATTGGTTGGAGCGGCATCTCGTTCCTCCGGGATATCCGGCCCATGTGTTGGCACCGGGAGCAAGTCTTGCAATAGTCATGAGCGTCTTTGAAAAGTTGTGGCCAGTAGAAACCACATTGCAAGATCTTCTCAGCTGTCTTTCTGGGGCCAAAATGCCCGCCACACACTTGATCGTGGCAAAATGACAGCACACACTTGAATTCCTCGTCAGGGACACACCGACAAATAATCTGGTCGGGACAGTACTTGAACAGATAAGTTTCGTCCCAGTAAAAGTGTTTTACTTGGGATAAGAAGCGAAGTCTGTCCTGACTTGACCATTCAGTCGGTAGTAATCCCATGGCCAAATAGTTCACAATATCTGTGAACCAGGGTTCGCAAGATACTGTCAAGAGCTGTTCATCCGGGAAAATGTCATTGATCGGAATTGGAAGCGAAGGCGAAGAAGAAAGTCGTGAGAGATGGTCGGCAACTATGTTTTCACATCCTCGTTTGTCCTTAATGACAAGGTCAAACTCTTGAAGCAAGAGGATCCAACGTATTAACCGAGATTTTGCATCTTTCTTCGCAAAAAGATGGCGCAGAGCAGAATGGTCTGTGTAGACAATGACTGGAGAGCCGATGAGGTAGGGCCTGAACTTTTCTAAAGCAAATACAACAGCCAAGAATTCCTTCTCAGTTGTTGTATAATTGAGTTGGGCGTCGTTCAGTGTTCGGCTTGCATAATAGATTACGTGCGGCATCTTGTTGATGTGTTTTCCAAGGACAGCACCAATGGAAAAGTCAGATGCATCGCACATAATCTCAAATGGGTGCGTCCAGTCAGGTGAAGAAAGAACGGGAGCAGAAGTGAGTGAGCGTTTCAATGACTCGAATGCAGTCACACAGCTCGAGTTGAAGTCGAATGGCGTGTCCTTGGCCAGCAAAAGAGTTAAGGGCCTAGCAATCTTGCTAAAGTCCTTGATGAACCGTCTATAGAAACCGGCATGGCCAAGGAAGGCTCGGATATCTCTGACGCATCGGGGAGGAGGGAGATTGGAAATGACCTCAATCTTCGCTTTGTTAACCTCTATTCCATTTTGTGAGATGATATGTCCTAAGACAATACCTTCGCGCACCATGAAGTGGCACTTCTCCCAATTCAAAGTGAGATTCTTGTCCTTACATCGGGTAAGGACAGCGTCAAGATGCAGCAAACACTCGTTGAAGGAATCGCCGAAGATGGAGAAATCATCCATGAAAATCTCCAGAAATTTTTCCACCATGTTAGAGAAGATTCCCATCATACACCGCTGGAAGGTAGCGGGCGCATTGCATAACCCAAAGGGCATGCGACGATATGCAAACGTGCCGAAAGGACAAGTGAATGTGGTCTTGTCCTGGTCTTTTTCGGCGATGGGAATCTGATTATAGCAGGAGTAGCCATCAAGAAAGCAGTAGTACTCGTGTCCGGCCAATCGTTCAAGCATCTGGTCAATGAAAGGTAGCGGAAAGTGGTCTTTCCGCGTTGCGGCGTTGAGTTTTCTGTAATCGATGCATACTCGCCACCCAGTTTGGGTGCGAGTAGGGATTAACTCGTTCGCCTCGTTAGTGATGACCGTTATACCTGATTTCTTGGGGACAACGTGGATGGGGCTAACCCACTGGCTATCAGAGATAGGGTAAATGATACCACTATCTAGACATTTTACGATCTCCTTCTTCACAGCCTCTTTCATGACTGGATTGAGACGTCTTTGTGGATCCCGGGCTAGTTTGGCATCATCCATCAGATGAATGTGATGCTCAACGATCAGGGGACTAATCCCCTTGATGTCCGCCATGGACCAGCCAAAAGCTTGCCTGTTGCTGTGCAAGACCGCAAGAAGGGATTTCTCTTGCTCTGGAGATAGAGAAGCCGAAATGATGACAGGGAGGGTCTCGTTCTAACCTAAGTAAGCGTACTTAAGGTGAGACGGCAAAGGCTTGAGTTCGAGCGCTGGAGGTGAAACGATTGAAGGCAAGATTGGTGCAGAGGTCTCGAACTCAAAAGATTCCAGCAAAGGTTCAAAACGAGTGTAAGCGACCGAGTTGGATGGTTCAGGTAACTCATCCGGAAATTCGAAAGATTCAAACTCGGGTTGTGCATGGCTAAGATTGTTCGAGAACGTGAAACACTCGTAGTCGTTGTCGGGCGCAGAAACAGCAGCAGGTTCGAGGAGGAACGCACTAGTGGCGTTAAGATTATCGTGATCAAACAGAAACTCCTCGAATTCACATTCTTCTGGGGTGATCTCCTGGATCGAGCAGACGTCCAGTATATGAGCATTAGGTTCGGCGGGCTGATTCCCCAACCTAAAAATGTTGAGTTCAATCGTCATATTTCTAAAAGATAGGTTCATCGAACCATTGCGACAATTGATCACAGCATTTGAGGTTGCAAGAAATGGGCGACCGAGTATCACCGGAATTTGATTCCGGGGGTTAGCTATAGGCTGTGTGTCTAATACAATGAAGTCAACGGGGAATATGAAGTCCCCGACTTTTATTAACACATCCTCTAGCTCACCCCTAGGATGGGTGATCGATCGGTCGGCCATTTGGAGAGTGCAGTGCGTGGGTTTCAGCTCTCCGACGCCTAATTGCTCGTATACTGAGTACGGAAGCAGGTTAACACTGGCACCAAGATCTAATAGTGCGCGGTTGATGTTCTTATCCCCAATAGTAATAGAAATCGTAGGACAGCCAGGGTCCTTCCGTTTTTGTGGTAAAGATTGGGTAAGGGCATCGCTCACAGCACTAGCCAAGAAAACCTTCTTGGGTACCTGAGACTTCCTCTTTTTCGTGCACAAGTCCTTTAAGATTTTTGCGTAGGACGGGACTTGTTGGACAGCATCTAAAAGAGAAATGTTAATGTTAACCTGCTTAAATAACTCCAGAATCTTCTCCATCTGAGGATTTTGTTTATTAGACCTCAACCGGTTTGGAAATGGAACATTTTTAAAATTGGTTGAGTCTAATGTTGGAGGAGGAGATTGTGGAGTTGGAACGGATCTCAGAACAGGTGTTTTCGTGGAGTGAGAAGTGGGTCCGTTCAGAGCAGAAGAAGAGGAAGGAGAGCCTTATGAAGAACGGAGAATAGGCTCAGAAGACGAAGAAGCAGGAGAAGAAGAAGAAGTAGAAGAAGAAGAAGAAGCAGCCGGGGTGTCATCTTCGATCCGTGTGCCAATGTTGTTTTGCAGCATCCTTCCCGATCTCAGTGCGGTCACGACACTCACATTATGGTTCTGTTGTTCAAGAGCAACATGTACATTATGTGGGTGACCAGGATTTGGGAGTGGCTGGGACGGGAGCTTCCCCTTTTCTTGCTCACTTAAGGCCGCATTCAGCTGTGCAATCTGGGCCTCGATGGTCTTGATGCATTGCCTGTGTGCGGCAGTGTGTTGCACTAAGGACTGAATGGAAGACTGGATGTTGGCGGTGGACTGAGTCGATTGTTTAACGAACACCTCCAGACTTCGTTCGAGCGAGGAAACCTTATCGTTGTTTGACGGAACAAAGTTGTTTGGTGGAAAAGAATTGTTGGGTGCAAAGTTGTTCGTCTGATTTTGGAAAGGTTGGGGTTGGAAGGGCTGCTGAAACTGCTGTTGAGTTTGTTGTTGCGCTTGTTGTTGCGGAGGAGGGGCCCTTTGGAAATTGTTGCCTTGGAATTGATTCTGATTCTGATTCCAGGCGAAATTGGGATGGTTCCTCCAACCGGGATTGTAGGTGGAAGAGTATGGATCATTCCTCGGTCTTTGCTGAAATGCAGCATTAACCTGATCCTGTCCTTGCGATGGCGGATTATAAGGACACTCTTCGGTTAAGTGAGAAGGATCGGAACAACAAGCGCAGATGGTACGAAGGGGAAGAACAGGGGCAGGAGCAGGAGAAGAGAATTTGCTCTCTATTGCTTCAAGCTTTCTCGTTATTGCAGCCATTTCAGCTTTCATCGTAATAGAGACATCAAGTTAGTGAATTCCTACCCTAGACTGACTGGTAGAAGTGGAGGTAGAAGAAGAAGAAGTCGGTCTGGTGCTCTCCCATTGTAGCGTTTGCTCCGCAAGGTCGTCAAAGAATTGCCACGCTTCCTCGTCAGATTTCGATAGGAAGTGGCCCTGACAGATGGTTTCCAACAACTGCTTCGTTGCTGGGTTCAGGCCCTCGTATAAGGTTTGGCAAAGTTGCCATTTCTCTATACCGTGGTGAGGACACTGAACAAGAAGGTCTTTGTACCGGTCAAAGCACTTCCAGAAGGGTTCAGAAGGAAGCTGAGAAAATTGGTTGATTTCATTTTGAATCCTTGCGGTTTTATGATTCGGATAGAATTTTTTTAGAAACGCTTTAACAAACTCGTCCCAGCTGGTTATTGAGTGGGAAGCGGTGCTATACAGCCATTTTTCAGCAAGATCGCATAAAGTGAACGGAATAACCCGTAGACGTATAGCATCGTCCGACAGCTGGGTGGTTTTCATCATGGCACAGACATTTTGAAATTTATTGATGAAGATATAGGCATCTTCAGATTCAAGCCCATGAAATCATGGAAGCATGATGATGAAGTGGGGCTTAATTTCAAAATTATCCCCATTGGCCGGTGGAAGAGAAAGGCAGGTGGGAAGTGTAGAACGGGTGTGGTAGAAACGATCCTGGAGCGTGATTCGCTGCGGCGCTACAGCAGGCGGTAGTGGTAGGTTATTGGTCTCCGTAGGAGGTGGAGCCAATCTAGGGGTAGTCAAAGAGATGTTCGGATTAAATCCTGACATCGCGGAAGAAGAGGTTGGTGAAGGTGAAGGTGAAGATGTATGAACAGAATTCCGGTCAACGTTGGAGTTGGCCGGCAAAGGAAGGGGTGAAAGAGGAGTGGACGGAGTTTCGACGTCTGAGTCGATCGTGTAGTCGGTAGCGACTAACATAACGCGGACTAGGCGGGCGCTAGTGTCCCGAGTCCAAGCGGACATACACTAAACGAGTTTAGTATAGTCAAAGCGGAGAAGGTGAGGGTAAGAAAACGTCAATGGAGAAAACGATGGGTGGTGGGTGAAAAATGGATTTGGCGACAAAGGGCAAGTTTTTATAAAAGTTTTTGATTTTTTTTCTTTTTTCTTTTTTAGAAAGAGCTTTACAGAAATATGTACAGATTTACGGCTTTAAGCAATCACAAATAAGATATGCACAATCTCACCTAGATCTAGGGTCACCTAGGTCTGCTAGACAGCTCCTAACTGTTCCAGAGGGCTAGAAATAGGACCTCAAACCGCCTCTTCTCCGTCTAATGCGGACAGATAAGTGCCAGGTAAGTGGGAGGTTGTCCAACGCTTTCGCGAAGTTTCTTAATTAAATAACCACTTGCCTTCGTCACACTTGCCTAGGCACCGCAAAAGTCAGATAGAATAAACGGCCGATGCCTGTAACTAGTCCTCTGTCCTATTGAGCGCGAAGTCCTTAGGGCTGAGTCTAGTATTTTTTAATTTAACAATGGTCAATGCATATGCTTTTTGTGATTTTTGGGGTCCTGGGAAGGGTGATGAAATCCCCACCCAATCTGAATTGGTTTCAAGCCCCTTAAGTCCGTATTAATGAATGCAAAGCGATAACAAATCAACTGCAAACAATTTTTATTTTTAGCACGGCGCAAAGAATCCTGCACAAGAACAGTTTATTAAAAGGGGGAAGAGAATTTACGCAAAGAATGCTGCAGAAAACACAGTTTATTGGAGTCCAGAGAAGTGGGAGAGAGAAGAGAGAGACTTACAGAGATTTTTGCACACTTACTCCACCAAGTGGCCGCGGTTCCGCGGCCTAAGCCAGCTTATGCCGTGGTTCCGCGGCAAGATAGTGGATTTGGGGCTCTGGAATTTTGGGGTGTGCTGCAGTGGTTGTCCTCTTCTTGTATGAATTTGCTGAATCTTGATTTGCTCACAGTATCTGCCCTAGATTTTTACAGCAGACCGTTTGCTTCATTTTGATCCGTCGCGGTGTAGCCACAAAATATGGGTCTATCTTCCCATGTCTTTGGCACTGATCTTGAACTCCGTATTATCCTGCACACTTGCACAAAAACTAATCAAAAATAACAAGATGATTTTTTTTTTACAAAGTATATTTTTTTTTTGTTTTTCGGTTATATTCACAAGTTAACCCGAAATTACACAAAGAAATAAACTACCGACTCTCCGGCAACGGCATCATTTGATTGGTAGAGATTCTGCGTGTTCAAATTTAGTTAATTACCGCAATCAAGACGGTTTCGCTTGTAGCTAGCCGGTTAAGTACGGGTCGTCCGCAGGGAGATGGGAATCTTTTTCTAAGTGTTTTAACGAGTTAAGTCCAGTTTTCCAGATTTTTTTGTGATTAATTAAGTGTTAAAATGATATATAAAGAGAGCATGTTAGGGTTAGGATTAGGTTAGTTTGAGTTAGGAGTCGCTCACCTCTTTCGTTGCCCCTTTTAATATCGGTGTTCCGGTAATCGGCAACAACGGGGATTAGCACGACTAGGAAGGAACTTGCGAGTATAAGCTAGGCTTTCCAACGCATAAGTTCTTCCTTTTGGTGCTTGTCCGTCCGTTCTTGGCTCTTAGCCATAACCTCCGGTTAATTCAACCACAACCGGTCTCACTACGGAATCACCGCTATCATGTAGGATAGGGTGCCGTAAGAAGCGGATTGTGGTTCAATTAACGGGAGTTGATTTAAGATGTTGGGCAAGGAAAGAGTGAGAGAGATTTCCTTCTCTCAAACTTCCCTTATCCTACCCTAACAAGTATGAAACTACTCACACATCATAATGAAAAGAAAACAAAACAAAAGAGGAACATAGAAAGAAAGATATTAGAAGATAACAACTAGCTATTTGCGACCTCACCTTGGCAAGGATCAAGCGTAAGCATCATGGTTGTTTTAATGATAAAGGAAAAGAGAAAAGAAAGAAACAACAAGAAATAACAACAACTAAGTTAACAAATGAAAATTACAAGCAATTAACAATTTAACTAAAGAACAAGACAAGCATGATAAGTAAAAAGAACTCCTTTATTCATTCTTCACTCATAAAAGCTCACTACAAGATTTTTAATGGAGAAGAGATGAGAGGAGGAAGAAGAACAACAACTAAAACCTAAAAAATAAATACAAGATTATGCACCCTTGGCTTCACAAGGTTCTGGGCTATTTATAGGCAGGGAAAAGGAAATCTAGGGCAACAATCAGAACAAGTATGAAAAGACAAATCTGCCCCTGAAAATTGGTCGGCTGATGCCACCATACGGCCGCGGAACCGCGGCCTATACCCCCTATTGGCCGCGGTTCCGCCGCCCTATAGGGAATTGGGCTGTCGGCTTTTGTGTGCTGCCCTGGTCTGCTGTCCTCTTTTGTCTGGTACATGTTTTTTCTGATAATCTTTCCACATTTCTTTCAGAATTCTAGTGGATCAAAAGGTGATTGGACATGGATCTTTTGTCATGATTTTCTTGAGCTCCGCGTAGATTTCTTGGATCTTGTGTTGCCATTGAGCCTTGTGCATGAAGGTGACAATCGATTTGCCATTTTGTCTCCTAAACTGGTGTGTGGCAACAGACGGATAAAGAGCGGAGACCCGTATTTTATCTGTGGTTGGCAGGAACCCGGATTTTGTCGTGTTTTTCCATGGATTTCACCGTTTAGAGCCGAGAACCTGTATCCTGCAATTGACTAGCAAACACGGCTCAAGAGTACCTACCGATATGCAATGTGATAAAAATTGGGCGGTATGAAAATGCAAAAATCTGATATGAACAACGCACGTCATATATCGATTTGGAACTCCGCGACGGATCATCTCTGATAATGGGCCAGCCTACAGAAGCCACAAGATCAGCCGTTTCGCGCAACAACACAACATAGGCTGGAGATATTCTTCAGGTATAATCCCCGAGCAAACGGTCTAGCCGAGGCTTTCAACAAAACCTTGACAAAGATCGTGAAGAAGACGGTGTCCCGAAATAAGAAGGACTGGCACGAGAGACTGCAAGAAGCTCTCTGGGCATATCGAACTACGTTCAAGACGGCCAAGAACACAATGCCATACGCGTTAGTATTTGGTACAGAAGCAGTACTCCCCCTCGAGATAGAGGTACCTTCTCTACGAGTGGCAGTCCACTACGAGTTGACGGACGAAGAAAATGCTCATCTACGGCTTGAGGAGCTTGATGCCCTTGATGAAAAACGGCTCATAGCGCAACAAAATCTGGAGGCTTATAAAGCAAAGATGACGCGCTCATATGAAAGATTGACCAGACCGAGGAAATTCCGCCAAGGCGAACTGGTACTAGTGGTCAAAAGACCTATGATTCCCAATCGCGCCAAGCGGGGAAAATTCGAGCCGAACTATGAAGGCCCGTACATCATAGACAAGGTCTACCAGGGTGGAGCATATCTACTCATGGATATGCACAGTGAAAGACCTTTCAGGCCAATAAACGGTCGCTTCCTGAAGAAATACTACGCTTAACGGGTCAAGGCCTAGGTCAATGATAGATGACGACAACTATGTCCGCTCGCTATCTTCCTAAGCCCGAACTCTATAAGTAGTAACCGACCTTCTTCAACAACGGACCGAAATGTCCTTAAACTAACAACGGACCGAAATGTCCTTAAACTAACAACGGACCGAAATGTCCTTAAACTAACGACAGACTGAAACGTCCTTAAACTAATGACGGACCACTACGTCCTAAAACTGGCCGTTGACCGAGATGTCGAAAAATTACGGTGGATTGCGGCATCCCAAAACAAAAAAAAAAGAATAAAAATAATAATAATAAATAAAAACGGTATGTCCATAAGCAAAATGGGTACGGATGAAAACCCGAAAGGGCTCCGTGAGTAAAAACAGCAGGGCTACCGGCAAGTGTTTGTGAAAACCCGAAAAGGCGCAACCTCGTGAAGAGACGCTTACAGGGTCCTCTCGACCTTGTAAGGAGAAACCACCCGCGTGGGATCCTTACGACTCACAAGGGAGCAACACACTTAGGAATCCTCATGATTCCTAAAGAGAAATCACACTTGCGAGATCCTCACGACTCGTAAGGAGAACTCTCTTATGAGACCCTCACGGCTCATAAGATTTGAAAGTCTTGAGTTACAGAAACCTGAACTTGTTCTTAAGCAACCCCCCACAACCTCCAATATTGCCCTACAAGCGGCTCATACTGACCCTTGTATATAATCCACGGGCGCGAATAAACATTTCCCTAACAAAGTCCCACCCGTGACTAGGGATATGTCCATATGGTGAACAACCCTTGTAAGTCCTCTCAACTTACAAGGAGAAAACCCTCTTATAGGATCCTTACGACTTACAGAGGAACATGCACTTAGGAATCCCCACGATTCCTAAGGTGAAAACACACCTACAAGATCCTCACGACTTGTAGGAAGAAATACCTTTGTGAGACCCTTACAGCTCATGAAGCCAAAAGCTTTAGTCGACAGAATCCTAACCCTGTTTACTAAGCCACCTTTGTTCGACGTCGACAGAGGCAAATGATGATTCGCTCCTGGCAATATCCCAGTTGTAGCGATGTTGATGCCTAAAACGGTATCAAATTCCGAGTCCTTTCATGGCAAATGATCATTCGCTCCTGGCAATATCCCAGTTGTAGCGATGCTGATGCCTAAAACGATATTAAATTCCGAGTCCTTTCATGGCAAATGATGATTCGCTCCTGGCAATATTCCAGTTGTAGCGATGATGATGCTGAGATTGGCACCAGATTCCAAGTTCTACACTCACAATAAAAATCAGCGAGCTAAAAATGCATATGGAATAGCCAAAATGATGGGGCAACTTGCAATAAAAAGCAGCAAGTAAAAGTGTATGCATAAAAAATAGCCGAAATGATGGGGCAACTCGCAATAAAAAAAACAGCGAGTAAAAAATAAAATAAATAGCCGAAATGATTGGGCACCGCGAAAAAATAGCCAAAATGATGGGGCAATCGCGACTTTCGCGATATAAAAGCTGAAATGATAGAGCATCGCGGAAAAAGAAATAAAATAAAAAATGAAATCCTGCCCTACAGGAGATGATACATCAATCCCTGTATACAATCCAGGGGTGCAAACGAAGAAGGAATCACACTTCTCCTCCCCAGGTTTCATCAAAAGAAGAAGCCAAGTCTCGAAGGGCCATAAATAGCCTAAAGATCACCTCAACACTCATCTCGTCACAACAGACACAACATCAAGCAAATTGGAACAGCAGCAGCTTCCAGTTCCATGGCTCGGCGATATACAGATCACCAAGAGTCAAATCCCTACTCCGTGAAATGCGGATATAATCAACAAAATTCCTGGTCACGTGGAACGCGGATAACTTCACTCTTTGACCTCGTGGAAAACATCCAGAGCGGAGCCTAGTCCTCGCAGAGCACGGCAGTGAACCCGTGTGAAGCATCTAGTGCAAAATTCCTGGTCACATGGAAAGCGGATAACGTCACTCTTTGACCCCGTGGAAAACGTCCAGAGCGGATCCTGGTCCTCGCAGAGTACGGCAGTGAACCCGTGTAAAGCATCCAGAGCAGAGCCTGGTCCTCACCGAACACGGCAGTGAACCCGTGGGAAGCATCCAAAGCAAAATTCCTGGTCACGTGGAACGCGGATAACGTCACTCTTTGACCCTGTGGAAAACGTCCAGAGCGGATCCTGGTCCTCGCAGAGCACAGCAGTGAACCCGTGTGAAGCATCCAGAGCGGAGCCTAGTCCTCGCCGAACACGGCAATGAACCCGTGTGAAGCATCTAGTGCAAAATTTCTAGTCACGTGGAACGCGGATAACGTCACTCTTTGACCCCATGGAAAACGTCCAGAGCGGATCCTGGTCCTCGCAGAGCACGGCAGTGAACCCGTGTGAAGTATCCAGAGCGGAGCCTAGTCCTCGCCGAACACGGCAGTGAACCCGTGTAAAGCATCTAGCGCTAAATTCCTGGCCTCGTGAAACGCGGATAACATCACTCTTTGACCCCGTGGAAAACATCCAGAGCGGATCCTGGTCCTCACAGAGCACGGCAGTGAACCCGTGTGAAGCATCCAGAGCGGAGCCTGGTCCTCCCCGAACACGAGAGTGAACCCGTGGGAAGCATCCAGAGCAAAATTCCTGATCACGTAGAACACGGATAATGTCACTCTTTGACCCCGTGGAAAACGTCCAGAGCGGATCCTGGTCCTCGTAGAGCACGGCAGTGAACCCGTGTGAAGCATCCAGAGCGGAGCCTAGTCCTTGCAGAGCACGACAGTGAACCCGTGTGAAGAATCTAGTGCAAAATCCCTAGTCACGTGGAACGCGGATAACGTCACTCTTTGACCCTGTGGAAAACGCCCAGAGCGGAGCCTGGTCCTCGCCGAACACAGTAGTGAACCCGTGTGAAGCATCCAGAGCAAACATCGGACTGTGGAGTCCTTAAAATCCACGGACTATGATGTCCTTAACCTCGACCGTAATGTCTTAAAACTAACAATCAACCACCATGATTCTAGACTGATTTTACCTTGGTTCAAGGGTACATCTCCTCACTCCTTTGATATTTGTCGTTGTAATTCCTCAACGTCTTCAAAGAGGTGACGGGTCCCGGTAACCACACATCGGACTATGGAGTCCTTAAATCCACGGACTATGATGTCCTTAACCTTGACCGTAATGTCTTAAAACTAATATTGGACTGTGGAGTCCATAAATCCACGGACTATGATGTCCTTAACCTTGACCGCGATGTCTTAAAACTAACATTGGACTGTGGAGTCCTTAAATCCATGGACTATGATGTCCTTAACCTTGACCGTGATGTCTTAAAACTAACATTGGACTGTGGAGTCCTTAAATCCACGGACTATGATGTCCTTAACCTTGACCGTGATGTCTTAAAACTAGCATTGGACTGTGGAGTCCTTAAACCCACGGACTACGGTGTCCTTAACCTTGACCGCGATGTCTTTAAACTACGGTACCCTGGAAAACATCCCGAAGCAACCCCTAACCCCGTGAAATACGGATAAGGGCGACCGCACTCAGCACTTACGGGTCCTCACGACCTGTAGGGAAGAAAACTCTCCTGTGAGATCCTTACGACTCCCAAGGGAAAACCCGCTTAAGAATCTCCACGATTCTTAAGGAGAACTTACACCTGCGAGATCCTCTCGACCTGTAGGGTGAAAAACTCTTTATAAGACCCTCATGGCTCATAAAGCTCAAAAGTCTTAGGAGGCAGATCTTAACCCTGAATCCTAAGCCATCGCTGGCCTACAAGGAGACCAAGATAAATTGTCCATAGAACACATTCAATAAAAAGAGATACACCATTGAGAAGAAAAAATATGTTTTTATTCATAAACCAAAATGGATACCAAGTACAATTCATGAAAAACAAAAAGAATATACTCTCATTCGGGAGTATGTGCAAAAAGAAAGGAAAAGATACAAGTCTTCAAGCCGGCGGACGATTTAGCAATTTTACTAGCTCATCCTTCTTCTGCTGAGTCACGGCTTCATGATTCAGTATCGCCAGAAGGCGGGCCTCCGCCTGAGCCTGCTGGGCCTGATACGAAGCAAGACGGCCTTCGAGCTCTTTCTCGGTAGCCTTGTGAGCTTCCACCCTTTCATGAGTGAACACGGCAGCTTTGTCAAGAGCCACCACCTCTTTGATAGACTCTTGAAGCACTCGCCAGAGTTCATACGCTTTGTTGGCTTTGGCTGTAAGGCTGGTTTGGAGCTCGCTCAGTGCCTTAGAAGCCAGCTCCCTCTCCGAGAATTTGCGGCCGAGCCTTTTCTCGCACGACCCCATGTTCGCCGCACACCGCTCTATCAGCTTCCGCAAGTCCGCCTTTGCAGCTACGGCCTCTGAAGAAAGGCGGGAACACTCAAGTGCGTGCAAGAAAGCCTCCACCTGCCGACAGAACTCCACCCAGACTCACACCACCTCTTCGCTATGGTAGGTGGCAAGAAAAGGAAGAGAACCGTTAGCCTCGGCAGCAAATGCTTCAGCTGTGGTTGCGCTGCCAGCACGAAGCTCCTCGATCAAAGACGACAGGGAGACAAGGCTTAACTGGGCCAGGCGCTCTGAGGCTCGCAAAGCGTAGGGGCCGGGCGGCATAGCGATACGCGATTCCAGTGCTATGGAGGCTGGCAAGGCTGTTTAGATTTGAAAAATGTCAGTAAAACTCTTAAGCAAAGAAACAAGTGGGACCATATTGAAATGTCACCTACCTACGGTCATGCAAGTAGGAGCTGAAGGTTCCCCTGGCCCTTCGAGGACCTCAACCTCGTCATCAGCCTCCAGAACTGCAAAGAACATCAATGTTATTCCGCAAGGTAACAACAATGCTATGAAAAGACGGTGAGCGACACTAACCTTGCCCAGACGAGAGAATGATGCACTGACGAGATATCGCCTCCGGAGCGGCCATCTCCAGTAGACGCTAGAAGGATTGACGAGGAGACAGATCAGCAATAGAGGCCGCCAGCCCGCGCAATTCTAAGAAAACAAAAGAGTTCAGACAACAGAAAGATTGCTAATTTAAAATGTAGAGGGTTACCTTCAACATTCCTCCTATTTTGAGCCAGGGGGATGGCAGCTTCAACGGCCTCCGCCGGAACCTCGGGCTCCAACAAAGGGAGGGTAGTCCCGACTACCTCCATCCTAGCCTCTGGGCCGCCCTCAGGAAGAGTCGTTAGAACGGCGACCACCAGAGGAGCCTCCACCAAGGGAGCGAGTGCCCCGTGATCAAGAACCGCCACCGGAGACTCTATTGTAAGAGGAGCAGCCTCGTCAACCCCCTCCACATCGAGCAATGTTTCATCGGGAATGTCAACAGGCTTGATCTTCAATAAGCCCGTAGGAACCTCCCCCATCGCCGAAGACTCTGCACAATTCGCGCAAGAATAAGGATACATACATACAGGTATAGACAATCTGAAATGCTACAAAGAAGTATAAAAGCATACCAATGCGCAAGGAAGCCTTCAATATGGCTTCTTCAAGTCGATGCTCCTTCTCAAGGAGGTGCGCTCGCCGGGGTTCGGGGGTGGACTCGTGGCCACCGTCCACAAGGAAAGCGCGTCTGCCGCATCCTCCGAAGCAGCCTGCTTCAGGGCCCTTTCTCCCCATTCCTCTAAAGGGCCGATAAACTGCCGCCGGATCCATGAGGGGTTTTCATAAAAGATTACAGCAGGATAGGGCTTCTTCGGAACCTTGACATTCTGAGACGCATCTTTGGAACGTCTTATAGCCTCAGCCAACTGTATGGCTTCCTCGGCAGCCGAACCTGGGAAAAGAAGGCCAGCATCTGATTCCTTTAAGGCCAACGGTTCATCCTCAAGAATGGGCTCAGACTCTACTAAAGAGTCGAGCAAGTTAGTGGCCACCTTCCTTCTACGCTTGGACCCAGAGACAGTTGCCGAAGACGACCGTTTCTTTCCCCGTGGAGCCTTAGTGCGGCGGCGGCCCACGTCACCTTCAACACCCTTATCCCTATTACCCTCGCTTGGTGCCACGACCGAGGACGACACCGCCATTGTCGATGCCACGGGCGGTGGTGCTGCCACGGGTGGTGGTGCCGCTACCGGAGCCCGTTTACCCCGTGACCGGGTACCCAATGGCATACCAGCCGTTGGGGTAAGATCCACCCCCGACTCTCCCGAAATGAGCGCGACACCGGTATCCCTCAAAGGAAAATGGACCGGCACGCGCGGTCTCAGTGTATCTCCTGTGACCGGAACCTGAGTAGGAGCACCATGGCCAAGGAGTAACCTTCTTTCCTCAAAAATAATCGGGTTGACCCGATGGAGGTACCAGCCCGTAAACGACCCTACAAATCGGGGCATGTAATCAGCATCGGGGATCATGAACTGGGAACCGGTGTTCAGCATCAAAAAAAGATGGGCGGCATCTTGAACGGCCTCGAGCGAAGGAACCGGCGCGACTATGAAAGCCTCAAACGGGATGCCTTGATCGTAGCCAAGCTGCCGGGAAAAGCGATGCGGACTGTACCGCATGAAAAGGGCCGCGCTATCCTGACAGAATACCTGGTAGCCCGATCTGATTGCGTATAAGTGCACGGCCTCCCGAGGCCTCAAAGAAGGCACGTTATCTTTTGACCGGTGCCAAAGCGGCTGAGCTGAACCCGAGGAAGAAGATAAGACCCGATCAGTAAATACAAACCCGCCAGTAGTAGCATAAGGAGAAATCAACGCTCGAATAGCCCCGAATTGAGTCGGGTCTGTTAGTGCACGGCGGCGCCCCGGCCATCAATCCGACGCCGGAATGCGGAAGCGAAAAACTTTGCAAACCGGCACCACCGCGCATTTAAAACCCGGATCGTGCCATTAGACTAGTCCTAGCTAACTACAAGATGGGGAAGAGAGATATACCGAGCGATCCGTGTCCTTCGGTCTTCTCATCATCGTCCCGATCTCCCGCGGAATGTCCGGTCTCCACCTCCTCGCCGGAAGGCCACCATGTCACCGGCTTCTTTTACGGGCTCCCACCTCTATACCGAGACAACTCGAGCACGAAGTTGGCGAGTCGACGTGCCCAAGATTTGCTGTAGAATGTAGTGTGGAACTTGTGTCTCATTTGAGGTTTATGGAAGTTGCCCTTTGGTGGAGGTAATGAAGTAGTGGAAGTTTGTGATGAACTTGGGAATTTTTGAAAGCATGAGAGAGCCCAAAAATCCCCACCAAAAATCTGGACAGCCCCTTCCTTCTATGTGGCCGGCCATGCATGGAGAGAATGAGAGGAGGGTGTATCAAAAATGAAGGGAGCCACACAATAATGCAAGTGAGAGGAATGATATGTGATCATGAGAAGAAGAATGATCACCAACAAATCCACACTCTATCAACAACCATGATTACTCCAAAAAGTCAAGCAATCATGAGAAGAAGAGGTCAAATGGTGGTGCAACCATCATGACACAAGAATATGCAAAGACCACCCTCCACAATACTTATTTGCACAATTGCAAATAAGCCCTCCTCCACCAATCATCAGCCAATGAAAGATACAAAGAAATATGGCTGAAACGGAAAACAAACTAGCAACTTCATAAAACTGGTCCCGTAATAAATTACAGGAAAAACCCCGATACTGTGTATACACGCCCGCATTTGTATTCCGACCGAAATACAAATGCAATGAGACAAAGTCTACACTGTACAATACTAGGATCCGGCTTAAACCAAAGCCCGCTAGTATTAACCGTCCGATCCTGATCCGTGCAATACCGCACGTATCTGATCGAACCCTGCCATATCTCCATACGGCCTCTACAGCGTTTCGCCCGAAAACTTGAGCAACTGAATGTGGGGGACTCTAAAGACTCGTCAATACTATGGCTGTGGATTTAACCACTAGCACGTCAGAGGTATTAGCCATACATGACGGGCTACCAGCTATTGACCAAAAGGGACGTCGATGAGCGAACTCATCCTGACACCCTACTGAGCCTGTCAGTGACAATATCCGTACAGTCCGGTCCATTCGTCTATGAGCATCGCATGGCGGGCCTAGGGGGTTGGCTAAAGTCAGACCCCCAAAAGCGGTACAAGTCGTGTCGGAGTGTAACCCAGAACACCCTGAGATACTACTGGAATACCTACCAGTAAATCTCCTGCCTCGGCCGAGGGCTTTGTGTAATGGCTCTCATAGACACAACGCGACCTCACCCCCAATACCGGGAGAGACGAACCCCTGAAGATCCGCTCACTGCCTCCATGAGGCTCGGGACTGTACCCAACTAAAACCTGTTTGCACGTCTCCTTTGAGCGTGGTAGGGTAGTAATCAAAGTACAGTGGGAACTCACACGAGACAAATGACGATCCCCAGGTCGATGAACTAACCTGCACACATGTCACCAGGGAACTGCTATCTGACGTCAGGTATAAGACCAACTAGCATGTTCCCGGCGAGTCCTGTCCGGTGTACTCATAACCCAATGAGCACCTGTATACATCTTATGTGATCCAACTGACACCAGTGGCTTGTGAGACCGGCCACCGCCCCTCGTCGGGGTCTCGATTGTATACACTAGTCTACTCTAGAGTATCGATGCCCTGTCACGAAACTCCCATGACTAGGGACCTTTTAAGGATGTGCTTATAGACTACCAGCTCCCACGTATATGATCGCCCTCATACTGCTGGCAGTCAAGCAAGAATCCTAGGGGCTCTATCAACGTGCAATAGTGACCTGTCAGGTCACCTAAAGCAGTACACGATGATAAAGATAAACCAGATAGCATACTATCATCTCGAGTAAGACTGTCCTACCGGGATAGGTCCTCCCTCAATCATTGCAATCACGTGCCTGTGATCCAATAATTGACTCTGAGGGCACTATCTCCAACAATCTCCCACTTGCACTCAAGGCTAATTATTGCGATGTCGCATACTCACAGCCCGTGTGATACCGAACACCCAACTCCTCTACTAGTCAGTCTCACAAAGTTCGTTTACGAAACTATTGCGTTCGAGGAATAGCCTCAGTGAGTGGATCCGCTCTGATGTTTCTTTCTATGTCTCTCTATATCTCAAGTTCGCGGAGAAAACCATCTCCCGAAAAGAGCAATACCTTGTCTTAGACTGTGTCTGGATGTCTGATGGGACCTAGCTCATAAATGAACTCCAAATCCAAACTTCTTTGACTGTATCGTCAACTGAACTTAATCAGTATCCTGCGCCATGCCTCCTTCAGTATCGCCTTGGACCACCTGTCCAAAATACTGCCCCTCGTCAGAAGGAAAACTATAACTCTGACAACCTCTCTGTCATCCATGTCACCTTGGAAGCCTGGAATGATAACTGTCTCCCGAATAAGGCTGTCGTTATCATATCCCTAGAACATCCACTTATGTTCTAAAACTGCTTCCGACTGCTTCTCCTGGATTGAATCAATATCAACTTATTGCATCTACTGCAAAAACAATATCTGGTGTGATACTTGACATCTCATGATTGACTCAATTGCCTAAGCAAGTAATCTGCCAATCATGCACATCCCTCTCCCCTTTAGTCTGTAAGACACCTTTAGAGAAGGTGACTCCATCACCTGCAGGTACACCACCATACCAGGAGTCGTCCATTCTAAATACTCTTAGAATGCTGTCTAAGTATCCTGATTGGGAAACCACCCAAATCTAGATCTAAAACCAAAGATCTAGTAACCAGTATGTCTGATATAATGTCCAAGTCCCGTGTGGAGAAACCACTGTGTGACGACCAAAGTATAACCGATCGTAGTATAGGAATATCACTTCCTACTCTATGTATGTCATCCAAATACCAGGACATCACACCCTACTACCTTCTCAACAGATCCATCCCCTATTCTGATGAAGTCAAACCTATGACTGTCACATCAGAAATAGATGATCTATCTCCGCTATATCTGCCTTAGTCTATAAATAGACATAAGCCACTTGTCCACCAATGCTTCCGCTGCTCCCACTGACTACGACAACCCTCTGGCAGAGTCATATAGACGTACACTTCTAAAGCTAGTTTAGAACGACGCTATACTCATCCTCCCGCCGGGTCTCACAGTCTGGAACAACAGCAATGGCAAGTCTGGGTAAACAAGAACTTCCCTGTCACCGTCCTTGAGGCTACCAGAGTACCTCTCGGGTGCCTGAAGTTACCCACCTTATCTGCGGAGTGGCCAATGGAATGTCAAACCAGATCGAATCTTTAGGTTCCTATCAAATCTTCAGTAATCGTTTGTGGTTCTGGAATCACTTCCAGTTCTATTATACTCCAACTACTGTTTTCTGGAAAAATCCATTTTTATTAAAACTGTGGCGAGTCTAGAACAATATCATTATTGATCTTCCAGATGGTAGAAAGTCAACCCTCATCATAGCCTGGGTCAACCTACAAACAGCCATTACAGAAACGTGCCTTGAGTTATCCAGAGTCTGGTTTTAAGCATAAGCCGGACAACTCCCCGTACCTTAACATCGTTAAGATATGAACTATTCTATATCCAATATAGAACCTGTGGCACTGATTTAATTGAACCAGATTCAAATCATGCAGCTGTCTTCAGTGCATGTCAACTAAATGGAAGGAGGCCGATCAGCGTTACTCAACTTAGGAATGCTTCCAATTATGAGTAACCTGAAAGAGAAGCAAGTTTTCTTAATCACTACTATCAACTGAATACCATACTCAAGTATCTACATCTTCGATCAACTTGAAGAATCCCAATACTTGCAACACCTGGTTCTCTACTTTATTCAAATACCTATAACTTCTCAAAATTCGGACCCTGTGTTTCTACGAAACACTTGTCTAAAAACTAGAGAAGTCATAAGTAAACCGAATATAGTACAAGGACCATCCCCTCTTTCCTCATGGACACTGGACAACATACAATACTCTGTATAAGTCCCTTGAGTCTGATAACTCAATCCCTGTGTGTCGTAGGTTGAAAACTGTACTTATGGTTAAGAAGAATTACACCGCTGTTCAATGCTCCTTACCTAACCATCCACTGATATAGGTAAATGTCATCGACCTAATTTCAAAAAAGTATATCTCACTCTATAAAAATAGACGTACAGATATATCAATTTGAAATTGGTGCATGACAGCGGATATTCAAAACCAAATATTTGCCGACCGGCAAACAGCCCAGGTGATTTCCTCAAATATCACCAATTACAACGAATTTCGATATAATGAGGACAATCACCTAATTCCCAATAACTTACTCCCACTCATCATCTGTAAAACCATACAGATGTGAGAATCATACCTGGTAAATACATACCCTGGAGCAAGTGTCTTATTGGGAAATCAGTTTTCCTTTAACAGTACACAGTGAAACTGAAACATTGAAATGTTTCGATGGGGTATCCCGGTATTCCTAGTAATGCCTCTTCCATTATCCAGATTCACAACTGTAACCGTGTAATTCTTTGCCATCTTTCCAAATCCCTTTATATGTCTTTAGTCATTACCTTCTGTACACCCCTTTAGGCCAAATGATTTTCTTCATTCCCTACCGTTCAGCACCAGCCTATGGTTTGGAAGAAGACTATCCAAGAAGCATAATGGGTGTACTGTCCTAATCCTAGGAGCACTCGCAATGCGAGAGAAGGTGAAGATAAAAGACAACCGAATAAACCTTATTCCTATTTCTCCTGAACCAGAATCCATCCCCGAACTGGAACATGTTCCTTTCGAGTTCGTATATAACCATACGATGGAGTATCCAATAAACTGTGGATCTTCGTAGTGATACGGAGTGTTCTGGAGAAATACAAAGGTGATTTAGGATTGTCGATGAAATACTTGGTTTGGTCATGAATAGCAGTCGCAATTTACTTTGCCCTCTTACTAATCTCTTGATATGTCTTTACTTAATACCTTCTGTACACCATCGTTAGGCTAATTGGTTTTCTTCAGTCCCTACCGTTCGGCACCTGCCTATGGTTTGGAAGAAGACTATCCAATTTGCGTAATAGGTGTACTATCTCCTAAACCAAGGAGTACTCGTAACCTGAGAGAAGGTAAAAGGAAAAGACAACTGAATAGTTCTATTCGTTTTCTTCAGAACTGAAAACCATCCTCGAATAAATTCCTTCGAGTTCATATCTAACCATACGATGGTTTTGTCCAATGGAAGTAGACGTTCGTAGTAATACGGGGTGTTCTGGAGAAAAGAGTAAAAGTAGGAGTGGCAATGAGGTTTGCAACTCTGACAATCCAAAAGCCAGTGTTTAAGAAGGTTCGGTTAATTTTGGTCACTGAGTCATAGTCTTAGGGTCGGGTCAATGGTCGCTGCCAAAGAGAGAGAGAAAAGAAACACTCAGCGTGCACTCTAACCTAGATCAGAATGGTTACCAATTTATCTAATCTGGAAACCTCCCACTGTACCGTCAAATTCTCCTCCAAACCTGAAAGAAGAATTAGTCGGGATCACCCGAGGAGTAAACCAACTCATCAGTGAGAATCGGGATCCTACTATCGTCGCATGATATCGTGACGGAATCCGCTCACGTCATCACACTCCAGAAGGTATGCGCATATCTGGCAAGTTTCAGTTTCTTTAGAAACTCCCGATGTGGATTTTTGCCCCATGCTCTTATGACCTTGATTTTGGCCAACATATCATAAGTCACATGTCAAGTTCTACCCGTAATTCTCCAGGTTAATTTGAGCCCACCCGTACATACCCTTGACTTTGGCCAAAATAGTAGTACGACTGCCCCAAACCAACGCATCTATCTATGCTGCATATGAATACCCAATAGATACCAATCACTGTCCTTGACTTTGGCCAACATACACAGCTTGAATACTATTGACCACCCATATGAAACGACGGAGGGCTACGAATGGTTTCTGGCGAAAACCTTTAACGTAATGAACTTGATATCGTTGAAGGAACGGATAGCTTTATAAAAATATAGTGACGATAACCTTTGCTAAAGAGGTCACTCCCGGTGAAGGGATCTCGGCTCTTTTTCCGTAGAATGAGGTGCAGGATATTCCAACTGAATACCACGATGCAAAGCAAAAGTAATCGGCTATAGTGAAGTTATTGCCCTGACGTAAACTTTTGTCCAAAGGGTCACTCCCGGTGAAGGGATCTCAGCCCTTGCCTCGTCGACTGAGGAGCTGGATATTCATAACCGAATACCACTGTGCAAAACAAAAGAGAACGCCCTTGCAATAACAGCTTTTTGAAAAGTGTTCCAACAACATCAGATTAGGTTTGTTTTTAACTTGCATTGATCCGAATCAATGCAGTCCCATCAATTGATCACAGCACAAAGAACGAAATATAATGATGTACGTATATGACATCCGTATTCGCCACTGGGTCCCATCATTACCCGTTAGGTTAGCTAACTAACGACAGAGCGGGGACTGGACTAGCGCGGATGCAAAACATAGACAACATCTACTAGTATATATATCAATATATAATATTTCGCTCAAGGCGTGATAAAATGCAACATCACAGAAATGTACAACATCACAGAACAATACAGATATCTGGGATCCCCGAGTTTCACAAAGCCGCTACTAAAACCCGGCGTTCCCCTGGTCGTGTGGATAGCCTGTGCAATGAAATCCTAGACCCCTACGGGCGCGGCAAGTCACCCACCAAAACCTAAAGCGAGGCAGCCCCCTTAAGCTACATGAATGGGCTACCCAGCACTTCACGGAATCCGGTAACTTGGGCAACCCTCCTGGGTCAACCTGTACCCCCTACGAGTGCGGCGAATAGCCCGCCAATTCTAGAGTGAAGCCCCCTCCGTCTCAATGCCATGAGATGCGGGCTTGTTGCCCTCTAGAACCCGGCTATCCTTGCACCCCTCCTTGGGGTAATCCTAGTACAGAAAGTAAAATATACATACAACGGGTACATCGACCGCAACCTGGTCGTGCCCCAAAATAATAATACATACAGGCAGTGACGGCAGTCCACATATCGTACGCTCGCCCCGCAATAACAAATGTACATAATACAATAAAACTGTACTACCACTGCAACCAGGCTATCCCCCACGACCGATCCGCAACATCACAGCACAACACATAACATCAACGTGTATGTCACGTTCGCAAATCCGTCTAACCGGGCTATAGCAGTTAGACAGGATTTACCGATCGAGTGACATTCACGGTCGCAGATATAATGTAAATACCGTGAACTAATGTGTTTACAATTTTTGATCGATCAAATTTTACCAAGTGGGCCCCAAGCTTTACTGTAGCACTCAAAGAAATCTGGGCCCAAAAAATAACATTCCAAAAACCTTATTTTACACTCAGGAGCTCTCTGTAAAATTTTGGGGCCATGAACAGTGAAAAGAGCGGCGGAACCGCGGCCCAAGCATGGGTTTGGCCGCGGTTCCACGGTGGTGTAGACTGTTCACGAGACCAAATTTTCCCAGAACTCTTAAAATTCCCTGCACATCATTCTGCAACATACTGAAAAAATTTTGGAGCCAAAAACAAATCAACAGAAAACTGATGTGCAAGATATCGGGTTTTCGGAAAATCCGTTCGATCGAAATGTAAACACATTAGACAAAGCTAGACTAGGTTAATGGCGAGGCTCTGATACCACTGTTAGTGCACGGCGGCGGCCGTCAATCTGATGCCGGAATGCGGAAGCGAAAAACTTTGCAAACTAGCAAACCGGCACCACCGCGCACTTTAAACCCGGATCGTGCCATTAGACTAGTCCTAGCTAACTACAAGATGGGGAAGAGAGATATACCGAGCGATCCGTGTCCTCCGGTCTTCTCGTCGTCGTCCCGATCTCCCGCGGAATGTCCGGTCACCACCTCCTCGCCGGAAGGGCACCACGTCGCCGGCTTCATTTACGGGCTCCCACCTCTATACCGAGGCAACTCGGGCACGAAGTTGGCGAGTCGACGTGCCCAAGATTTGCTGTAGAATGTAGTGTGGAACTTGTGTCTTATTTGGGGTTTATGGAAGTTGCCCTTTGGTGGAGGTAATGAAGTACTGGAAGTTTGTGATGAACTTGGGGATTTTTGCAAGCATGAGAGAGCCCAAAAATCCCCACCAAAAATCTGGACAGCACCTTCCCTCTATGTGGCTGGCCATGCATAGAGAGAATGAGAGGAGGGTGTATCAAAAATGAAGGGAGCCACACAATAATGCAAGTGAGAGGAATGATATGTGATCATGAGAAGAAAAATGATCACCAACAAATCCACACTCCATCACACAACCATGATTACTCCAAAAGGTCAAGTAATCATGAGAAGAAGAGGTCAAATGGTGGTGCAACCATCATGACACAAGAATATGCAAAGACCACCCTCCACAATGCTTATTTGCACAATTTCAAATAAGCCCTCCTCCACCAATCTTCAGCCAATGAAAGATACAAAGAAATATGGCTGAAACGGAAAACAAACTGGCAACTTCATAAAACTGGTCCCGTAATAAATTACAGGAAAAACCCCGATACTGTGTATACACACCCGCATTTGTATTCCGACCGAAATACAAATGCAATGAGACAAAGTCTACACTGTACAATACTAGGATCCGGCTTAAACCAAAGCCCGCTAGTATTAACCGTCCGATCCTGATCCGTGCAATACCGCACGTATCTGATCGAACCCTGCCATATCTCCATACGGCCTCTACAGCGTTTCGCCCGAAAACTTGAGCAACTGAATGTGGGGGACTCTAAAGACTCGTCAATACTATGGCTGTGGATTTAACCACTAGCACGTCAGAGGTATTAGCCATACGTGACGGACTATCAGCTATTGACCAAAAGGGGTGTCGATGAGCAAACTCATCCTGACACCCTACTGAGCCTGTCAGTGACAACATCCGTACAGTCCGGTCCGTTCGTCTATGAGCATCGCATGGCGGGCCTAAGGGGTTGGTAAAAGTCAGACCCCCAAAAGCGGTACAAGTCGTGTCGGAGTGTAACCCAGAACACCCTGAGATACTACTAGAATACCTACCGGTAAATCTCCTGCCTCGGCCGAGGGCTTTGTGTAATGGCTCTCCTAGACACAGCACGACCTCACCCCCAATACCGGGAGAGATGAACCCCTGAAGATCCGCCCACTGCCTCCATGTGGCTCGGGACTGTACCCAACTAAAACCTGTTTGCACATCTCCTTTGAGCGTGATAGGGTAGTAATCAAAGTACAGTGGGAACTCACACGAGACAAATGACGATCCCCAGGTCGATGAACTAACCTGCACACATGTCACCAGGGAACTGCTATCTGACGTCAGGTATAAGACCAACTAGCATGTTCCCGGCGAGTCCTGTCCGGTGTACTCATAACCCAATGAGCACCTGTATACATCTTAGGTGATCCAACTGACACCAGTGGCTTGTGAGACCGGCTACGGCCCCTCGTCGGGGTCTCGACTGTATACACTAGTCTACTTTGGAGTATCGATGCCCTGTCTCGAAACTCCCACGACTAGGGACCTTTTAAGGATGTGCTTATAGACTACCAGCTCCCAAGTATATGATCGCCCTCATACTGCTGGCAGTCAAGCAATAATCCTAGGGGCTCTATCAACGTGCAATAGTGACCTGTCAGGTCACCTAAAGTAGTACACGATGATAAAGATAAACCAGATAGCATACTATCATCTCGAGTAAGACTGTCCTACCGGGATAGGTCCTCCCTCAATCATTGCAATCACGTACCTGTGATCCAATAATTGACTCTGAGGGCACTATCTCCAACCGGTTCAGCGGCAGAAGCATCCACCAATCGCATAAGTCGCGAAAAGGTGTAAGCATCATAAAATGCAGGCCTCTGATGCATAGCGAAAGCACCCAAGACGTGCATTTCGATCCAAGACGTAAAGTAGTGAAGCGAAAAGTTTACCACATCTATGCCAAGGGTGGAAGTATTAGCTGCAGCGCCCAACCCATGATAAAAATGCGCCAATGCCTGGATGCTAATGGCCAGCCGCGTCCCCTCAGCTATACGATAAGCCGGATAAATAACGGAGGCTCTCATGAAGCGGCGATGCATAGGGATGACAAACCAGCTGAGCCAGACACTGATAAACCCCACGAGGAACGTCTCCTCATCCATGCCGGGAGCTGCAATGGATTCAAAAGACATCGGTGACATTATGGGGATGTAGTACTGCGGTAGATCCGATTCATTGGTCGACAGCTTCTTCGGACCAAACCCAAAGGGGTCTTTGATATTTGCGAACTTCGGAGCTGTCTTCGACAGGATGCCCTCGCGAAGGAAGCAAGCAATGAAGCTCTTAAAAGTAACGCCCTGCTCCTCAGATTCGGTGAACAATCGGTCAAAGATACCTAGCGCCTTGATCAAGCTGGGACGCTTGTGGCGGACGGCGTTCTCAGCAGACAAGCCGTCAACCGGTGCAGGCTCAGGTTCAAAGACGTATTCATCAGAAGGCAGCAACTCCTCATAAAGTGTCCCTCGAATTGGCAGCCCCGAGATCTCATAAAATTCCCCCAGAGAGATCGAAACCTCTCTGTCCCCCAGAAGAAAAGTGTTGGTGGGAAGATTCCATTGATTCAAGAACGCCTTAACCCACTAGACATGCGGGGATTGATAATAGAAGAGCGATGCATATATTGCCTGGTAAAACCCGACCTTTTGCAGCTGCGCACGATAGGCAGAAAGGATATAGCGATCCCAGAGGAGGTAGCATGTAGGGTGTCGAGGAGTGAGCCCTATCTTATAAATCTGTCCCCATGGAGGGCCTCACCCTGGCAAATACGTCGTCCCAGGATATCTATAGCGGGGATCGGATGGTTCAGAATACCGGTTGTCGAAGGCTCGAGCCATCCCGTTGGAGTCCAATTTGGCATCTCCACAGCGAAAAACGTCTTCGGAGGGTCCATCGGCAAGAACGGGAAAGTGGGCTCTGTCGGCACTTCGCAGAGGAAACTCCGGCGACCCTGGATGATATAGCTGTACCAAGTTCCCCATAGAAGAAAGTGGGTGCAGTTCGGGTCATGAGCCCTGATCATCGCCATCACTTCCTCATCAGATGGTGACTGGGGAAAAGCGGTCTCCGAGCGAGTGAAGGGAAAGTACGGAACAGAAGCCATCGCACCTGAAACAAAGTAAAGGAAAACTGTCAAAAGTGAAGCCAGCAATATATATATATATATGAGCATAAATGTTTGAAAACAGTCGAAGAAAGCGATAGAGGACTTGTTTGGTAAGACCATTAGTTACAAAACATATGGGTCCCACGAAATCAAGATAGCGGCTGGCTAATGATGAGGCAAAGCAATTACAATGAGACAAAAGAAAGATTCACATTAAATAAACAGTGGGCTTCAAATGACCCTACACATTCCCCTAAGAGAAATCCATCTTGGACTCTGTAACAAATCAAACAAAATCAAGGGAATTAAATTCCCAGAAAAACACCATTGCAAGCTTCTTCTTCATTGGTTACAGAAGGACAACCCAGGGCAAGAAAACCCTAAGAAGCCCCCATGGGAAGAACTCAGTTCTTCATAGGAATTAAATTCCTTTTGAGAAAGGGGAATTAAATTCCCAGAAACATTTTTCTTAAGATGGAATTAAATTCCATGGAAAAGACAAACACCATCAGTCCCTAAAGATCAGAGAAACCCTAGAGGGCCTGTTGATTAAAGAATGAGTAGTTTTCTTTTAAAAGAACTTAAAAATGGGTTCATGATTAAAGGGGAAAACCCTTGGTGTGGATTTAAAATCCAGAGAGTTTTATATATGAAAGTTCTTCGATCATCCGGAGACATTACCTGAAGAGATGGGTCTTACTTAAAAAGAGTTAAACTCTGGGAATTTTTGAGGCAGAGAACTAAGCTCTGGAAACGAGAATTAAATTCTCAAGAAGAAAAGTTGCAAAGAAGAAGATAAGCAAGAGTGGAAGCGTTTCTGAAGAGACCCCTATATTTATAGGATGTGATGGAAATACTTCATCTCCCCTACTCCCAAGGCAGATCCAACGGTCATAAAAGTGACAGCGTTGCACCCACATGCAGACACGTGAGAGCAATGCTGTAGGGGCATTTGTTCCCTGATTAAAAATCAGGAAAAAGCTTCAGAGGAAGCATCACGTGCTCGCACGTGACCAGCGGTCACGTGTTGGCACGTGACGTTTAAAGCAGCGGCAAAGAGCAAGCGCAAAAGAGAAGCCCATTCAAGGGGTCACGTGACCGCACGTGACTGACTTTAAAAGCCCTGCTGTTCAACAGAATTAAATTCTGAATAAAATCATTTAAATCTTTCTAAAATAGAGAAGAATTATATAAAACTGTTGGATCAAGAATCTGAGGTGATTAAATATCACCAATTTATGGAAAAATCTTGAACATGGAAAGATTTCCCCTAAATCTCACCGAAATAACAAAAAGAATATCTTTGGATTTAAAATCCAACGGTGAATAAAATTCACCTAATAATTTAAAGGCCCAGATCAATGATGAAAATAAATCAAATCTCTCAATAAACAAATCAAATCTTTCAATGAAAAGTTTACTAAACAGATTGATTCTTCTCCTTCTCCTATAAATAGGTGCCAAGAGAGAGAGTTAAAAAAAAAGATAGACAGAGAGAGGTATTGAGCCTTGGAATCTTGAAAATTCAGAAGGAAGAATTTGATTCTCTGCAAAAGAAAAACCCTAGGTAAGAAAAGAGAGGCTTCCAAAAAAAGAGAATTTAATTCTCAAAAGAGTTTAACTCTTCTATAAAGAAAAGAACTTAGTTCTTTCTCTGGTTGAAGATATGCAAAGTGCACATCTCCCCATAAATTGAGAATTTAATTCTCATCGGGTCGAGATCCTGCCATGCAGATCTAAAACATAGAGGAGGAATTGAGTTTTGAGAATTTAATTCTCACAAAGTTATAGGAATTTAATTCCTTTGAGATAAAATTAGGGTCAAACCCTATATGAGAATTCAATTCTCTAAAATTATAGGAATTTAATTCCTTCAAAATGGACAGAACTAGGGTTTAACCCTAATTGAGAACTTAATTATCTCAAACTCACAGGAATTTAATTCCCTTAAAAAAAGAAATTAGGGTTTCACCCTATGCCAGAACATTAATTCTTCATATATATGGGGAGTTTAATTCCTACAGAAAAGAAATTAGGGTTTAACCCTATCTAAGAATATAATTCTTCAAAAGAAAGTAAGAATTTAATTCCTTTAAAGTTATTGCTAGGGTTTAACCCTATAAAGAATTTAATTCTTAAAAGATGAACAAATCTTTAAAACATGCAAAGAACCAGAGTCACGTGCTACCACGTGACCCATGTAAAGATCTACAGAAATAGAACTTTGAGGCAACGCCTCACGTACCCCACGTGACCCCTGAAGCACGCAAAGAAAAAAGCAAAAGAAATAGAACTTTGAGGCAACGCCTCACGTGCCCCACGTGACCCCTAATGAGCATTCTAATAGATCAGAGCATGAGCCCCCATCACGTGCCCACATGTGATGGCTGTCAGAATTAAAAGTGTTAAACACTTATCTGCAGAACAAAATGAAGGGGATCTGGCCCCACCTTTTGGATGCCGTCACGTGCTCCCACGTGATCTCCTCTCTGTTATTGTTCAACACCAAACTGATAATTTGATTACCAGTGTTTAACACTATTATTTATTAGTGTTTAACACTAATTTGAAAATCACAATTTCTAGTGTTTAACACTAATTTTCTTAGTGTTTAACACTAATTTGAAAACTCTATTTGCAGTGTTTAACACTGACTTTCTTTAGTGTTTAACACTAATTTGAAAACCCTGTTTCTAGTGTTTAACACTGATTTTTTTTGTGTTTTACACTAATTTGCTAATCTTATTCCCAGTGTTCAACACTGTTGGTCTTTAGTGTTTAACACTAGCTTTAGCCCAATTGGCTAAGTTTCTAGAGGCAAAGCCTCTCCTTCAATGGACCAACAGAGGGCCAATATTCCAAACATGATTGGACATAGCCCAAGAAGGCCATAAGTCCTCAATCCAGACTCAACTGAGCCAATGTGCTCATAACCTAATAAATGGGTCTTGGTTCCAAATTGGACTACGGATCACTTAATCTACTTTGGTTCAAGGGTACATCTCTTCACTCCTTTGATACTTGTCGTTGTAATTCCTCAACGTCTTCAAAGAGGTGACGGGTCCCGACAACCACACATTGATATGGACTGTAGGGTCCTTAAACTCATGGACTATGATGTCCTTAACCTTGACCGGGATGTCTTAAAACTAACAACAGACTATGACGTCCTTAACCTTGACCGTGATGTCTTAAAACTAACGCCGGGCGGTGGAGTCCTTAAATCCTCGGACTATGATTTCCTTAACCTTGACCGGGATGTCTTAAAACTAACACCGGACAATGACGTCCTTAACCTTGACCGTGATGTCTTAAAACTAGCGCCGGACTGTGGAGTCCTTAAATCCTCGGTCTATGATATCCTTAACCTTGACCGCAACGTCTTAAAACTAACATTGGATCGCAATGTCCTTAAACTACCAATTGACCGCAATGTCACTAAACTAAACAACAAGGCTCCCCTAATTGCTCTCTTGTTGGATCTAAATGATCCCGTTAAGTCGATCTTAGTCTAAAACTAGACTAACGTATCCTTAACAAACGTTTAAGTCGATCTTAGTCTCAAATGAGGCTAACGTATCCTTAAACCTAAACCACCAAACCCAAATCTAAGATAATACGGATTTGGACTAGTCCACGCCCTACGGGCGACGACATAACTCAGTTTCCGTATACAATCCATGGGCAAACAAACACAAAACAAACACACACGACACGAAGTGACCATCTGGAGAAGGAGAAAGTTGTTACCGCAATGAGGTAGCATAATTAACTGCAAGGGCTTGTGCCTGCAGGGAAAAGCGTCCCCACAATCAAAAAAACCCTCAAGCGAAGGGGAATCTGACGAAGTCTGCTACATCGGACGCATCCATTTAAACCTTCGATACACGGTGCCATAAATCAACTTGGCATCTTCGGAGAGGTGGACGAATAGCACCAACTAGCATCTGCCCCGAATTTCAGGCAAGACGTCGTCTTGGCCGTCTTTCGGAGGGGAACACTAATTAATTAATCTTAGTTCCAAATTGGACTACAGATCTCCTAATCAACTTTGGTTCAAGGGTACATCTCTGAACTCCTCTGATATTTGTCATTGTATTCCTTCAACGTCTTCAGAGAGGTGACAGGTCCCGACAACCATACATTTCATAGACTATGACGTCTTTAAACTGGACTGTGATGTCTTTAAACTCACGGACTATGATATCCTTAACCTTGACCGAGATTTCTTTAAACTAATATTGGACCGAGATGTCCTTAAACTAACATTGGACCACCATGTCCTTAAACTGGTAATCGACCGCAATGTCCCTAAACTAAACAATAAGGCTCAAATGCTCTCTTGTTGGATCTAAACGATCCCGTTAAGTTGATCTTAGTCTGAAATTAGACTAACGTATCCTTAACATACGTTTAAGTTGATCTTAGTCTCCAATGAGACTAACGTATCCTTAAACCCAATCCCCAAACCCAAATCTAAGAAAATACGGATTTGGACTAATCCACGCCCTATGGGCGACAATATAAATTAGTCTCCGTATACAATCTACGGGCAACCAAAAACAAAATAAACACACACGACACGAAGTGACCATCTGGAGAAGGAGAAAGTGGTTACCGCGATGCGGTAGCGTAATTAACTGCAGGGGCTTGCGCCCGCAGGGAAGAGCGTCCCCACAATCAAAAACCCCTCATCATGAGGGGGGAATCTGACGAAGTCTGCTACATCGGCCGCATCCATTTAAACCTTCGATACATGGTGCCATAAATTAACTTGGCATCTTTAGAGCGGTGGACGGATAGCACCAATTAGCATCTGCCCTCGGAATTCAGGCCCGGACGTCCCAACGTCCCGGTCGCGTCTTTCGGCGGGGAACAGATTCTGGCACGCCCGGTGGGACCTTTTCCTCTTTCCACTCCACACTTCGTGTGTCGTGTTCACGAACGAATAGCAGTTTGACATAGTTGCCCTTGGGTTCGAGGTACTAAGATTTAGTGTCTTGCTCCGTGCAGAAAACAGAAGATCAATGGCTTCAACCTGCACCAGCTGCAACTGCAACTCTCGTTCCGCCTCATCTGGAGGTGTAACATACAGGGCTCAAGCGGCATCCCTTTTCACAATGCCGGTAGAGCAGGTAACGTAGGCTACCACCAGATTGTTCTTCGCGGCCATGCTCCCACCAGTGAGCGTTAACATCCCGTTGCTACAAGAAGCGCAGAAGAAGTCGGTCTTTGATCGGCTTACAACTACTGCGGCCTATCTCAACGGGTCGTCCAGCTCCAACGCCTCAGTCTTTGACAGACTGGGCCAAAGCTCAGTTGGGCCCATGAAGAAGCCCGCGATACCAGAAAGGGTTATCCCAAAAAGGATAGCCATCCCTGCTCCCGAAGTTGTCAAGGCGGCTTCTCCTGCAAAAGGGTCGGTCTTCACAAGACTGACTATTTCAGCTTGTTCCAGGCGAAATCATCAAGGTTGCTTTCCCTATTCGGAAGTCTGCCTTCGATAGGTTGGCCATCCCCACTCAACGGACATCAGTTTTTAATAGGCTGACACCGACAGCAACCCTCAGCCAGAACAGAGGGCATGAGGAAGTCACTCCTACAGATGAACCAATCCCATCTGCACGACATGCTCGTCGTCGTCACTGGCACCGAGTAAGAAAGGCTGAGGGCAACTCCCCTTATGGAATAAATCCGCCAGCTCCCATGGTGGAAATCAATGCTATTGTTCCAACTGGGAACAGCTTTGAACCGCTTAGGAGGGTTCGCAAGAACACTCCGACAGCCGTGCTGAAGAGGTCTCCTCCACCTATGGAGATTACTACAGAAAAGAAGCCAGAGCAGCCCCCTCAACGGCTGTCCTCCAAAATTTATAAAGCCTGGTGACAGGCTCAGGAATCGGTGATTGATCGGGACTACTCTCGCCAGCCAAAGAAGCTTAAAGCTCGACAAGGAGAAAACCATCCTATCAAGCCACCAAAGGCGACAGCCGTCTGGGTGCCCGCTGCAGCGGCTCCCTCAACGTCAACCGCTCAAAAGAGAATGAGGCCAGAGAAAGCCCCTGTGACAGCGGCGAATCGCAAAAGCGCTGAATCTAAACGCCCAAAGTCTGGGAGCATGGTAATACATACCGTTTATATGGCTTCCGGAAAAGAAGAAAGCCGTGCTTCTACTGGTCATCGACCGCTTACCCGATCGATAACGAAGGCTCAGGAACAACAGCAGCAGAAACTTCAGGAGATATTGAGTGCAATGGCCGCACTTACTGGGCCAATAGAAAATCCAAAAACCTCAAAGCAGCGTCGGGAACAAGAAACTGATACCGAGTTCCTCCGAAGAATGCTCGAGAGGAAAGAAAAAGAGGCTGCAGAGCAGGCAGCTAATATAAAACGAATGGCTCTTATGTTCCAAGACATGGCTGGCATGATGTTACAGCCGGAACCTCCAGTTGAAGACCCCCCGATCATTATTGAAGACGACAGAGGGGAGACATCAAACCCTCCTCTGGCTCTTTCAGCAGCCAAGGAGGAGACCATCTCCAAAGCCACTCTGGATGATTACATCGCTCAGCAAATACGAGCTCACCAGACGAATGAAGCGGCTGGGTAGATCATCAAAACGGGACGACCCTATCCGGGTTGGTATGACCAAATAAGGTACCCGCCAGAATATACGATTCCTAAATTCCACATAAATAAGGGGACGGGGAATCCACATCAGCATGTTGCTCAATTCAGAACCTTGTTCGGCAACACCGGGGGTGATGATAAACTTCTGCTCCGCTAGTTTGTTGGTAGCTTTTAGGAGACGGTGTTCGAGTGGTATTCTGAACTTCCAAACGATTCCGTCAAGACTTTTGCAGAGATGGAGCTACTATTCATCCAGCGTTTCGCGAGTGCTAATGAACGCACCCCAATAACGGCATTGATCAATGCCAGGGTGAAGCCAGGTGAAACATGGGTGCAATACGCAATACGATGGCGAAATTTATGGTCCAAATGTGAGCAGCGCATCGAGGAAGCGCCGGCGGTGGGCATGTTCGTAGGCACTCTTGACCCTTAAGCAACTATTTCCCAATTCATGATGTTCTTAAGGCCGACCATGTTCCAGGCCTTGATCGACAAATTGGCCCAAATGGACTAGATGGGTCATAGATCGTCTCCTTCAAAGCCGAAGCCACGGAACGAAAAGGCTAAAGGGAAAGCGACCTTCGTCGTGAATACTTAACAGCAGCCTAGCGGCCCAAAACTAACTGATCACCTAGACGAGAGGCGGCAATTCTATAATGAGAAGATGAAACGCCCTTATTCGTTTCCCCGGGACAAAACAAAGAGACTGTTCGAACTGGCGGTGCGCAACAGGCTCATCAATCTGCCGAATCCAAAACGACTGTTGCAACCCAGCGAGGCTAATAATCCCAATTATTGCCCCTATCACCAAGCGATAGGCCATCCAATTGAAGATTGCTTCGTCTTCAAGGGCTGGATTGAAGACCAGTATCAACAAGGCAAATTCACGTTGTCTGAGAAGTGGAAAGTAAGCCCGCCTCAACCGCACGCTCCTAAGAAGACGGATACACCGGGGGCATCATGCTCTTTGGTTGAAGAAGCTCCATGGGAGGTCGTTCTTTCAGCCAAGACTAAAAGAATGCTGAAGGATCTCCAAACATGTCCGGCGATTAGGTGGAAAAATTCACTGGAACCCGAGATCATCGAGGGAATGCTGAGACCGCGCCCAACTCTAAAGATTGGTGGTGATAGCCAAAGCGCTCACACCCAGCCGTCAAAGTCTTCAAAGAAGAAGAAGAGGACCAAAAAGCCCATGAAGCCTGGTGAAAAGCGCACGGACCTGCAAAAATAGATCGACGTGTTGGAAGAATATAATCAAAAAGCGTGGACTCCAGTCACACTCCAAGAATTTCTCAGCCACGTCCTTGAGGACAGAGATGATGACAATGGAGAAGACTCGTCGGATGAATCTGAAGATTATGTGGCGAGTTGCCATGTGATCACCCACTCGTCGATAAACGATGAATAAGCTCCTTACACAGAGAAACTGGGGGCAGATCCTAAGCCGGAACTTCTAGGACCATCACACGAAATGATTGATGCATTCCTGGACGAAGCTCTTTTGAAAAGCAAAGCTGATCGAGAGCGTGAAATGGCCATATTTGAGAAGGACAAACGCCGGCGACTGGACGAAAGGGTTGAAACACTCCCACCAGGTCAGAGTACAACTGCAGCAAATAAAAGCAGGTTCAAGACGAGAAAAAGGTTCGCCAAAGCCATATCAATGGGAATGAAGCGGCCACCCTCTGAAGAAAACACTCTTGGTGAAGCAGAAATACATCCTAGCTACTGCTTATATCATCGAAAAATTGCGCACCCCACCGAAGAGTGCAACGCTTTTAAAAGATGGTGGCAGGGATATGCTGCTCACTGGCAACATTTCAAGCGGATGAAACGCAAAACTCGTCGAGAGCAAAGAAGTACGACCAAGGAGCATAAAAGAACTACCGGCAACTATCACATGGTCAATGCTGGGGGATCGCAAGTTCTCACCTTTGGGAGCGATTCTGATGAAGAAATTGTTAGTTATATGTATGCCCTAGAGGCCATTACTGTACATTGGATGTATATTGTAGTGGATGCTGGGATATGTATAGGGAGGACTTTCTTGCTCGACATGATAGTATGCTATCTGGTTGCTCTTTACCTTAACGTGTACACAGATTGTCTCTCTATTACATGTTGGTAAAGCCCTTAGGATGTGTACTTGACTACCTGGACTATGATGCAGATCATACTAGTGGGGATATGGTAGTCCATAAGTACATCCTTGAAAGTCCCTAGTCGTGGGTGTATCGAGATGGGGCATCGATATACCAGAGTAGACTAGCGTGTACCTTCTCGACCCATACAGATGGGCGATGGATGATCCCATATCCATCGGTGTTTGACATCAGAGATGATATACGGGTGCTCAGTAGAGACTGGGTACACTGGACGGACTCGCCGAGAACTCCCAGATGGTATTATACCTTACGTCAGATGGCAGTTCTCTGGTGACACTGGTACAGAGTAGTCTGTTGACCCGAGATCGTCATAGAGTCTTGTGTGGTTCCCACTGTGCTTTGATTTCCATCTTACCACGTCCAAGAGGGCATGAAAAATGGTGGTTTTTGGGTACAGTCCCGAGTCACATGGAGGCAATGAGCGATAGGAGGGGATTTGTCTCTTCCGGTATAGGGGGTTGATGTTGCGCTGTGTTCGATTGGCTATAACAGGAAATCCCTGGCCAGGGTTGCTGAGATTTACTGGTAAGTGTTACCAGTAGTTTCTCGAATTGTTATAGACCTCATATCGACACGACTTATCGAGCTATTGGGGTCTGACGTTTACCACCCCTAGGCAAGATATGCGACATATAAGACGAACAGACCGGACTGTACGGTAGTGTTACTGGTTGGATTCACTGGAGTGTGAGCGGGCTTGCTCGTCGATCTTCTGATCGCTCAATACCCGGGTGGCCGTTACGTTTAGCAGACCGCTTGCGGCTTGTGGGTGTTTGATATGATCATCACCTGCTGCCGGCGTATTGACGAGTCTTTAGAGTCCTACACAGAGGTTTTCTGGCTCAAGCGAAACGAAATAGGAGCGCATATGAGATATGTGTGGGACCGAGAATAATGCGTGTATGTGATACCGTATTTCATTCTCGCGATGAATGTATCGATTGGTTGTATGCGATATAACCTAGTTATCGAATCAAGGGTTGATTCGATAAGCCGATACATTGGATATTAGTCGGTTGTATGCGATATGACCGGATCGTTAAATCAAGTGTTGATTTAATGATTTAATGCATAATTATATATGTGATATATTACTTTGCATTAACTAGTATTGGTTCACTTTAAATGGTTTTTCTCACTTGTTTGTGCACATTGTATATGTGATATATTTTCGTGCACAAGTTTGTATCATGTTTGATGATACATGCTTATTTGGTTAAGTGTAAAGAACTAAACCATGGTTAAATTGATGATTAGGGTTTTCTTTTTCTTAATCATTTATTTATTTATTTATTTGGAAAAGATATGAAATGAAATGGTTGCAAGTTTTGTTTTTTCTTTGAAGCTTCATGAAGCTTTGACTATGTGACCATTTTGTCTCATGCTTAACCCTAACCACTTCATTTAACCTTAGTTTAGTCTCTACACTTGACCATGGTTATTATGATGATAAGTATTCTTTTTATTATTCTTTTTAAAGAACTTATCATAATAATATATTCTTCTTCTTCATCTTCTTCATTGAAGAAAAACCTTTCTTCATCAATGGTGATTGATGAATATGAGTGAGAAATCCAATTCTAAAGTGAACCCACTTCCTATTTCTTCATCCTCTACCTCTTGCCAAGTAGTAGAGTGTGTTTTCTTCACAAGTTTCATCACTTGGTGAAGTGGGAGCTTGATCTAGTGATGCCTCGACGTAGATCATCTTCGGCACGTCGTCGATGACCTAGCCCGCTTTTTCTCCGATGAAGCCGACGCTAGAGCCCGGGATTTGATATGGACAGCGAGGAGACTTCATTGCGGAGCTAAGGAGGTGGAGAAATGGATCTACAAAGGTTGTATGTTCGTTTACTTTTAGATAAGATGTTAACTAGCTCGTTTTGTCGCCTAAATTTCTAGCCAACGATCTTGTTAGGGTTTCTCGGCACCTCTAATGTTTGAAATTGGCATGGTTGATGCCTTGTGAGACCTCCTTGGGGTGCCTAGGAACCTTTCACTGGTATCAGAGCCTAGCTAGAGCCTTAGGCGATGTGTAGACGAAGTTTGAAACCCGAACGAACCCGAAACCCGATCACAAACATGCTCTCTGGACTTTTTCCAAAATCTGGAGTTTTTCGATATTAAAAATATGCAGGAAAATCAGCAGGAAATTCTAAGGGTTTATGTAAAATTCGTGTGCCTAATTCCATCAATGCGCCGCGGTTCCGTGGCACGAGCATGGCTCTTGCGGCGGTTCCGCGGCCGTTTTGTCTTATGTGGCATCGAAATTTGCACAGTAATTCATAATTTGCAGTGCTGGTTTTCCTGGGAATTTTTAATATTTTTTCAAGAGTTGAATTTTCTGGGTTGTTTTGGGGATTCGAATGTTCGATCGGATTATCAAATTTTGTCTGTGTGGCTTTCCGGATAAATTTTAGAATATGTTAAAAAGTTCGACCGGATATAAATACCCAATTTTTCCCCTGTCGGGAAATTTCCAAGTGTTGGATCTTTCCGTGGTTTAAAGACGTTCTAAGTAGTGCAAGTAACGCAATGGTCTCTCTAGAAGACAACAAACCTTAACTCGATTATGTGACCGTCTTGAACTGCCCTTTGAACCTTAGGGTTTGGGGCAGTACGGCGTGCCACATGTGAGGCGTTGGCTTGACCCTTCTACGGCTGGACCGTTGGTACTGAGGCACGAACTGAATGTTTTTAGACTTATTTCAAGAGTTGATCTGTTTCGGGAAAACTTGGGTGTTTGACTGTTCGATCGGAAAGTTTAACATTTTTCTACTTATCTGGAATGTGATACAACAATTGGAATTCACAAAAAGTTATGAGATAACTGAATGAATGTTATAAATCTAGCGGTTTAGTCTCACTTGATCGGTTGCCACGGAATTTTGATGTGATCAAAAGTCCGTCGCAATCACGTAGCGTACGCGGATACTCGCCGGGTAAACTTAATAGGCAGCCTCGCCCCATAGCCCCGACCAAGTGACTGTAGGAGAACCCCGTCGCCGAAAGCATCCGTTTGGGTGCTCGCGGTAGCGGTGTTCCGCCTTGGTGCACTTCGTCGACGGCGTCGGGGGTGCGGCCGTCTACTAAAGTTTGCGACGAGTATTCGATCAGGATGTCGGGAATCTTGTTGAATTCCCCGACTTGGTATTGAAAAGAGTTTTCGATAATGAGACTAAAATGCGGGGTTTATAATTGTTAGGCATGCGATGTCTAAGTAATTCATTTGGTCAGGCATGCGATGTCTGAGGTGGTTGCGGATTCCAACTGTTGTAGTTTTACACTTTCTTTTCTGTGACCGTAAGTGTAATATGTGATATCGCCAGTTTCGTTGCTATATGTCAACGATAATTGGGATGCGCATATTTACTTACGTTGATGACATATGATGTTATGTGTTGCTGGATATGTTATATTGGATCGTCGTGTTTGAATAGCCGGGGGTTTTATGTGAGATGAGTGTTTTTAATTTTCATTTATGTAAAAACTTGTATGTAATATTCTTTTATTGGGACACTTCCAGGTAGTGGAAGATGTCACCGTTGATGTATATTATTTACTTTTCCGCACTAGGATAGACCCAAGGAGGAGGGCACAAGTAACCGGGTTCTGGAGTCCAGTGGGAGACCAACTCGAGGAGTCGAGTCCGGGTCTCCTAACTCTAGAATTAGTAGGGTTGCTTGCCGCTCTCGTAGGGGTCTAGGGGTGTGGGTTTGGCTATTCATCGCGACCGTGGAATCCGTGTTTTATACTGGCTCGTATTGAAAACACGGACGTCCTAGTATATCCAATATTTCATATGTTCCTTCTGCTGCGATATCTGTGATGTGATCATGTGATGTTTTGTGATAGATACAGTATATAGTATATATGATATATTATATAGATGTTACTTATGTTTTACACCCGCGCTAGCCCTGCCCTGCTCTGCCGTTAGTTACCTAACCTAACGGTGCACGAGGGGACATCGAGGCGAATGCGGATGGCATAAGTGTACGTCGTATTTATCTGTGATGTTTAGGTACTTTAAATGATGGGACTTTATTAATGAGATTAATGAAATAAAAGAAACCTAAGATGTTGTAGAATCGAATTTCAAAATAAAACAGGTAGCTACAGTTCTTGCTTTGCACAGTGGTATATATGATATATCCTGCACCTTATTCGATAAGGAAAGGACCGAGATCCCTTCACCGGGAGTGACTCCTTTAGCAATAACTGGTAGATGCTACACCCCTCGGTTTGTCTTTTGATTGCTTTTAAGTGTTTTTGCTTTGCACAGTGATATATATGATATATCCCGCACCTCATTCAACGAGGAAAGGACCGACGATCCCTTCATCGGGAGTGACTCCTTTAGCAAAACTAGAAAAGCCTCAAAAACACTCTATTTAAAATCATTTGATTCTACAACAATATCAAGTTCATTACGCAATAGGTTTTAAGAAAAACCTGTCGTAGCCCTCCGTCATTTCAGATAAGTTGTATATAGTATTCGTGCTGCATTTGTTGGCTTTCGTCAAGGTGCAGTGTGCGGTAGCTATATGCTGCTTATCTGCCAGCATACGATGCGATTGGAATAGGGTAGTCGTGCGACTTTGTTGGCTTTCGTCAAGGGTCGTGCGGGTGGGTTTAATTCAATCAAGAAATGTACGGGTTGAACTTGACTAGCGGGCTATGGTTTGTTGGCTTTCGTCAAGGTTATAGCACGTTAGGGGCAAAATATTATCGGGAATTTCAAGTGTTGAAATTTGCAATAAGATTGCATACCTTCTATGAGATAGTTGGATCCCGATACCCGCTGCGAGTAAGAGTTACTCCTGGGAGAGTTTTATACATTACAATTAGCCGATCAAGTAGGTGTCTAGAAAGGTGTCAACGGGGTTACGCCTCTGGGAAAACGAGGTTTACATTAATTAGGTTCGTGCGAAAGCACGGGGGACCTCCCTCAAAGTACCGACACTGGCCTGGCTGAAAGATTGGCGAACTTGTAGTGTGTAATTAATCCCGGCTAGTCTTTCCTTTTAGGGTTTGAAGGAAGATTTGATAAAAAGCAGTGGGAGCCATCCTGATTAGATAAAATAATAACCAATCTATTCTTGACTGAGCGCACGCTGAGTGCTTTCTTCTCTCTCTCTCCAGGTAGCGACCATATCACGCCTTAATCAAGATAATAATACGGAATTTTGACCGAACCCGCTTGTTATACTGAGCTGGGGAACGTTGGTCCCGCTCCAACTTATAATTGTTATAAGACAGAGCAGGAAATTGGGGAATACCAGATTTCCCGTGCCGCCCAAAGGAAGAGAGTGCATGCTGATGCATCATCTTCGGGTTTGTTCATTACAAAGAACTGTTTCTCAGTATCATCTGAATCCTGGGTATATGATACCGGATCAGGATCCCAGATATGTAATCTGTTACATAGGGCTACAGATAGGTAGAGAACTGAGAACGGGTGATAAGTTTCATGAGGCAGAAAATGGGGCAAGTGTTGCATCCAAGTCTGTTGGTCACTGTCACCCTGTATTACCAATACATTGATTCTGAACGAATGTTATTAGATACCGAACCTGATATATAAAATCATATCACTCTCTTTATTAGTAAAGAAATGATAAAATTTTGTATTGTTGGATAATGTTTTGAACATTTCCTATATCAAAAGTTGATCGGTTCAGGCACGTTATCTAAAAGCATTAATGTTCTAAATCAAACTACAGTTCTTAGTATACAGAACACACACAAGAGGAAGAGTTCAGAAATGAACGAATCCTTCTTGAGGTATTGTAGACTAGGTCAGATCAATGCGACCCGACTGGCTGAAGTTACATTTAGATGTATATTTAAATCAGTTTGAATTTACATCTTCTGAAACTTTCCAGTCATGTCACAAAGATAAGATGACCATAGCTCCGTTTACTGGAAACAGAGAAAGAGTTAGTGAACTCTTGGGATGATACATGTTGATGTATGTAGGTCCCCCGTCTACACATACCAGGACTGGTTCTTTATACTTCATTATATTCTCTGATAATCTCTCAAGATTCAGACATATGTTCCTGTTGAAACACAAGTCCGAACCTTTTGAGATATTCACAGAATATAAGTTAGAAGTAGAGAACCAATACGGGTATAAGTATTATGTCCTATGATGAGATCAAGGAGGAGAATACTTGTGCATGGAATTCCTGGACTATTCTAAAGGAGAATGAGATTCTCTCTCAGCATTACTCCTCTGTATACACCATAGCACGATGGTATATCGGGGCGGAGCAGATACACCCAATTTGATATAGTGTGCTCTATGATGAGTACTACTGAGTTACCTATTTCCTTTTGGGAGTTATGCACTTGAGAAGCTGCATACCTATTGAATAGGGTTCCAATCAAATCAGTTGCCTACCATCTCATATGTAATATGGAAAGGGAAGAGCCCGTGTCTTAAGCTAGTTAAAGATTTGGGTTGACCGGCCTATGTCTGAAAGCAAAATCCGGACAAGCTCGAGGCAAGGTCTGTAATGTAGAACTGGAAAGGTTCCAGCTATACAAACTACAGCTGATGATTTGATAGAACCAAAGGATTCAGTAGATTCCAACGAACCTCAGCCTCTCCGCCGACCTAGTAGGGTTCCTCACCCACCTGAGAGATACTTCGGTTGCTCTATGACAGTGGGAGCGAGGATTGCGTCATGAGATGATGACCCAACTAGTTTCGAGCTGGCCATCAGGAGTGTGACTCTGTAAGAATGGCTGGATGCTTATCGATCTGAGATGGGATCCTTATACACCAACAAAGTATGGACTTTAGTTGCTATATCTGAAGGGTTAAATCCCCATCAGGAGCAAGTATATCTTGAGAAGATTACTTGGTGTAGATGGAAAAGTTGAGACTTTCAAAGCTAGACTTGTTAAAAGTTTGCATCATTGACCAGGTGTGGATAATGATGAAACCTTTTCGAGTAGCTATGCTTAAGTCCATCCAGATCCTACTTGTCACGGCTACATACCATGACTACGATATCTGGTGGTTGGGTGTCATGACTGCTTTTCTAAATGATGTTTTAGAAGAGTGCGTCTATAAGTACACAGCCAGAGGGCTTCGTAGACAGTGGGAGCAGCGGAAACGTGTGCAAGATGTTTTATGTAATAAAGCAGGCATCGCGGAGTTGGAACATCTGTTTTGATGAGTTAGTCAAAGAGTTTGACATCATCAAAATGGTAGATGAACCTTGTATAAACAAAAAGGTAGTAGGGAGTATGGTGGTGATCCTCGTAGAGTACGTGGATGACATACTCTTGATAAGAAAGGAGTTTCTTATGCTACGCTCGATCAATCTCCGTTTATCACAAAGATTCTCCGTGTAGGATCAAAATGATACCTCCTAAATCCTGAGTTTTGGATCTATGAGATAGATTTAATTGGATGTTAGGATTCTCACTAGTTGTAGTGAGATGATATCAAACGATTCTGGGGAAAATCACTGGAAAGGTTCCAGGGTGATAAAGACGACTGAATGTCAGTCGCAGGCATTGTCTTTACCCTCAGTAAAGGGACGGTATGTTGGAAGAGTTCCAAGCTAGATACCGTGACATACTAGACGATAAAGGCAGGATACATCGCTACTTAAGATGCTACCAAAGAGGCTGTTTGGGCGTATATTGGTTCATGAGATGAACTATGTTCCTCCCATTGTGTGACAATGGAGTTGTGGCTTATGCCAAGGAACGCAGGTCCCATCAGTGATCCAGACATATTCTAAGGCAGTATCACCTGATCATGGAGATAGTTGATCTCCAGGCTGATCAAGGTTAGGAGAGCAGACTCAGAGGACAACACGGCGGATCCACTCACGAAGGCCTATTCCCAGAGAGAGACTTTTATGGGATGGTTGAGTATGAGATACTACAACCACTGCTACAGATGGCCCTAGTGCAAGTGGGAGATTGTTAGTTATATGTATGCCCTAGAGGCCATTACTGTACATTGGATGTATATTGTAGTGGATGCTGGGACATGTATAGGAAGGACTTTCTTGCTCGACATGATAGTATGCTATCTGGTTGCTCTTTACCTTAACGTGTACACAGATTGTCTCTTTATTACATGTTGGTAAAGCCCTTAGGATGTGTACTTGACTACCTGGACTATGATGCAGATCATACTAGTGGGGACATGGTAGTCCATAAGTACATCCTTGAAAGTCCCTAGTCGTGGGTGTATCGAGATGGGGCATCGATATACCAGAGTAGACTAGCGTGTACCTTCTCGACCCATACAGATGGGCGATGGATGATCCCATATCCATCGGTGTTTGACATCAGAGATGATATACGGGTGCTCAGTAGAGAATGGGTACACTGGACGGACTCGCCGAGAACTCCCAGATGGTATTATACCTTACGTCAGATGGCAGTTCTCTGGTGACACTGGTACAGAGTAGTCTGTTGACCCGAGATCATCATAGAGACTTGTGTGGTTCCCACTGTGCTTTGATTTCCATCTTACCACGTCCAAGAGGGCGTGAAAAACGGTGGTTTTTGGGTACAGTCCCGAGTCACATGGAGGCAATGAGCGATAGGAGGGGATTCGTCTCTCCCGGTATAGGGGGTTGATGTTGCGCTGTGTTCGATTGGCTATAACAGGAAATCCCTGGCCAGGGTTGCTGAGATTTACTGGTAAGTGTTACCAGTAGTTTCTCGAATTGTTATAGACCTCATATCGACACGACTTATAGAGCTATTGGGGTCTGACGTTTACCACCCCTAAGAAAGATATGCGACATATAAGACGAACAGACCGGACTGTACGGTAGTGTTACTGGTTGGATTCACTGGAGTGTGAGCGGGCTTGCTCGTCGATCTTCTGATCGCTCAATACCTGGGTGGCCGTTACGTTTAGCAGACCGCTTGCGGCTTGTGGGTGTTTGATATGATCATCACCTGCTGCCGGCGTATTGACGAGTCTTTAGAGTCCTACACAGAGGTTTCCTGGCTCAAGCGAAACGAAATAGGAGCGCATATGAGATATGTGCGGGACCGAGAATAATGCGTGTATGTGATACCGTATTTCATTCTCGCGATGAATGTATCGATTGGTTGTATGCGATATAACCTAGTTATCGAATCAAGGGTTGATTCGATAAGCCGATACATTGGATATTAGTCGGTTGTATGCGATATGACCAGATCGTTAAATCAAGTGTTGATTTAATGATTTAATGCATAATTATATATGTGATATATTACTTTGCATTAACTAGTATTGGTTCACTTTAAATGGTTTTTCTCACTTGTTTGTGCACATTGTATATGTGATATATTTTCGTGCACAAGTTTGTATCATGTTTGATGATACATGCTTATTTGGTTAAGTGTAAAGAACTAAACCATGGTTAAATTGATGATTAGGGTTTTCTTTTTCTTAATCATTTATTTATTTATTTATTTGGAAAAGATATGAAATGAAATGGTTGCAAGTTTTGTTTTTTCTTTGAAGCTTCATGAAGCTTTGACTATGTGACCATTTTGTCTCATGCTTAACCCTAACCACTTCATTTAACCTTAGTTTAGTCTCTACACTTGACCATGGTTATTATGATGATAAGTATTCTTTTTATTATTCTTTTTAAAGAACTTATCATAATAATATATTCTTCTTCTTCATCTTCTTCATTGAAGAAAAACCTTTCTTCATCAATGGTGATTGATGAATATGAGTGAGAAATCCAATTCTAAAGTGAACCCACTTTCTATTTCTTCATCCTCTACCTCTTGCCAAGTAGTAGAGTGTGTTTTCTTCACAAGTTTCATCACTTGGTGAAGTGGGAGCTTGATCTAGTGATGCCTCGACGTAGATCATCTTCGGCACGTCGTCGATGACCTAGCCCGCTTTTTCTCCGATGAAGCCGACGCTAGAGCCCGGGATTTGATATGGACAGCGAGGAGACTTCATTGCGGAGCTAAGGAGGTGGAGAAACGGATCTACAAAGGTTGTATGTTCGTTTACTTTTAGATAAGATGTTAACTAGCTCGTTTTGTCGCCTAAATTTCTAGCCAACGATCTTGTTAGGGTTTCTCGGCACCTCTAATGTTTGAAATTGGCATGGTTGATTCCTTATGAGACCTCCTTGGGGTGCCTAGGAACCTTTCAGAAATGACTCTTGGCCCTCTCTTCAAAGAATCCACCTCAGGAAAGGAGGAAGAACCGAAGAGCTGTTAGAACATTCAGCTGAGCAATCGTACGTTGCCAGAAAAGAATCTTGGACCTGCTAACAGTGGATCGAATAGAAAAGATAAAGGGAAAGAAAAGGTCCCTGAAGATATCGCCCTCGATGATCAAGTCGTCAAAGATCTTGCAGCCAAGGATACGCCCAAGAAAAACAAGGTGGACTATAATGTTCTGGCACACCTGAGGAAGATCCCCTCACAGCTAAGCATTCTCGACGCCCTTTTGCTATCCAAAGAGGCGAGAGATTCTTTGATCAAGGTGCTGCAAGAACCCGAACAGTTTCAAGCTTTCCTCGCCGAAGAAAAGATGAAGGACGAGCTGGAAGAGGTGCACACAGCCGATATCACCTTTGGCGATGAAGATCTCCTTCTCGGGACGTGCGAGCATAACCGTCCCCTTTATGTCTCCGGATACTGTCATGATATCAAGATAGGCAAAATCCTGGTTGACAATGAGTCATCCGTCAATCTCCTCAATGTGAGAGTGTTGAAGGAAATCTGCATGAGCGTTCAGCACCTCGCTCATGATAAAATCACCATCTCCGGGTTCGACTCCCAGTCATCACGAACGCTTGGGTCTGTGATACTGACGTTACGCTTCGGGCTGCTTGTCACGAATATCAAATTTCACGCCATTGACGCTATGACTTGTTACAACGCTTTGCTCGGTAGGCCTTGGTTACACGAGTACAATATCATCCCTTCTACACAACATCAGTGTATGAAGTATTTCAATGATGGTCTCGAGTATACCGTGACGGGGGAGTTAAACCCATTCTCCGTGAATGAAGTCCGAAAGTACGAAGATGCAAAATACTTCTTACCTGATTTTCAAGACACGAAAAGATGTCACAAACCGAATAACAAAGCTATCACCACTATTTCGGTCTTCGGGAGTGATACCGAGGAGGAAGAAGAAATAGTTTATTCAGGGCCACCCCAATGCAACAAGCCGGGACCGTCCATCCCTATGTTGATCTTCGGCAGCAATTCAGAAGATGAGGTCAACGCTGTATTTCCCGCTCGGCCATCAATGCAAGCCCTCGCCAGCGATGATCGGAGTTTGCAAATTGCCATGGTTCCACAAGAGCATTACAAAGAGCTCGACGCGCTTGGTACCTATAGTGTGCAGAAACTGCAAACATTCTACGTCCCTCCCAGGCGAAGAGATGAACAGGCGATCCTCTTTTATCAATCCACGGAAACCAAAGTGGAGAAAGAAGTTTGGCATGGTGCTGACTCGACACTTGACAGGTTCCAGCCCATCCGTTTGCCCAGATATTACACAAAAGGCTTGAAAAGGCTATTGAAGCGCCAAGGGGTACCATTCAGACAGACTACTCGATAAGCTCGGTTCTACAACAGGATCTGGGACGTCCCCGGAACTCAGCGAAAGTTGCCCAACGGGAGAATGGAAACAATCGGACTTAGATATGTTCAATCCAAAAAACGGGAGCGAGTCCATGGCAGTTACGTCATACACGGCTTCGATGAAGAAGGAGATGTTCTGTTAAAAGACGCTGACCCTGAACCAAAACAAGGTCCTTCCATCAAAATGCCAAGTCTGTCGTTTGAAGAACGGATGGACAAGCTAATAAGGGAAGCGAGTCAAAAGGTCCGGGATGACCACAACGGTAAAATGGCCATTTACGAGAAAGCCAGGATGCAGCGCCTCCTTCAGCAGGCCGTGGAGAATGACGATGCTCCTCGTCGCCAGCCCGTCATACAAAAGACCCGGCACAGAGGCAAAAATATACCAAAGAACGGAAAAAACGTTCGACAGCAACCAAGCGGGTCTACGAAGCCGCGCGAGCAAGAGTCGAGCAGCCATGATCCATCCCTTATAAAGAAAATGGGTCGAGAGTATTCTTTTCCTCAAGACAAGACAAAGAAGATATTCGATCTTGTCATGAAACATCGGATGATGACACTCCCGGAGTCCAAGCACCCCGAGCAAGAGAACGAGATCTCCCACCCAGACTATTGCTCCTATCACCGAGCAATAAGACATCCTCTCGAAGACTGCTTCACTTTCAAGAATTGGGTCAAAGACCAATATCAACAAGGTAAGTTCGCTCTATCCAGCAGCTGGAAGGTAAGCCCGCCATAGAAGCATGAACCAAAAGCGACGTGTATAGCAAAAGTAGAACCAGATCAATATCGGTCTTGGAAACGATCCCATACCTGCCACATGATAACGCTGTCAGAAGAAGAGCCCGAGAATATGGATGACCTCCCCTGGTGCTTCGAAAACGATGATGGCGAGGTGATCTCAGAGTTTCTACCGACGCCAAAAGAGTTGGAAGATGGAATACATACTACTGCAGATAATCTCAAGAAAATTGATTTAGGAACGACAAGTGACCCGCGGTCGACGTTCGTCGGTGAACTGTTGTCTGAAGAAAAGGTGGCTACACTTAAAGACGTGCTCATGCAGTATAAAGATTGCTTTGCATGGAACTATTCGGAGATGCCGGGACTTGATCCAGAGATTGTTGTCCACAAATTGGCAATTTCTCCAGACGTCAAACCGATCAAACAAGCATCGAGAAGAATGCGACTCGAGCTTGAGATGAGCATCAACGCTGAGGTCAAGAAGCTGATCGACTCCAGCTTCATCCAAGAGGTCCAGTATCCTGATTGGATCGCCAACGCCGTCCCAGTGATGAAGAAAAATAGGACGGTGCGCATCTGCGTGGACTTTCGGGATCTCAACAAAGCTTGCCCGAAGGACGACTTTCCAGTACCGGTCACCGAGCTGATGATCGACAATACGTCCACCCACGAAGTCTTCTCTTTCATGGATGGCTCATCAGGATACAATCAGATAAAGATGCTTCCCGAAGACCAAAAGCATACCGCTTTCCGGACCCCTTTGGGCATATTCTGCTACAAGGTGATGCCTTTCAGTTTAAAGAATACCGGTGCCACCTATCAGAGGGCCATGACGAAGATCTTCGATGACCTCTTACATGAAATCATCGAATGCTATATCGACGACCTTGTAGTTAAAAGCAAATCATACGAAGGACATTTAGAGCATCTGAATACCGTATTTCAACGCCTTTGGAAATACAACCTGAAGATGAACCCTCTCAAATGCACGTTTGGAGTTTCCTCGGGAAAATTCCTAGGATTCATCGTACGGCACTGAGGCATCGAGATAGACCCCTCGAAGATCAAGGCAATCATGGAAATTCCTCCACCGAGGACTCTCAAGCAGCTGCGGTCTCTCCAAGGGAAGCTCGCGTATATCCGGCGATTTACAGCCAATCTCTCAGGCAAGTGTCGTCCTTACAGTCACTTAATGAAGAAGGGAACCCCGTTCGTCTGGGATCGCAAAAGCCAAAGCGCACTAGACGAAATTAAGCAATACCTGCAGAATCTGCATGTGCTGACTGCTCCGGTCAGGGAAAAACCTCTCATTCTGTATACAACCGCCCTTGAGGGTTCCTTAGGCGCACTATAGGCATAAGAGAATGACCAAGGGAAGGAGAGAGCCCTCTACTATTTGAGTCGAGTTCTTTTGGTGATAGAAAGCAATTACTCTCCCATTGAAAAACACTGCCTGGCGTTGATCTTCGCAATAACGAAGCTCAGACACTACGCGTTGGCACATAAGGTCCATCCCATATCAAAAGTGGATCCTCTCAAATACTTGATGTCAAAGGCCATATTAACAAGGCGGCTCGCTAAATGGGCCCTGCTCTTGATGGAGTTCTCGATAACTTATCGGCCTCTTAAGGCAGTGAAAGGCCAGGCCATCGCCAACTTCCTCGCTGAACATCCGATACCTGCCGATTCTCCTTTGAACTGCGAATTTCCAGACGAGCACGCGTTTGACACAATCGACGATGATAAAGGGGAGAGTGACACCCGATGGGAACTCTACTTCGATGGGGCATCTTCCATGAAGAAGCGCAAACAAAGCACCCCCATAATCAAATCTGGGGTAGGCCTCATCTTCATAACTCCACAAAGGGGGATAATGCGCTTCGCCTTCTCTTTAACAGAGCCGAGGACAAACAATGAAGCCGAGTATGAAGCTTTGATAGCAGGTCTTGAGATCGCTGTCGACATGGGAATCGAAAACTTCCTCATATACGGAGATTCCCAGCTGGTCGTCAGCCAAGTAAACGACGACTATCAAACATGCAAGCCAGAGTTAGTGAAGTACGGCGAGAGAGTACAACAATTACTGACTCAAATCCCTTCCTACATTCTGGAAAGCATACCGCGTGCGGAAAATAGCAAAGCGGATGCATTAGCCAAGCTCGCTAAAGAACTAGCCGATGAGAACCTCGATGATGTGAGGATCGTTGTGCAAAACCGTCGGGTTCTTGCACCGGCAGAAATATCTTCAGAGTCATTCGAAGAAAAAGGAGAGACTGAGCAAATGACTCTATAAATAAAAGACCAGGAAAAAGCTGAGGATTGGAGAGAAGTCTTTATAAATTACTTCAAATCCCGTCGAACACGTAAAGATGCATCCTCAAGACATCAGCTCATGAAACAAGCTCTTTCTTTTGCATTCGTCATTGATACTCTGTATAAGAGATCGTTTGACTCTCTATAGCTAAGATGCCTGGGACCGGAAGCAGCAAAACGAGTCATCCAAGAAACTCAGGACGGACTCTGCGGTTCCCACCAAGCCGGCCCAAAGATGAAGCTGAAGATCAAAAGGATGGGCTATTATTGGCCCACGATGATCCAAGACTGCCTCAAATATGCGAAGCAGTGCCACTCGTGCCAGATTCACGGGAACTTTATCCATCAGCATCCAAATCCACTACACCCAACGGTGGCTAGCTGGCCGTTCGAAATGTGCGGAACCGACATAATCGGGCCCATCGAACCAGCATCGTCCAGAGGACATCGGTTCATACTGGCGACAACTGATTACTTCTCCAAGTGGGCAGAAGCAGTACCGCTGAAGGAAGTGAAGACGGAGAATATCCTCCGTTTCTTCAAGACGCACGTCATCTACCGGTTTGGCACTCCGCGACGGATTATTTCCGATAACAGGCCAGCCTATAGAAGCCACAAGATCAGCCGCTTCACACAACAGCATAACATAGACTGGAGATACTCTTCGGTCTATAATCCCTGAGCCAACGGTCTAGCTGAGGCTTTTAACAAGACCTTAACAAAGATCGTGAAAAAGACGGTGTCTCGAAATAAGAAGGACTGGCACGAGAGACTGCATGAAGCTCTCTGGGCGTATCGAACTACGTTCAAAACAGCCACAAACACAACGCCGTATGCATTGGTGTTCGGCACAGAAGCGGTGCTCTCCGTCGAGATAGAGCTACTCTCTCTATGGGTAGCAGTTCACTACGAGCTAACAGATGAAGAAAATGCTCACCTTCGGCTTGAGGAGCTCGATGCCCTTGATGAAACCCGTCTCCTGGCGCAACAAAATCTGGAAGCTTATAAAGCATAGATGACGCGCTCATATGAGAGATTGACTAGGCCGAGAACATTCTGCCAAGGCGAACTCGTGCTAGTGGTCAAAAGACCTATGATCCCTAATCGTGCCAAACGAGGGAAATTCTAGCCAAACTATGAAGGCCCGTATATCATAGACAAAGTCTACCAGGGTGGAGCCTATCTACTTATGGACATGCATGGTGAAAGACCTTTTAGGCCAATAAATGGTCGCTTCCTGAAAAAGTACTACGCATGACGAGTCACGGCCTAGGTCAACGATAGATGACGACGACTGTGTCCGCTCGCTATCTTCCTATGCCCAAACTCTATAAGTAGTAGCCGGCTTTCGGACCGAAATGTCCTTAAACTAACGATGGGCCGCAATGTCCTAAAACTTGCAATTGACCGAGACGTCGATAAACTACTATGGACCGTAGCATCCCAAGGCTGACACAAAAAATAAAAAAAATAAAAAAGAATAATAAAAAAACAGAGAGAGAAAACGGTATGTCTATAAGCAAAATAGGCACGGATGAAAACCCGAAAGGGCTCTGTGAGTACAAACAGTAGGACTGCCGGCGAGTTTTGTGAAAACCCGAAAGGGCGCAATCTCGTTAAAAGACACTTGCAAGGTCCTCTCGACCTTATGAGAAGAAATCACCCGCGTGATATCCTTATGACTCACAAGGGAACAGCATACTCAGGGATCCCCACGATTCCTAAGGAGAAATTACACTTGCGAGATCCTCACGACTCGTAAGGAGAACCCTCCTATGAGACCCTCACGGCTCATAGGATTCAAAAGCCTTAAGCTACAGGGATCTGAACCTGTTCTTAAGCAGCCACCACAACCTCCAATACTGCCCTACAAGCGATCCAATGCTGACCCTTGTATACAATCCGCGGGCGCGAATAAACATTTCCCTAACAAAGTCCCGTCCGCGACTAGGGATATGTTTACACGATGAACAGCCCTTGTAAGTCCTCTCGACTTATAAGGAGAAAATACTCTTGTAAGATCATTACGACTTATAAGAGACCATACACTTAAGACTCCTCACGATTCTTAAGGAGAAAACGCACCTACGAGATCCTCACGACTCGTAGGGAGAAATACCTTTATGGGACCCTTACGGCTCATGAAGTCAAAAGCCTTAGTCGACAGGATCTTAACCCTGTTTGCTAAGCCACTTTTGTTCGACATCGACAGAGGCAAATGATGATTCACTCCTACCAATATCCCAGTTGCAGTGATGTTGATGCCGAAATCGGTGTCAAAACTCGCAGCGAAAAACCAACGAGCCACAAATGCAAATGAAATAGCCGAAATGATGGGGCAACTTGCAACAGAATCAGCAAGTAAAAATGTATGCATACAAAATAGCCGAAATGATGGGGCAACTTGCAACAAAATCAGCAAGTAAAAATGTATGCATACAAAATAGCCGAAATGATTGGACACCGAGAAAAATAGCCGAAATGATTGGGCAATTGCGACTCTCGCGATATAAAAGCTGAAATGATAGAGCATTGCGGAAAGAAAAATATATAAAATGAAACTTTTTGCCCTACAGGTGAAATCACATCGATCCCTGTATACAATCCAGGGGCGCAAACAAATAGGGAACCATACCTTTCCCCCAGGCTCCATCGGAAGAAGAAGCCAAATCTCAATGGTTCACGAACAACCTGGAGATCATCTCAATACTAGTCTCATTTCAACAGACACGACATCAACAAATCGGAGCTGCGGCAAAATTCCCAGTTCTATGACTTGACGATGCACAAACAACCGAGAGTCTACCTTTCCTGGTCATGTGTAACACGGCCTATGTCAATCCTGACCCCGTGGAAAACGTCCAGAGCGGAGCCTGGTCCTCGCAGAACACGGCTATGACCCCGTGGGAAGCATCCAGAGTAAATTCCTGGTCACGTAGAACGCGGCCTATGTCAATCCTGACCCCGTGGAAAACGTCCAGAGTGGAGCCTGGTCCTCCCAGAACACGGCTATGACCCCGTGGGATGCATCCAGAGCAAATTCCTGGTCATGTGGAACATGGCCTATGTCAATCCTGACCCCGTGGAAAACGTCCAGAGCGGAGCCTGGTCCTCGTAGAACACGGCTATGGCCCCGTGGGAAGCATCCAGAGCAAATTCCTGGTCACGTGAAACACAACCTATATCAATCCTGACCCCATGGAAAACGTCCAGAGCGGAGCATGGTCCTCGCAGAACACGGCTATGACCCCGTGGGAAGCATCCAGAGCAAATTCCTGGTCACGTGGAACACGGCCTATGTCAATCCTGACCCTATGGAAAACATCCAGAGCGAAGCCTGATCCTCGCAGAACACGTCTATGACCCCGTGGGAAGCATCCAGAGCAAAGTCCTGGTCACATGGAACATGGCCTATGTCAATCCTGACCCTGGGAAAACGTCCAGAGTGGATCTTGGTCCTCGCAGAACACGGCTATGACCCCGTGGGAAGCATCCAGAGCAAATTCCTGGTCACGTGGAACACGGCCTATGTCAATCCTGACCCCATGGAAAACGTCCAGAGCGGAGCCTGGTACTCACAGAACACGGCTATGACCCCGTGGGAAGCATCCAGAGCAAATTTCTGGTCACGTGGAACATGGCCTATGTCAATCCTGACCCCATGGAAATCATCCAGAGCGGAGCCTGGTCCTCGTTGAACACGGCTATGTCAATCAGACCCCGAGGGAAGCATCCAGAGCAAATTCCTGGTCACGTGGAACACGGCCTATGTCAATCCCGACCCGGTGGGAAACATCGAGAGCGGAGCCTGGTCCTCGCAGAACACGGCTATGACCCCGTGGGAAGCATCCAGAGCAAATTCCTGGTCACAAGGAACATGGCCTATATCAATCCTGACCCCGTGGAAAATGTCCAGAGCGGAGCATGGTCCTCGCAGAACACGGCTATTGTTGGATATATGTATGCCCTATAGGCCATTATATGATAGTGGATGTATCTGTACACACACATACACACACATATATATATATATATATTCAGTGTACATTCTTGCTCGACATGATAGTATGCTATCTGGTTCTTCTTTATCTGACATGTTGATTTGATCATGCTTTTATTCATTCATACATGTCGATAAAGCCCTGAGGATATCGGCTTGACTACTGTGATTATGATGGAGATCATACTAGTGGGACATCTATAGTTTATAAGCATATCCTGGAATGTCCCTAGTCGTAGGTATATCGAGACGGGGCATCGATATACCAGAGTAGACTAGCGTATATGATACTTGACCCATATGATGGGCGATGAATGTTCCCACATTCATCGATGTTTGACATCGAGATCGTATATGGGTGCTCAGTGGTGACTGGGTACACTAGACGGACTCACAGAGAACTCCTATATGGAATTATATCTATCGTCGGATAGCAGTTCTCAGGTTAGTCTGTAGACCCGAGATCGTCATAGAGTCTCATGTGCTCTCCCACTGTACTTTGATTACCACCCTACCACGGCTCTACTGAGTCATGCAAACAGGTGGCCGTTGGGTACAGTCCCGAGACAAACGAAGGCGATGAGCGATAGGAGGGGTTTCGTCTCTCCCGGTATTGGGAGTTGATGCTGTGCTGTGCTCGACTGGTTATATCAGTAAGTCTCTGGCCAGGGCTGCTAAGATTTACTAATAAGTGTTATCAGTATTTTCTCGATCTGTTATAGACCATTCACCGGCATGACTTATTGAGTTATTGGGGTCGACGTGACCATCCCTAGGCTCGATATGCAGCATATCTGACGAAGAGACCGGACTGTACGGTAGTGTTGCCGGTTGGCTCGACGGGAGTTGTAGCAGGTTCGCTTGTTTTCTTCTGATCGCTCAATACCCGGGTGGCCGTTACGTTTACTTGCGGCTTGGGGGTGCTTGATATGATCATCACCCACTGCCGGCGTATTGACGAGTCTTAGAGTCCCATAAAGGAGTTACCTAGTCCAGGCGAAACGTTGTGGTGCGCGTGTGCATGGACCCGGTTAAAATGCGCGTATAAGATACCATATATTAATCGGGCGGCTTGCCTTTGGTTAGGTCGTATGTGATATGGCCGGATTGCTAAATCAAGTGTTGATTTATCATTTAACCATTAGTTTTCTCACTAGAAATCCTTTCTTGTATTTTTTGGATGTATGCATGCATGTATGCATTCTTTCTTGATTCATGCACATATGGATGTGCATGCACACATACATACATACATCATCCTTCATGGTTGTTTATACATAGAAAATGGTGGTAATATAAGACTCACACCTTGGTTATTTATATGGATTATTATTTATATTTGTGTTAAAACAAAAAGAAAAAGAAAAGGTTAATTCATGGTCTTGATTCTACACTCTTCTTTGACCTAACCATGCTCACCTACTTTTAACCATGGATTAACTTTCCCTTTGTGTTTTAACTCAAATTGAATAATATCTTTATCATTTAACCATGGTTTGAGATGAGAAGTGGAAAATATATATACATATATTTTCTATTTTTCCATAAGAGTTTATCTTTTCTCTTGTTCTAAAAAGGCCATCATCTTCTTCCTCCTTCTTCATTTGCTCTCTAGATTTCTCTAGTGAGAAAATTACTCACCAAGTTAGGATTTTGAAGTGAGAAAAGCCACCACAACATCATTCTACACAAGTCTTGCCCACTTTTTTAGAGTGTTAGCTTCATTCTCTTCTCTTGAAAAGGTGAAGTTGCAAGCTTGGACAAAGGAGCTTCGGGTGGATCATCGTGGACACTAGAAGACCTTAAGCGAACCCTTTTCCAACCCTCAAGTGGCCAAGGAGTCTAGCGTAGGGAGCTACAAAGGTTGTACTCTCAAAACCCTAGTCTTTGTTACTTGTAAAGTTTTGAAACCCTAATTTTCTAGGATTGGTTCTTTGTATGTTCACTTAGCACTCTAAAAATTCAATCTTTGAGACATGTGATGCTTCCAAACCTTTCATAGGGTGCTAGGTAAACCTAACATTGGTATCAGAGCCGACCTAGAACATTAGGCGACACTTTAACGAAGTAAAAACTCCGATCGAACCAAAATGCGGATTCTTTGCACCCTCTTTGGACATTTTTCCAAAACTGCTTATTTTCATAATTAAAAATATGTAAAAAAAATACAGCAGGGAATTCTAAGACACACTGTAAAAAACGAAACCCTAATACCCAAATTTCACCGCGGAACCGCGGCCTAAGCTTGCTTGGGCCGCGGCTCCGCGGCCGTACAGAGCCATTAAAGCTTCATTTTTGTACAGTGTGCTTCTTGTCTTCTTGTAGATGTTTTTGTGTATTTTTAATCTGGTTTCAGTGACAAATGTTCTGGGGATGGTTTTGAGTTCAATGATTCGATCGGAATTTTGATTTCGTGTCTATTCCGGGTAAATTAGAAAGTATTGAATTGTTCGAACGAGTATCATTTGCTCACTTTTCACGGGGTTTAAATCTTTCGGAGATACGTGCAAGTTTTGTGGTGGACCCTCTAGAAGACAACAAACCTTAACTCGATTATGTGACCGTCTTGAACTGCCTTTTGAACCTTAGGGTTTGGGGCAGTACGGCGTGCCTCATGTGAGGCGTTGGCTTGACCCTTCTACGGCTGGACCGCTACTACTGTGGCACACTCCGGGTTTTTGAACTCCGCTCAAGTGTTGAGCTTTAGGGAATTTTGGGTATTTGATCATTCGTTCGAAAACTTTAATACTGTCTAATTTATCTGGAATGTGATGCAATGTGTGGAATTCATATTACTAGACATGAAATACGAAGTATGTGATATTTCGCATTTACGATGTCTAAAGAGAATGTGGATTCCAGATATTGCAGTTTTACACTTTCTTTTCTGTGACCGTAAGTGTAGTATGTAGTGGTATTGCCGATTGTCATTGCTATACATCGATGACAATCGGTGTATGCATACTTACTTACGTTGATGATATGAGTTATTATGTGTTGCTGAGATATGATGTGCAGGATTGTCGCGATTGAATAGCCGGGGGGTTTTATGTGAGATGAGAGTTTTATATTTTCATTCATGTAAATTCAAATGTAATGTAATATTCTTTTATTTGGGGCACTTCCGGGTTGAGGTTGATGCCACCAGTGTTGTATATTATTTACTTTTCCGCATTAGGATGGACCCAAGGAGGGGAGCACAGGTGACCGGGTTCTGGGGTTCAGTGGGAGGCCATCTCGAGGAGTCGAGACCGGGTCTCCTAAACTCCAGAATTGGTAGGGTCGCTTGCCGCTCTCGTAGGGGTCCAGGGTGTGGGCTTGGCTATTCATCACGACTGTGGAATCCGTATTTTCTATTATTGGCTAAATACTAAATACGGGCGTCCTAGTATATCCCATATTATATCTATGTTTCTGCTGCCTGTGTTCTGTCATATCTGAGACGAATGACATATTATATATATAATATATAGTAGACGTTGCTTATGTTTTACACCCGCGCTAGTCCCGTCCCGGTATGCCGTTAGTAAAGTAACCTAACGGTGCATAACGGAACATTGCGGCGAATGCGGATGGCATAAGCGTACGTGTTATTTTTGTTTCTTTTCTGTGATTGTCTTAAGGACTTAAATGATGGGACTACATTAATGTGATTAATGTAAAAAAAATAAACCTAAAAAGATGTTGTAGAATCGGATTTGAAAACCACTCGGCTATTTATGAAAAAGCTACATTTCAAAACTGCGGAGCTTAAGCCACTCCTTTTGAAAACCATTTGATTCTACAACGATATCAAGTTCGAAGCGTTAAAGATTTTCTTAAAAATCATCCGCAACCCTCCGTCATTTTAGGAAGTAGAGTACTTAGTATTCGTGCTACGTTTGTTGACCTTAGCCAAGGCGTAGTGTACGGTAGCTAAGTGATGTCTTCCTACAATGCATATGATGCAGATTAATTAGGACGGGCATATGACTTTGTTGACCTTAGCCAAGGGTCATGTGAACGGGTCTGATTAATCAAGAAATGACAGGTTGAGCTTGAATAGTGCCTGTGATTTGTTGACCTTAGCCAAGTTCACGAGTGCTAGGGGTAAAAACCACATCGGGAATTTCAATAGTTGAAATTTGCAATGAGATTGCATACCTTCCATGTGATGGTTGGATCCCGATCCCACTGTGGGCAATAGTTTCTCCCAGGAGAGTTTTACAGTTTACAATTAGCTAACTCATTAGGTGTCTAGAAAGGTGTTAACGGGGCTACGCCTCTGCGAAAACGAGGTTTACTTTAATTAGGTTCGTGCGAAAGCACGGGGAACCTCCCTCAAGTACCGACACTGGCCTGGCTGAACGGTTAGCGAAGTTGTAGACTGTAATTAATCCTGGCTAGTTTTCTTTTTATGGTTTGAAAGAAAATCTCGATTAAAGCAGTGGGAAATATCGATTAGACAAGATAATAACCAATCTGATCTATGCAAGAGCTTTCGCTGAGTGTATTCTTTTCTCTCTCTTAATGGCAGATACCAATGACTGGACTCAAACTTCTACTAGATAAAAATAAACTGAATGGGACCAATTATAAAGACTGGCTGAGGAATCTGAAAATAGCCTTGACTTATGATAAAGTATCATATGTCCTCACGGCTTCAGCCCCGCCCGTCCCAGGTCCAAAATCCTCAGTTGCGGACAAAGAAGTCCGCAAGACATGGGACACTGACTATGCCACGGCCAAATGCCTCGCGCTTGCATCGATGGACAACACACATCAAAAGCAGCACGAGAATATGGACATTCAAACCATATTGCTCCATACAAAGGAGTTGTATGGAGAGCAATCCCGTGTATTACGATACGAGGCATCAAAGAAATTGTTTCAGATGCGAATGGCCCCTGGCACACCAGTAGGAGACCATGTTCTGAAGATAATAGCTCTTATAGAAGAGCTTGAGGACCTTGGATGGACGATGGATAATGAACAATATACGGATATTATTCTGCAGTCCCTCCCCTCCACCTTTGCTCAATTCATAGTGAACTTCAACATGCACAACATGGAGAAGGAACTCCCTGAACTCCTTAATATGTTAAGGAGTGCAGAGAGCATTATGAAATCAGTAAAAACTCCCATTATGACTGTTGGACAGTCTTCCTCTTCTCGCCCAAAGGCTAAGGCCAAGGGAAAGAAAAAGAAGAAGCCCACCAATCCTAAGGGTGGAGTTAAAAAGGTGAAGGGAAAGGAAAAGTCCAAACCTGGAGACTCGAGGAAAGGGGAATGTTTTCATTTCCACAAGACAGGACATTGGAAGCGCAACTATACGGAGTACTTAAATCTCAAGAAGAAGTATGGGGATGCTTCTGCTTCAGGTGCGTTTGTGACAGAAAACAGTTTTTCAATAAACTCAGCTTCCTGGGTATTGGATACCGGTTCAGGTTCTCACATTTGCAATTCTATGTAGGGGCTGAGAAATAGCAAGGTTTTGAAGACAGGTGACCATACTCTCCGCGTTGGAAATGGTTCCAATGTACATACAGTCCCAGTGGGAGAGTATCACTTGGGGTTGCCATCTGGGTGTATATTGGTTTTGAACCCATGTTATTTTGTACCAAGTATGCTTTGTAATATAATATCCGTTTCTTTGTTAGACAATGTAGGATATAATTTTGTATTGCAGAACAATGTTATGAATATTCACCTGAATCAAATGTTGGTTGGGTATGGTACGCTTAATAACGGGATATATGTCCTAAATCAACACACAGTTTTCAGTATACAACACACTAATAAAAGAAAACTTTCAGAATTAAATGAAGCTTTTCTTTAGCACTGTAGACTTAGTCATATTAACGAAACAAGACTAAACAAATTACATAAAGATGGATATTTAAACTCTTTTGAATATAAATCTTATGCGACTTGCCAGTCTTGTATCAAGGGTAAAATGACCAAAACTCCGTTTACCGGACACGGAGAAAGAGCTACTGAGCTCCTAGGACTCATACATAGTGATGTATGCGGGCCAATGTCTACACAGGCTAGAGGCGGTTTTTCATACTTCATTACGTTCACTGACGATTTCTCAAGATTCGGTCATGTATTTTTATTAAAGCATAAGTCCGAAGCTTTCGAGAAATTCATTGAATATAAACAAGAAGTAGAAAAACAAACCGGCTTGAGTATTAAGATGCTTCGATCAGATCGAGGTGGTGAGTATCTCAGTACAGAATTCGCAAACTTCCTAAAAGAGAATGGGATTCTCTCTCAGCTCACTCCTCCTTACACACCACAGCACAACGGTATGTCAGAACGAAGGAATCGGACCCTATTAGATATGGTCCGTTCCATGATGAGCGATGCTGAGTTACCCGTCTCATTTTGGGGGCATGAATTGGAGACTGCAGTGTTTCTACTAAACAGGGTTCCAACCAAAACCGTGTCTACCACGCCATATGGGATATGGCATGGGAAGAGACCATCTCTTAAGAGAATTAAGATTTGGGGTTGCCCGGCCTATGTTAAAAAGCAGAATCCGGACAAACTCAAGACACGGTCAGTCATGTGTAACTTTGTGGGATATCCAAGGAACTCTTATGGATATCTATTCTACAACAAGGAGGAACAAAAGGTGTTTGTTTCTCAGCATGCCTCATTCTTGGAAAAAGAGTTTTTCACAGATAAAGTTGATGGCAAGGTGGTAGATCTAGAAGAGGTTCTAGAGACACAAACTACAAATGACGACTTGGTTAAACCGGCTGTTGCAATAGAAACTGAGGAACCTCGACCACTCCGTAGGTCTGGTAGGACTTCTCGCCCACCGGAGAGGTACTACGGTTTCCTCATTGATGGTAACGGAGAAGACTGCATCATGGATGATGATGATCCTACCAGTTTTCAGCAAGCTATCACGAATGGAGACTCTGTGAAGTGGCTGGATGCCATGAGATCCGAAATGGAGTCTATGTACACCAACAAAGTATGGACTTTGGACGTTGTACCCCCTGGGGTAAAACCTGTGGGGTGCAAATGGATCTTTAAAAGAAAGATTGGTGTAGATGGGCAGGTGGAGACCTATAAGGAAAGACTTGTGGCGAAGGGTTTTCGTCAAAGACCAGGTTTGGACTATGACGAGACTTTTTCTCCCGTAGCCATGCTTAAATCCATTCGGATCCTACTTGCTATTGCTGCTCACTACGACTATGAAATCTGGCAGATGGACGTTAAAACAGCATTTCTAAATGGAAATTTAGAAGAATGCGTTTATATGGATCAGCCAGAGGGCTTCATTGACAGTGGGAGCAGCGGGAAAGCATGTAAATTGCTTAAATCCATATATGGGTTAAAGCAGGCATCACGGAGTTGGAACATCTGTTTCGATGATGTCATCAAAGAGTTTGATTTCATCAAAAATCCAGATGAACCTTGTGTTTATAAGAAGGCTGTAGGGAGAGCTGTCACATTCCTCGTATTGTACGTGGACGACATTCTTCTGATAGGAAATGATATTCCTATGCTACAGTCGGTCAAATCTTTCTTATCACTAAGGTTCTCCATGAAGGACCTGGGTGATGCTACATACATTCTGGGCATAAGGATCTATAGGGATAGATCCAAAAGGTTATTGGGATTGTCCCAAACCAGGTACATTAACACCATCCTAAAAAGGTTTAGTAAGGAAGACTCCAAGCGGGGTGCCTTACCCGCTTGCCATGGGGTCACTCTCTCCAAGGACTCTTGCCCAAAGACCGATGAAGAGAGAGCTCGCATGAGCGTTATACCCTATGCTTCGGCAGTAGGATCTATAATGTATGCGATGTTATGTACACGCCCAGATGTAGCTTATGCACTTAGTGTTGTAACCAGGTATCAATCCAACCCAGGGGAGAATCACTGAACAGCTGTGAAGAACATTCTTAAGTACTTACGAAGGACTAAAGAATTGTTCTTGGTGTATGGTAATGGAGATCTCCAAATGGAGGCCTTTACCGATTCGAACTTCCAGAGCGATAAGGACGACAGCAAATCTATCTCTGGGTTTGTATTTACCCTCAAAGGAGGGGCGGTAAGTTGGAAGAGTTCCAAACAAGATACCGTTACAGACTCTACGATGGAGGCTGAGTACATTGCTGCAAATGATGCCGCCAAGGAAGCCATCTGGATGAAGAAGTTCGTCTCGGAGCTAGGAGTACTTCCAACCATTATTGATCCAATACCATTGTATTGTGATAATAATGGGGCTATGGCGTTAGCCAAGGATCCCAGGTCCCATCAGCGGTCTAGACACATTCTGAGGCGCTTTCATTTGATCCGGGAGATTGTAGATTGCCGCGAGATCGAGATTAGGAGAGTAGACAAAAAGAATAATGCCGCGGATCCATTCACCAAGGCCCTCCCTCAGCCGCAGCATGAGCGACTTTTTGAGATGTTGGGTATGAGATACGCTAATAACTGGCCTTAGTGCAAGTGGGAGATTGTTGGATATATGTATGCCCTAGAGGCCATTATATGATAGTGGATGTATCTGTACATGTATATATATTCAGTGTACATTCTTGCTCGACATGATAGTATGCTATCTGGTTCTTCTTTATCTGACATGTTGATTTGATCATGCTTTTATTCATTCATACATGCCAATAAAGCCCTGAGGATATTAGCTTGACTACTGTAATTATGATGGAGATCATACTAGTGGGACATCTGTAGTTTATAAGCATATCCTGGAATGTCCCTAGTCGTAGGTATATCGAGACGGGGCATCGATATACCAGAGTAGACTAGCGTATATGATACTTGACCCATATGATGGGCGATGAATGTTCCCACATTCATCAATGTTTGACATCGAGATCGTATACGGGTGCTCAGTGGTGACTAGGTACACTAGACGGACTCACAGAGAACTCCTATATGGAATTATATCTATCGTCGGATAGCAGTTCTCAGGTGACACTGGTACAGGTTAGTCTGTAGACCCGAGATCGTCATAGAGTCTTATGTGCTCTCCCACTATACTTTGATTACCACCCTACCACGGCTCTACTGAGTCGTGCAAACAGGTGGCCGTTTGGTACAGTCCCGAGACACACGAAGGCAATGAGCGATAGGAGGGGTTTCGTCTCTCCCGGTATTGGGAGTTGATGCTGTGCTGTGCTCGACTGGTTATATCAGTAAGTCCCTGGCCAGGGCTACTGAGATTTACTGATAAGTGTTATCAGTATTTTCTCGATCTGTTATAGACCATTCACCGGCACGACTTATTGAGTTATTGGGGTCGACGTGACCATCCCTAGGCTCGATATGCAGCATATCTGACGAAGAGACCGGACTGTACGGTAGTGTTGCCGGTTGGCTCGACGGGAGTTGTAGCAGGTTCGCTTGTTTTCTTCTGATCGCTCAATACCCGGGTGGCCGTTACGTTTAGCTGACCGCTTGCGGCATGGGGGTGCTTGATATGATCATCACCCACTGCCGGCGTATTGACGAGTCTTAGAGTCCTACAAAGGAGTTACCTAGTCCAGGCGAAATGTTGTGGTGCGCGTATACGATATGCGCATGGACCCGGTTAAAATGCGCGTATAAGATACCGTATATTAATCGGGCGTCTTGCTTTTGGTTAGGTCGTATGTGATATGGCCGGATTGCTAAATCAAGTATTGATTTATCATTTAACCATTAGTTTTCTCACTAGAAATCCTTTCTTGTATTTTTTGGATGTATGCATGCATGTATGCATTCTTTCTTGATTCATGCACATATGGATGTGCATGCACACATACATACATACATCATCCTTCATGGTTGTTTATACATAGAAAATGGTGGCAATATAAGACTCACACCTTGGTTATTTATATGGATTATTATTTATATTTGTGTTAAAACAAAAAGAAAAGGATAATTCATGGTCTTGATTCTACACTCTTCTTTGACCTAACCATGCTCACCTACTTTTAACCATGGATTAACTTTCCCTTTGTGTTTTAACTCAAATTGAATAATATCTTTATCATTTAACCATGGTTTGAGATGAGAAGTGGAAAATATATATACATATATTTTCTATTTTTCCATAAGAGTTTATCTTTTCTCTTGTTCTAAAAAGTCCATCTTCTTCATCCTTCTTCTTTTGCTCTCTAGATTTCTCTAGTGAGAAAATTACTCACCAAGTTAGGATTTTGAAGTGAGAAAAGCCACCACAACATCATTCTACACAAGTCTTGCCCACTTGTTTAGAGTGTTAGCTTCATTCCCTTCTCTTGATAAAGTGAAGTTGCAAGCTTGGACAAAGAAGCTTCGGGTGGATCGTCGTGGACACTAGAAGACCTCAAGCGAACCCTTCTCCAACCCTCAAGTGGCCAAGGAGTTTAGCGTAGGGAGATACAAAGGTTGTACTCTCAAAACCCTAGTCTTTGTTATTTGTAATGTTTTGAAACCCTAATTTTCTAGGATTGATTCTTTGTATTTTCACTTAGCACTCTAAAAATTCAATCTTTGAGACATGTGATGCTTCCAAACCTTTCATAGGGTGCTAGGTAAACCTAACAGCTATGACCCCGTGGGAAGCATCCAGAGCAAATCATGGTCCTATAAAACACGGCTAAAGTCAATCTTGACCCTGTGGGAAATGACCAGAGCAACCCCTGACTCCGTGAAATGCGGATAATGTCAACCTCGTCAATCACTTACAGGTCCTCACGACATGCAAGGGAGAAAACTCTTTTGTGAGATCCTTACGACTCTCATAAGAAAATGCACTTAGGAATCCTCACGATTCCTAAGGAGAAATTACACCTACGGGATCCTCTCGACCTGTAGGGAGAAAATTCTTTATGAGACCCCCACGGCTCATAAAGTTGAAAAGTCTTAGGAGACAGATCTTAACCCTGAATCCTAAGCCATCGCTGTCCTACAGAGAAATCAAAATAGATTATCCACAAAATGCATTTACTAAAAGAGACACATCATCATGAAGCAAATATGTCTTTTATTCATGAATTAAAATGAATACAGAGTACAATTTATGAAAGAACGAAAAGAATATATACTATTATTCAGGAGTATGTACAAGAGAAGAATAAAAAGAAAAATACACAATTCTCTAAGCCAGTGGACGATTTAATAGGCGTGCCAGTTCATCCTTCTTCTGCTGGGCCTCGGCATCATGATTCATTATTATTATAAGTCGGGCTTCCGCTTGAGCTTGTTGGGCCTGGTACGAGGCAAGCCGACCTTCGAGCTCTTTTTCAGTAACCTTATGGGCTTCGACCATTTCACGAGTAAAAACGGCGGCCTTATCAATGGCTACCACCTCCTTGATAGCCTCTTGAAGCACCCGCCAAAGTTCATATGCCCTAGTGGTCTTGGCCGTAAGATTGGCTTGAAGCTCCCTCAGTGCTTTGGAAGCCAGCTCCCTCTCCAAAAACTTGCGGCTGAGCCTCTTCTTGCACGATATCATGTTCGCAGCGCACCGCTCAATCAGCCCCTGTAAGCTCGCCTTCGCGGCCACAACCTCTGAAGGAAGGCGTGTACATTTAAGAATATGCAAGCAAGCCTCTACCTGCCGACAAAACTCAACCCATACTTTCACCAATGTTTCACTATGGTAGGTGGCAAGAAAGGGAAGAGAACTGTTGGCTTCAGCGGCAAACGCCTCGGCCGTGATCAGACTGCCAGCACGAAAGTCTTCAATTAGGGCTGACAGTGAGTGAAGGCTTAGCTTTGCCATCCGTTCCAAGGCACACAGAGCATAGGGGTCGGGTGGCATGACGATGCAAGATTCCAGCGTGGTAAGAACTGGCAAAGCTGATAAGATTTATAAACAATTAGTGAAGCTTGTAAGCAAAGAGAAGATGGAACAATGTTGGGACTTTACTTACCCACAGTTATGCAAGAGGGGTCTGAAGGCTCCAGGCCCGTCAAGAATCTCGACATCGTCATCGGCTTCCTGAACTGCAGAAGACATCAATGTCATTATATGAAATAAAGATAATGCTGTGAGGAGAAGGCAAGCGATACTAACCTTGCCCGGAAGAGAGGACGATGCGTTGAGGAGATATCGCCTGCGGAGTGGCCATCTCCAACAGGCATTGAAAGGACTTCCTGGGAGACAGATCAGCAATAGATGCCACCAATCCACGCAATTCTGAAAAGACAGAAGGGTTCGGATAATGGAAAGATTATTAATATAAAATATAGAAGATTACCTTCGATGCTTCTCCCGTTCTGGGCTGGAGGGATAGCAGCCTCGGCAGCCTCCTCCGTGCCCCCAGGCACATCATCGGGGACGTGGGCCGGTATAACAACTTCCGAGCAAGGAGCAGTGGCCGCCACTGCAGGCTCCAGCGGAAGGACGGTAGCTTCGACTACCTATCCCCTAATCTCCGAGCCATCCCCAGAAAGATCCCTTGAAGCGGCGACCAACGAAGATGCCTCTTCCGAAGGAGCAAGCACTTGGAGAGTGAGAATCATCGAGGGAAGCTCCATCACAGGAGCAACAGTTACATCGACCCCCTCCACACCGATTAGTGTTTCATTGGGGATATTGGCAGAATCTACAGTCAAAGCGCGATTCGAACTCAGATCCTCCGCCATCGCCGAAGTCCCTGTAAAGTTTGTACGAAGATAAGGATATGTATATATATACAAGCAATACAAAATATTACAAAGAGATACATGAGCATACCAATGCGCAAAGGAGCTTCTAGTATGGCTTGTTCAAGCCGACGTTCCTTCCTGAGGAGGTGTGCTCGCCGAGGTGCGAGGGTAGATTCATGGCCGCCGGTCCACAACGAAAGCGCATCTTCGGCGTTGGCTGAAATGGCCTGCTTAAGGGCTCTCTCGCCCCCTTCTTCCAAAGGACATATGAATATCCGCCGTATTAATGGAGGATCCTTGTAGAAGATAACAGCGGGATAAGGCCTTTTCGGGATCCTTACATTCTCAGTCTCGTCCTGAGAGCGTCTTATAGCCTCAGCCAATTGTGCGGCTTCCTCAGTAGATGAACCCGGGAAAAGCAGACCACCATCTGATCCTTGCATGGCTAGTGGTTCTTCTTGGAGGATAGGCTCTGATTCCACTAAAAAGTCGAGAAGATTGGTGACCGTCTTCTTTCGCCTCTTAGATCCAGAACTAATTGCAGAAGACGATCGCCTCTTTCCCCTCGATGCTTTAGCGCGACGTTGACCCACCTCGCCTTCAATATCTTCACTCGGCGGTGCTACCGACGACGATACCGCCATTGCTGATGCCGCAGCTGATGGTGCTGCTACTAGCGCCTTATTGCCCCTTGATTGAGCTCTAGTGCGCGGCGGCATACCAACTGTGGGAGTTAGATCCACTTCCGCCATCCCCGGAATAAGCACGATGCTAGTATCTCTCAAAGGAGGGCGAACCACTGCACGCGGTCGCGGCGGAACTCCTGTGGCTTTGATCGGAGCGGGAACCCTATATCCAAGGAGTATCCTTTTCTCCTCAGTAATAATAGGACTGACTCGGTGGAGATACCGGACCGTGAAAGCCCCCACACATCGAGGGATATAATCAACTTCGGGAATCACGAAGGAAGAGCGGGTGTTCAGCCGCATGAAGTGATGTGCGGCGTCACGAACAACTTCAGACGACGGGCTGGGATCCACTGTAAACGCCTCAAAAGGGACACCCTGGTCATACCCCAATTGCCGAGCAAAGTGGTGTAGGTTGTACCGCATAAAAAAGGCCACACCGTTCTGACGGAACACCAGATAACCCGGCCTGATTGAATATAAATGCGCGGCTTCTTTCGGCTTCAAGGAGGGTGCTCCCTCTTTCGACGAATAAAAGAGCTGCTGGATCGGTCCTGAAGGGACCGAGAGGACTCGATCGTTAAACACCATCCCACCCACATTAGCATAGGGACTAAGCAGCACACGAATAGCCCCGGACTGAGTCGGGTCAGGAGCAGAAGCGTCCACCAGCCGCATGAGTCGTGGAAAAGTGTAAGCGTCATAAAAGCTGGGTCTTTGGTGCGCAGCAAATGCCTCCAGCACATGCATCTCAATCCAGGACATAAAGTAATGAAGAGAGAAATTTACCACATCTGCGCCTGGGGTTGAGGTATTAGCCGCAGCACTTAGCCCATGATACAGATGCAATACCCACAGCTAGTCGCGTCCCCTCGGCAATGCGATGAGCAGGGTAAATAACTGAGGCTCTCATGAAACGACGATGCATGGGAATGGTGAACCAACTGAGCCAAACACTGATGAAGCCCGCGAAGAAAGTCTCCTCATCCATACCAGGAGCTGCGATTGACTCTAAAGACACGGCCGACATGATGGGAATATAGAACTGCGGTAAGTCCTCTTCTTTAGCAGGCTGCTTATTTAAACCAAACCCAAAGGTGTCGTTGATGTTTGCGAACTTCGGAGCCATCTTTGATAGAACGTCTTCGCAAAGGAGGCAAGCGATAAAGCTTTTGAAAGTGACGCCCTGCTCCTCTGACTCTGTGAATAACTTCTCAAAAATGCTCAGAGTCTTGATCAAACTTGAGCACTTGTAGCGGACAGCATTCTCGGTCGACAAGCCGTCGAGCATGACAGGCTCGGTTTCGAAGACATACTCATCGGGAGGCAGTAATTCATCATAAAGCATCCTCCTGATCGGCAACCCTGAGATCTCGCGAAACTCTTCCAGAGAAATTAAAACTTCGCGGTCCCCTTGTAAGAAAGTGTTGGTGGGAAGATTCCATTGATTTAAGAAGTCCTTAACCGACCAGACATGGGGAGACTGATAGTGGAAGAGAGACGCATATATCGCCAGATAGAGTCCGACCCTCTGCAGTCGCGCACGATGGGAAGACAGGATATAACAAGCCCAGAGAAGATAACCCGTGGGTTGTCGAGGAGTAAGCCCTATCTTGTAAATCTGTCCCCATGGCTGGGCTTCACCTTGGCAAATGCGGCGCCCTAAAATGTCTATAGCCAGCCCAGGATGGTTCGGAATCCCAGTTGTAGACTTTTCAAGCCGTCCTGTAGGGGTCCAATTCGGCATCTCAACAGCAAAAGTGGTTCGTGGATGATCCATCGGCAGAAATGGATAGGTAGGCTATGTCGATATCTCGCAAAGAAAACTGCGGAGACCGCGGATGATGTGACCGTACCAGGTCCCCCATAAAAGTAGATTGGTGCAATTCGGGTCATGAGCCCTGATCATCGCCATCACCTCTTCGTCAGATGGTGACTGAGGAAAGGCAGCCTCCGAGCGGTTAAAAGGGAAGTATGAAAGAGAAGTCATTGTGCCTGAAATAAAAGAAGGTGAAACTGTTAAGCGAAGCCAACACGTGTGTGTGTATATATATATATATATATATATATATATATGTGTTTATAAATGTATATATATATAAAGACAATGGAAGAAAGTGACAGAGGACTTATTTTATGAGACTATTGGTTATAAAACACATGGGTCCCACAAAATCAAGATGGCAGCTCACTAATAATGAGGCCAAGCAAGCATCATGAGAATAAAGGGAAGATTCTCAATGAATTCAAATGACTCTACACATTCCCCCAAAAAGAGAACCTATCTTGGACTCTGCGAAAATCAAGCAGAACAGGGGAATCAAATTCCAAGAAAACTCTACTGCAATTCTTTTTTGCCAAGAACAACTCAGGACAAGAAAACCCCAAGAAGTTCTCTGGGAAGAACTGATTCTTTAGAGGAATTAAATTCCTTTTGAATATAGGAATTAAATTCCCAGAAAATATTTTCAGAGCCAAAGCTTTTTGGAATGGAATCAAATTCCAGAGAGAAGACAAGCATCACCATCGATCCCTGAAGATCAGAGAAGCCCTAAGAGGTTCATTATTTAAAGATTGAGTAGTTTTCTTTTTTAAAGAACTTGAAGAAAAAATGGGTTTTTGTTAAAGGGAAAAACACTTGGCGTGGATTTAAAATCCAAATTCCTACAAGAAGTTCTTCAGCCGTTCAAGATCATTACCTGAAAAAGGGAATCTTTTGTTTACAGAGTTAAACTCTGGAAATTTTCGAATCAGAAAACTAAGCTCTGAGATAGAATTAAATTCTCAAGGCAAGAACAAGCAAGGAAGAAGATGGAAAAAGTGGAGGCGCTTCTGAAGAGACTCCTGGATTTATAGGATGTGATGGGGAACGGTTCATTTCCCCTGTTCCCTAGACAGATCCAACGGTCACAAAGGTGACAGCGTTGCACTCACGTACAAACATGTGAGAACAACGCTATGGGGGCATTTGTTTCCTGATAAAATATCAGGGAATTCCCCAATGGGGTATCACGTGCTCACACGTGACCAAGGGTCACGTGTTGACACGTGATAGGTTCCTATGATCTATGCTTTATAGAATAAAACTCTAGTCAAACAAAAATATAACAAAACAGCCAGGAAATACCCCAATGGGGCATCACGTGGTCACACGTGACCAAGGGTTACGTGTTGACACGTGATAGGTTCTTGCGATCTCTGCTTTATAGGAATAAATTCTAATCAAACAAAAATATTATAAGACACTAAGGAAAAACCCCAATGGGGCATCACGTGCTCACACGTGACCAAGGGTCACGTGCTGACACGTGATGATTCCTTAGCTTTGTTAAAAGGTGTAGGGTTCCTAGGCACTCTTATGAAGGTCTATAACGCATCAACCATGCCCGAATAAAAATTTAGACGTGCCGAACAACCCAAAGCCGGGATCTTTATACTAGAGTTTAGGTGAAACAAAGCATGTTAAATACTTTAACACTAAGTGAGAGGGATTAAAACATTTGTAGATCTGGTCCTTCACTTCATAAGCTCCGTGTTGTAGTCCCTTCGCTGCGATCATCAAGTTCCGGACTCTCGAGAGGCTCCACGAAAAGAAAGATGCAAGCTTGCTTCCGATCTTCGATAACAAAGATGATCTACTTTGAAGTTTCTTTAACACAAGCTCTCACTCACTAAATGAAGTGAACACCCTCATCTAAATGGAAAGGATAGATGAGGATGATGAAGTAGGATTTTTGCTCTCATTTGTTTTCTATTTCTCACTCATTTTCATCACCTTTGAAAAAGCTAGAAAGCTTTTCCATGAAGAACTCAAGGAAGAAGATGATGAATCCTTTTGTGATGATTAACGAAAGTCAAGAAGAAGGTTAGAAATGCAACCATGGTCAATGTAACCTTTGTAGAGATTTAACTAGGGCTAGGGTTTTGGTTGGGATAAAGGATGAGTCACTTAAAATATCAAAACAAATATCTTTGCACAAAACAAAACAAAACCTTCGAGAAGGTTCTAGAAAACCTTAACCCAAATTAAACCCTAACCATGTTTAATCTCCACTAAACATGTTGCATTCATAACCATATCATGTTACAATATTATATATCATATAAATAATATTTATTGTAACAAAATAAAATAATACAATTAACATATATCGCATATATATCAATGTATTACCCGAGTGAGAAAAAGAATCTTTTAGTGAGCTAATATTAGTTAATGTAATTTAATATATCATATATATAATTATACATTAAATTATCGAATCAACACTTGATCCGACAATCCGGCTATATCGCATATAACCGACTAATATATCATTTACCGATTCATCGAATCAACACTTGATCCGATGACCCGGCTGATATCAAATATCGCGAGAATATAATACGGTATCTCATATCGCATTATCCTTGGTCCTGCACATATCACATATGTGCCCCTACTCCGTTTTGCCTGAGTCAAGAAACCTCTGTGTAGGACTCTAAAGAATCGTCAATACGCCGGCAGTAGGCGATGATCATATCAAACACCCACAAGCTGCAAGCGGTCAGCTAAACGTAACAGCCACCCAGGTATTAAGCGATCAAAAGATCAACAAGCAAGCCTGTACGTTCTCCTACGAATCCAATCAGTAACACTCATGTACAGTCCGGTCACGTCGTCTGATATGTCGCATATCTCGCCTAGGGGTGGTAAACGTCAGAACCCAGTAGCTCGATAAGTCGTGTCGATATAAGGTCTATAACAGTTCGAGAAACTACTGATAACACTTACAAGTAAATCTCAGCAACCCTGGCCAGGGATTTCCAGTTATAGCCAATCGAACACAGCACAACATCAACTCCCTATACTGGGAGAGACGAATCCCCTCCTATCGCTCATTGCCTCCATGTGATTCGGGAATGCACCCAAAAGCCACCGTTTTGCACGCCCTCTTGGACGTGGTAAGGTGGAAATCAAAGCACAGTGGGAATCACACAAGACTCTATGATGATCTCGGGTCTACAGACTACCCTGTACCAGTGTCACCTGAGAACCGCCATCTGACATGTGGTATATCACCATCTGGGAGTTCTCGGCGAGTCCGTCCAGTGTACCCAGTCTCCACTGTGCACCCGTACACCATCCTTGATGTCAAAACACCGATGGATATGGGATCATCCATCGCCCATCATATGGGTCAAGATGCGTATACGCTAGTCTACTCTGGTGTATCGATGCCCTGTCTCGATATACCCTCGACTAGGAACAGTTATAGGATGTACTCATCGACTACCGTGGCCCCATTAGTATGGTCCCATCATAGTCCCAGTAGTCGAGTACAGATCCTAAGGGCTTTGTCAACATATGAGAGTAAGACAGTAAACCAATACAAGTCAACATGTTAAGATAAAGTGAAACCAAATAGCATACTATCATGATGAGCAAGAAAGTCCTCTATATATATATCCAAGCATCCATTATAATATACATCATATGTACAACAATGGCCTCTAGGGCATATACATAACTAACAATCTCCAACTTGCACTAAGGCCAGCTGCTGTAGTATCTCATACCTAGCATCCCGAATAATCTCTCAAACTGTATCTGGGGAATGGCCTTCGTGAGTGGATCCGCAGTGTTGTCCTTCGTATCTACTCTCCTGACCTCGATCTCCCGGCGATCAACTATCTCCCTGATCAGGTGATACCGCCTCAGAATATGTCTGGACTTTTGATAGGACCTGGTTTCCTTGGCCAAAGCCACAGCTCCATTGTTATCGCAATACAGAGGTATTGGATGTTCAATGGATGGAACCACACCAAGTTCACTAATGAACTTTTTTATCCAGACAGCCTCTTTGGCAGCATCGTTGGCAGCAATGTATTCAGCCTCCATCGTTGAGTCTGCAACGGTATCCTGTTTGGAACTCTTCCAACATACCGTCCCTCCATTGAGGGTAAAAACAAATCCCGAGTGCGACTTAGAGTCGTCCTTATCACTTTGAAAGCTGAAATCGGTAAAGGACTCCACCTGGAGTTCTCCGTTACCATACACCAAGAACATCGCCTTAGTCCTTCGTAAGTACTTGAGAATGTTCTTCACAGCTGTCCAGTGACTCTCTCCAGGATCTGCTTGATACCGACTCACTACACTTAGTGAGTATGCTACATCGGGTCTGGTACATAGCATCGCATACATGATAGAGCCTACTGCCGAAGCATAGGGTATCCCCTGCATGCGAGCTCACTCCAAATCAGTCTTGGGAGACATCTCTTTGGAGAGAGTGAGTCCAGAGATCGTGGGTTGGTTCCCACACTTGGATTCTTCCATACTAAACCTCTTTAGTATGGTGTCAATGTACCTGGATTGGGACAATCCCAGTATCCGTTTAGATCTATCTCTATAGATCATGATTCCCAATATGCAGGAGGCATCACCTAGATCTTTCATTGAGAATCTTTGTGATAAGAAGAGCTTGACTGATTGCTGCATAGGAACATCATTTCCTATCAAGAGTATGTCATCCACGTACAATACGAGGAATACAACCTTACTCTCTACAACCTTCTTATAGATACAAGGTTCATCTATATTTTTGATGAAGTTAAACTCTTTGACTACAACATCAAAACAGATGTTCCAACTCCGCGATGCTTGCTTTAACCCACAAATAGATTTAAGCAGCTTGCACACCTTTCCGCTGCTCCCACTATCTACGAAGCCCTCTGGCTGAGTCATGTACACGCACTCTTCTAAATCACCGTTTATAAAGGCAGTCTTAACATCCATTTGCCAGATTTCGTAGTCATGGTATGCAACAATGGCAAGTAAGATCCGGATGGACTTAAGCATAGCTACTGGAGAAAAGGTTTCGTCATAATCCATACCTGGTCATTGACGAAAACCCTTTGCAACAAGTCTAGCTTTGAAAGTCTCAACTTTTCCATTTACACCAATTTTCTTTTTAAAGATCCACTTGCTCCCAATGGGTTTTACCCCTTCAAGAGCATTTTCCAAAGTCCATACTTTATTGGTGTACATGAATTCCATCTCAGATCGCATTGCATCCAGCCATTTCACAGAGTCACCACTCGTGATGGCCTGCTCGAAACTAGTCGGATCATCATCTTCCATGATGCAATCCTCGCTTCCACCATCAATGAGAAAACCGTAGTATCTCTCAGGTGGATGAGAAACCCTGCTAGATCGGCGGAGAGGCTGGGGTTCGTCGGGTACTACTGAATCCTCTGGCTCCAATAAATTATCAGTTGTAGTTTGTGGTGCTGGAACCTCTTCCAGCTCTACCTCTTTGCCACTAATTTCTTTTGCAAGAAATTCCTTTTTCCAAAATGGTGGCATGTTGAGCGACAAACACTTTATGTTCCTCGGCGCGTGGTAGAAAAAATATCTTTGAGAATTCTTTGGATATCCCACAAACTTGCATAAGACAGAGCTTGCCTCGAGTTTTTCCGGATTTAGCCTTTTGACGTAGGCCGGACAACCCCATATCTTAACATACTTAAGAGATGGTCTCTTCCCTTTCCATATCTCATATGGAGTGGTAGGCACTGATTTGGTAGGAACCATATTCAAAAGGTGTATGGCTGTCTCAAGCGCATACCCCCAAAAGGAAATAGGTAACTCAGCATCACTCATCATAGAGCGTACCATATCTAATAGGGTGCGATTCCTCCGCTCCGATACACCGTTGTGCTGTGGTGTATAAGGAGGAGTAAGCTGAGAGAGAATCCCATTCTCTTTTAGATAATCCAGAAAATCATTGCTCAAGTATTCTCCTCCTCGATCAGATCGAAGGATTTTAATACTTTTGCCCGTTTAGTTCTCTACTTCGTGCTTATATTCTCTGAATTTCTCAAAAGCTTCAGACTTGTGTTTCATCAGGAATACATGTCCGTATCTAGAGAGATCGTCAGTGAATGTAATGAAGTAGGAAGAACCGTTCCTGGTATGCGTAGACATAGGACCGCATACATCACTATGTACCAGTCCTAAGAGTTCGGTAACTCTTTCTCCGTGTCCACTAAACGGAGTTTTGGTCATTTTCCTTTGAGACATGAATGGCAAGTATCATAAGATGATAATTCGAACGTATTCAAATATCCATCCTTATGTAACTTAGCTAGCCGTGTCGCATTGATATGACCAAGTCTACAATGCCACAAGAAGGATTCGTTCATTTCTGAACTTTTCCTCTTGTGTGTGTTTTGTATATTAAGGACTGTATTTTGATTGAGAATGAATATGCCATTATGTAACGAGCCTGATCCACCAACTTTTGATCTAGGAATATGTTCATAACATTATCCTTTACTATAAAATTATATCCTTCTTTACTTAATAAAGAAACTAATATAATGTTGCACATCATGTTCGGTATATAATAGCACTCATTCAGAATCAGTGTATTACGACTTGGTAATACTAGGTGATATTCACCAATTGCTTTGGCTGCAATACTTGCACCATTCCTTACTTGAACGGAATGATCACATTTTCCCAGTTCTCTACCTTTACGTAGCCCATGTAACAATTTACATATGTGGGATCCTGATCCGGTATCTAATACCCAGGACGTAGGTTGAACTGAGAAACAGTTCTCAATAACAAACACACCCGAAGAAGGTGCATCAACATGCATGTTCTCCATTTGGGCGGCGTGAGAGTCCAGATATTCTCATGTTTCTTGTTCAGTCTTATAACTCTTATAAGAAAGAACGGGACCAACGATCCCCTGCTCAGTATAATAAGCGGGTTCAGTCAATACATCCATATTATTATCTTGATTATGGCCTGACATAGTCGCTACCTGGAGAGAGAGAGAAGAAAACACTTTAGCGTATGATCTTGCAAGATTAGATTGGTTATTATCTTATATAATCAGGATGTCTCCCACTGTTTTTATCAAATCTTCCTCCAAACCCTAAAAGGTAAGATTAGCCGGGATTAATTACACCCTAAAATTTCGTCAATCTTTCAGCCAGATCAGGGTCGGTACTTTGTTCCCGCCAAAAATTTCTGCGCAAAAGAGTCCAAGGTATCAAATGGCAGCGATACGCTTAAGGAAATGGGAACAAGTATTTTCCGGGCTGTATTTTTACAAACTCCCGAATGAGAAACAGCTAAATTCTAATAATATTGGAAGCATCTCGAAAAACCCATCGATTTGATATATTATGGGCTTCATAATTCAACCGGGATCAAAAGTTATGAGCAAATATGCTATGCACCATTCCCTGATTAAAAAATCAGGAATTACCTCAATGAGGTATCACGTGCTCACACGTGATCAATGGTCACGTGTTGACACGTGATAGTTAAAACATGAATAAAAACAAATGGCTGAAGAAAGACCCAATTGGGGGTCACGTGCTCACACGTGACCAATGGTCACGGGTTGACACGTGACAGTTAAAACAGAAATAAAAACAAACGGCTGAAGGAAATACCTTAATGAGGTATCACGTGCTCACACATGACCAAGGGTCACGTGTCAGTACATGACTAGCTTCGAAAGCCTTACAGTTTAATAGAATTAAATTCAAAAAGCTTCTAAGTCTTTCCAAATGGAAAAGGATTATGGGGACCGTTGGATTAATGATCCAAGGGTGATTAAAAATCACTAATTTATGGAAAAAATCATAGGCAAAGAAAGATTTCCCCTAAATCTCACCAAAAATAACAAACAGAATATCTTTGGATATAAAATCCAACGGTGAATAAAATTCACTGAATGATCAGAAGGATCACATTAATTATGAAAACAAACAAGATCTTTCAATGAAAGATTCACTAAACAATTTGATTCTTTTCTTTCTCCTATAAATAGGAGCCAAGAAGAAAAGAGAAGGGATCTACTTTTTGGAGAGAAGAACAGAGAGAGGAGAATTTAATTCTCAAAAGAAAAAAAGAGAGGAGAATTTAATTCTCAAGAGAGAAAAGAAAGGAGAATTTAATTCTCAACAAAGAAAACCCTAGGTAAGAAAAGAAGGGGGGTCAAAGCTTCAAAAAGAGAATTTAATTCTCAAATCTAAGAGTTTAACTCTTCTGCACAAAAGAACTTAGTTCTTTTCTCTGGTTGAAGATCTGCAAAGTGCACATCTCCCCATAGGTTGAGAATTTAATTCTCATCGGGTCGAGATCCTGCCATGCAGATCTAAAACGTAGAGGAGGAATTGAGTTTTGAGAATTTAATTCTCACAAAGTTATAGGAATTTAATTCCTCCAAAACAAAGTTAGTGTTTAACCTTATATAAGAATTTAATCCTCTCAAAATTACAGGAATTTAATTCCTTCAAGATTGACAGAACTAGGGTTTAACCCTAATTGAGAATTTAATTCTCTCAAATTCACAGGAATTTAATTCCTCTTAAAATGAAATTAGGGTTTTACCCTATACAAGAATTTAATTCTTTTACATATATGGGAATTTAATTCCTCTAAAAGAAATTAGGGTTTAACCCTACATAAGAATTTAATTTTTTCATTGTAGGAATTTAATTCCTCCAAAGTCATAATTATGGTTTAACCCTACAGAGAATTTAATTCTTAAAATAAAGAGACTTGAAAGATCTCCATGCACATAAAGAGCATTGGTCACGTGATGACACATGACCCCAATCCGCAGTGATCAGAAAAGAAGGAATAAAACTAGGTCACGTGTCCCTACGTGACCCCTAAAAAGATCCCCAAAAATAAAAAGGAAACAGCTTTGACGCAATGCATCACGTGCTCCCACGTGACTCCCAAAACGTAGAAAGAAAAAGCAAAGGAAATGAAGGCTTTGGGCGCTCTCACGTGTTACCACGTGACCCCTTGGCAAACGCTTTACCAGTCAGCGCATAAATCCCCATCACGTGTCAACACGTGACGCTCAAAATAAAAATAATAAAAAGTGTTTAACACTTAATTGCAGAACGAGATAAAAGGGGATCTGGTCCCACCTTTGGGCGCCCTCATGTACTCCCACGTGACCCCTCTTTCTTTATTGTTTAACACTAATTCGAGAACTTTGTACCCATTGTTTAACACTGGTGTTTTCTAGTGTGTAACACTAATTTGACAACTTCATTTTCAGTGTTTAACACTGTTGTTTGCTAGTGTTTAACACTAATTCGGGGGATTATATTTCCAGTGTTTAACACTGATTATCTTTTAGTGTTTAACACTAATTTGAAAGTTTATCTCCAATGTTCAATACTGAGGTTCTCCAGTGTTTAACACTGCTTTTAGCCAAATTGGCTAATTTTCCAAAGGCAAAGCCTCCCATTCAAAATTGAGTAAAAATCAGAACTATAATGTCTACTGCTCAATCAAAGATAAAAATGTTCTCAGAGCCCTCAAACTCTGATTTAGCATTGCTAAATAATGTGGGCTTGAACCTAGACAAATGTCTAATGGTCCAACCAAAGGGCCAATATTTCAAACTTAAGTGGACTTAAGCCCAAATTGGCCATAAGTCCTCAATTCAGACTCAACTGAGCCAATGTGCTCATAACCTAATTAACTGATCTTAGTTCCAAATTGGACTACAGATCACTTAATCCACCTTGGTTCAATGGTACATCTCTTCACTCCTTTGATATTTGTCGTTGTAATTCCTCAGCGTCTTCAAAGAGGTGACGGGTCCCGATAACCACACATTTCACGGACTGTGGGGTCCTTAAACTCATGGACTACGATGTCCTTAAACTTTATCGACTACGATGTCTTTAACCTGGACTGTGGGGTCCCTTTAAACCCACGGACTACGATGTCCTTAACCTTGACCGGGATGTCTTTAAACTAACGATGGACCACCATGTCCTTAAACTGGTAATCGACTGCAATGTCCCTAAACTAAACAATAGAGCCCAAATGCTCTTTTGTTAGATCTAAACGATCCCGTTAAGTTGATCTTAGTCTGAAATGAAACTAACGTATCCTTAACAAACGGTTAAGTTGATCTTAGTCTGAAATGAGACTAACGTATCCTTAACAAACATTTAAGTTGATCTTAGTCTCAAATGAGGCTAACGTATCCTTAAACCCAAACCCCCAAACCCAAATCTAAGAAAATATGGATTTGGACCAATCCACGTCCTACGGACGACGACATAAATTAGTCTCCGTATACAATCCACAGGCAACCAAAAACAAAACAAACACCCACGACACGAAGTGGCCATCTGGAGAAGGAAAAAGTTGTTACCGCGATACGGTAGCGTAATTAACTGCAGGGGCTTGCGCCTGTAGGGAAGAGCGTCCCCACAATCAAAAACCCCTCGAGCGAGGGGGAATCTGACGAAGTCTGCTACATCGGCCGCATCCGTTTAGACCTTCGATATACGGTGTCATAAATCAACTTGGCATCTTCGGAGAGGTGGACGGATAGCACCAATTAGCATCTGCCCCGAATTTCAGGCAAGACGTCTGTCTTGCGCGTCTTTCGGAGGGGAACAGATTCTGGCACGTCCGGTGGGACCTCTTCCTCTTTCCACTCCACACTTCGTGAGTTGTGTTCGCGAACGAATCGCGGTTTGCTATGGTTGCCTGTGGATTCGAGGTACTTAGATTTGGTGTCTTGCTCCGTGCAGAAAACAGAAGATCAATGGCTTCAAACTGCACTACCTGCAACTGCAACTCTCACTCCGTCCTTGCTGGAGGAGTGACTTACGGGCCCCAAGCGGCCTCCCTTTTCAAGATACCACTGGAGCAGGTAACTCAAGCCACCACTGGACTATTCTTCAGGACCATGCTCCCACCCATAAGCCTCAACGCCCCTGTACCGTCATAAGAAGCTCCCAAGAAGTCGGTATTCGATCGGCTTGCTACTACTGCGTCCCCTCTCAACGGGTCGCCCAACTCCACTGCCTCAGTTTTTAACAGACTAGGCCAGAGCTCCAACGGGCCCATGAAGAAGCCTGCAATACCAGAAGGCATTATCCCGAACCGGATAGCCATCCCTGCTCCCAAAATCGTCAAGGCGGCTTCTCCTGCCAAAGGGTCGGTCTTCACAAGACTGGCTATTTCTGCTCCCGTTCCAGGCGAAATCATAAAGATTGCTTCCCCTACTCGGAAGTCTGCTTTTGATAGGTTGGCTGTCCCCATTCAACGGACGACGGTCTTTAAAAGGCTGATACCAGCGAATTCTGACCAACACAGGGGGCATGAGGAGGTCATCCCTACGGCTAAACCAACTCCAATCGCACGACATGCTCGCCGTCGTCACTGGCGCCGGGTAAGGAAGGCTGGGGGCAACTCCCCCTCTGAGCTAACTCCGCCAACTCCAATGCTGGAAATCAATGCTGCTGTTCCGACTGGGAATAGCTTTGAACCGCTAAGAAGGGTGCGCAAAAACTCGCCAACTGCCGTATTGAAAAGATCTCCTCCACCTACAGATAATGCCCCAAAGGTGAAGCTGGAGCAGCCCTCTCAACGGCTGTCCTCTAAAATTTACAAGGTCTGGCGTCAAGTCCAAGACTCCGAGACAGATCAAGACTATCTCCGCCGACAAAAAAAGATGAAGGTTCAGCAGGAGAAGGACTACTCTATCAAGCCACAAAAAGCGACGGCTACTTGGGTGCCCATTACAACGGCCCCCTCAACTTCGACCGCCCACAAAAGAAGGATGTCGGAGAAGATCCCTGCGTCTTTGGAAAATCGCAAAGACACTGAATCTAAACGCCCCAAGTCTGGGGGTATGGTGGTGCACACTGTCTATATGGCATCCGGGAAAGAGGATAGCCACACTTCGACGGGTCACCGACCGCTCACCCGATCCGTAACAAAAGCCCAGGAGCAGCAACAGAAGCTTCAAGAAATGCTGACGCAAATGGCCACACTCACCGGGCCGAGAGCAAGCCCGGAGACATCCTCGGTGGAGCGCCGTGAGCAGGAAACTGATGCCGAGTTTCTTCGGAGAATCCTCGAAAAGAAGGACAGAGAAGCAGCAGAACAAGCTGCCCATATAAAACAAATAGCGTTTCTCTTCCAAGACATGGTAGGAATGATGTTACAGCCGGACCCTCCAGCTGAAGACCCTCCGATCATTATTGAAGACGATAGAGGGGAGACATCTAATCCTCATCCGGCTCATTCAGCAGCCAAGGAAGAAACCATTTCCAAGGCTGCACTAGACGACTATATAGCTCAGCAGATACGAGTTCACCAGGCGAATGAAGCAGCTGGGCAAATTGTTAGTACCGGACGACCCTATCCGGGCTGGTATGACCAAATCAGTTACCCGTGGGGATATACGATCCCTAAATTCTATGTGTACAAGGGGACAGGGAATCCACATCAGCATGTCGCTCAATTCAGGGCCCTATGCGGCAACACTGGAGGTGACGACAAACTGTTGCTTCGCCAATTCGTCGGCAGCTTAGCAGAAACGGACTTTGAATGGTATTCGGAGCTACCTAACGACTCTGTCAAAACATTTGCGGAGATGGAGCTACTATTTACACAAAGATTTGCAAGCGCTAGTGAGCGCACCCCGATCACCGCATTGATCAACGCCAGGGTAAGGCCAGGCGAAACATGGGTTCAATACGCAATACGATGGCGAAACTTATGGTCGAAGTGCGAACAACGCATCGAAGAAGCACCTGCGGTAGGCATGTTCGTAGGCACTCTTGATCCGCAAAAGACCATCTCGTAATTCATGATGTTCTTCATGCTAACTACTTTCCAGGCCTTGATTGACAAGTTAGCCCAAATGGATCAGATGGATCATGGATCATCTCCTTCAAAGACGGATCCTCAGAATGAAAAGGGGAAAGGAAAAGCAACTTTTATCGCCAATACTCAACAACAGCCGAGCAACTTAAAGCCGGTTGTCCATCGAAACAATATGCGTCCACGCCCATCCCTTGAGGAAAAACTAGGACGTCCTTACTCGTTTCCTCAGGATAAAACGAGAAGACTGTTCGAGCTAGCAGTGCGCAACAGGCTCATCAATTTGCCGAGTCCAAAACGTCCGTTGCAGCCAGGCGATCTCAACAATCCTAATTACTGCCCTTACCATCAAGCAGTAAGCCATCCAATCGAAGATTGCTTCATTTTCAAAGGCTGGATTGAGGACCAATACCAACAAGGCAAGTTCGCATTATCCAAAAACTGGAAGGTGAACCCGCCACAACCTCATGCCCCTAAAAAAGAGGACACGCCGGGAGCATCGTGCTCTTTTATAGAAAAAGCTCCATAGGAGGTCACTCTTTCAACCAATACGAAAAGAATGCTGAAGGATATTCACACATGCCCAACCGTCAAGTGGAAAAGTCCGCCAGAGCCCGAGGTCATTGATGGGATGCTAAAACCACGCCCAACACCGAGAATTGATAGCAGTGGGCAAAACACCCAGACGCAGCCGTCAAAGTCTTTGAAGAAGAAGGAGAAGACCCAAAAGCCCGCGAAGTTAGATGACAAGCGCACAGATCTGCAAAAACATGTTGACGCACTGGAAGAATATAATCAGAAGGCGCGGACCCCAGTCACACTCCGAGAATTCCTCAGCCACGTCCATGAGGACGGAGATGATGACAAAGACTCATCGGATGAACCTGAGTATTATGTGGCAAGCTGCCATGTGATCTCTCACTCTTCGATAGATGATAAAGAAGCTCCTTGCACCGAGAGACGGGGGGCAGGTCCTGAACCAGAACTTCTATGGCCGTCAGACGAAATGATCGACGCCTTCCTGAATGAAATTCATCTAAAAAGTAAAGCCGATCGGGAGCGTGAGATGGCCATATTTGAAAAGGCCAAACGCCGGCGACTGGACAAAAGGGTCGAAACACTCCCACCAGATCAAAGTACATCCGCCGCAAATGAAAGCAGGATCAAGACAAGGAAACGATTCGCCGAAGCCATATCGATGGGGATGAGGCTGCCCTCTTTCAGAGAAAATTCTTCTGGTGGTATACATCTTGATGAAGTGGAAGTACATCATAACTTCTGCTTATATCATCAGAAGATCGCACATCCTACTGAGGACTGCAACTCCTTTAAGTGTTGGTGGCAAGGGTATGTCGCTCACAGGCAACACTTCAACAGGACAAAGCGTGAAGCTCGTAGACAGAAGAAAAATGCGACAGATGAGCGTAAAAGAATTGCCGGCAATTGTCATAGGGTTGATCCCGAGGGACTGCGAGTTCTCACATTCGGGAGCGACTCCAACGAAAAAGTAGCCCTCGGCCCTCTCTTCAAGGAATCCATCTCTAAAATGAAAGAATTGAGGAGTCGAGAGAACATTCAGCCGTGCAATCGCACGCTACCCGGAAAGATTCTCAAACCCGTAAACAAGGGATCGAACAAAAAGGATAAAAGGAAGAAAAAAACGGCCTTCATCGCCAACGCTCAACAACAATCGAGTGGCCCTAGACCGGTTGTTTGCCAAAGCAACAAGCGAAAACCCCTCTATGAAAAGTTGAAACGGCCTTACTCATTTCCACGGGATGAAACAAAGAAGCTGTTCGAACTAGCAGTGCGCAACAGGCTTATCACTCTACCGGAGCCGAAACACCAACTACAACTGAGTGAAGTCAACAATTCTAATTATTGCCCTTACCACCAAGCATTGGGCCATCCGATCGAAAACTGCTACGTCTTCAAAAACTGGATTGAAGACCAACACCAACAGGGCAAGTTTGAAGACCAAAATGGGGTGTTTTTCGTCACCCCATTGAGATGGGAATACGCGCGCGCTTGTCAGGCGTACTACAGATTCCCCCTGCCTAGGGTAGGCCGGGGGTTTAATGATTGTGGGAATCTGAATCTCCGGTAGCCGCGGACTAAGCTACCGTTAATTACCTCTCGCCTTTGGAGCGAGGGAACCTCCGATTAACGGGTTAAATTGGTCATGCGAACTCAATGTGCAGTGTGCTTGTGTTTCGTTTTGAAAGGGGGTTTTGGATATATCGGGAGCCACGCAAAGTTTTTACGGGGGTCCCGCTACCCGGATAGCGGGCTGGGGGTCAAGGGGGCTAGCAGCCCCCTTGCGGGGTTCGGGGCAGCGCCCCGGCCCGAAAATTTTTTTGAGGGGGAGAATGTGGCGGAGTATGTATATGTGTGAATTTGTATACATATGTATATGTATATGTATGTACATAAAAAGAGGGGGAAAAGGCATCCAAAGGATGCGTGGGGCCAGCGCCTAGGCGCTTGAGCGCGAGCGCGCCACGTGTCGGTACGTGGGCGCTTTGCGCTCGAGCGCAGAGTGCTGGAGCGCAACGCGCCACGTGTCGGCACGCAGGCGACTTGCGCTCGAGCGCTTGCGCTGGAGCGCAACGCGCCACGTGTCGGCACGCAGGCGACTTGCGCTCGAGCGCTTGCGCTGGAGCGCAAGCGCGCCACGTGTCGGCACGAGGGCGACTTGCGCTCGAGCGCTTGCGCTGCAAGCGCGCCACGTGTCGACACCAGGGTGACTTGCGCTCGGGCGCTTGCGCTGGAGCGCAAGAGCGCCACGTGTCGGCACGAGGGCGACTTGCGCTCGAGCGCTTGCGCTGGAGCGCAAGCGCGCCACGTGTCGGCACGTGGGCGCTCTGCGCTTGAGCGCCGGCGAGGAAAAGAGGCTTTTAGCCTAAAAAGATTTCTCTGATGAGAAATCAAAGAGGAGTTGGACTCCTGAGTGTTCTTCTTCTTCTTCTTCTCTTCTCTTTTTTTTTTTTTTTTTTTTTTTTTTGGGATTTAGTGAAAGATGTTCTTCTTCTTCCTCCTATCGCTTGGCCGGATCTTGAAGATCAAGAAGAGGAGATTTTAAAAATCACTCCTTTTTGAGATCTAATGGAAGATCTGAGTTCCCCTTTGTGAGTTTTGTGGTGGAAAACTACTTAGTTTTTGAAAAGAAAGAGTAAAACTCTTGATTTAAATTCAAAAGAAAATGAAAAGGTTTAGAACCTTGAAGATGGAAGAAAAGAGCTCAGCTCTAAGACTTTTTTTTTTAGGGAGAAAAAAGTTATGAGATATTTTCATTATCTTTTGCCTTTATAGGCTATACACTTTACACATAGCCCCTTGGGCTTCTCAAAATGGCATTTTGCCTATCCCATGGCTCATGTGCCATTTCTTTTTGCACAAAAGCCATGGGCTTTACAAAAATTTGGCTTTATGCCTATTTTTCTTACATTTATCCGAAAATAAAATAAAAGAAAATGCAACAAAATTATTTATTACAAAAATTTTATCTTGGCGTGGAGGAGGCCGGCCGCTTCATGTTCGGGCTCGACTCGGGCATGGGCCCACTGGGTCTGGGCTTGGGCCCACTTGGCTTGGGGTTGACTTGGATTTTGACTTGGTCACCCGGGGTGTAAATTTTTACCCCAACAAATTGCCCCCCATCAATAAATGCACACCACATATGTGGGTCGTGTGCATGAAATTGATGGATCTTCTTTCACGTGGAGGCGACTTGATTTGGTTCCCACCTTTTGGGAAGCTGGCACTGCCCTTTTTACGACATGGACGGTCGGTTCTGCCTTTTTTGCGACTTGGACGGTCGGTGCTGCCCTTTTAGCGACGGGGACGGTCGGTTCTGCCCTTTTTGCAACATGGACGGTCGGTTCTGCCCTTTTAGCGACGTGGACGGTCGGTTCTGCCCTTTTTGCGACTTGGACGGTCGTGCTGCCCTTTTAGCGACTTGGACGGTCGATGCTTCCCTTTTAGCGACTTGGACGGTCGATGCTGCCCTTTTAGCGACTTGGACGGTCGATGCTGCCCTTTTAGCGACTTGGACGGTCGATGCTGCCCTTTTAGCGACTTGGACGGTCGATGCTGCCCTTTTAGCGACGTGGACGGTCGGTGCTGCCCTTTTAACGACGTGGACGGTCGATGCTGCCCTTTTAGCGACTTGGACGGTCGGTGCTGCCCTTTTAGCGACGTGGACGGTCGATGCTGCCCTTTTAGCGACTTGGACGGTCGGTACTGCCCTTTTAGCGACTTGGACGGTCGATGCTGCCCTTTTAGCGACTTGGACGGTCGGTGCTGCCCTTTTAGCGACGTGGACGGTCGGTTCTGCCCTTTTTGCGACTTGGACGGTCGATGCTGCCATTTTAGCGACGTGGACGGTCGGTTCTGCCCTTTTTGCGACTTGGACGGTCGATGCTGCCATTTTAGCGACGTGGACGGTCGATGCTGCCCTTTTTGCGACTTGGACGGTCGGTGCTGCCCTTTTTGCGACTTGGACGGTCGGTGCTTGATTTGACTTGCTCTGCTTCTTGCAGTGTCAGGGGTAGACTTGACTTGCTCCGCCTCTTGCGGTGTCGAGTGGAAGTTGACTTGTTGATTTTGATTTGGGTTGACATCGGCATCGCTATACCGGAATATGGTACCAGGAGCGAATCATCATCTGTCATGGAGAGGATTTTGGGATTTTGGTTTTTGTTTGGCATCTGCATTGCTGCACTGGAACAATGCCAGGAGCAACTCATCATTTGCCCCGAGAGGATTTGGGAGAAACTGGGATTGTTTTACGCCCGTGGATTGTATACGGTTTTGCAGGATGTATGATCCAGACCGTAGGGCCGGAAAAATTTCGGGACTTTGTCGGCGTCTGCATCGCTGCACTGGAATATGGTACCAGGAGCGACTCATCATTCGCCGTTGGGGTATGGGATTTGGAATTTATTTGGCGTCTGCATCGCTGCACTGGAATATGGTACCAGGAGCGACTCATCATTCGTCATTTGGGGATTGGGGAGCGATGGCTTAGGAGACAGGTTTAGATCCCTATCGCCTAAGGCTTTTCAATTTTATGGGCCGTGAGGGTCCCATAAAAGCATTTTCTCCCTACGAGTCGTAAGGATCCCGCAGGTGTATTTTCTCCTTAGGAGTCGTGAGGACTCCTAAGTGTGTTTTTCCTTTATGAGTCGTAAGGATCCCACAAAGGTTTGTTCTCCTCATATATCGTGAGGACACATGAGTGGGTCTTATCAATGGAGCATCATTCCCAAAGCGGAGACTGGCCGCGTAACTGGTGATTACGGTGGGGCATGGGTATGATGAGAATTATTTGAGCCCGCGGATTGTATACGATGGTCAATTTGGGGACCCACCGTAGGGCCGGGAGAATTTTTTTTTTAAAAATTGGATTTTGGTTGGCGTCTGCATCGCTGCACTGGAATGTGGTACCAGGAGCGACTCATCATTCGCCGTTTGGGGACTTGGAATTTGGATATTGTTTGGCATCAGCATTGCTGCACTGGAATAATGCCAGGAGCAACTCATCATTTGCCTCAGGAGGACTTGGGATTTGGGTTTTTGGTCGGCATCAGCACCGCTAACACTGAAGCGAAATGCCAGGAGCGACTCATCATTTGCCGTTGCCCGTTGGGGAACGATGGCTTAGTAGACAGGTTTGGGTCCCTATCACCTAAGGCTTTTCAATTTTATGGGCCGTGAGGGTCCCATAAAAGCATTTTCTCCCTGCGAGTCGTAAGGATCCCGCAGGTGTATTTTCTCCTTAGGAATCGTGAGGATTCCTAAGTGTGTTGCTCCTTTGTGAGTCGTAAGGATCTCACGCAGGGGGTTTCTCCTCACAAGGTCGAGAGGACTTTGCGAGTGTATTTCATCTCTTTTCACGAGTTTGCGCCCTTTCAGGTTTTCACAGACTCGACGGTAGTCCTGCTGTTTTTACTCACGGAGCCCTTTCGGGTTTTCATCCGTGCCCATTTTGCTTGTGGACATACCGTTTTTTTTTTTTTTGTTTTTTTTTTTTTTTTTTTTTTTTTTGGTGGGACTTTAAAAGTAGTCTCACCGGCAGGATTTGGGAGAAATAGGGGTCATTTACGCCCGTGGATTGTATACGGTTTTGCAGGATGTCTGATCCAGACCGTAGGGCTGATGTGCTTATTTCGGCTGCGACTTGGAGCATTCATGTGTAGTATTTCTTGAGATACCGTCCATTGATGGGTGGCATGGGCCTTTCTCCCTCTGCACTTATTAGTTGGTAGGATCCTCCATCGAACACTTTCTCGATGACGTATGGTCCTTCCCAGTTTGGCTCGAATTTTCCCTTGGCATGTCGATTGGGGATAATCGGTCTTTTGAGGACCAACACCAATTCACCTTTCTTGAAAGCGCGGAGACGGGTTATCTTGTCATAGGCCCGTGACATTTGGGCTCGGTATAGCTCCAGATTTTGCTGCACCGCGAGCCTCTTTTCTTCGAGGGCATCGAGTTCTTCAAGTCGAAGGAGCACGTTTTCCTCTTCTGTCAACTCATGCTGAACGGCCATTCTTAAGCTTGGAACTTCGACTTCGAGGGGGAGGACCGCCTCCACTCCGAAGAGCAATGAGTATGGAGTGGACTGAGTTGGAGTACGGTGCGTGGTACGATATGCCCACAATGCCTCGTGAAGCTTGAGATTCCAGTCTCTCTTATTGGCTGAAGCATTTTTCCTCAGGAGCTTGCATAGAGTCTTATTGAAGGCTTCGGCTAGCCCATTGGCTCTTGGATTATAGATGGAGGAATACCTCCAGTCTATCTTGTGCTGAGTAGCGAATCTTGAGACATTGAAGCTCTTGAAAGAAGGCCCGTTGTCAGAAATGATTCTTCTTGGTGTACCGAAGCGGTATAGAATATTATGCTGGAAGAATGTCAGAATATCCTTTGTCTTGACTTCTTTTAGCGGGACAGCTTCAGCCCACCTGGAGAAGTAGTCTGTCGCGGCCAGTATGAACCTGTGGCCTTTAGATGACGGAGGATCAATTGGGCCAACAATGTCGGTGCCCCAAACTTCGAAGGGCCACGACGCCACTGTAGGATGCAATGGGTTGGGATGCTTGTGAATAAAATCACCGTGAATTTGGCAGATATAACATTTCTTTGCATGCTCTCCGCAATCCCGTATCATGGTGGGCCAGTAATACCCAAGCCGTTTGATTTGAAGTCGCATCTTGGGGCCAGATTGGTGAGCACCGCAAACGCCCGAGTGGACATCTTTCATGACCTTTTGGGCTTCGGCCAATGACAGACACCTGAGCCAGAGTTGGTCATATGACCTGCGGTATAACGTGTCATTTACAAACACGTATCGGAGAGCTCTTTTCTTCAGCTGAATCCTCGCAGATTTTTCTTTGGGCAGCTTGTTGTATCGGAGGTACTCTATAAAGGGTTCTCTCCAATCGGGCTCGTCTTGGATGACCGAAGCTTCTTCCGCAGGACTGCTCTTCTGTTCCGCGCTTTCCTCTTCTCGTAGAGAGACTGGGGGTAGAATTTGCCGGCTCCTGACTGTGATCAGAATTTCGTCCATGTCAGGATCAGCCAGCTCCTTGGCCAAGCGAGCGAGTACATCAGCCTTTCCGTTCAACGCTCTAGGGACTCTCGTTAGTTCAATATGAGTGAACCGTTTCATGAGTTCCACCACTCGACCTCTGTACCGAGCTAACTCGGGTTTGTATATCTTATAGTCGCCGCTTACTTGGCTGACGACAAGCTGGGAGTCACCGTAGACTCGTAGCCGACGGATTTCCATTTCTACGGCAAGCTCCAAACCAGCTATCAGAGCTTCATACTCAGCTTCATTGTTTGTCCGAGGCTCGGTGAGAGCAAAAGAACGCCGTAGGGTTCCCATTGATGGTGTGATGAACACCAATCCTATCCCTGCTTTTATCTCCGGGACGCTTGATTTACTGGAGGTTCTTATCGATGAGGCCCCATCGAAGTAGAGCTCCCAACATGGCTCGTCATTCTCGAGGTGCAGCACTTGTTCGTCGGGTAACTCGCAATTTAGCGGCGACCCTTCTGGTATGGGATGAGCAGCGAGAAAGTCTGCAAGAGCTTGCCCTTTTACTGCTTTCTGAGGAGTGTAAACTATGTCAAACTCAAGTAGCATGACAGCCCATCTTGCCATTCTGCCGGCTAGGCTTGCTTTGGTCATCAAGTGTTTGAGCGGGTCGACCTTGGAGATCAGCATAACCCGATGAGCGAGCAGATAGTGCCTCAGCTTCTTCACAGCGAATATTAGAGCCAGGCATTGCTTTTCGATTGGGGAGTAGTTGTGTTCCGCCCCGACTAGAGTTCGACTGAGGTAGTAGAGGGCATTTTCTTTTCCTTCCTCGTTATTCTGGGCAAGGAGCGCACCGAGTGACTCGTCCAGCGCGGCAGTGTAGAGAATCAGCGGTTTATTCGGAATGGGAGCGGCCAGCACTGGAGGGTGCAACAAGTATTGTTTAATGCTTTCGAACGCTGCTCGACATTCGGCATCCCAGATAAAAGGAGCTCCTTTCTTCATGAGCTTTGAGAAGGGCCTACATCTCCCTGATAAATTTGAGATAAACCTCCGTATATAAGCAAGCTTGCCTTGAAAAGATCTTAGCTGCGTCAGACTCTTCGGAGGGGGCATCTCTATGATGGCCTTTATCTTTGATGGGTCAACTTCGATCCCTCGATGTCGGACTATGAAGCCCAGGAATTTTCCCGATGACACGCCAAAAGCGCACTTCAGAGGATTCATCTTCAGATCGTATTCCCTCAGTCTGGTGAGAACGGTCCTGAGATCTTGGATATGATCGGCCTTGGCTTTAGTCTTGACGACCAGATCATCAACATAGCATTCGACGACTTTATGGATTAGGTCATCAAAGATATTAGTCATCGCCCTTTGATATGTAGCACCTGCGTTCTTCAGTCCGAAAGGCATTACCTTGTAGCAATATATTCCGATCGGGGTTCGAAATGCTGTGTGCTTCTCATCCTCAGGCGACATCTTGATCTGATTATATCCAGACGAGCCATCCATAAAGGTGAACAGTTCGTAATTTGAGGTGTCATCGACCATCATTTCCATGACCGGTAGCGGGAAGTCGTCTTTAGGACATGCCTTATTGAGGTCCCTGAAATCGACACAAACTCGGATCTGCCCATTTTTCTTCTTCACTGGGACTATGCATGCGATCCAGTCTGCATATTTCTCTTCCCTGATGAAGCCGGCATCGATGAGCTTCTTGGTTTCCTCGATGACCTTTTCTTCCAACTCCCTTCTCATTCTTCGAGGAGCTTGTTTGACTGGCTTAGCATCAGGAGATATAGCCAGCTTATGCACGGCTACCTCAGGGGAAAGGCCAGGCATTTCTTTGTACGTCCACGCGAAGCAGTCGACGAACTCACGCAGCAGGGCAATTATCTGCTCTTTCATTTCCTCCGACAAGAGTGAGCTGATGTAGGTCGGCCTTGGATTATCGGGCGTTCCTAAGTCAATCTCGGTTAGCTCATCAAAGGTTGCTTGTCCGCCATCTTCGAGCTCTTGAGGAGCTTCTTCTGGCTCGGCTATCTCGTCATCATCATTTGATCTTTCGCTGGTCTCACCAACATGGATCATGTAGCACGCTTTGGAATCAGGTTGAATGTAGCCTATGCCCCGTCTATCTGGAATCCATCCATCGATGAGTGCTCGGACCTGGGGCGGATACCATAGCCCTTCGTAAAACTTTGCTTCGGACTTCGTTTGATATAACCGGCATCCGCACTTCTTAAAGTATTCCCGCATCTCGGGCGCATAGTATCTGGGATTGAGGACGGCTCTTATGCCTCTCTCATAGGGAAGGCACGCGACAGAAAGGTCGTCCGGGTGCACAACGGGGTTTGACCCATAAAACAAGATGCCCTTCTGTCCACTTTTCCTCCCGGGAACGTAGAAAGTTTTCAGCTGGTCCACGGTGGAGATTGATAATGCATCGAGCTCTTTGCACATTTGCTCTGGTACCCTTGTGACGGCTAGGGACCCTTCTGCGACTTCGAAGGTCTCTCGTAGTTTCGCTTGTTGCATGGGGGGCCGATCTGCACAGCTGTTGCACAGCAGGTCCTCTTCTTCTGACTCTTCAGTGTCACTGCCAAGATGAGGGCGGACTTTGCTGCTAGATGGGCCTTCAGTAACAGATTCGTCCGTATCGCTGCCGAAATGAGGGCGAGTTTTTCGAAAGGACGGGCTTCCAGCGTCGGACTCATCAGTGTCGCTGCCGAAATGCGGGCGCACTTGGGTATTTTTGCTTTTGAAAGTGATAGCCGGCGCAGATTTGCTTTTGAATCTTGGGGTCGTTCTATCCTCAGTCGGTTGTGGCTTAGCATTTTGGTGGTTCGTAAAGTACCGAGAATCTTCATATCGGACTTCATGCACACCGAACGGCTGGATGTCTCCGTCAATGCGTCTTTCTTCGCCATTTTTTGTGTACTTCATGCATTGATGGAGAGTAGACGGAATGATGCCGTAATCGTGGAGCCACGGCCGCCCCAAGAGAATCTTATAAGACGTGTCGGCGTCGATCACGTATATCTTAGCTTCAGTTTGCAGATCCCCAAATTTGATTGGCAGAGCTATAGACCCCAGAACTTGCTGGCAATTTTGGTTGAAGCCTTGAATGACAATCCTTTCCCTTGACAGGTGTCGGACGTCCATTGACAAACTCTTCAGAGTTCGCAAGTTCATGATGTTCACTGAGGACCCCGGATCAATCAATATGCGATTAATTCGATCTCCGTCGCTGTACCCGGTCACGTAAAGCGGCCGATTATGCTCAGCCGTTCCCAGTAGCAAGTCTTCATCCTTAAATGTGACTGCGGCGGCATACAAAGCATGCTGGGCTTCTTTCATGTTAATTTCCGCAAAGTGCGCCTGATACCGCTCGGGGTTTTGCAGAGCGTGGATGAGAACATCTCTAAGCTCCTTAGATAGGACCAAGGCGTCGTAGATGCTCAGGAGAGACGGAAGCTTCCGGAGATGCGCCAAGACATTATAGTCCACCGAGGAAGGACTTATGTTTTCATCAGCCGGTTCTCTGCCATCTTCTTCATTAGCGACTTGTCTTTCCTTCCCTTTTGGGGCGTTGCCCTGATTTTGCGGTAAAGCCCTGCCGCTTCTGAGCTGGATTTGATTGGCCTTTGTGGTGAGCTCCTCGTCCTCTTCCGGAAAACAGAGATCATCCTCAGAGTCGCTGCCAAGATGGATGGCGTAGCAGGTCACTACTGGAATTTCTTCATTGGAGTCTTCTTCTAACTCCTCCAGAATTTCAGCCGCTTGTACAGGGAAGAACTCCTTCAATTGAATCAATGTTCTTTCCTTTTGCTCATATTCTTCGAGGGAATCGATATACTTTTGAATGGTCGATCTCCCTGCAGACTCTTTTTCGCGCCGAGCTGCACTTTTCTTCTTCTTGAGCTTCTTGGATTTTGAGCCTGATGGAGCCGCATTGGCAGCTGGGCTGGTAGGCTTCTTCTGTCCTTCCCATTCCATCCTGGGTTCTTTCCGAAGTAGCTTTATCATCTTCTTCGTCTTATTAGATATGTGCGTACTCCACGGAGGCCGCGATGAGTCAGTTTCGTTTGTCAGGGCAGCGGGTTCGGCTGTCTGCTCCCAGAAGGCTTCAGCTTCCGTCTGTATAAAGTTGGCGGTTGCAACTTGATTGTTCACCAACACGCTTTTGGACAGCTCGATCTCTCCGGCCTTGTACTGCTTCTCGACCCAGTCTTTGAAGATATAGCAATCCTCGATCGCATGGCTCACTACTCGGTGGTACGGGCAATACAAGGGGTTGTCGGTCATTTTTGCTTCTTGGGGTCTTTTCGACTCCGGCAGTTGTAGGCCATTGTTCAAGGCATCTTTAAATATCTTGCGGACCTTGTCCCTTCTGAAAGAGTAAATCTTGTTCTTTTTCTCCTCTAGGGAAGGCCCATCTCCTCCCAGCAATGGCTTTCGAGACCGGTTGGTTTTGGATTCGCCCGCCCTTCGCTTTTCTTCATTGTCGGAGGCATTGAAGACATTGGTACTGCTGGAACTCCCGCTTCTACGGTTGTCGTCCCGCTTGCTTTTCCAGGTTTTGTCTCTATGAGAGTCCGGCGGGGACTCTTGCTTCGAGCGTTCCAGCATTTGGACTTTCTTGGTTAGCTCCTGAAATGTCTTGAGGCCCGCTGTACACAAGAATGGGACCATCCAATTGCTGAGGTTCCCAATGAGAAGGCTGACGGACTGGTCCTGCTCCAGCGGCGGTTCGCACTTGACTGTGAGATTACGCCATCGGGCGATAAAGTCGGTGTTGCTTTCATTCTTCCCCGGCTTGGTCCTCACAAGGTCGGCAATGGAGATTTTATCACTGACGCTCATGAACCTTTGCCGAAATAGGGACTCCATTTGGGCAAAGGTAATGACGGATCCGTCCGGTATACTCGCATACCAGTCGAAGGCGACGCCAGTCAGGCTGTTGACAAACTGACGAAGAAGGAGCGCGTCATTACCCCCTGTATTTCCGCACGATGCTTTGAAGTGGGCAACGTGCTGATTTGCATTCCCCGTTCCATCAAATCTTCCGAACTTAGGAATGACGTAGCCGCTTGGAAACTCAATCAGATCGTACTGCGCGGGATATGGCCGCCCACTACTGCCGATTTCTTTCTGAGCTTCAGCTTCGGCCACCAATGTTTTAACCTTGCTGGTGACCAAATCCATTATTCGATCCTGTGTTAGCGGGATAGTGCTATCTGGGGCCAAGGCGTCCCCAGAAGCGGAATGTAGCCGGCTTTCATTCGGCTCGACCAGTCTTGGTCCCAAAGGAACAGGCATTGGCTGCCTCGGATTGTCATCACCCGGCTGATTAGTAGCGGCTTGTGCTTGATTAGGAGGCGCTCGAGCAATTTGAGCCGTAAGCTGCATCACCACGTTCGTTAAGTCGTCAATCTTTGAATAGAGCTTGGCCATCTCTTTATCTTTGCTCCTGAGTTGTTTTCGAAGCTCTTGAAGCAGCTCTTGCTCCGCAGTCCTGGGGCGGAAAGTCGGCTCTTCCTCGCTGTCCGAGCTTGACTCTGCATGGACCGAGGGGTCTATCTGCCTATCATCCTCATCGAGAGGGTTTTCTTCATCCAGCAGGGGCAGCTGTTCTTGGGCGGCGGCAACCACATTCAGGCTAGATTGGGCTTGGGATGTGGTGGCCCCGTCCTTGCTTTTGCTGCGAAGGTTGTCGCTGGGGCGCCCGCCCGCCATATAGACCATATGGATGATATATCCGGCCGTCTCTCTATCATTGGCAGCTGATTTCACGGCTCGCTGTCTTGACCCCCTTGCTTCGGTAGCCGGTAGTCGATTGAAGGCGGCCGGCCTAACCAGGTTCTTGAATGGCGCTGGCGCTTCTTTTCTGGGTTTTCCCCGCTGCTTTCGTGCGGCACAGAGTGCTTGATAGACTCTTGATGAGACTGTGTCATAATTTCTCCGTTGGGGCCGGGACACGTCTCTTTGGGGCACTGTTCGGACCGTTGTCTTCTTGATTCTGGCGGTCATGGCATTTTTCTGAACCCACTTTAGAGGCTCGAAGGAATTGCTGATTCTTACGTCCGACTCAGCCATCTTCGCGGGGCAACCCTGCACTTGGAACTTCACACGATTCCATTTGGCCGAAGCCTTGGCCCTTTTGTTGGCTCGATACCTGAGCCGCTTCTGCCTTAACTTTTCTGTTCTAAGCACCTGGCGGACTTCGGCTCTTTGGGAAGACGCCGCAGACCGGTTGATGGAGGGCCTTCGAGATACGCCCGATTGTGCATTTGTTGGAGTCATCGCCTGAGCTCGTACGCAACATTTAATGTTGCCCTTCGCATCGGAAGTCTTGCCCCCAGCTAGAGCGCCAGGGACTCGTTCAGACACCATCTTAAGTTTCGGTTGTGGTGTCTTGGCGATCACGACATTCGGCCTCTTACCCCTTGAGACCGGCTTGGCCACCTGTTCCGCCGGGATCTCTGCCAGATGAGCGCTTCCGGCAGGGTAGATGATGACAGAGCCAAACTGGCGGGGCGGTTCCTCCCATTGTCGACTGAGGCTTGCGGGGAGAACCACACGAGCGTTGATCTTGACCACGTACGGAATCGGGGTCGCATTGGAAGTTGAATTCGTCTGGGAAGACATTGTCGTCGAAGGTTGATTGCTGCACGGAAAAAAACATCATTTCAGTATAAGCAATCGATATGTATATTGATTGAGTTCGCATGAACGTTTAACCCGAAATATGGGAGGAGAGATTTGTCCCACCGGGCGTGCCAGAACCTGTAGGGTGTTTTTCGTCACCCCATTGAGATGGGAATACGCGCGCGCTTGTCAGGCGTACTACAGATTCCCCCTGCCTAGGGTAGGCCGGGGGTTTAATGATTGTGGGAATCTGAATCTCCGGTAGCCGCGGACTAAGCTACCGTTAATTACCTCTCGCCTTTGGAGCGAGGGAACCTCCGATTAACGGGTTAAATTGGTCATGCGAACTCAATGTGCAGTGTGCTTGTGTTTCGTTTTGAAAGGGGGTTTTGGATATATCGGGAGCCACGCAAAGTTTTTACGGGGGTCCCGCTACCCGGATAGCGGGCTGGGGGTCAAGGGGGCTAGCAGCCCCCTTGCGGGGTTCGGGGCAGCGCCCCGGCCCGAAATTTTTTTTGAGGGGGAGAATGTGGCGGAGTATGTATATGTGTGAATTTGTATACATATGTATATGTATATGTATGTACATAAAAAGAGGGGGAAAAGGCATCCAAAGGATGCGTGGGGCCAGCGCCTAGGCGCTTGAGCGCGAGCGCGCCACGTGTCGGTACGTGGGCGCTTTGCGCTCGAGCGCAGAGTGCTGGAGCGCAACGCGCCACGTGTCGGCACGCAGGCGACTTGCGCTCGAGCGCTTGCGCTGGAGCGCAACGCGCCACGTGTCGGCACGCAGGCGACTTGCGCTCGAGCGCTTGCGCTGGAGCGCAAGCGCGCCACGTGTCGGCACGAGGGCGACTTGCGCTCGAGCGCTTGCGCTGCAAGCGCGCCACGTGTCGACACCAGGGTGACTTGCGCTCGGGCGCTTGCGCTGGAGCGCAAGAGCGCCACGTGTCGGCACGAGGGCGACTTGCGCTCGAGCGCTTGCGCTGGAGCGCAAGCGCGCCACGTGTCGGCACGTGGGCGCTCTGCGCTTGAGCGCCGGCGAGGAAAAGAGGCTTTTAGCCTAAAAAGATTTCTCTGATGAGAAATCAAAGAGGAGTTGGACTCCTGAGTGTTCTTCTTCTTCTTCTTCTCTTCTCTTTTTTTTTTTTTTTTTTTTTTTTTTTTGGGATTTAGTGAAAGATGTTCTTCTTCTTCCTCCTATCGCTTGGCCGGATCTTGAAGATCAAGAAGAGGAGATTTTAAAAATCACTCCTTTTTGAGATCTAATGGAAGATCTGAGTTCCCCTTTGTGAGTTTTGTGGTGGAAAACTACTTAGTTTTTGAAAAGAAAGAGTAAAACTCTTGATTTAAATTCAAAAGAAAATGAAAAGGTTTAGAACCTTGAAGATGGAAGAAAAGAGCTCAGCTCTAAGACTTTTTTTTTTAGGGAGAAAAAAGTTATGAGATATTTTCATTATCTTTTGCCTTTATAGGCTATACACTTTACACATAGCCCCTTGGGCTTCTCAAAATGGCATTTTGCCTATCCCATGGCTCATGTGCCATTTCTTTTTGCACAAAAGCCATGGGCTTTACAAAAATTTGGCTTTATGCCTATTTTTCTTACATTTATCCGAAAATAAAATAAAAGAAAATGCAACAAAATTATTTATTACAAAAATTTTATCTTGGCGTGGAGGAGGCCGGCCGCTTCATGTTCGGGCTCGACTCGGGCATGGGCCCACTGGGTCTGGGCTTGGGCCCACTTGGCTTGGGGTTGACTTGGATTTTGACTTGGTCACCCGGGGTGTAAATTTTTACCCCAACACCGAAAAGTTCGTAAACTAGAAATCCGCCTCAAATACGGCAACGGCGGACCGCAATGTCCTAAAACTTGCAAATGACCGAAACGTCGTTAAACTACTCCCAACCCGCGGCATTTTCAGGCTGACGTAAAAAAAACAACGGTATGTCCATAAGCAAAATGGGCACGGATGAAAACCCGAAAGGGCGCCGTGAGTAAAAACAGCAGGACTACTGGCGAGTCTTATGAAAACCCGAAAGGGCGCCGTGAGTAAAAACAGCAGGACTACTGGCGAGTCTTATGAAAACCCGAAAGGGGGCAATCTCATTCAAAAAAAAAACGGTATGTCCATAAGCAAAATAGGTACAGATGAAAACCCGAAAGGGCGCCGTGAGTAAAACAGCAGGACTACCGGCGAGTCTTGTGAAAACCCGAAAGGGCACAATCACGTTAAAAGACACTTGCAAGGTCCTCTCGACCCTGTAAGGAGAAACCACCTGCGTGAGATCCTTACGACTCACAAAGGAGAGATACACTTAGGAATCCTCACGATCCCTAAGGAGAAATTACACTTGCGAGATCCTCACGACTCGTAAGGAGAACCCTCTTATGAGACCCTCACGGCTCATAAGATTCAAAAGTCTTAAGCTACAGGGATCTGAACCTGTTCTTAAGCAGTCATACCCCCCGATTCTGCCCTACAAGTGGCTCAATACTGACCCTTGTATACAATCCACGGGCGCGAATAAACATTTCCCTAACAAAGTCCCATCCGTGACTAGGGATATGTTCGCACGGTGAACAACCCTTATGAGTCCTCTCGACTCATAAGGAGAAAACACTCTTGTAAGATCCTTACGACTTATAAGAGAACATACACTTAGGAGTCCTCCCGATTCCTAAGGAGAAAACGCACCTGCGAGATCCTCACGACTCGTAGGGAGAAACACCTTTATGAGACCCTTACGGCTCATGAAGTCAAAAGCCTTAGTTGACGGGATCCTAACCCTGTTTGCTAAGCCACCTTTGTTCAACATCGACAGAGGCAAATGACGATTCGCTCATGGCAATATCCCAGTTGTAGCGATGCTGATGCCTAAATCGGTATCAAATTCTAAGTCCTTTCATGGCAAATGATGATTCGCTCCTGGCAATATTCCAGTTGTAGCGATGTTGATGCTGAGATTGGTACCAGATTCCAAGTTCCACACTCGCGATAAAAAATCAGCGAGCCAAAAATGCGTATGAAATAGCCGAAGTGATGGGGCAACTTGCAACGAAATCAGTAAGTAAAAATGTATGCATACAAAAACAGCCGAAATGATTGGGCAACTCGCAATAAAAAGCAGCGAGTAAAAAGAAAAATAGCCGAAATGATTAGGCACCGCGAAAAATAGCCGAAATGATTGGGCAATCGCGACCTTCGCGATATAAAAGCTGAAATGATAGAGTATCGCGGAAATAAAATAATAATATAAAAAAATGAATGTAACTTTTTTCCCTACAGGTGAGATCTCATCGATCCCTGTATACAATCCAGGGGCACAAACAAAGAGGGAACCATACCTTCCTGACAGGCTCCATCAGAAAGCGAAGCCAAATCTCGACGGTTCATAGACAACCTAGAGACAACCTCGACATTTATCGCAATATTGCAGACACAATGTCAACAAAAGGAAGATCCCTAGCTTCAGGGTCTTGGCGTCAACATCGACAACTTAGAGATCACCATTGGCGTTTCTCCTCACTCCAACCAGATGCAGACGTGATATCAACAACTGACCTCAGAGTCGCAACGAAACGGAACCATGGCAAAGTCCCTAGTTCCAAATCTCAATGGCCACATCTACAGCCTGGAGACCAACAATGGTGGGCCTCCTCATTCCGGCAGGACACAGATGTTACACCATCAAACGGAGCCACGGCATAGTCCCTAGTTCCAAATCTCGACGGTTCACAAACAACCTAGAGACCATCCCAGCATTCGTCTCGTTACAGCAGACGCAATGTCAACAACGGCGTTCCTTCGCAGTCCAGTAGGATGCAGATGCAACGTCAACAAAAGACCTCGCGGTCCAAACAAAGCGGAGTGACGGCGAAATCCCAGCTCCACCTCAGCATTCGTCTCGTTACAGCAGACGCAATGTCAACAACGGCGTTCCTTCGCAGCCCAGCAAGATGCAGATGCAATGTCAACAAAAGACCCCATGGTCAAAACAATGCGGAGTGACGGAAAAATCCCAACTCCACCTCAGCATTCGTCTCGTTACAGCAGACGCAATGTCAACAACGGCGTTCCTTCGCAGTCCAGTAGGATGCAGATGCAACGTCAACGAAAGACCCCATGGTCGAAACAAAGCGGAGTGACGGCAAAATCCTAGCACCACCTCAGCATTCATCTCATTACAGCAGACGCAATGTCAACAACGGCGTTCCTTCGCAGTCCAGCAGGATATAGATGCAACATCAACGAAAGTCCCCATGGTCAGCAAAGCGGAGTGACGACAAAATCCTAGCTCCACCTCAGCATTCATCCCGTTACAGCAGACGCAATGTCAACTGCAGCGTTCCTTCGTAGTCCAGCAGGATGCAAACGCAACGTCAACAAAAGACCTCACGGTCAAAGCAAACGAAGCAAAGGCCAAATTCCTAGCTTCAGGGTCTTGACGGTAACTCATATAAAACCTGAAAGACTACCGGAGATCATCACACACCAGCGCGGAGTGGTCACCACCTCGACGTTCGTCTCGATACAGCAGACAAAATGTCACTACAGCGTCCTCCCTCCAACAGGATTCGGACACGCCAAAGAAACGAAGCGAAGGCCAAATTCCTAGCTTCAGGGTCTTGACGGTAATTCATATAAAACCTGAAAGACTATCGGAGATCATCCCATACCAGCGCGGAGTGGTCACCACCTTGACGTTCGTCTCGATACAGCAGACGAGATGTCACCACAGCGTCCTTCCTCCAATAGGATCCGGACACGCCAAAGCAAACGAAGTAAAGGCTAAATTCCTAGCTTCAGGGTCTTGACGGTAACTCATATAAAACCTGAAAGACTATGGGAGATCATCCCACACCAGCGCGGAGGGGTCACCACCTCGATGTTCGTCTCGATACAGCAGACGAGATGTCACCACAGCGTCCTTCCTCCAACAGGATCCGGACACGCCAAAGCAAACGAAGCAAAGGCCAAATTCCTAGCTTCAGGGTCTTGACGGCAACTCATATAAAACTTGGAAGACTATCGGAGATCATCCCACGCCAGCGCGGAGTGGTCACCACCTCGACGTTCGTCTCAATACAGCAGACGAGATGTCACCACAGCGTTCTTCCTCCAGCAGGATTCAAACGCGACAATCAAACAACGGAGCCACGGCAAAATCCCTAGTTCCAAACCTTGACGGTTCACCCGCAACCTAGAGACAACCGCGGCATTCGTCTCGTTACAGCAGATGCAATGCCAGCAAACGAAGCAAAGGCTAAATTCCTAGCTTCAGGGTCTTGACAGCAACTCATATAAAACCTGAAAGACTATTGGAGACTATCCCACACCAGCGCGGAGTGGTTATGACTCATCGGGGCTCTCCAAAATGAGCCTAACCTCAAGTAAAAAGTGGCATGGCAAAATTCCTAACGCTTGCTCTTCCGATAGTCAAACTGCCTAGGAAGATTGCTTGAAGACGTCTTGTCCAGCCCCCGAAGGGATCAGAGACACGACAGTCCCAAGGCTACTCGAACAGCAAGATTGCCTATCGAGGAATAAATCAGCCAACGCGACAGTACGACGGGCAAAACCCTAGTACCACAGACCCTAACGGACCTCTGTCATAAAGAGCAGAGGTTAACTGTGACGTTAGGACATTCTTACGAGAACTTCTCGATTCGTTTCGACTCGTAGGAAAAATCCTTAGGCAATGGGGATAAGGACCTGTTTCCTAAGCACTGGGGCTCTGCAAGTCAGTCCAAAATGGACTCTTGCATACTATTCATGGACCACACTCTCCAAAGTCGAATCTCGACAAGGAGGGAAACAACCACTTACGAGTCCTCTCGACTTGTAAGGGGGAAAATTCTCTTGAGAGATCCTTACGACTCTCAAGAGAAAACGCACTTAGGGGTCCTCACGACTCCTAAGGAGAAAATACACCTACGGGATCCTCTCGACCTGTAGGGAGAAAATTCTTTATGAAACCCTTACGGCTCATAAAGTTGAAAAGTCTTAGGTGGCAGATCCTAACCCTGTCTCCTAAGCCATCGCTGCCCTATAAAGAGTTTAAGAGGAACTGTTATTTACCATCTATAGGCCACACTTGCCAAAGCTACATGTCACTGAAATGGAGAAGTTACTCATGAGCATATAAACTCCTTCACACCAGAGTAAGACATAAAGAAATAGAAGGGTGTGGCTCATGGGGCTGAGGGTTTGGAACTATATCCCTTAAGAGTTGAGATTTGAGTCAAAGATAAATGACGACACTTGTGTCTGCTCGTTATCTTCTCAGATCAAGATTCTGAAAGTTATATACCAATCCGAAACGGTCATACGCCATGCATAACTCTGCACTACTTCACCCACGTACATACTTACGTGGGCAAAGTAGTGGGGGGCATTTGTTCCCGCCAAAAATTTCTGCGCAAAAGAGTCCAAGGTATCAAATGGCAGCGATACGCTTAAGGAAATGGGAACCAGTATTTTCCGGGCTGTATTTTGACAAACTTCCGAATGAGAAACAGCTAAATTCTAATGATATTGGAAGCATCACGAATAACCCTTCGATTTGATATATTATGGGCTTCATAATTCATCCGGGATCAAAAGTTATGAGCAAATATGCTATGCACCGTTCCCTAATTAAAAAATTAGGAATTACCTCAATGAGGTATCACGTGCTCAAACATGATCAATGGTCACGTGCTCATACGTGATCAATGGTCGCGTGTTGACACGTGATAGTTAAAACATGAATAAAAACAAACGGCTGAAGAAGGACCCAATTGGGGGTCACGTGCTCACACGTAACCAATAGTCACGTGTTGACACGTGACAGTTAAAACAGAAATAAAAACAAACGGCTGAAGAAAATACCACAATGAGATATCACGTGCTCACACGTGACTAAGGGTCACGTGTCAGCACATGACTGGTTTCGAAAGCCTTACAGTTTAATAGAATTATATTCTAAAAGCTTCTAAATCTTTCCAAATGGAAAAGGATTATGGGGACCGTTGGATTAAAGATCCAAGGGTGATTAAAAATCACCAATTGATGGAAAAAATCGTAGACAAGGAAATATTTCCCCTAAATCTCACCAAAAATAACAAACAGAATATCTTTGGATTTAAAATCCAACGGTGAATAAAATTCACTCAATGATCTAAAGGATCACATTAATTATGAAAACAAACAAGATCTTTCAATGAAAGATTCACTAAACAATTTGATTCTTTTCTTTCTCCTATAAATAGGAGCCAAGAAGAAAAGAGAAGGGATCTACTTTTTGGAGAGATGAACAGAGAGAGGAGAATTTAATTCTCAAGAGAAAAAAAGAGAGGAGAATTTAATTCTCAAGAGAGAAAAGAAAGGAGAATTGAATTCTCAACAAAGAAAACCCTAGATAAGAAAAGAAGGGGGGTCAAAGCTTCAAAAAGAGAATTTAATTCTCAAATCTAAGAGTTTAACTCTTCTGCACAAAAGAACTTAGTTCTTTTCTCTGGTTGAAGATCTGCAAAGTGCACATCTCCCCATAGGTTGAGAATTTAATTCTCATCGGGTCGAGATCCTGCCATGCAGATCTAAAACGTAGAGGAGGAATTGAGTTTTGAGAATTTAATTCTCACAAAGTTATAGGAATTTAATTCCTCCAAAACAAAGTTAGTGTTTAACCTTATATAAGAATTTAATCCTCTCAAAATTACAGGAATTTAATTCCTTCAAGATTGACAGAACTAGGGTTTAACCCTAATTGAGAATTTAATTCTCTCAAATTCACAGGAATTTAATTCCTCTTAAAATGAAATTAGGGTTTTACCCTATACAAGAATTTAATTCTTTTACATATATGGGAATTTAATTCCTCTAAAAGAAATTAGGGTTTAACCCTACATAAGAATTTAATTTTTTCATTGTAGGAATTTAATTCCTCCAAAGTCATAATTATGGTTTAACCCTACAGAGAATTTAATTCTTAAAATAAAGAGACTTGAAAGATCTCCATGCACATAAAGAGCATTGGTCATGTGATGACACATGACCCCAATCCGCAGTGATCAGAAAAGAAGGAATAAAACTAGGTCACGTGTCCCTACGTGACCCCTAAAAAGATCCCCAAAAATAAAAAGGAAACAGCTTTGACGCAATGCATCACGTGCTCCCACGTGACTCCCAAAACGCAGAAAGAAAAAGCAAAGGAAATGAAGGCTTTGGGCGCTCTCACGTGTTACCACGTGACCCCTTGGCAAACGCTTTACCAGTCAGCGCATAAATCCCCATCACGTGTCAACACGTGACGCTCAAAATAAAAATAATAAAAAGTGTTTAACACTTAATTGCGGAACGAGATAAAAGGGGATCTGGTCCCACCTTTGGGCGCCCTCACGTGCTCCCACGTGACCCCTCTTTCTTTATTGTTTAACACTAATTCGAGAACTTTGTACCCAGTGTTTAACACTGGTGTTTTCTAGTGTGTAACACCAATTTGACAACTTCATTTCCAGTGTTTAACACTGTTGTTTGCTAGTGTTTAACACTAATTCGGGGGATTATATTTCCTGTGTTTAACACTGATTATCTTATAGTGTTTAACACTAATTTGAGAGTTTATCTCCAATGTTCAATACTGAGGTTCTCCAGTGTTTAACACTGCTTTTAGCCAAATTGGCTAATTTTCCAGAGGCAAAGCCTCCCATTCAAAATTGAGTAAAAATCAGAACTATAATGTCTACTGCTCAATCAAAGATAAAAATGTTCTCAGAGCCCTCAAACTCTGATTTAGCATTGCTAAATAATGTGGGCTTGAACCTAGACAAATGTCTAATGGTCCAACCAAAGGGCCAATATTTCGAACTTAAGTGGACTTAGCCCAAATTGGCCATAAGTCCTCAATTCAGACTCAACTAAGCCAATGTGCTCCTAATTAACTGATCTTAGTTCCAAATTGGACTACAGATCCCCTAATCCACCTTGGTTCAAGAGTACATCTCTTCACTCCTTTGATATTTATCGTTGTAATTCATCAGCGTCTTTAAAGAGGTGACGGGTCCCGATAACCACACATTTCACGGACTGTAGGGTCCTTAAACTCATGGACTACGATGTCCTTAAACTTTATCGACTACGATGTCTTTAACCTGGACTGTGGGGTCCCTTTAAACCCACGGACTACGATGTCCTTAACCTTGACCGGGATGTCTTTAAACTAACGATAGACCACCATGTCCTTAAACTGGTAATCGACAGCGATGTCCCTAAACTAAACAATAGTGTAGGGTTGCTAGGCACTGCCACATGGGTCTATGAGGCATCAACCATGCCTGATTAAAATTTTAGCCATGCCGAACAACCCAAAGCCGGATCTTTAAATTAGGGTTTAGGCGAAAACTAACATGTTAAACACTTTAACACTAAGTGAGAGGGATTACAACCTTTGTAGATCCGGTCCTTCACTTCAATAGCTCCGTGTAGATGTCCTTTCGCTGCGATCATCGTGTCCCGGACTCTCGAGAGATTCCACGAAGAGAAAGATGCAGTCTTGCTTCCGATCTTCGATACAAAGATGATCTACCTTGAAGTTTCGTTAACACAAGCTAACACTCATAATATGAAGTGAACACTCTCATCAAAAGGGAAAGGATAGATGAGAATGATGAAGTAGGATTTTTGCTCTCTTTTATTTTCATTTACTCACTCATTTTTCATCACCTTGAAAAAGCTAGAAAGCTTTTTCTATGAAAGAAAGAAGGAAGAAGATGAACAATCAACCTCAAACCTTTTGTGATGAATAATGAAAGGATAAATATGATGATTAATGCAATCATGGTCAACTAAACCCATGCAGAGAATTAACTAGGGTTAGGGTTTGGGTTGGGTTAAAGCATGAGTCATAACAAAATATCTTTCACAAAACCAAAAAGAAAACCTTCTAGAAACTTCTAGAAATGATTAACCCTAATCAAACCCTAACCAAGTTTAATCTCTACTAAACATGTTGCATTAATAACCATATCATGTTACAATATTATATATCACATATATAATATTTATTGTAACAAAATAAAATAATACAATTAACATATATCGCATATATATCAATGTATTACCCGAGTGAGAAAAAGAATCTTTTAGTGAGCTAATATTAGTTAATGTAATTTAATATATCATATATATTATTATACATTAAATTATCGAATCAACACTTGATCCGACAATCCGGCTATATCGCATATAACCGACTAATATTTATCTGTACCGATTCATCGAATCAACACTTGATCCGATAACCCGGTTGATATCAAATATCGCGAGAATAGAATACGGTATCTCATATCGCATTATCCTCGGTCCCGCACATATCACATACGTGCCCCTACTCCGTTTTGCCTGAGTCAAGAAACCTCTGTGTAGGACTCTAAAGAATCGTCAATACGCCGGCAGTAGGTGATGATCATATCAAACACCCACAAGCTGCAAGCGGTCAGCTAAACGTAACAGCTACCCAGGTATTGAACACTCAGAAGATCAACAAGCAAGCCTGTACAATCTCCTGTGAATCCAAACAGTAACACTCCCGTACAGTCCGGTCTCGTCGTCTGATATGTCGCATATCTCGCCTAGGGGTGGTAAACGTCAGACCCCAGTAGCTCGATAAGTCGTGTCGATATAAGGTCTATAACAGTTGGAGAAACTACTAATAACACTTACCAGTAAATCTCAGCAACCCTGGCCAGGGATTTCCGGTTATAGCTAATCGAACACAACACAACATCAACTCCCTATACTGGGAGAGACGAATCCCCTCCTATCGCTCATTGCCTCCATGTGATTCGGGACTGTACCCAAAAGCCACCTTTTTGCACACCCTCTTGGACGTGGTATGATGGAAATCAAAGCACAGTAGGAATCACACAAGACTCTATGACGATCTCGGGTCAACATACTACTCTGTACCAGTGTCACCGGAGAACTGTCATCTAACGTAAGGTATAATACCATCTGGGAGTTCTTGGCGAGTCCGTCCAGTGTACCCAGTCTCTACTGAGCACCCGTACACCATCCTTGATGTCAAACAGCGATGGATATGGGATCATCCATCGCCCATCATATGGGTCAAGATGCGTATACGCTAGTCTACTCTGGTGTATCGATGCCCTGTCTCGATACACCCTCGACAAGGAACAATTATAGGATGTACTCACCGACTACCGTGGCCCCACTAGTATGATCTCATCATAGTCCCAGTAGTCGAGTACATATCCTAAGGGCTTTATCAACATGTAATATAGAGACAATCAGAGTACATGTTAAGATAAAGTACAACCAGATAGCGTACTATCATGTCGAGCAAGAAAGTCCTCCCTATATATGTCCAAGCATCCATTACAATATACATCGTATGTACAGTAATGGCCTCTATAGCCGGCACAGGATGGTTCGGAATCCCAGTTGTAGATTGTTCAAGCCGTCCTGTAGGGGTCCAATTCGGCATCTCAACAGCAAAAGTGGTTCGTGGATGATCCATCGGCACAAATGGATAGGTAGGCTCTGTCGATATATCGCAAAGAAAACTGCGGCGACCGCGGATAATGTGACCGTACCAGGTCCCCCATAAAAGTAGATTGGTGCAATTCGGGTCATGAGCCCTGATCATCGCTATCACCTCTTCGTCAGATGGTGACTGAGGAAAGGCAGCCTCCGAGCGGTTAAATGGGAAGTATGGAAGAGAAGTCATTGTGCCTGAAATAAAAGAAGGGGAAACTGTTAAGCGAAGCCAACACGTGTATATATATATATATATATATATATATATATGTTTATAAATGTATATATATATAAAGAAAATGGAAGAAAGTGACAGAGGACTTATTTTATGGGACTATTGGTTATAAAACACATGGGTCCCACAAAATCAAGATGGCGACTCACTAATAATGAGGCCAAGCAATCATCATAAGAATAAAGGGAAGATTCTCAATAAATTCAAATGACTCTACACATTCTCCCAAAAAGAGAAACTTATCTTGGACTCTGCGAAAATCAAGCAGAACAGGGGAATCAAATACCCAGAAAACTCTACTGTTGTTCTTTTATGCCAAGAACAACTCAAGACAAGAAAACCCCAAGAAGTTCTCTGGGAAGAACTGAATTCTTTAGAGGAATTAAATTCCTTTTGAATATAGGAATTAAATTCCCAGAAAATATTTTCAGAGCCAAAGCTCTTTGGAATGGAATTAAATTCCAGAGAGAAGACAAGCATCACCATCGATCCCTGAAGATCAGAGAAGCCCTAAGAGGTTCATTATTTAAAGATTGAGCAGTTTTCTTTTTTAAAGAACTTGAAGAAAAAATTGGTTTTTGTTAAAGGGAAAAACACTTGGCGTGGATTTAAAATCCAAATTCCTACAAGAAGTTCTTCAGCCGTTCAAGATCATTACCAGAAAAAGGGAATCTTTTGTTTACAGAGTTAAACTCTGGAAATTTTCGAAACAGAGAACTAAGCTCTGAGAGAGAATTAAATTCTCAAGACAAGAACAAGCAAGGAAGAAGATGGAAAAAGTGGAGGCGCTTCTGAAGGGACTCCTGGATTTATAGGATGTGATGGGGAACGGTTCATCTCCCATGTTCCCTAGACAGATCCAACGGTCACAAAGGTGACAGCGTTACACTCACGTACAAACATGTGAGAACAACGCTATGGGGGCATTTGTTCCCTGATAAAATATCAGGGAATTCCCCAATGGGGTATCACGTGCTCACACGTGACCAAGGGTCACGTATTGACACGTGATAGGTTCCTGTGATCTCTGCTTTATAGATAAAACTCTAGTCAAACAAAAATATAACAAAACAGCCAGGAAATACCCCAATGGGGCATCACGTGCTCACACATGACTAAGGGTTACGTGTTGATACGTGATAGGTTCCTGCGATCTCTGCTTTATAGGATTAAATTCTAATCAAACAAAAATATTATAAGACACTAAGGAAAAACCCCAATGGGGCATCACGTGCTCACACGTGACCAAGGGTCACGTGCTGACACGTAATGATTCCTTAGCTTTGTGAAAAGGTGTAGGGTTCCTAGACACTCTTATGAAGGTCTATAAGACATCAACCATGCCCGAATAAAAATGTAGACGAGCCGAACAACCCAAAGCCGGGATCTTTATACTAGAGTTTAGGTGAAACAAAGCATGTTAAACACTTTAACACTAAGTGAGAGGGATTAAAACCTTTGTAGATCCAGTCCTTCACTTCATAAGCTCCATGTTGTGGTCCCTTCGCTGCGATCATCAAGTTCCGGACTCTCGAGAGGTTCCACGAAGAGAAAGATGCAAGCTTGCTTCCGATCTTCGATAACAAAGATAATCTACCTTGAAGTTTCTTTAACACAAGCTCTCACTCACTAAATGAAGTGAACACCCTCATCTAAATGGAAAGGATAGATGAGGATGATGAAGTAGGATTTTTGCTCTCATTTGTTTTCTATTTCTCACTCATTTTCATCACCTTTGAAAAAGCTAGAAAGCTTTTCCATGAAGAACTCAAGGAAGAAGATGATGAATCCTTTTGTGATGATTAACGAAAGTCAAGAAGAAGGTTAGAAATGCAACCATGGTCAATGTAACCTTTGTAGAGATTTAACTAGGGCTAGGGTTTTGGTTGGGATAAAGGATAAGTCACTTAAAATATCAAAACAAATATCTTTGCACAAAACAAAACAAAACCTTCTAGAAGGTTCTAGAAAACCTTAACCCAAATTAAACCCTAACCATGTTTAATCTCCACTAAACATGTTGCATTAATAACCATATCATGTTACAATATTATATATCATATAAATAATATTTATTGTAACAAAATAAAATAATACAATTAACATATATCGCATATATATCAATGTATTACCCGAGTGAGAAAAAGAATCTTTTAGTGAGCTAATATTAGTTAATGTAATTTAATATATCATATATATAATTATACATTAAATTATCGAATCAACACTTGATCCGACAATCCGGCTATATCGCATATAACCGACTAATATATCATTTACCGATTCATCGAATCAACACTTGATCCGATTACCCGGCTGATATCAAATATCGCGAGAATATAATATGGTATCTCATATCGCATTATCCTTGGTCCTGCACATATCACATATGTGCCCCTACTCCGTTTTGCCTGAGTCAAGAAACCTCTGTGTAGGACTCTAAAGAATCGTCAATACGCCGGCAGTAGGTGATGATCATATCAAACACCCACAAGCTGCAAGCGGTCAGCTAAACGTAACAGCCACCCAGGTATTGAGCGATCAGAAGATCAACAAGCAAGCCTGTACGTTCTCCTGCGAATCCAATCAGTAACACTCCCGTACAGTCCGGTCTCGTCGTCTGATATGTCGCATATCTCGCCTAGGGGTGGTAAACGTCAGAACCCAGTAGCTCGATAAGTCGTGTCGATATAAGGTCTATAACAGTTCGAGAAACTACTGATAACACGTACAAGTAAATCTCAGCAACCCTGGCCAGAGATTTCCAGTTATAGCCAATCGAACACAGCACAACATCAACTCCCTATACTGGGAGAGACGAATCCCCTCCTATCGCTCATTGCCTCCATGTGATTCGGGAATGCACCCAAAAGCCACCGTTTTGCACGCCCTCTTGGACGTGGTAAGGTGGAAATCAAAGCACAGTGGGAATCACATAAGACTCTATGACAATCTCGGGTCTACAGACTACCCTGTACCAGTGTCACCTAAGAACCGCCATCTGACGTGTGGTATATCACCATCTGGGGGTTCTCGGCGAGTCCGTCCAGTGTACCCAGTCTCCAATGAGCACCCGTACACCATCCTTGATGTCAAAACACTGATGGATATGGGATCATCCATCGCCCATCATATGGGTCAAGATGCGTATACGCTAATCTACTCTGGTGTATCGATGCCCTGACTCGATATACCCTCGACTAGGAACAGTTATAGGATGTACTAATCGACTACCGTGGCCCCACTAGTATGATCTCATCATAGTCCCAGTAGTCAAGTACAGATCCTAAGGGCTTTATCAACATGTGAGAGTAAGACAGTAAACCAATACAAGACAACATGTTAAGATAAAGTGAAACCAAATAGCATACTATGATGACGAGCAAGAAAGTCCTCTATATATATATCCAAGCATCCAATATAATATACATCATATGTACAACAATGGCCTCTAGGGCATATACATAACTAACAATCTCCCACTTGCACTAAGGCCAGCTGCTGTAGTATCTCATACCTAGCATCCCGAATAATCACTCAAACTGTATCTGGGGAATGGCTTTAAAGTCGTCCATTGAGCGTAAAGACAAATCCCGAGTGCGACTTAGAGTCGTCCTTATCACTTTGGAAGCTGGAATCGGTAAAGGACTCCACCTAGAGTTCTCCGTTACCATACACCAAGAACATCTCCTTAGTGTTTCGTAAGTACTTGAGAATGTTCTTCACAGCTGTCCAGTGACTCTCTCCAGGATCTGCTTGATACCGACTCACTACACTTAGTGAGTATGCTACATCGGGTCTGGTACATAGCATCGCATACATGATAGAGCCTACTGCCGAAGCATAGGGTATCCCTTGCATGCGAGCTCTCTCCAAATCAGTCTTAGGAGACATCTCTTTGGAGAGAGTGAGTCCAGAGATCGTGGGTTGGTTCCCACACTTGGATTCTTCCATACTAAACCTCTTTAGTATGGTGTCAATATACCTGGAATGGGACAATCCCAGTATCCGTTTAGATCTATTTCTATAGATCATGATTCCCAATATGCAGGAGGCATCACCTAGATCTTTCATTGAGAATCTTTGTGATAAGAAGAGCTTGACTGATTGCAGCATAGGAACATCATTTCCTATCAAGAGTATGTCATCCACGTACAATACGAGAAATACAACCTTACTCTCTACAATCTTCTTATAGATACAAGGTTCATCTAAATTTTTGATGAAGTCAAACTCTTTGACTACAACATCAAAACAGATGTTCCAACTCCGCGATGCTTTCTTTAACCCACAAATGGATTTAAGCAGCTTGCACACCTTTCCGCTGCTCCCACTATCTACGAAGCCCTCTGGCTGAGTCATGTACACGCACTCTTCTAAATCACCGTTTATAAAGGCGGTCTTAACATCCATTTGCCAGATTTCGTAGTCATGGTATGCAACAATGGCAAGTAAGATCCGGATGGACTTAAGCATAGCTACTGGAGAAAAGGTTTCGTCATAATCCATACCTGGTCATTGACGAAAACCCTTTGCAACAAGTCTAGCTTTGAAAGTCTCAACTTTTCCATCTATACCAATTTTCTTTTTAAAGATCCACTTGCTCCCAATGGGTTTTACCCCTTCAGGAGCATTTTCCAAAGTCCATACTTTGTTGGTGTACATGGATTCCATCTCAGATCGCATTGCATCCAGCCAATTCACAGAGTCACCACTCGTGATGGCCTGCTCGAAACTAGTCGGGTCATCATCTTCCATGATGAAATCCTCACTTCCACCATCAATGAGAAAACCGTAGTAACTCTCAGGTGGATGAGAAACCCTGCTAGATCGGTGGAGAGGCTGGGGTTCGTCGGGTACTACTGAATCCTCTGGCTCCAATAAATTATCAGTTGTAGTTTGTGGTGCTGGAACCTCTTCCAGCTCTACCTCTTTGCCACTAATTTCTTTTGCAAGAAATTCCTTTTCCAAAAATGTGGCATGTTGAGCGACAAACACTTTTTGTTCCTCGGCGCGTGGTAGAAAAAATATCCTTGAGAATTCTTTGGATATCCCACAAACTTGCATAAGACAGACCTTGCCTCGAGTTTGTCCGGATTTAGCCTTTTGACGTAGGCCGGACAACCCCATATCTTAACATACTTAAGAGATGGTCTCTTCCCTTTCCATATCTCATATGGAGTGGTAGGCACTGATTTGGTAGGAACCATATTCAATAGGTGTATGGCTGTCTCAAGCGCATACCCCCAAAAGGAAATAGGTAACTCAGCATCACTCATCATAGAGCGTACCATATCTAATAGGATGCGATTCCTCCGCTCCGATACACCGTTGTGTTGTGGTGTATAAGGAGGAGTAAGCTGAGAGAGAATCCCATTCTCTTTTAGATAATCCAGAAAATCATTGCTCAAGTATTCTTCTCCTCGATCAGATCGAAGGATTTTAATACTTTTGCCCGTATGGTTCTCTACTTCGTGCTTATATTCTCTGAATTTCTCAAAAGCTTCAGACTTGTGTTTCATCAGGAATACATGTCCGTATCTAGAGAGATCGTCAGTGAATGTAATGAAGTAGGAAGAACCGTTCCTGGCATGCGTAGACATAGGACCGCATACATCACTATGTACCAGTCCTAAGAGTTCGGTAACTCTTTCTCCGTGTCCACTAAACGGAGTTTTGGTCATTTTCCTTTGAGACATGAATGGCAAGTATCATAAGATGATAATTCGAACGTATTCAAATATCCATCCTTATGTAACTTAGCTAGCCGTGTCGCATTGATATGACCAAGTCTACAATGCCACAAGAAGGATTCGTTCATTTCTGAACTTTTCCTCTTGTGTGTGTTTTGTATATTAAGGACAGTATTTTGATTGAGAATGAATATGCCATTATATAACGAGCCTGATCTAATCAACTTTTGATTTAGGAATATGTTCATAACATTATCCTTTACTACAAAATTATATCCTTCTTTACTTAATAAAGAAACTGATATAATGTTGCACATCATGTTCGGTATATAATAGCACTCATTCAGAATCAGTGTATTACGACTTGGTAATACTAGGTGATATTCACCAACTGCTTTGGCTGCAATACTTGCACCATTCCCTACTTGAACGGAATGATCACCTTTTCCCTGTTCTCTACCTTTACGTAGCCTATGTAACAATTTACATATGTGGGATCCTGATCCGGTATCTAATACCCAGGACGTAGGTTGAACTGAGAAACAGTTCTCAATAACAAACACACCCGAAGAAGGTGCATCAACATGCATGTTCTCCGTTTGGGCGGCGTGAGAGTCCAGATATTCTCATGTTTCTTGTTCAGTCTTATAACTCTTATAAGAAAGAACGGGACCAACGATCCCCTGCTCAGTATAATAAGCGGATTCAGTCAATACATCCATATTATTATCCTGATTATGGCCTGACATGGTCGCTACCTGGAGAGAGAGAGAGAGAGAAGAAAACACTTTAGCGTATGCTTTTGTAAGATTAGATTGGTTATTATCTTATCTAATCAGGATGTCTCCCACTGTTTTTATCAAATCTTTCTCTAAACCCTAAAAGGTAAGATTAGCCGGGATTAATTAAACCCTAAAATTTCGTCAATCTTTCAGCCAGATCAGGGTCGGTACTTTGTTCCCGCCAAAAATTTCTGCGCAAAAGAGTCCAAGGTATCAAATGGCAGCGATACGCTTAAAGAAATCGGAATCTGTATTTTCCGGGCTATATTTTGACAAACTTCCGAATGAGAAACAGCTAAATTCTGATGATATTGGAAGTATCTCAAAAAACCATTCGATTTGATATATTATGGGCTTCATAATTCATCCAGGATCAAAAGTTATGAGCAAATATGCTATGCACTGTTCCCTGATTAAAAAATCAGAAATTACCTCAATGAGGTATCACGTGCTCACATGTGATCAATGGTCACGTGTTGACACGTGATAGTTAAAACATGAATAAAAACAAACGGCTGAAGAAGGACCCAATTGGGGGTCACATGCTCACACGTGACCAATGGTCACGTGTTGACACATGACAGTTAAAATAGAAATAAAAACAAACGGCTGAAGGAATTACCTCAATGAGGTATCACGTGCTCACACGTGACCAAGGGTCACGTGTCAGCACGTGACTGGCTTCGAAAGCCTTACAGTTTAATTGAATTAAATTCTAAAAGCTTCTAAATCTTTCCAAATGGAAAAGGATTATGGGGACCGTTGGATTAATGATCCAAGGGTGATTAAAAATCACCAATTTATGGAAAAAATCTTAGACAAGGAAAGATTTCCCCTAAATCTCATCAAAAATAACAAACAGAATATCATTGGATTTAAAATCCAACCGTGAATAAAATTCACTGAATGATCTAAAGGATCACATTAATTATGAAAACAAACAAGATCTTTCAATGAAAGATTCACTAAACAATTTGATTCTTTTCTTTCTCCTATAAATAGGAGCCAAGAAGAAAAGAGAAGGGATCTACTTTTTTGAGAGAAGAACAGAGAGAGGAGAATTTAATTCTCAAGAGAAAAAAAGAGAGGAGAATTTAATTCTCAAGAGAGAAAAGAAATGAGAATTGAATTCTCAACAAAGAAAACCCTAGGTAAGAAAAGAAAGGGGATCAAAGCTTCGAAAAGAGAATTTAATTCTCAAATCTAAGAGTTTAACTCTTCTGCACAAAAGAACTTAGTTCTTTTCTCTGGTTGAAGATCTGCAAAGTGCACATCTCCCCATAGGTTGAGAATTTAATTCTCATCGGGTCAAGATCCTGCCATGCAGATCTAAAACGTAGAGGAGGAATTGAGTTTTGAGAATTTAATTCTCATAAAGTTATAGGAATTTAATTCCTCCAAAAGAAAGTTAGGGTTTAACCCTATATGAGAATTTAATTCTCCCAAAATTACAGGAATTTAATTCCTTCAAGATGGACAGAACTAGGGTTTAACCCTAATTGAGAATTTAATTCTCTCAAATTCACAGGAATTTAATTCCTCTTAAAATGAAATTAGGGTTTTACCCTATACAAGAATTTAATTCTTTTATATATTTGGGAATTTAATTCCTCTAAAAGAAATTAGGGTTTAACCCTACATAAGAATTTAATTCTTTCATTATAGGAATTTAATTCCTCCAAAGACATAATTAGGGTTTAACCCTACAGAAAATTTAATTCTTAAAATAAAGAGACTTGAAAGATCTCCATGCACATAAGGAGCATTGGTCACGTGATGACACGTGACCCCAATCCGGAGTGATCAGAAAAGAAGAAATAAAACTAGGTCACGTGTCCCCACGTGACCCTTGAAAAGATCCCCAAAAATAAAAAGGAAACAGCTTTGAGGCAATGCCTCACGTGCTCCCACGTGACTCCCAAAACGCAGAAAGAAAAAGCAAAGGAAATGAAGGCTTTGGGCGCTCTCACGTGTTACTACGTGACCCCTTGGCAAACGCTTTACCAGTCAACGCATAAATCCCCATCACGTGTCAACACGTGACGCTCAAAATAAAAATAATAAAAAGTGTTTAACACTTAATTGCAGAACGAGATAAAAGGAGATCTGGTCCCACCTTTGGGCGCCCTCACGTGCTCCCACGTGACCCCTCTTTCTTTATTGTTTAACACTAATTCGAGAACTTTGTACCCAGTGTTTAACACTGGTGTTTTCTAGTATGTAACACTAATTTGACAACTTCATTTCCAGTGTTTAACACTGTTGTTTGCTAGTGTTTAACACTAATTCGGGGGATTATATTTCCAGTGTTTAACACTGATTATCTTTTAGTGTTTAACACTAATTTGAGAGTTTTTCTCCAATATTCAATACTGAGCTTCTCCAATATTTAACACTACTTTTAGCCAAATTAGCTAATTTTCCAGAGGCAAAGCCTCCCATTCAAAATTGAGTAAAAATCAGAACTATAATGCCTACTGCTCAATCAAAGATAAAAATGTTCTCAGAGCTCTCAAACTCTGATTTAGCATTGCTAATAATGTGGGCTTGAACCCAGACAAATGTCTAATGGTCCAACCAAAGGGCCAATATTTCAAACTTAAGTGGACCTAGCCCAAATTGGCCATAAGTCCTCAATTCAGACTCAACTGAGCCAATGTGCTCATAACCTAATTATCTGATCTTAGTTCCAAATTGGACTACAGATCACTTAATCCACCTTGGTTCAAGGTTACATCTCTTCACTCCTTAGATATTTGTCGTTGTAATTCCTCAGCGTCTTCATAGAGGTGACGGGTCCCTATAACCATACATTTCACGGACTGTGGGGTCCTTAAACTCATAGACTACGATGTCCTTAAACTTTATCGACTACGATGTCTTTAACCTCGACTGTGGGGTCCCTTTAAACCCACGGACTACGATGTCCTTAACCTTGACCGGGATGTCTTTAAACTAATGATGGACCACCATGTCTTTAAACTGGTAATCGACCGCAATGTCCCTAAATTAAAAATAGAGCCCAAATGCTCTTTTGTTGGATCTAAACGATCCCGTTAAGTTGATCTTAGTCTGAAATGAGACTAACGTATCCTTAACAAATTGTTAAGTTGATCTTAGTCTGAAATGAGACTACGTATCCTTAACAAACGTTTAAGTTTATCTTAGTCTCAAATGAGGCTAACGTATCCTTAAACCCAAACACCCAAACCCAAATCTAAGAAAATACGGATTTGGACTAATCCACGTCCTACGGGCGACGACATAAATTATTTTCCGTATACAATCCACGGGCAACCAAAAACAAAACAAACACCCACGACACGAAGTGACCATCTGGAGAAGGAGAAAGTTGTTACCGCGATACGGTAGCGTAATTAACTGCAGGGGCTTGCACCTGCAGGAAAGAGCGTCCCCACAATCAAAAACCCCTCGAGCGAGGGGGAATCTGACGAGTCTGCTACATCGGCCGCATCCGTTTAGACCTTCGATATACGGTGCCATAAATCAACTTGGCATCTTCGCAGAGGTGGACAGATAGCACCAATTAGAATCTACCCCGAATTTTAGGCAAGACGTCTGTCTTGCGCGTCTTTCGGAGGGGAACAGATTCTGGCACGCCCGGTGGGACCTCTTCCTCTTTCCACTCCACACTTCGTGTGTCGTGTTCGCGAACGAATCGCGATTTGCTATGGTTGCCTGTGGATTCGAGGTACTTAGATTTGGTGTCTTGCTTCGTGCAAAAAACAGAAGATCAATGGCTTCAAACTGCACTACCTGCAACTGCAACTCTCACTCGGTCCTTGCTGGAGGAGTGACTTACGGGCCCCAAGCGGCCTCCCTTTTAAAGATACCAGTGGAGCAGGTAACTCAAGCCACCACTGGACTATTCTTCGGGACCATGCTCCCACCCATAAGCTTCAACGCCCTTGTACCGTCACAAGAAGCTCCCAAGAAATCGGTATTCGATCGGCTTGCTACTACTGTGGCCCCTCTCAACGGGTCGCCCAACTCCACTGCCTCAGTTTTTAACAGACTAGGCCAGAGCTCCAACGGGCCCATGAAGAAGCCTGCAATACCAGAAGGCGTTATCCCGAAGCGGATAGCCATCCCTTCTCCCAAAATCGTCAAGGCGGCTTCTCCTGCCAAAGGGTCGGTCTTCACAAGACTGACTATTTTTTCTCCCGTTCCAGGCGAAATCACCAAGATTGCTTCCCCTACTCGGAAGTCTACTTTTGATAGGTTGGTCGTCCCCATTCAACGGACGTCGGTCTTTAAAAGGCTGATACCAGTGAATTCTGACCAACACAGAGGGCATGAGGAGGTCACCCCTACGGCTAAACCAACTCCAATCGCACGACATGCTCGCCGTCATCACTGGCGCCGGGTAAGGAAGGCAGGGGGAAACTCCCCCTCTGGGCTAACTCCGCCAGCTCCAATGGTGGAAATCAATGCTTCTGTTTCGACTGGGAATAGCTTTGAACCGCTAAGAAGGGTGCGCAAAAACTCGCCAACTGCCGTATTGAAAAGATATCCTCCACCTGCGGATAATGCCCCAAAGGTGAAGCTGGAGCGGCCCCCTCAACGGCTGTCCTCTAAAATTTACAAGGTCTGGTGTCAAGTCCAAGACTCCATGACGGATCAAGACTATCTCCGCCGACAGAAAAAGATGAAGGTTCAGCAGGAGAAGGACTACTCTGTCAAGCCACAAAAAGTGACGGCTATTTGGGTGCCCACTACAACGCCCCCCTCAACTTCGACCGCCCACAAAAGAAGGAGGTCGGAAAAGATCCATGCGTCTTTGGCAAATCGCAAAGACACTGAATCTAAACGCCCCAAGTTTGGGGGCATGGTGGTGCACACTGTCTATATGGCATCCGGGAAAGAGGATAGCCGCGCTTCGACGGGTCACCGACCGCTCACCCGATCCGTAACAAAAGCCCAGGAGCAGCAACAGAAGCTTCAAGAAATGCTGACGCAAATGGCCACACTCACCGGGCCGAAAGCAAGCCCGGAGACATCCTCGGAGCAGCGCCGTGAGCAGGAAACTGATGCCGAGTTTCTTCGGAGAATCCTCGAAAAGAAGGACAGAGAAGCAGCAGAACAAGCTGCCCATATAAAACAAATAGCGATTCTCTTCCAAGACATGGTATGAATGATGTTACAGCCGGACCCTCCAGTTGAAGACCCTCCGATCATTATTGAAGACGATAGAGGGGAGACATCTAATCCTCATCCGGCTCATTCAGCAGCCAAGGAAGAAACCATTTCCAAGGCTGCACTAGACGACTATATAGCTCAGCAGATACGAGTTCACCAGGCGAATGAAGCAACTGGGCAAATTGTTAGAACTGGATGACCCTATCCGGGCTGGTATGACTAAATCAGTTACCCGCCGGGATATACGATCCCTAAATTCCATGTGTACAAGGGGACAGGGAATCCACATCAGCATGTCGCTCAATTCAGGGCCCTATACGGCAACACTGGAGGCGACGACAAACTGTTGCTTCGCCAATTCGTCGGCAGCATAGCAGAAACGGACTTTGAATGGTATTCGGAGGTACCTAACGACTCTGTCAAAACATTTGCAGAGATGGAGCTACTGTTTACACAAAGATTTGCAAGTGCTAGTGAGCGCACCCCGATCACCGCATTGATCAACGCCAGGGTAAGGCCAGGAGAAACATGGGTTCAATACGCAATACAATGGCGAAACTTATGGTCGAAGTGCGAACAACGCATCGAAAAAGCACCTGCGGTAAGCATGTTCGTGGGCACTCTTGATCCGCAAGCGACCATCTCACAATTCATGATGTTCTTCAAGCCAACTACTTTCCAGGACTTGATTGACATGTTGGCCCAAATGGATTAGATGGATCATGGATCATCTCCTTCAAAGACGGATCCTCGGAATGAAAAGGGGAAAGGAAAAGCAACTTTCTTCGCCAATACTCAACAACAGCCGAGCAACCTAAAGCCGGTTGTCCGTCGAAACAATATGCGTCCACGCCCATCCCTTGAGGAAAGACTAGGACGTCCTTACTCGTTTCCTCAGGATAAAACGAGAAGACTGTTCGAGCTGGCAGTGCACAACAGGCTCATCAATTTGCCGAGTCCAAAACGTCCGTTGCAGCCAGGCGATCTCAACAATCCTAATTACTGCCCTTACCATCAAGCAGTAAGCCATCTAATCGAAAATTGCTTCGTTTTCAAAGGCTGGATTGAGGACCAATACCAACAAGGCAAGTTCGCATTATCCGAAAACTGGAAGGTGAACCCGCCACAACCCCATGCCCCTAAAAAAGAGGACACGCCGGGGGCATCGTGCTCTTTTATAGAAAAAGCTCCATGGGAGGTCGCTCTTTCAACCAAGACGAAAAGAATGCTGTAGGATCTTCACACATGCCCAGCCGTCAAGTGGAAAAGTCCGCCAGAGCCCGAGGTCATTGATGGGATGCTGAAACCACGCCCAACACCGAGAATTGATAGCAGTGGGCAAAACACCCAGACGCAGCCGTTAAAGTCTTCGAAGAAGAATGAGAAGACCCAAAAGCCCGCGAAGTTAGATGACAAGCGCACGGATCTGTAAAAACATGTTGACGCACTGGAAGAATATAATCAGAAGGCGCGGACCCCAGTCGCACTCCAAGAATTCCTCAGCCACGTCCATGAGGACGGAGATGATGACAAAGACTCGTCGGATGAACCTGAGTATTATGTGGCAAGCTGCCATGTGATCTCTCACTCTTCGATGGATGATAAAGAAGCTCCTTGCACCGAGAGACGGGGGGCAGGTCCTGAACCAGAACTTCTATGGTCGTCAGACGAAATGATCGACGCCTTCCTGAATGAAATTCATCTAAAAAGTAAAGTCGATCGGGAGCGTGAGATGGCCATATTTGAAAAGGCCAAACGTCGACGACTGGACAAAAGGGTCGAAACACTCCCACCAGATCAAAGTACATCCGCCGCAAATGAATGCAGGATCAAGACAAGGAAACGATTCACCGAAGCCATATCGATGGGGATGAGGCTGCCCTCTTTCAGAGAAAATTCTCCTGGTGATATACAACTTGATGAAGCGGAAGTACATCATAACTTCTGCTTATATCATCAGAAGATCGCACATCCTACTGAGGACTGCAACTCCTTTAAGTGTTGGTGGCAAGGGTATGTCTCTCACAGGCAACACTTCAACAGGAAAAAGCGTGAAGCTCATAGACTGCAGAAAAATGCGACAGATGAGCGTAAAAGAATTGCCGGCAATTGTCATAGGGTTGATCCCGAGGGACCGCGAGTTCTCACATTCGGGAGCGACTCCAACAAAAAAGTAGCCCTCGTCCCTCTCTTCAAGGAATCCGTCTCTAAAGCGAAAGAATTGAGGAGTTGCGAGAACATTCAGCCGTGCAATCGCACGCTACCCAGAAAGAATCTCGGACCCGCAAACAAGGGATCGAACAAAAAGGTTAAAGGGAAGGAAAAAACGGCCTTCGTCGCCAACGCTCAACAACAATCGAGTGGCCCTAGACCGGTTGTTCGCCAAAGCAACATGCGGCAACCCCTCTATGAAAAGTTGAAACAACCTTACTCATTTCCCCGGGATGAACCAAAGAGGTTGTTCGAACTAGCAGTGCGCAACAGGCTTATCACTCTACCGGAGCCGAAACACCAGCTACAACTGAGTGATGTCAACAATTCTAATATTTGCCCTTACCACCAAGCATTGGGCCATCTGATCGAAAACTGCTACGTCTTCAAAAACTGGGTTGAAGACCTACACCAACAGGGCAAGTTCGCGCTGTCCGAAAACGGGAAGGTGAGCCCGCCACAACCACATGCTCCGAGAAAGATGGATATGCCGTGGGCATCATGCTCATTCATAGGGAAAGCCCCATGGACCGAAAAGTCCGTAAACTAGAAATTCGCCTCAAATACGGCAACGGCGGACCGCAATGTCCTAAAACTTGCAAATGACCGAAACGTCGTTAAACTACTCCTAACCTGCGGCATTTTCAGGCTGACGTAAAAAAAAACGGTATGTCCATAAGAAAAATGGGCACGGATGAAAACCCGAAAGGGCGCCGTGAGTAAAAACAGCAGAACTACCGGCTAGTCTTATGAAAACCCGAAAGGGCGCAACCTCGTTCAAAAAAACGGTATGTCCATAAGCAAAATGGGCACAGATGAAAACCCGAAAGGGCGTCGTGAGTAAAAACAGCAGGACTACCGGCGAGTCTTGTGAAAACCCGAAAGGGCGCAATCTCGTTAAAAGACACTTGCAAGGTCCTCTCGACCCTGTAAGGAGAAACCACCTGCGTGAGATCCTTACAACTCACAAAGGAGAGATACACTTAGGAATCCTCACGATCCCTAAGGAGAAATTAAACTTGCGAGATCCTCACGACTCGTAAGGAGAACCCTCTTATGAGACCCTCACAGCTCATAAGATTCAAAAGTCTTAAGCTGCAGGGATTTGAACCTGTTCTTAAGCAGTCATACCCCCCGATTCTACCCTACAAGCGGCTCAATACTGACCCTTGTATACAATCCACGGGCGCGAATAAACATTTCCCTAACAAAGTCCCATCCGTGACTAGGGATGTGTTCGCACGGTGAACAACCCTTGTGAGTCCTCTCGACTCATAAGGAGAAAACACTCTTGTAAGATCCTTACGACTTATAAGAGAACATACACTTAGGAGTCCTCACGATTCCTAAGGAGAAAACGCACCTGCGAGATCCTCACGACTCGTAGAGAGAAACACCTTTATGAGACCCTTACGGCTCATGAAGTCAAAAGCCTTAGTCGACGGGATCCTAACCCTGTTTGCTAAGCCACCTTTGTTCGACATCGACAGAGGCAAATGATGATTTACTCATGGCAATATCCCAGTTGTAGCTATGCTGATGCCTAAATCGGTATCAAATTCCAAGTCCTTTCATGGCAAATGATGATTCGCTCCTGACAATATTCCAGTTGTAGCGATGTTGATGCTGAGATTGGCACCAGATTCCAAGTTCCACACTCGCGATAAAAAATCAGCGAGCCAAAAATGCATATGAAATAGCCGAAGTGATGGGGCAACTTGCAACGAAATCAGCAAGTAAAAATGTATGCATACAAAACAGCCGAAATGATTGGGCAACTCACAATAAAAAGCAGCGAGTAAAAAGAAAAATAGCCGAAATGATTAGGCACCGCGAAAAATAGCCGAAATGATTGGGCAATCGTGACCTTCGCGATATAAAAGCTGAAATGATAGAGCATCGCGGAAATAAACTAATAATATAAAAAAATGAATGAAACTTTTTTCCCTACAGGTGAGATCACATCGATCGCTGTATACAATCCAGAGGCACAAACAAAGAGGGAACCATACCTTCCTGACAGGCTCCATCAGAAAGTGAAGCCAAATCTCGACGGTTCATAGACAACTTAGAGACAACCTCGACATTTGTCGCAATATTGCAGACACAATGTCAACAAATGAAGTAAAGGAAGATCCCTAGCTTCAGGGTCTCGGCGTCAACATCGACAACTTAGAGATCACCAACGGCGTTTCTCCTCACTCCAACCAGATGCAGACGTGACGTCAACAACTGAACTCAGAGTCGCAACGAAACGGAACCATGGCAAAGTCCCTAGTTCCAAATCTCAATAGCCACATCTCCAGCCTGGAGACCAACAACGGTGGGCCTCCTCATTCTGGCAGGACACAGATGTTACACCATCAAACGGAGCCACGGCATAGTCCCTAGTTCCAAATCTCGACGGTTCACAGACAACCTAGAGACCATCTCAGCATTCGTCTCGTTACAGCAGACGCAATGTCAACAAAGGCGTTCCTTCGCAGTCCAGTAGGATGCAGATGCAACGTCAACAAAAGACCTCGCGGTCCAAACAAAGCGGAGTGACGGCGAAATCCCAGCTCCACCTCAGCATTCGTCTCGTTACAGTAGACGCAATGTCAACAACAGCGTTCCTTCGCAGCCCAGCAGGATGTAGATGCGATGTCAACAAAAGATCCCATGGTCGAAACAAAGCGGAGTGACGGAAAAATTCCAACTCCACCTCAGCATTCATCTCATTACAGCAGACGCAATGTCAACAACGGCGTTCATTCGCAATCCAGCAGGATGCAGATGCAACGTCAACGAAAGACCCCATGGTCGAAACAAAGCAGAGTGACAGCAAAATCCTAGCACCACCTCAGCATTCGTCTCGTTACAGCAGACGCAATGTCAACAATGGCATTCCTTCGCAGTCCAGCAGGATGTAGATGCAACATCAACGAAAGACCCCATGGCCAGCAAAGCGGAGTGACGACAAAATCATAGCTCCACCTCAGCATTCGTCTCGTTACAGCAGACGCAATGCCAACAGCAGCGTTCCTTCACAGTCCAGCAGGATGCAGACGCAACGTCAACAAAAGTCCTCATGGTCAAAGCAAACGAAGCAAAGGCCAAATTCCTAGCTTCAGGGTCTTGACGGTAACTCATATAAAACCTGAAAGACTACCAGAGATCATCCCATACCAGCGTGGAGTGGTCACCACCTCGACGTTCGTCTCGATACAGCAGACAAAATGTCACTACAGCGTCCTCCCTCCAACAGGATTCGGACACGCCAAAGAAACGAAGCGAAGGCCAAATTCCTAGCTTCAGGGTCTTGACGGTAATTCATATAAAACCTGAAAGACTATCGGAGATCATCCCACACCAGCGCGGAGTGGTCACCACTTCGACGTTCGTTTCGATACAGCAGACGAGATGTCACCACAGCGTCCTTCCTCCAACAGGATCCGGACACGCCAAAGCAAACGATGCAAAGGCCAAATTCCTAGCTTCAGGGTCTTGACGATAACTCATATAAAACCTGAAAGACTACCGGAGATCATCCCACACCAGCGCGGAGGGGTCACCACCTCGACGTTCGTCTCGATACAGCAGACGAGATATCACTACAGCGTCCTTCCTCCAACAGGATCCGGACACGCCAAAGAAAACGAAGCAAAGGCCAAATTCCTAGCTTCAGGGTCTTGACGGCAACTCATATAAAACCTGAAAGACTATCGGAGATCATCCCACGCCAGCGCAGAGTGGTCACCACCTCGATGTTTGTCTCGATATAGCAGACGAGATGTCACCACAGCGTTCTTCCTCCAGCAGGATTCAGACGTGACAATCAAACAACGGAGCCACGGCAAAATCCCTAGTTCCAAACCTCGACGGTTCACCCACAACCTAGAGACAACCGTGACATTCGTCTCGTTACAGCAGATGCAATGCCAGCAAACGAAGCAAAGGCCAAATTCCTAGCTTCAGGGTCTTGACGGCAACTCATATAAAACTAGAAAGACTATCGGAGATCATCCCACACCGGCGCGGAGTGGTTATGACTCATCGGGGCTCTCCAAAATGAGCATAACCTCAAGTAAAAAGCGGCATGGCAAAATTCCTAACGCTTGCTCTTCCGACGGTCAAACTGCCTAGGAAGATTTCTTGAAGACGTCTTGTCCAGCCCCCGAAAGGATCAGAGACACGACAGTCGCAAGGCTACTCGAACATCAAGATTGCCTATCGAGGAATACATCAGCCAACGCGACGGTACGACGGGCAAAACCCTAGTACCACAGACCCTAACGGACCTCTGTCGTAAAGAGCCGAGGTTAACTGTGACGTTAGGATATTCTTGCGAGAACTTATCGATTCGTTTCGACTCGTAGGAAAAAGCCTTAGGCAATGGGGATAAAGACCTGTTTCCTAAGCACCGGGGCTCTGCAAGTCAGTCCAAAATGGACTCTTGCATACTATTCATGGACCACACTCTCCAAAGTCGAATCTCGACAAGGAAGGAAACAACCACTTACGAGTCCTCTCGACTTGTAAGGGGGAAATTCTCTTGAGAGATCCTTACGACTCTCAAGAGAAAACGCACTTAGGGGTCCTCACGACTCCTAAGGAGAAAATACACCTACGGGATCCTCTCGACCTGTAGGGAGAAAATTCTTTATGAGACCCTCACGACTCATAAAGTTGAAAAGTCTTAGGTGGCAGATCATAACCCTGTCTCCTAAGCCATCACTTCCCTATAAAGAGTTTAAGAGGAACTGTTATTTATCATCTATGGGCCACACTTGCCAAAGCTACATGTCACTGAAATGGAGAAATTACTCATGAGCATATAAACTCCTTCACACCAGAGTAAGACATAAAGAAATAAAAGGGTGCGGCTCATGGGGCTGAGGGTTTGGAACTATATCCCTTAAAAGTTGAGATTTGAGTCAATGATAAATGACGACGCATGTGTCCACTCGTTATCTTCTCAGATCAAGATTCTGAAAGTTATATACCAATCCGAAACTGGTCATACACCATGCATAACTCTGCACTACATCACCCACGTACATACTTACGTGGACAAAGTAGTGGGGGGAATTTGTTCCTGCCAAAAATTTCTGCGCAAAAGAGTCCAAGGTATCAAATGGCAGCGATACGCTTAAGAAAATGGGAACCAGTATTTTCCGGGCTGTATTTTGACAAACTTCCGAATGAGAAACAGCTAAATTCTAATGATATTGGAAGCATCTCGAATAACCCTTCAATTTGATATATTATGGGCTTCATAATTCATCCGGGATCAAAAGTTATGAGCAAATATGCTATGCACCGTTCCCTGAATAAAAAATCAGGAATTACCTCAATGAGGTATCACGTACTCACACGTGATCAATGGTCACGTGTTGACACGTGATAGTTAAAACATGAATAAAAACAAACGGCTGAAAAAGGATCCAATTGGGGGTCACGTGCTCACACGTGACCAATGGTCATGTGTTGACACGTGACAGTTAAAACAGAAATAAAAACAAACGGCTGAAGGAAATACCTCAATGAGGTATCACGTGCTCACACGTGACCAAGGGTCACGTGTCAGCACGTGACTGGTTTCGAAAGCCTTACAGTTTAATAGAATTAAATTCTAAAAGGTTCTAAATCTTTCCAAATAGAAAAGGATTATGGGGACCGTTGGATTAAAGATCCAAGGGTGATTAAAAATCACCAATTTATGGAAAAAAATCTTAGACAAGGAAAGATTTCCCCTAAATCTCACCAAAAATAACAAAAAGAATATCTTTGGATTTAAAATCCAACGGTGAATAAAATTCACTCAATGATCTAAAGGATCACATTAATTATGAAAAGAAACAAGATCTTTCAATGAAAAATTCACTAAACAATTTGATTCTTTTCTTTCTCCTATAAATAGGAGCCAAGAAGAAAAGAGAAGGGATCTACTTTTTGGAGAGAAGAACAGAGAGAGGAGAATTTAATTCTCAAGTGAAAAAAAGATAGGAGAATTTAATTCTCAAGAGAGAAAAGAAAGGAGAATTTAATTCTCAACAAAGAAAACCCTAGGTAAGAAAACAAGGGGGATCAAAGCTTCAAAAAGAGAATTTAATTCTCAAATCGGATCAAAGCTTCAAAAAGTGAATTTAATTCTCAAATATAAGAGTTTTAACTCTTCTGCACTAAAGAACTTAGTTCTTTTCTCTGATTGAAGATCTGCAAAGTGCACATCTCCCCATAGGTTGAGAATTTAATTCTCATCGGGTCGAGATCCTGCCATGCAGATCTAAAACGTAGAGGAGGAATTGAATTTTGAGAATTTAATTCTAACAAAGTTTTAGGAATTTAATTCCTCTAAAACAAAGTTAGGGTTTAACCCTATATGAGAATTTAATTCTCCCAAAATTACAGGAATTTAATTCCTTCAAGATGGACAGAATTAGGGTTTAACCCTAATTGAGAATTTAATTCTCTCAAATTCACAGGAATTTAATTCCTCTTAAAATGAAATTAGGGTTTTACCCTATACAAGAATTTAATTGTTTTACATATATGGGAATTTAATTCCTCTAAAAGAAATTAGGGTTTAACCCTACATAAGAATTTAATTCTTTCATTATAGGAATTAAATTCCTCCAAAGTCATAATTAGGGTTTAACCCTACAGAGAATTTAATTCTTAAAATAAAGAGACTTGAAAGATCTCCATGCACATAAAGAGCATTATTCACGTGATGACACGTGACCCCAATCCGCAGTGATCAGAAAAGAAGGAATAAAATTAGGTCTCGTGTCCCCACGTGACCCCTAAAAAGATCCCCAAAAATAAAAAGGAAACAGCTTTGAGGCAATACCTCACGTGCTCCCACGTGACTCCCAAAACGCTGAAAGAAAAAGCAAAGAAAATGAAGGCTTTGGGCGCTCTCACGTGTTACCACGTGACCCCTTGGCAAACGCTTTACCAGTCAGCGCATAAATCCCCATCACGTGTCAACACGTGACACTCAAAATAAAAATAATAAAAAGTGTTTAACACTTAATTGCAGAACGAGATAAAAGGGGATCTGGTCCCACCTTTGGGCGCCCTCACGTGCTCCCACGTGACCCCTCTTTCTTTATTGTTTAACACTAATTCGAGAACTTTGTACCCAGTGTTTAACACTGGTGTTTTCTAGTGTGTAACACTAATTTGACAACTTCATTTCCAGTGTTTAACACTGTTGTTTGCTGGTGTTTAACACTAATTCGGGGGATTATATTTCCAGTGTTTAACACTGATTATCTTTTAGTGTTTAACACTAATTTGAGAGTTTATCTCCAATGTTCAATACTGAGGTTCTCTAATGTTTAACACTACTTTTAACCAAATTGGCTAATTTTCCATATGCAAAGCCTCCCATTCAAAATTGAGTAAAAATCAGAACTATAATGTCTACTGCTCAATCAAAGATAAAAATGTTCTCAGAGCCCTCAAACTCTGATTTAGCATTGCTAAATAATGTGGGTTTGAACCCAGACAAATGTCTAATGGTCCAACCAAAGGGCCAATATTTCAAACTTAAGTGGATTTAGCCCAAATTGGCCATAAGTTCTCAATTCAGACTCAACTGAGCCAATGTGCTCATAACCTAATTAACTGATCTTAGTTCCAAATTGGACTACAGATCACTTAATCCACCTTGGTTCAAGGGTACGTCTCCTCATTCCTTTGATATTTGTCGTTGTAATTCCTCAGCTTCTTCAAAGAGGTGATGGGTCCCGATAACCACACATTTCACGGACTGTGGGGGCCTTAAACTCATGGACTACGATGTCCTTAAATTTTATCGACTACGATGTCTTTAACCTGGACTGTGGGGTCCCTTTAAACCCATGGACTACGATGTCCTTAACCTTGACCGGGATGTCTTTAAACTAACAATAGACCACCATGTCCTTAAACTGGTAATCGACCGCAATGTCCCTAAACTAAACAATAGAGCCCAAATGCTCTTTTGTTGGATCTAAATGATCCCGTTAAGTTGATCTTAGTCTGAAATGAGACTAACGTATCCTTAACAAACGGTTAAGTTGATCTTAGTCTGAAATGAGACTAACGTATCCTTAACAAATGTTTAAGTTGATCTTAGTCTCAAATGAGGCTAACGTATCCTTAAACCCAAACCCCCAAACCCAAATCTAAGAAAATACGGATTTGGACTAATCCACGTCCTACGGGCGACGACTTAAATTAGTCTCCGTATACAATCCATGGGCAACCAAAAACAAAACAAACACCCACGACACGAAGTGACCATCTAGAGAAGGAGAAAGTTGTTACTGCGATGCGGTAGCGTAATTAACTGCAGGGGCTTGCGCCTGCAGGGAAGAGCATCCCCACAATCAAAAACCCCTCAAGCGAGGGGGAATCTGATGAAGTCTGCTACATCGGCCGCATCCGTTTAGATCTTCGATATACGGTGCCATAAATCAACTTGGCATCTTCGGAGAGGTGGACGGATAGCACCAATTAGCATCTGCCTCGAATTTCACGCAAGACGTCTGTCTTGTGCGTCTTTCGGAGGGGAACATACTTGAAGGAAGTTCCCCGTGCTTTCGCACGGACCTAATTAAAATAAACCTCGTTTTCCCATAAGCATAACCCCGTTAACACCTTTCTAGACACCTACTTGATCGGCTAATTGTCCTGTGTAAAATTCTCCCAGGAGTAACTATTACTCGCAGTGGGTATCGGGATCCAACTATCTCATAGGAGGTATGCAATCTCATTACAAATTTCAACACTTGAAATTCACGATAATATTTTGCCCCTAGCGATCTATGACCTTGACTAAGTCAACGAACCATAAATCGCAAGTCAAGTTCAACCCGTACATTTCCCGATTGAATTAAACCCACCCGTACGACCCTTGACTAAGTCAACAAGGCCGTACGACTACCCTAATCCAATCACATCTTATGCTTTAGCAAATAAACACTATTTAGCTACCGTACACTACGCCTTGACTAAGTCAACAAACATAGCACAAATACTAAATAATATCTATCTGAAATGACGGAGGGCTACGCAGGTTTTTCAGAAAACCATGAGCGTAATGAACTTGATATCGTTGTAGAAACAAGTGATTTTGAAAAAGAATGTTTTTGAGGCTTTTCTAGTTTCGCTAAAGAGGTCACTCCCGGTGAAGGGATCTCGGCTCTTTTCCCATCGAATAAGGTGCAGGATATATCGTATATACCACTGTGCAAAGCAAGAACTATATAAGCTGTCAAAAACTAAATCACAAGTTTGTAGCATCTGCCAGTTTCGCTAAAGAGGTCACTCCCGGTGAAGGGATCTCGGCTCTTTCCTCATCGAATAAGGTGCAGGGTATATCATATATACCGCTATGCAAAGCAAAACTATAGCTACCCTTTTTATAAAGTTTTGATTCTACAACATCTTTTAGATTTCTTTTCTTTTTATTAATCTCATTAATAAATCCCATCAGCTTATGCTTTCTAAGCATCACAGAAGAAACGAAAGCAGTAATATTTATATATCAGCATATATATATAGTATAAGCATTCGTCTCAGGCAGTAATATGATCTCATCACAGAACATTGCAGCAGAAGAACATATATGAAATATTGGATATACTAGGATGTCCGTGTTTTAATACGAGCCTGTATAAAACACGGATTCCACGGTCGCGATGAATAGCCAAACCCACATCCCTAGACCCCTACGAGAGCGGCAAGTAACACTGCCAATTCTAGGGTTAGGAGACCCGGTCTCGACTCCTCGAGATGGCCTCCCACTGGACCCTAGAACCCGGTTACTTGTGCTCCCCTCGTTGGGTCTACCTAATGCGGAAAAGTAAATAATATATACCGGTGACATTAACCTCATCCCGGAAGTGCCCCAATAAAAGAATATTACATACAAATGAATTTTACATGAATGAAAATAAAAACCCTCATCTCACATAAAACCCCCGGCTATTCAGAACACGACGATCCAATATAACATATTACAGCAACACATAATATCTTATATCATCAACGTAAGTAAGTATGCATACACCGATCGTCGTTGATGTATAGCAACGAAAACCGACAATACAACTACATACTACACTTACGGTCACAGAACAGAAATTGTAAAACTACAACATTTGGAATCCACAATCACTTTAGACATCATAAATCCGAAATATCACATACTTCGCATTTCATGCCTAACTATATGAATTCCATATATTGTATCACATTTCAAATAAATAGACGGTATTAAACTTTCCGATCGGATAATCAAATATCCATGATTTCCTAAATAGCTCAATACTTGAGCAGAGTTCAAATAATCCCAGAATATGTCACAGTACCAATGGTCCAGCTGTAGAAGGGTCAAGCCAACGCCTCACATGTGGCACGCCATACTGCCCCAAACCCTAAGGTTTAGAGGCAGTTCAGACGGTCACATAATCGAGTTAAGGTTTGTGTTCTTCTAGAGGGACCACCACGTTACTTGCACGTTTTTCTAAAAGATTTAAACTCAAGAAAAATTCAACACTTGAAAGTTTTTCGTGCCGGGAAAAAGTGAGTTAATGATATTCGTTCGAACATTTTAACAGTTTCTAAATATCCGGAAAACGGAACGAATTTAAACTTTCCGATCGAATCAACGAATTCAAAATAATCCCCTGAACACTCAACACTTGAGTCAAATTAAAAATACCCAGAAATATGCACTAACAGCAACGGATATTACTGTGACAAAATAAAAACCAAATTCAACTGTACGGCCGCGGATCCGCGGCGCAAGCAAGGTATTGCCACGGTTCCGCGGCCGTTCGTACGAATTACCTGCTCGTATTTCACAGTAATACTTATAATTCCCTGCTGATTTTTTTAGGTATTTTTAATATAGAAAAAAATCACATTTTTAAAAATTGTCCAGAGAGGGAGTCAAATCGTCGTTTCGGGGTTCGATCGGAGTTTTAACTTCGTATACACGTCGCCTAATGCTCTAGCTAGCCTCTGATACCACTGTAGGGTTCCTAGGCACTCTTATGAAGGTCTATAAGGCATCAACCATGCCCGAATAAAAATTTAGACGTGCCGAACAACCCAAAGCCGGGATCTTTATACTAGAGTTTAGGTGAAACAAAGCATGTTAAACACTTTAACATTAAGTGACAGAGATTACAACCTTTGTAGATCCGGTTCTTCACTTCATAAGCTTCGTGTTGTAGTTTCTTCGCTGCGATCATCAAGTTCCGGACTCTCGAGAGGCTCCACGAAGAGAAAGATGCAAGCTTGCTTCCGATCTTCGATAACAAAGATGATCTACCTTGAAGTTTCTTTAACACAAGCTCTCACTCGCTAAATGAAGTGAACACCCTCATCTAAATGGCAAGGATAAATGAGGATGATGAAGTAGGATTTTTGCTCTCATTTGTTTTCTATTTCTCACTCATTTTCATCACCTTTGAAAAAGCTAGAAAGCTTTTCCATGAAGAACTCAAGGAAGAAGATGATGAATCCTTTTGTGATGAATAATGAAAGTCAAGAAGGAGATTAGAAATGCAACCATGGTCAATGTAACCTTTGTAGAGATTTAACTAGGGCTAGGGTTTTGGTTGGGTTAAAGGATGAGTCACTTAAAATATCAAAACAAATATCTTTGCACAAAACAAAACAAAACCTTCTAGAAGGTTCTAGAAAACCTTAACCCAAATTAAACCATAACCATGTTTAATCTCCACTAAACATGTTGCATTAATAATCATATCATGTTACAATATTATATATCATATATAAAATATTTATTGTAACAAAATAAAATAATATAATTAACATATATCGCATATATATCAATGTATTACCCGAGTGAGAAAAAGAATCTTTTAGTGAGCTAATATTAGTTAATGTAATTTAATATATCATATATATAATTATACATTAAATCATCGAATCAACACTTGATCCGACAATCCGGCTATATCGCATATAACCGACTAATATATCATTTACCGATTCATCGAATCAACACTTGATCCGATGACCCGGCTGATATCAAATATCACGAGAATATAATACGGTATCTCATATCGCATTATCCTCGGTCCTGCACATATCACATATGTGCCCCTACTCCGTTTTTCCTGAGTCAAGAAACCTCTGTGTAGGACTCTAAAGAATCGTCAATACGCCGGCAGTAGGTGATGATCATATCAAACACCCACAAGCTGCAAGCGATCAGCTAAACGTAATAGCCATCCAGGTATTGAGCGATCAGAAGATCAACAAGCAAGCCTGTACATTCTCCTGCGAATCTAATCAGTAACACTCCCGTACAGTCCGGTCTCGTTGTCTGATATGTCGCATATCTCGCCTAGGGGTGGTAAATGTCAGACCCCAGTAGCTCGATAAGTCGTGTCGATATAAAGTCTATAACAGTTCGAGAAACTACGGATAACACTTACCAGTAAATCTCAGTAACCCTGGCCAGGGATTTCCAGTTATAGCTAATCAAACACAGCACAACATCAACTCCCTATACTGGGAGAGACGAATCCCCTCCTATCGCTCATTGCCTCCATGTGATTCGGGACTGCACCCAAAAGCCACCATTTTGCACGCCCTCTTGGACGTGGTAAGGTGGAAATCAAAGCACAGTGGGAATCACATAAGACTCTATGACGATCTCGGGTCTACAGACTACCCTGTACCAGTGTCACCTGAGAACCATCATCTGACGTGTGGTATATCACCATCTGGGAGTTCTCGGTGAGTCCGTCCAGTGTACCCAGTCTCCACTGAGCACCCGTACACCATCCTTGATGTCAAAACACCGATGGATATGGGATCATCCATCGCCCATCATATGGGTCAAGATGCGTATACGCTAGTCTACTCTGGTGTATCGATGCCCTGTCTCGATATACCCTCGACTAGGAACGGTTATAGGATGTACTCATCGACTACCATGGCCCCACTAGTATGATCTCATCATAGTCCCAGTAGTCGAGTACAGATCCTAAAGGCTTTATCAACATGTGAGAGTAAGACAGTAAACCAATACAAGTCAACATGTTAAGAGAAAGTGAAACCAAATAGCATACTATCATGAAGAGCAAGAAAATCCTCTCTATATATATCCAAGCATCCATTATAATATACATCATATGTACAACAATGGCCTCTAGGACATATACATAACTAACAAAAGGCAGAATTAAATGCTGAATAAAATGTTTAATCAAGAGGGTCACGTGCCAACACGTGACAGGTTCCTTAACTCTTTAATTGATAGAATTAAATTCTATTTAATAATCAAATAAAAGGGTCACGTGCCAACACATGATAGACTTTTAAAAGCCTTTTAAAATAATAGAATTAAATTCTAATTAAGGGAAATCGAAGACCCTAACTAGGAAAATATTTCTTTAAATCTTTCCAAACAAAAAAATGGTGCTCTGTAAATTAGAGCACCATTGGATTAAAAATCCAATGGTGATTAAAAATCACCAATTTTTGGAAAGATTTTATACAAGGAAAGATTTCCCTGAAATTCACCAAGAATAAAAAACAGAATATCTTCTGGATTAAAAACCTAATGGTGAATAAAATTCACTGAATGATCTAAAAGATCATGTTAGTTACAAAAATAACTAAAAAATTTTAATGAAAGATTCACTAAACAAATTGATTCTTTTCTTTCTCCTATAAATAGGAGCCAAGAAGAGAAGAGAAGGGATCTTTTGGAATTTTTGATTTTCTGAAGAAAAACAACAACAGAGAGAAAAGAGAGGAGAATTTATTTCTCAAGAGAGAAAAGAAGTTCCTTTCAGAGAAAAGAAACCCTAGGTGAGAAAGGGGAAAGAGATCTAAGCTCCATAAAATAAAACAGAATTTAATTCTCAATTTAAGAGTTTAACTCTTCTGAACAAGAACTTAGTTCTTCTTTTGGTTGAAGATCTGCAGAAGCAGATCTCCCCACAGGTTGAGAATTTAAATCTCATCGGGGAGATTCTGCCATGCAGATCCAAAACTTAGAGGGAGAATTTAAGTTTAAGGAATTTAATTCCTCCAAATTCTAAGGAATTTAATTCCTCAAAATGAAACTAGGGTTTAACCCTATATGAGAATTTAATTCTCCCAAATTCATAGGAATTTAATTCCTCTAAAATAAAACTAGGGTTTAACCCAATATGAGAATTTAATTCTCCCAAATTCATAGAAATTTAATTCCTCAAAATGAAACCAGGGTTTAACCCTATATGAGAATTTAATTCTCCCAAATTCATAGGAATTTAATTCCTCTAAAATAAAACTAGGGTTTAACCCTATATGAGAATTTAATTCTCCCAAATTCATAGGAATTTAATTCCTCTAAAAGAACAGAGCTAGGGTTTAACCCTATATGAGAATTTAATTCTCCCAAATAGGAATTTAATTCTTTCATATACATAGGAATTTAATTCCTCTAAAGCAGAATTAGGGTTTAACCCTACAAAGAATCTAATTCTTAAAATAAGAGACTTAAAGCTCTCCATGCATGTAAAGAACTTGGTCACGTGGAAACACGTGACCCCCTATCCTCAAAGATCAGAAAAGAGCGAACAAGACTAGGTCACATGACCCCACGTGACCCATTAACGGACCCCTCAAAATAAGAAGGAATTAGTCCAGAGGCAATGCCTCACGTGCTCCCACGTGACCTTCAAAACAAAGAGAATAAAGGCATAGGCAGTATTGATTTTGGGCGCCCTCACGTGTCCCCACGTGACCCCTTAATAAACACTTTAATAATCAATACATGGATATCCATCACGTGCCCATACGTGATGGCCTGAAGATTAAAAGCGTTTAACACTTATTTGAATATTCTGATAATAAAATAAAGGAGGTCTGACCCCATCTTCAGGCGTCTCACGTGACCCCACGTGACCCCTTCCTTTCTAGTATTTGACCCTATTTTGAGCATTTTGTCTCCAGTGTTTAACACTGTTTTAAATACATCACGTGAGGGCACGTGACCGCCAGATGTCCTTTAGTGTTTAACACTATTTTCAAACTAGCTTAGCCCAAATTGGTTAAGTTTTCCAGAGGCAAATCCCCCCTTCAAATGAGCCTTAAAATCCAGAACTATAATGTTTAAGTGCTCAGCCAAAGACAAAATGTTCTCAGAGCCCTCAAACTCTTATTTAGCATTGCTAAATAATGAGGGGCTGAACCCAGACAAATGTTCAATAGGCCAACGAAGGGCCAACATTTCAAACTTAATTGGACTTAGCCCAAATTGGCCATAAGTCCTCAATTCAGATTTAACTGAGCCAACATGCTCGTAATCTAATTAATTGATCTTAGTTTCAAATTGGACTACAGATCTCCCAATCAACTTTGGTTCAAGGGTACATCTCTGAACTCCTCTGATATTTGTCGTTGTAATCCTTCAATGTCTTCAGAGAGGTGACGGGTCCCGACAACCATACATTTCATAGACTATGACGTCTTTAAACTGGACTGTGATGTCTTTAAACTCACGGACTATGGTGTCCTTAACCTTGACCGAGATGTCTTTAAACTAACATTGGACCGAGATGTCCTTAAACTAACATTGGACCACCATGTCCTTAAACTCGTAATCGACCGCAATGTCCCTAAACTAAACAATAGAGCTCAAATGCTCTCTTATTGGATCTAAACGATCCCATTAAGTTGATCTTAGTCTGAAATTAGACTAACGTATCCTTAACATACGTTTAAGTTGATCTTAGTCTCCAATGAGACTAACGTATCCTTAAACCCAACCCCCAAACCCAAATCTAAGAAAATATGGATTTGGACTAATCCACGCCCTACGGGCGATAACATAAATTAGTCTCCGTATACAATCCACGGGCAACCAAAAACAAAACAATCACACACGACACGAAGTGACCATCTGGAGAAGGAGAAAGTGGTTACCGCGATGCGGTAGCGTAATTAACTGCAGGGGCTTGCGCCTGCAGGGAAGAGCGTCCCCACAATCAAAAACCCCTCATAATAAGGGGGAATCTGACGAAGTCTGCTACATCGGCCGCATCCGTTTAAACCTTCGATACATGGTGCCATAAATTAACTTGGGATCTTCGGAGAGGTGGACGGATATCACCAATTAGCATCTGCCCTCGGAATTCAGGCCCGGACGTCCCAACGTCCCGGTCGCGTCTTTCGGCGGGGAACAATACCCTACTATACGCACTTGCATACATCTTGAAATTTGGGATAGTAGAGGATACCTTGAAATGCTCTTGTCTAAAAGCCTTAGTTGAAGGAAAAAAATATATAAACTACACATGAAATATAAAATATGAAGAAAAATGAACACTGGTTTTGTAATTACTTAAGGCTGCATAAAAAAAAATATAGCGAGGGTGCCTTATTGTAAGTCTACGGTAGCGCCCCGGCCATCTACAGACGCCAAATATGGAACAAAAACTTTTTAACTGGCGCTATCGTATACTTTAACCCGGATCTGCCATTATTGCTAAACTAACAAACTGTAAAGAGTGTAGAAAGGTTATACCGAACGATCCGAGTCCTTCGTTCTTTAACCATCATCCCACGCTCCGTTGCGGCTGCTCTGATCTCGTCGATCTCCGATCTCCTCGTCCAGGTGGCACCACGTCGACAATTCTTTAAACGGGCTCCCGCCTCTGACTCGAGGCAACTCGGTCGTCAAGTTTGCTAAAAGAGACGACCAAGAATGATTTAGAGAATGAGTAGATGACTTTGTCTTACTTCGTCCAAAACCGTGGACGATCGGTTAATGAAGTTGCCGATGGAAATGAAATGGAACAAGAAATGAACTATGAAATTTCCATGCATCCAAAACTTTGGTCTTTTCTTTTTAACAACCATAATCTTTTCAAGTGAGTGAGTGGAGGAGGAGAGAGAGGGCCGGCCACTTTAAAGGAGGGGGGTGAGTGTAGGAACCAAGTGGTGACCATAACACAAAGCTTATCATGAAGAAAAGATCTTAACAAAAACAAAATGCATTAATGTAAACCATGACTCACTTAAACCTAGTCATCATATAATAAATGCAATCAAAGGTTCATGAACCTAGTCACCATCCTAGAAACTTCTAGAACCTTCTAGAAGCATGACTCACCCTCATCCAAGAAAAGATAAATCCGTTTTTAACCGAATGTTAAAAGACGGCTGATAGAAAACTGGAAACTGGCAACTTCCAAAAGTGATCCTGAAACGACTTTCAGGATAACCCCGTAACTGTATAAATATACCCGCATTTGTATTACGACCGAATACAAATGCAACTGAGACAAAGATATTATATCTACTCAATATAATACTCGGATCCGGCTTAAACCAAAGCCGACCAGTATCATCTGCCCGAAAAATAACACGTGCGTAAACGCACGTGCATTTTCCGAACCCTGCCATAAAACCATACGGCCTCTACAACGTTTCGTCCGAACTTGGGAAACTGTCTGTGGGGGACTCTAATGACTCGTCAGTACCCTGGCAGTGGGTTTAACCACAAACCGTCAGCGGCACTAGCTATGTGTAACGGCTGCCCATGGACTGACCTCAAGGGAGGCCGATGAGCGAACTCATCCGGAAACCCTACTGAGCCTAACAGTGACAATGTATATACAGTCCGGTCCGTTCGTCTATGAGTATCGCATATCTGCCTAGGGGCTAGTAACGTCAGACCCCCAATAGCAGTATAAGTCGTGTCGAAGTGAAGCCCAATAACACCCTGAGATACTACTGGAGTACCTACCAGTAAATCTCCTGCCATGGCCATGGACTTTGTGTAATGGCTCTCCTAGACACAGCACGACCTCGCCCCCAATACCGGGAGAGACGAATCCCCTGCCGATCCGCTCACGTGCCTCCATATGGCTCGGGACTGTACCCAAAAGCTACCTGTTTGCACGACTCCTTTGAGCCGTGGTAGGGTAGAAATCAAAGCACAGTGGGAACTCACACGAGACAAATGACGACCTCAGGTCGATGAACTAACCTGTACACATGTCACCAGGGAACTGCTATCTGACGATAGATATAGTACTAACTAGCAGATTCCCGGCGAGTCATGTCCGGTGTACTCATAACCCAATGAGCACTTGTATACATCTTAGGTGATCCAACTGACACCAGTGGCTTGTGAGACCGGCCACCGCCCCTCGTCGGGGTCTCGACTGTACACACTAGTCTACTCCGGAGTATCGATGCCCTGTCTCGAAACTCCCACGACTAGGGACTACAATTAAGGATATGCGTATAAACCACCCAACTCTCACGTATATGATCGCCATCATACTGTTGGTGATAAAGCAAGATCCTAAGGGCTCTATCAAAGTGTACCATGTAATCAGTCATCTGAACATGTACACGACTGATAAAAGGCAAACCAGATAGCATACTATCATCTTGAGTAAGACTGTCCTACCGGTATAGGTCCTCCGCAATCATTGCAATCACGTACCTGCGATCCAATAATTGACTCTGAGGTCACTATCTCCAACAATCTCCCACTTGCACTCAAGGCTAATTATTGCAATGTCGACTACTCACAGCCCGTGTGAAACCGAACATCCAACTCCTCTACTAATCAGTTTCACAAAGCCCGTTTGTAAAACTATTATGTTCGAGAAATAGCCTCAGTGAGTGGATCCGCCTAGATGTTTCTTTCTATATCTCTCTTAATCTCAAGTTCGCGGAGAAAGCCATCTCCCGAATTGAGTAATACCTGTCTTAGAATATGTCTGGATATCTGATGGGACCTAGTTCATAAATGAACTCCGAACCCAAACTTCTTAGACTGTATCGATTACTGAATTTAATCAGTATCTGGCACCATGCCTCCCACAGTATCCTCTTGGACCACCTGTCCATAATACTATCCCTCGTGAGATTGAAAACTATAACTATGACAATCACTCTATCAACCATGTCACCTTTGAAGCCTGGAATGATAACCGTCTCCTGAAGGAGTCATCAAATCCGTAGAACATGTACTTATGTTCTAAAACTGCTTCCTTATGTTTCTCCAGGATTGGATTAATACAAACTTATTGCATCTAGTGCAAAAACAACATCTGGTGTGGTACTTGACATCTCATGATTGACTCGGTTGCCTAAGCAAGTGATCTGTCAATCATGCACATCCCTCTCCCCTTTAGTCTATACGACACCTTTAGAGAGGGTGACTCCATCACTTGCAGGTACACCACCATGCTAGGAGTCAACTATTCTAAAAACCATTAGAATACCTGTTAAAGTACCTACATTGGGAAACTACCCAAATCTAGATCTAAAACCATAGATCCAGAAACCAGAATGTCAAATATTATATCCATATCCTGTCTGGAGAAACAACTGTGTGACGACCACAGTACAACCGATCATAGTATTGGAATTTTACTTCCTACTATGTGTATGTCATCCAGATACCATGACATCACACCCTACTACCTTCTTAACAGATCCATCCCCTATTCTGATTGAAGTCAAACCCATGACTGTCATATCAAAATTAGATGATCTATCTCCGCTATAACTGCTCTAGTCTATAAATAGACATAAGCTACTTGCCCACTATGCTTCCGATGCTCCCACTGACTACGACAACCCTCCTACCGGGTCTCATAGCCTGGAACAACAGTAGTGTAAAGTCTGGGTAGATAAGAACCTCTCTGTCACCGTCCTTGAGGCTACCGGAGTACCTCTCGGGTGTCTGAGGTTACCCACCATATCTGCGGAGTGGCTAATGGAATGTCAAACCTGATTGAATATATAGGTCCTATTAAATTTTCCGTAATCGTTCGCGGTTCTGGAATCACTTCCAGTTCTACCATACTCCCACTACTGTTTTCTGAAAAAATTCCATTTTACTAAAACTGTGGCGAGTCAAGAACAATATCACTATTGATCTTCCAAATGGTAGAATATCAACCCTCGTCATAGCCAGGGTCAACCCACAAACAGCCATTACAGAAACGTGCCCTGAGTTATCCAGAGTCTGGTTTTAAGTATAAGCTGGACAACTCCCCGTACCTTAACATCTTTTAAGGTACGAGCTATTCTATATCCAATATAGAAACTTTGGCACTTATTTAATTGGAACCATATTCAAATCATGCAGCTGTCTCCAGTGCATATCAACTTAATGGAAAGAGGCTAATCAGCATTACTCAACTTAGGAATCCATCCAATTATGAGTAACCCGAAAGAGAAACAAGTTTCTCAAAACCATCACTATCATCTGAATACCAATCAGAAGAATCTACATCTTCGATCTCTTTGAAGAATCCCGATACTTGTGATACTTGGTTCTCTACTTTATTCTTATACCCACAACTTCTCAAAACTTAGACCTTGTATTTCTACGAAACACTTGTCTAAATACTAGAGAAGTCATAAGTAAACAGAACATAGTACGAGGACCTACCCCTTTGTCCTGATGGACACTTGGACAACATACAATACTCTGTATAAGTCCGCTGAGTTGAACAACTCAAAACCTATGCGTCGTAGGTGGAAAACTGTGCCCTGGCGATTTCCTCAAATATCACCAATTACAACGAATTCCGATATAATAAGGATGAACACCTAATTCCCAATAACTTACTCCCACTCATCATCTGTAAAACCATACAGATATGAGAATGAAACCTGGTAAATACATACTCTTGGAGTAAGTATCTAATCGGGAAAACAGTTTTCTTTTAACAGTGCACTGAAACATGAAAATGTTTCGTAGGGGTATCCTGGTATTCATAGTAATGCCTCTTCCATAATCCAATTCATGACTTCAACCGTATATTTTATTGCCGTCTCTCCAAATCTCTTTATTTGTCTTTAGTCGTTACCTTCTGCACACCATTGTTAGGCTAAATGGTTTTCTTCCTTCCCTACCGTTCGGCACCAGCCTATGGTTTGGAAGAAGACTATCCAGTAAGCATAATAGGTGTACCCTCCTAAACCAAGGAGTACTCGTATCATGAGAGAAGGTGATGATAAAAGACAACTGAATAATACCTTATTCTTTTAAAGGTGAAATAGGAGTGGCGATGATGTACGCGGTTTGGTCGTGAATGATATCAGTCGCAATTTACTTTGCCCTCTTTCTAATCCCTTTATTTTGTCTTTACATATTACCTTCTACACACCCTACTTAGGCTAATTGGTTTTCTTCATTCCCTACCTTTCGGCACCTGCCTATGGTTTGGAATAAGACTAACCAATAAGCGTAATAGGTGTACTCTCCTAAACCAAGGAGCTCTCGCAACCTGAGAGAAGGTGATAATAAAAGACAACTGAATAAACCAATTCTATTTCTCCTGAACCTTGATCCATCCTCGAAGAAGTCCCTTCGAGTTCGTATATAACCATACGATGGATCTATCCAATGGAAGTGGATGTCCGTAGTAATACGGGTGTTCTGAGAAATGCAAAGGGTAGAAGAAGAAGTGGCAATGACTTATGCAATATAGACAATCCAAAAGCCAGTATTATAAGAAGGTTCGGTCAACTTGGTCACTGAGTCATAGTCTAGGGTCGGTCAAAGGTCGCTGCCAGAGAGAGAGAGAAAAGAAACACTCTGCGTGCACTCTAACCTAAATCAGAATGGTTATCACTTTATCTAATCCGGAAACCTCCCACTGTCCTGTCAAATTCTCCTCCAAACCTAAAGAAGAATCAATCGGGATCACCCGAAGAGTAAACCAACTCATCAGTGGGAATCGGGATCCAACTCTCATCGCATGATAACGTGATGGAATGCATCCATGTTACTCATACTCCAGAAGGTATGCGCATACTTGGCAAGTTTCAGTTTCTTTAGAAACTCCCGATAAGATTTTTGCCCCATGCTCTTATAACCTTGGCGTTAGGTCAAAATGTCATAAGTCACATGCCAAGTTCTACCCATCACTATCTTGTTAATTTGAACCCACCCGCACATGCCCTTGGCGTTAGGTCAAAATGGCAGAACGGCTGTCCCAAACCAACTCATCTATCTATGAAACAATTGAATACCCAGCAGCTACCAAACACTATGCCTTGGCGTTAGGTCAAAATACATAGCTTAAATACTACTGAATACCCAAAAGAAGTGACGGAAGGCTACGACTGGTTTTTTGGCGAAAAACCTTTAACGTAACGAACTTGATATCGCTGAAGGAACCTGATAGCTTTTTAAAATATAGTGGCGAAAACCTTTTGCTAAAGAGGTCACTCCCGGTAAAGGGATCTCGGCTCTTTCCTCGTGGAATGAGGTGCAGGATATTCCACTGAATACCGCTATGCAAAGCAACTTGTAATCGACTATAGTGAAGTTATCACCCTGACGCAAACTTCTGCCCAAGGGGTCAGTCCCGGTGAAAGGATATCGGCCCTTGCCCCATCGAATGAGGTGCAGGATATTCCACTGAATACCGCTATGCATAACAAAAGGAAACATCTTTGCAATAACACTTTTTAAATTTTTTTCCAACAACTGTAAACAGGTTTGCTTTAATTTGCATTGATCAGAATCAACGCAGTCCCATCAATAATCACACCAGAAAAGAACGAAAATAAAATGTACGTATATGCCATCCGCATTCGTCACTGGGTCCCGTCATCACCCGTTAGGTTACTTAACTAACGACGGAGCGGGGACTGGACTAGCGCGGGTGTAAAACATATACAACATCTAATAGTATATAAACCAATATACAATAATCGCTCCAGGCGTGATAATATGCAACATTACAGAAAAGTAATAAGCATCACAGAACAATACAGATAATCTGGGATCCCCGGGTTTCACAGAGCCGCTGCTGAAACCCGACATTCCCCTGTCGTGTGGATAGCCTGTGCAATGAAACCTAGACCCCTACGGGTGCGACAAGTTACCCGCAAAAACCTGAAGCGAGGCAGCCCCCTACAGCATAGTGAATGGACCACCCTGCACTTCACGGAATCCGGTAATCTTGGGCACCCCTCCTTGGGTCAACCTGTACCCCCTACGAGTACGGCGAATAGTCTGCCAATTCTAGAGTGAGGCCCCTCTGCCTCTCAAAGCCATGAGATGCGGACCTGTTGCCCCCCAGAACCCGGCTATCCGTGCACTCCGTCGCGGGGCAAAACCTAGTACAGTAATGAAAAATGGTACAACAGGTACATCGACCGCAACCTGGTCGTGCCCTAAAAGAATATTATACAACAGGCAGTGACGGCAGTCCACAAGTTGGACGCTCGCCCCGCAATATCAAATGTACAAATAAACTCAAACTGCACTACCATTGCACACTGCTATCCACCACGACAAATCCGCAACATCACAGCACAACACAGAACATCAACGCGAATGTCACGTTCGCAAACCCGTCTAAAAGAACTATAGCAATCAGATGCGGTTTACCGATCAAATGACATTCCCGGTCGGAGATATAATGTAAGCACTGTAAACTAACGTGTTTAAATTTCGATCGACAAAATATCACAAAGTGGGCCCCACGCAAATCTGCTGAACAGTAATAAAATCTGGGCCTAAAAGATATATACCAAAAAGCCCAATTTCCAGAGGAGAACACACTGTACAAATTTAGGAGCATGATCTTACCAAACGGCCTTGGATGCGCGGCCAAACCATGGGTTTGGCCGCGTTTCCGCGGCGGTTTGGTGGAATCACGTGCCCAAATTTTGTCCGTGTTCTTATAAAACCCTGCACAGATTTCTGAGATATGTGGAATATTTTTAGGACACCATTTAAAATCGACAGAAACTGTGAAAATTGGATTTTGCAGTTTTTGATTTCCGGTTCGATCGATATTTTAAACGCGTTAGCACAAGTTAGTATAGCAAAATGGTTAGGCTCTGATACCACTGTAAGTCTACGGTAGCGCCCCGGCCATCTACAGACGCCAAATGCGGAACAAAAACTTTTTAATTGGCGCTATCGTATACTTTAACCCGGATCTGCCATTATTGCTAAACTAACAAACTGTAAAGAGTGTAGAAAGGTTATACCGAACGATCCGAGTCCTTCGTTCTTTAACCATCATCCCACGCTCCGTTGCGGCTGCTCTGATCTCGTCGATCTCCGATCTCCTCGTCCAGGTGGCACCACGTCGACGATTCTTTAAACGGGCTCCCGCCTCTGACTCGAGGCAACTCGGTCGTCAAGTTTGCTAAAAGAGACGACCAAGAATGATGTAGAGAATGAGTAGATGACTTTGTCTCACTTCGTCCAAAACCGTGGACGATCGGTTAATGAAGTTGCCGATGGAAATGAAATGGAACAAGAAATGAACAATGAAATTTCCATGCATCCAAAACTTTGGTCTTTTCTTTTTAACAACCATAATCTTTTCAAGTGAGTGAGTGGAGGAGGAGAGAGAGGGCCGGCCACTTTAAAGGAAGGGGTGAGTGTAGGAACCAAGTGGTGACCATAACACAAAGCTTATCATGAAGAAAAGATCTTAACAAAAACAAAATGCATTAATGTAAACCATGACTCACTTAAACCTAGTCATCATATAATAAATGCAATCAAAGGTTCATGAACCTATTCACCATCCTAGAAACTTCTAGAACCTTCTAGAAGCATGACTCACCCTCATCCAAGAAAAGATAAATCCGTCTTTAACCGAATGTTAAAAGACGGCTGATAGAAAACTGGAAACTGGCAACTTCAAAAAGTGATCCTGAAACGACTTTCAGGATAACCCCGTAACTGTATAAATATACCCGCATTTGTATTACGACCGAATACAAATGCAACTGAGACAAAGATATTATATCTACTCAATATAATACTCGGATCCGGCTTAAACCAAAGCCGACCAGTATCATCTGCCCGAAAAATAACACGTGCGTAAACGCACGTGCATTTTCCGAACCCTGCCATAAAACCATACGGCCTCTACAACGTATCGCCCGAACTTGGGAAACTGTCTGTGGAGGACTCTAATGACTCGTCAGTACCCTGGCAGTGGGTTTAACCACAAACCGTCAGCGGCACTAGCTATGCGTAACGGCTGCCCATGGACTGACCTCAAGGGAGGCCGATGAGCGAACTCATCCGGAAACCCTACTGAGCCTAACAGTGACAATGTATATACAGTCCGGTCCGTTCGTCTATGAGTATCGCATATCTGCCTAGGGGGCTAGTAACGTCAGACCCCCAATAGCAGTATAAGTCGTGTCGGAGTGAAGCCCAATAACACCCTGAGATACTACTGGAGTACCTACCAGTAAATCTCCTGCCATGGCCATGGACTTTGTGTAATGGCTCTCCTAGACACAGCACGACCTCGCCCCCAATACCGGAAGAGACGAATCCCCTGCCGATCCGCTCACGTGCCTCCATATGGCTCGGGACTGTACCCAAAAGCTACCTGTTTGCACGACTCCTTTGAGCCGTGGTAGGGTAGAAATCAAAGCACAGTGGGAACTCACACGAGACAAATGACGACCTCAGGTCGATGAACTAACCTATACACATGTCACCAGGGAACTGCTATCTGACGATAGATATAGTACTAACTAGCAGATTCCCGGCGAGTCCTGTCCGGTGTACTCATAACCCAATAAGCACTTGTATACATCTTAGGTGATCCAACTGACACCAGTGGCTTGTGAGACCGGCCACCGCCCCTCGTCGGGGTCTCGACTGTACACACTAGTCTACTCCGGAGTATCGATGCCCTGTCTCGAAACTCCCACGACTAGGGACTACAATTAAGGATATGCGTATAAACCACCCAACTCTCACGTATATGATCGCCATCATACTGTTGGTGATAAAGCAAGATCCTAAGGGCTCTATCAAAGTGTAACATGTAATCAGTCATCTGAACATGTACACGACTGATAAAAGGCAAACCAGATAGCATACTATCATCTTGAGTAAGACTGTCCTACCGGTATAGGTCCTCCGCAATCATTGCAATCACGTACCTGCGATCCAATAATTGACTCTGAGGGCACTATCTCCAACACTTATCACCTGGTGCCTTATCACCTAGTGCCTTAGACCAACTGGTTTGAGAGTCACTGCTAAGTCTTAGGTGTTGCAAGACTAGGATATTGCTAATTACGCCTAAAAGAGTGAGCGCATTTAGTAATCGTTTGGTTAGTACCTCAAGAAGTATTAACGGTCGCATGAAGAATGTGTGAGCAAATCTATCTAAAATATTCACCGACTAAAAAATACTAAGGAAGATGGACAAGTGTATGATAGCTTGAATTGAATTCTCTAAGTGTAGAGATGTCTTTTACACACACGTAGGGGTATATGATATTTGGAAGAAAGGTAGGGAGGAAGACTAAAGGCGATGTCTTATTGAGGGATAATGTGATTTCTGACATCTTTTCATGACTATTAAGATAGAGCTCATGGCAACTAAAAAGCTGGTGTAGTTTGAAACTCTACTTTTCAAGTTCTTTCTTTTATGTGTTCCTTATTTTTGTATGTAACTTTCATCTTCTTTCTTTTATTATTAGATTTTGTGGGTGTAATCCGCTGAAAACCCTCAGGAGACAACACTCCTTCTACTAGGGACACCTAGAGATTTAAAGGCTTGTTGCACGTGCTAAGTGCAATCGTGTTGCCTACGAAAGTATGCTAGTTAGGTTTTTCTTTTTCTCTTTAATAAATAGTTTGCTCGGGACGATCAAAGATAAGTTTGGGGGTATTTGATTAGTCTAAAATAATGCACATTTGTATGAACATTTTTCCTACTATTGTTAAGTGCTAAAAAGTGTTAATTGTAAATAAAGAGCATATGTGGGTTTATTTGTTAAAAGATTATTATCATATGTTTCTTCATTTTAATTAATATAATTAGGGAAAATATATGCATATAATATTTTAATGAAATATTATTAATTAAAATATGCATATCATATCAAATATTCCTAATCAATATTCTTAAAATATTATATCATATAAATGGTTGGAATAATTTCTCAAAAATACCAAATGCTACTAACACTTTGATTTGAGATATCGTGTAGGTATTAGCTCAGGTCTGAAATCCAAGTAAGAGATCCAAGTCAAATCGGGATATCAAAACCGAATCTGCTAAATTTTAGAAGCAAATCGAGAAATCTAGCAACGGCAAAGACTCAGAGAGTAACAACCCTAAATTTTCTGTACAAAATTTCTTTTGAAAGTACAGAAACGAGTTTGCAAGCCTAAGCACAAGTTAAAAGTTATTCTTGTTTAAGAACAGCAAGAAAGCACTTGTAGCTCATTGGTAAAGCCTTACACTGCTGTGACATAACCCCTGTGTTCAAATCCCCCCAGCCATATATTATTTTTTAATGATTTTTCTTTAAACTTTTTGGAAGCCCAAAAGTTTACACGTGCAATACACGTAAAATGAAAAGTCAGGTTAAATCAAACATGTGTTGATTGATGTGTGAGCAGACAACAACACGTGGCACCAATCCAAGACCCCGACCCCTTACATCGACCAGGGAGATTGGCCAAAGGGCCGACGGTGCCGGGCCCCCCCGTTGCAAATGACCCCATATTTTGAACCCTAACCCCTTGGCCTCCCCCCACTACTCCTCTTCTGTTTGTTTTTCCTGCATTTATCCAAAGAGTATAATTTCACTCTTTAATTCTACTTTAAATGCATTTTTAATTCCTTTCTCCAATCCTCAAAACCCTAATCTCTCCTATAAATACCATCCCATACCTAGCCCTCTCTATTCTGAAATCCATTATTAAAAATTCTCAAATTTTTCTAAGTCCAAGAAATGTACAAGTGGAGTTAGCCTAAGGTCGCCTTCCGGCGACGATTCGGGACAATTACGGCGACACCGCGACTTCACAAAACTCTCAAATCCTTCTTCCACCTCTTCTCTCTACTCTAATCCTGTAAGTCCCCTCTTCTTTCCTCTCTTCTTGACTTAAAAAGTTCTCTTTTCAAAACTCGTAGGAAGTGGAGTTATTCCGACTTCCGATTCTAAATTTGTTAAAAACCCAACTTTTCTTAATAACCAATCAACCATTTCTTTATATATTGTTTAGCAACCATAAACCAACATTGAAAACAAGTTTCAATTCAAAATATCATGCTATACAACTCGTATTACACTTTTTCGCTTAAATATCACAAAGTTTACCTACGACATTCTTTTATCATATTTGTTCATATTACCTTTAGAAAACCTCACGAGCTTATGACCTATCTCATAACAACACACATCTTGACATAGCACGATGGCTTGAAAACAATATTTTTGTGGCTAATACAATTTTACATTAAAATACCCTAAACTATTAAAAACCGTATTTCTTTAAATTGTTTTAATTAAATTCCTTACAATTATGTCCTTACAACCCACTCTTGGGGAATCCGATTTGGTTGGTGCGGGTTATCGCACATCCATCGGACTAGTAGGACGAGATGCAGTCATCCTCAAGGAGCATACGATCTCAATGGAATTTTTATTATAATTTTTAAGAAAATATGATTTCTATTTAATAAATAAATTTATTTTCTAATAATTATATATAATATTATCAAACTATCTATTTTAAATATATTTAATAAATTTCATATTTTCTAAACAAAGGAATTCCAAATTTCATGAATATACCATCACAAATCCATACAATTCCAATTAATTTACACTAAAATACCATATATTATTCAATCTAGGTTTATAATCATTAGAATACTTCACTTTTAAAAATTACATCCATGAAAACCCTAAATACGATACATAAATGCTTGAGGTTTATTTTGAAAGTTTATCAAAACTATTTTTCATAAAACCCCCTCAAGTTTTTTAATTTACAATAAGGACCCTAGTAAATATAGGTTTAAGCGGGACCAATTTTCTTGAGCCTCAGGAAGTCAGAGAAAGTGGGTGCTTGCATATTTAAGGTGGACAACTAAAACGGGGTTATCAATACGATAATTGTCTTGGGAAAAGACACTAATCCTGCCGTCCATGTGCAGCAGTTACCGATAACTCCAAAACTAATTCAGGAATCAAATTCTGTTTAAGAGTCTGACTCAATCTAAGCCTCAGTCAAATCTGAAAACAATCTATACTTGAATACAATTCCAATATAACTCCAATACAACATGAATCCTGGAAATTGAACATGAATACCAGAATACTATACAATATCAACATGACTTAAACTGACCGAACCATGGATATACATTGACTTGATTACATGATTATCCATTTCCATCCTTATCCGTTTACATAGATAATTGATATCATGGTTTCGGCAAGTCTTACAGCTAAACATTACAATAAACATTACGGGGTTTTAAAGGAGTAGATTGGTACGGAATGTATTAAAAGTGGCACGATAATGGTCACTTTAATACACCTAACCTGAATATTCGTTGCTGTTATCCCGTGGCTTAACGGGTCCTTGTGCTCCGTATACCTTAATCTACGAAATAGTTGGACTCCTCTCGTATATATTGGCATATTCTGTACCAAGCTACAAACAACTGCGTTAACATAACAATCATACATTATACCAATTATATTCTCTTATCTGTCTATTCTATTTCTATCTCTCTTTGTGACTTACCGAGCGATCGTTCGCTGATGACATTCTTTTTCTATTCTTTCTTCAGAATGTTGTCGGGAGGACCCGACTCTTTGGAGATCGAGCCCAGCCAGGAAGACTTGGAGCAGTTCATTGAGGACCCGGAGCTCTAGTCACTTGTATATACTTTTACTTTCAGTTCATACTATTGTTTAGGCATTACTTTCCACATTGTATTTACTTTTCAGTTGTACTGTAAAGAATGTTTAATAAATAAAAAAGTTGCTGTTTATTTACATCTCATGTCTTTCTTGTGTATATTTATTATATTGCTTATTTACGCTTAACGTGTTTACTTCTGAGTAAATACGTCGCGAGCATCGCCACGTCTCCTTACCCGTATACCGGGAAGCGGGACGTGATACAGAGCAATATTTTTAGAATCTATACATCAAAAGGATCTCCAAATATCGACACAAAAAGCCAGAAAAAATCTCCAAACCCAATTCCACTAGGATGCGGCGGAACCGCAGCCATACGTGGCATCATGCGACGGAACCGCGGCTCTTTGATAGCCGTTTGATATGGGATTTTCTGGATCTGATTGTAACGATATTTACTCTCATATGAAATTTAGGGTTTCTGGTTTCAAAGACAATATAAAGGACCAAAAGCTGTGCATTCAAAATCATCCAAGTGATCGCATAATCATCTATTCATCTACATCCTTAAAGAGAGAGATTTGGAGCAAACTAGGGTTCTTGTAATCTACTTTCTAAGGAGAAAAATTATAATGCAATAGTTGATTAATAAAGTTGGTTTTTGTTTTAATTCTTTTTGCATTTACTTTTTCTGTACTTACTTTTACACATTACTTTTCTGCATCTTAATTATGGTTTCATTCTTCTTCAAACTTTCTTCTAAATCACCACTAATCATGAGCGAGTAATTCCTTGCTTGCTAGGATTTGTAGGATAGGATATGATAATGGATGAAAAATCTTTGAACTTCTTTTAACATTTTAATGTTTATAAATTTTAGCAAAATAAATGTTAACCTTCTTATCGGGCGCGCTATTAATTCATTGATAGCCACGACCACGATTTGAGATTGGTTAAACACATGTTTTGTTAAGGGCTTGACATGAATAGAGATCAATGAAAGAACAAGGGTTAGTAGTGGGAAACCTTAATTCTCTCCAAGAACCCTAATCTACATTCATCACTATCACTCTAGTTTTAAACTATTAAAAGATAAAAGAGTCATTTTTAAATATTCATCCATTAACTATCAAGTCCTATAAACCCTTCAAGCATTTTTATTATAAATTTTATATCCGTATTGAAATAGAACGACAACAAACCATCCTATCTTTTATCAACTCGTCTAAAGAAAGAAAAGAGTTCATGTTTCCCTGCGGACGACCCGTAAATATCGCGGCTAGCTACTTGCGACACCGTCTTAATTGCGGTTATTTACAAAACACTTTTTCACGATGAATCTTTGGTCAAAGTACTTTTGTTATAATTAATTTTCAATCCTATGTTAGTTGTATGTATTCCCTAGAGGCCATTATTGTACATATGATGTATATTATAGTGGATGCTTGGACATATATAGAGAGGACTTTCTTGCTCGACATGATAGTATGCTATCTGGTTTCTCTTTATCTTAACATGTATACTTGTCTCTTGATACTGTCTTATGGTTACATGTTGGTAAAGCCCTTAGGATGTGTACTTGACTACCAGGATTATGATGCAGATCATACTAGTGGGACCATGGTAGTCCATAAGTTCATCCTTTAATGTTCCTAGTCGTGGGTGTATCAAGACGGGGCATCGATATACCAGAGTAGACTAGCGTATACGCTTCTCGACCCATGTGATGGGCGATGGATGATCCCATATCCATTGGTGTTTGACATCAGAGATGGTATACGGGTGCTCAGTGGAGACTGGGTACATTGGACGGGCTCGCCGAGAACTCCTAGATGGTATTATACCTGACGTCAGATAGCAGTTCTCTCGTGACACTGGTACAGGTTAGTCTGTAGACCTGATATCGTCATAGAGTCTTGTGTGATTTCCACTGTGCTTTAATTTCCACCTTACCACGTTCAAGAGGACGTGCAAAACGGTGGTATTTGGGTACAGTCCCGAGTCACATGGAGGCAATGAGCGATAAGAGGGGATTTCGTCTCTCCCGGTATTGGGGGTAGATGTCATGCAGTGCTCGATTGGCTATAACTGGAAGTCTCTGGCCAGAGCTGATTTAGAGATTTACTAATAAGTGTTACCAGTAGTTTCTCGACCCGTTATGAGCCTCGTATCGGCATGACTTATCGAGTTATTGAGGTCTGACGTTTACCACTCCTAGACTTGATATGCGACATCTTAGACGAAGAGACCGGACTTTACGGTAGTGTTACTGACAGGCTTTACAGGAGCTAGAGAGGGCTTGCTTGTTGATCTTCTGATCGCTCAATACCCGGATAGCCGTTACGTCCAGCTAGTACCGCTGACGGCTTGTGGGTGTTTGATGTGATCATCAGCTACTGCCGACGTATTGACGAGTCTTTAGAGTCCTACATAGAGGTTTTACTAGCTCAGACAAAACGAAGTAGAAGCACATATGTGATACGTGCGGGACCGAGAATAATACGAGTATGTGATACCGTATTCTATTCTCACGATATTTGTATCGGTCGGTTATATGTGATATAGCCAGGTTATCGAATCAAGTGTTGATTCGATAAGATGGAACATATTATATTAGTCGGTTATATGTGATATAGCCGGATTATTAAATCAAGTGTTGATTTGATAATTTAGTGTATAATTGTATATTTGATATACTAGTTTACATTAACTAATATTAGCTCAGTTAAGCATTTATTTTCTCACATGTGCACACTTAATATATATGTGATATATATTAATTGTGTTTTCTTTTGTGTCATGATTGTTGATACACACTACATGGGTGTATGAGACTTACACCATACTAATTATAATGTGGGGTTTAAATATTTAAAGTAAATCCAAATTAATGCATAATTAGTCACATGCATGAAACTTATAGATGCATTGACTTAGTCCACTCATTTTGTTTTACTTAAGATATTTATTAACCTAACCATTATAATTTAGCCATGGTTATATCTCTACATGAGTTAGCTATATGATACAAACTCACCCATGGTTGATTCTCTCACCTTATTAGTTCATTCTCATCTCTTTTCTTCTTCTTCTTCATCCTTGGAAAAAAGCTTGCTAGGTTTTTCAAAAGTGAAAAAATATTGTGAGAAAAATAAAACTAAAGTGAGCCCACTTCCTACTTCATCATCCTCTACTAGATTAGCACTTTAGTATAGAGTGTTAGCTTCACTAATCTCTCATTAGTGAAGTAGTAGCTTGAGTTAGTGTCTCCTCGACGTAGATCATCTTCGGGCTCGAAGACTTTAAACAAGTTCGTTCTTTTCACCTTGAGAAGCCATGCAAGAGTCTGGGAGTTCCATGATCGCAGCGAATGGATAACTACAAGGAGCAATTGAAGTGAAGGATTGGTCTACAAAGGTTGTATTCCGTTATCTTTTAGTTGTAAAGTTGTTTACTTTCTAGTTTAGCTCCTAAAACTCTAGTTAGATCCTACATTAGGGTCGTTTAGCACACTAAAATTTTAAAATACGGCATGTTTGATGCCTTGAGAAACCTTGTGGTTATGCCAAAGTACCCAACAGTAGTATCAGAGCCTTGCTAGAGCATTAGGAGTTTCCTAATCGAAGTTAGAAGTTCGAACGAACTCCGAAAACCCGATATTGCCCACTTTCTGGAAATTTTTCAAAATGTTGGAATTTTTTACATTAAAAATTCTCAGAAAATCGTGCAGGTAAAACTATGGACCCTCTAGAAGAACGACACCCTAACTCGACAACATGACCGCGGAACCGCGGCGCCATGTGTGAGGCTTGGGTCGATACTTCTACGGTTGGTCCCTAGCTACTGGGGCATGCTTCTGGTATTTTTGATATTGCTTAAGTGTTGAGTTTTTCTGGGGAAATTTTGGGAATTCGTTGATTCGATCGAAAGGTTTAACATCGTCTAGCTATCTGTAATGTGATACAATATGTGGAATTCATATAATTAGGCATAAAATTCGTAATATGTGATATTTCGGGTTTATGATGTCTAAGGTTATTATGGATTCCAAATGTTGTAGTTTGACATTTTCTTATCTGCGACCGTAAGTGTAATAGGTGGTGTATCACCGGTTTCGTTGCTATATGTCAACGACAATTGAGATACGCATATTTACTTACATTGATGACATGTGATATTATGTGTTGCTGTGATATGTTATATTGGATCGTCGCGTTTTGAATAGCCGGGGTTTTTTTATGTGAGATGAGGGTTTTTATTTTATTTTATTTTCATTCATGTAAAGTTCAATGTATGTATATTCTTTTATTGGGGCACTTCCGGGTTGAGGATGATATCACCATTGTTGTATATTATTTACTTTTCCACATTATGATAGACCCAAGGAGGGGAGCACAAATAACCGGGTTCTAAGTCCAGTGGGAGACCAACTCGAGGAGTCGAGTCCGGGTCTCTTAACTCTAAGAATTGGTAGGGTTGCTTGCCGCTCTCATAGGGGTCTAGGGATATGGGTTTGGCTATTCATCGCGACCGTGGAATCCGTGTTTTATACAGGCTCAAAATAAAACACAGACCCACTAGTATATCAAATATTTCATATGTTTCTTCTGCTGCTCTGTGATATGATCACTGTGGATCATGAGATGAATGGATATATATTATATATGAGATATATAGTAGACGTTGCTTATGTTTTGCACCCACGCTAGTCCCGTCCCAGTATGCCGTTAGTTAAGTAACCTAACGGTGCATAACGGGACATTGTGGCGAATGCGGATGGCATAAGCGTACGTTGTATTTTCGTTTCTTCTGTGATGCTTAGGTTGCTTAAATGATGGGACTTCATTAATGAGATTAATAAAAAGAAAGAAACCTAAAGATGTTGTGGAATCAAATTTTCAAAAATGGTAGCTATAGTATTTGCTTTGCATATATGTGATATATCCTGCACCTTATTCGATAAGGAAAGAGCCGAGATCTCTTCACCGGGAGTGACCTCTTTAGCAATAACTGGCAGATGCTACAACACACGGTTTGTCTTTTGTTTGGTTTTGGAGTATTTGCTTTGCATAGTGATATATGTGATATATCATGCACCTTATTCGATAAGGAAAGAGCCGAGATCCTTCAGCAGGAGTGGCCTCTTTAGCGAAACTAGGAAAAGCCTAAAAAACACTCCTTTTCAAAATTACTTGAATCTGCAACGATATCAAGTTCATTACGCAAAAGGTTTTCAAAAAAAACTGTCGTAGCCCTCCGTCATTTCAGATAAGTCCTACTTAGTATTCGTGCTACGTTTGTTGACCTCCGTCAAGGCGTAGTGTGCGGTAGCTGACTAGTATTTATCTGCTTATGCATATGATGCAGATTGGATTAGGGTAGTCATACGACCTTGTTGACCTTCGTCACGGGTCGTGCGGGTGGGTTTAATTCAATCAAGAAATGACGGGTTGAACTTGACTAGCTACCTATGGTTTGTTGACCTCCGTCAAGGTCATAGGACGCTAGGGGCAAAATATTATCGGGAATTTCAAATGTTGAAATTTGCAATGAGATTGCATACCTTCTATGAGATAGTTGGATCCTGATACCCACTGCGAGTAAGTGTTACTCCTGGGAGAGTTTTACACAAGACAATTAGCTGATCAAGTAGGTGTCTAAAAAAGTGTCAACGAGGCTATACCTCTGGGAAAACGAGGTTTATTTTAATTAGGTCCGTGCGAAAGCACGCGGAACCTCCCTCAAAGTACCGGCACTGGACTGGCTGAAAGATTGGCAAAATTGTAGGGTGTAATTAATCCCGGCTAATCTTTCCTTTTAGAGTTTGAAGGAAGATTTGATAAAAACAGTGGGAGCCATCCTGATTAGATAAAATAATAACCAATCTGATATTGCAAGAGAATATGCTAAAATGTTTTCTTCTCTCTCTCTCCAGCTAACGACCATGTCACGTCTTAATCAAGATAATAATATGGATGTATTGACCGAACCCGCATGTTATACTGTGCTGGGGAACGTTGGTTCCGTTCTTTTATATAAAAGTTATAAGACTGAACATGATATAGGGGAATGCCAGGATTCACATGCCACCCGATTGAAGAAAGTACATTTTGATGCATTTTCTTCGGGTGTGTTCGTTACAGAGAACTGTTTCTCCCTTTGCTCTACGTCCTGGGTATTGGATACCGGGTCAGGATCCCATATATGTAATCTGTTACATGGGCTAAGGAAAGGTAGAGAACTGGAAGAAGGTGATAAAGACATAAGGGTTGGAAATGGTGCAATTGTTGCAGCTAAATCCGTCGGGGAATATCACCTTGTATTACTAAGTGGTAATACATTGATTCTGAACGAATCTATTACATGGCGAACCTGATATGCAACATTATATCAGTTTCTTTATTAAGTAAAGAGGGATATAATTTTGTATTACAGGATAATGTAATGAACATTTTCCTGAACCAAAAGTTGGTTGGATCAGGCACGTTGTGCAGTGGCATTTATATTCTAAATCAATCAACAGTTCTGAGCATAACAAACACACATAAGAGGAAGAGTTCAGAGATGAACGAATCCTTCTTGTGGTATTGTAGACTAGGTCATATCAATGCGACACGGCTAGCTAAGTTACATAAGGATGGATATTTGAATCCGTTCGAATTTTCATCTTATGACACTTTCCAGTCATGTCTCAAAGGAAAGATGACCAAAACTCCGTTTACAGGACACGGAGAAAGAGCTAGTGAGCTCTTGGGACTGATACATAGTGATGTATGTGGTCCTATGTCTACTCATGCCAGGAATGGTTCCTCGTACTTCATTACATTCACTGACGATCTCTCTAGATTCGGACATATGTTCCTGATGAAACACAAGTCTGAAGCTTTTGAGAAATTTAGAGAATATAAGTCCGAAGTCGAGAACCAAACGGGTAAAAGTATTAAAGTCCTACGATCTGATCGAGGAGGTGAATACTTGAGCACGGAGTTCCTGGACTTTCTAAAAGAGAATGGGATTCTCTCTCAGCTTACTCCTCCGTATACACCACAGCACAACGGTGTATCGGAACAGAGGAATCGCATCCTATTAGATATGTTGCGCTCTATGATGAGCACCGCTGAGTTACCTATTTCTTTTTAGGGGTATGCGCTTGAGACAGTCATATACCTATTGAATAGAGTTCCAACCAAATCTGTGCCTACCATTCCATATGAGATATGGGAGGGGAAGAGACCGTATCTTAATTTTATTAAGATATGGGGTTGCCCGGCCTATGTTAAAAAGCAAAATCCGGACAAGCTCGAGGCAAGGTCTGTTCTGTGCAAGTTTGTAGGATATCCCAAGCATTCGCGTGGACATATCTTCTACCATCCTGAGGAACAAAGATGTTTGTTGCCCAACATGCCACCTTTTTAGAAAAGGAATTTCTTGCAAAAGAAATTAGTGGCGAGGAAGTAGAACTGGAAGAAGTTCCAGCAATACAAACTACGACAGATGATTTGGTAGAACCAGATAATTCGATAGGTCCCAACGAACCTCGGCCTCTCCGCCGATCTAGTAGGGTTCCTCATCCACCTGAAAGATACTGCGGTTTTCTCATTGATGGTGGAAGCGAGAATTGCATCATGTAGGATGATGACCCAACTAGCTTCAAGCAAGCCATCACGAGTGGAGACTCTGTGAAATGGCTGGATGCAATGCGGTCCGAGATGGAATCCATGTACACCAACAAAGTATGGACTTTGGAAGATGCTCCTGAAGGGGTAAAACCCATTGGGAGCAAGTGGATCTTCAAGAAAAAACTTGGTGTAGATGGGAAAGTGGAGACTTTCAAAGCTAGACTTATTGCAAAGGGTTTTCGTCAACGACCAGGTGTGGATTATGATGAAACCTTTTCTCCAGTGTCTATGCTTAAATCCATCCGGATCATGCATGCCATCGTTGCATACCATGACTACGAAACCTGGCAAATGGATGTTAAGACCGCCTTTCTAAATGGTGATTTGGAAGAGTGCGTGTACATGACTCAGCCAGAGGGCTTCATGTTGGATATAGTGCCCTCAAAGTCAATTATTGGATCGCAGGTACGTAATTACAATGATTGATGCAGGACCTATACCGATATGACAGTCTTGCTCGAGATGATAGTATGCTATCTGGTATGTCTTTATCATCGTATACATGCTTTAGTTCACTATTGCATGATGATAGAGCCCATAGGATTCTTGCTTGACTACCAGCAGTATGATGGCGATCATAAACGTGGGAGCTGGGGTCTATAAGCACATCCTTAAAAGTTTCCCTAGTCGTGGGAGTTTCGAGACAGGGCATCGATACTCCAGAGTAGACTAGTGTATACAGTCGAGACCCCGACGAGGGGCGGTGGCCGGTCTCATAAGCCATTGGTGTCAGTTGGTTCACCTAAGATGTACACAGGTGCTCATTGGGTTATGAGTACATCGGACAGGACTCGCCGGGAACATGCTAGTTGGTATTATACATATCGTCAGATAGCAGTTCCCAGGTGACATGTATACAGGTTAGTTTGTCGACCTGAGATCGTCATTTGTCTCATGTGAGTTCCCACTGTGCTTTGATTTCTACCCTACCACGCTCAAAGGAGACGTGCAAACAGGTATTTTTTGGGTACAGTCCCAAGCCACATGGAGGCAGTGAGCGGATCGTCGGGGATTCGTCTCTCCTGGTATTGGGGGTTGATGTCGCACAGTGCACGGGTAGCCATCACTAGAAATCCTGGGCCGAGCTAGTGGAGAATTACTGATTTGGATTAGTAGTTTCTCAGGTGGTGATGGGCTTCATACCGACACGAATTATCGCGTTATTAGGGGTCTGACTTTATCCACCCCCCTACACTCGATATGCGATACTCTTTAGACGAACGGACCAGACTGTATGTATATTGTCACTGTTAGGCTCAGTAGGGTTTATGGATGAGTTCGCTCGTCAGCTTCCCTTCCAATCAATACATAGGCAACCGTTACGTACAGCTTGTACCTCTGACGTGCTAGTGGTTATACCCGGTGTCAGTGTGTTGATGAGTCATTAGAGTCCCTCACAGACAGTTTCCCAAGTTCGGGCGAAACGTTGTAGAGGCCGTATGGGTTTATGGCAAGGTTCGGAAAATGCACGTGCGTTTACGCACGTGTCATATTTCGGGCAGATAATACTGGTAGGCTTTGGTTTAAGCCGGATCCGAGTATTATACTGTGTAGATATAATATCTTTGTCTCAGTTGCATTTGTATTCAGTCGTAATACAAATGCGGGTATATTTATACTGATACGGGGTTATCCTGAAATTCGTTTCAGGATCACTTTTGGATGTTACCAGTTTCCAGTTTTCTATCAGTCGTCTTTAACATTCGGTTAAAGACGGATTTATCTTCTCTTGAGATGAGTGTGGAAGCTTCTAGATGATGACTAGGATGATGAGGTGGCTAGTGAGTCATTAGTGCATTAATGGAGCATTTAATGAATGGATGACTAAGTGTGATGATTCATTTGTTCATTAAATGATAATGCAAGGTGTTTATGGTGATTCATTCTCTTCATTAATTGTTGGAGTCACCCTATCCAGTATTAGTTTAAGTCCCGTCATGGTCGCTGCAATTAGGAGAGAGAGAAAAGAAATACTCAGCATATGCTCTTGCAAGTTTAGATTGGTTATTGTCTTATCTAAACATGATGGCTCCTATTGTTTCCTCGAATTCTTCTTCAAACCCTAAAAGAAGAATTAGTCAAGATTAATCGCACCTCACAATTCTTGCTTAACTTTTCGGCCAGGCTAGTGTCGGTATTTCGAGAGAGGTTTTCCAACGCTTTCACGAAGTTCCTTAATTACATAAACTATTTTCCCTGGAGTTGTAGCCTCACTAACAACCGTTCTAGGCCGTATGGGTTTGACTGCGCATCCGCGGTCAAACCTAGGGTTTGACCGCACATCCGCGGCCAGTATGTGGGACCAGTGGTCCAAATTTGTACAGTGGATTTTACACATTAAATTATAGTTTCTGGAATATTTCTTTTGGACCCATATTTTATTACTGTACAGCAGATGTTCGTGGGGCCCACTTCGGGAAATTTTGTCGATCAAAATTTTAAACTTGTTAGTATACAGTATTTACATTATATCTCCGACCGGGAATGTCATTTGAGCGGTAAATTGCATCTAATTACTATAGTCCTTTTAGACGGATTTTCGAACGTGACATTCACGTTGATATTCTGTGTTGTGTTGTGATGTTGCGGATATGTCGTGGTGGATAGCAGGGTGCAATGATAGTGTTGTTTGGATTTATTTGTACATTTGATATTGCGGGACGAGCGTCCAACATGTGGACTGCCGTCACTGCCTGTTTGTATAATATTCTTTTTGGGACACGACCGGGCTGAGGTCGATGTACCCGTTGTATATATTTTCTTTTCTGTACTAGGATTACCCCGCGGAGGGGTGCACGGATAGCCGGGTTCTGAAGGGCAACGGGTCCGTATCTCATGGGTTTGAGAGGCAAAGGGGCCTTACTCTAGAATTGGCAGACTATTCGCCGCACTCGTAGGGGGTACAGGTTGACCCAAGGAGGGGTGCTCAAATTACCGGATTCCGTGAAGTGCCGGGTGGTCCATTCACTTTGCTGTATGGGGCTGCCTTGCTTCAGGTTTTGGCGGGTAATTTGCCGCACCCGTAGGGGTCTAGGTTTCATTGCACAGGCTATCCACACGACCAAGGGAACGTCGGGTTTCAGTAGCGGCTCTGTGAAACCCGGGGATCCCAAATTATCTGTATTGTTCTGTGATGCTTATTACTTTTATGTAATGTTGCATTTTATTACACCTGGAGAGATTATTGTATATTGGTATATATACTATTAGATGTTGTATATGTTTTACACCCGTGCTAATCCAGTCCCCGCTCTGTCATTACTTAAGTAACCTAACGGGTGATGACGGGACCCAGTGGCGAATACGGATGGCATATACGTACATTATATTTTCGTTCTTTTCTGGTGTGATTAATTGATGGGGATGCGTTGATTCTTATCAATGTAAGTAAAACAAACCTATATTGGATGTTGTTGGAACAGTTTTTAAAAGTGTTATTACAAAGACGTTTCCTTTTGTTTTGCATAGAGATATTCGGTTATGAATATCCAGCACCTCATTCGACGAGGCAAGGGCCGAGATCCCTTCACCGGGAGTGACCCCTTGGGCAGAAGTTTGCGTCAGGGTAATAACTTCACTATAGTCGATTACAAGTTGCTTTGCATCGCGGTATTCAGTTAGAATATCCTGCACCTCATTCCACGAGAAAAGAGCCGAGATCCCTTCACCGGGAGTGACCTCTTTAACAAAAGGTTTTCGTCACTATATTTTTATAAAAAGCTATCAGGTTCCTTCAACGAGATCAAGTTCATTACGTTAAAGGTTTTTCGCCAAAAACCAGCCGTAGCCCTCCGTCGTGTCTTATGGATAATCAGTAGTATTCAAGCTATATTTGTTGGCCCTTAGTCAAGGCATAGTGTTTGGTAGCTGCTGGATATTCATTTGTTGCATAGATAGATGCGTTGGTTTGGGACAGTCGTATTACTTTGTTGGCCCTTAGTCAAGAGTATGTACGGGTGGGTTCAAATCAACCTGGATAATGACGGGAAGAACTTGACATGTGACTTATGATTTGTTGGCCCTTAGTCAAGGTCATAAGAGCATGGGGCAAAAATCACATCGGGAGTTTCAAACATACAGCAAACTTGCCAGGCATGCGCATACCTTCTGGAGTGTGATAACTTGAGTGGCTTCCATCAAGTTATCATGCGATGATAGTTGGATCCCGATTCTCACTGATGAGTTGGTTTACTCTTCGGGTGATCCCGACTAATTCTTCTTTCAGGTTTGGAGGAGAATTTGAGATTACAGTGGGAGGTTTCCTGATTAGATAAAGTGATAACCATTCTGATCTAGGTTAGAGTGCACGCAGAGTGTTTCTTTTCTCTCTCTCTCTTATGGCAGCGACCTTTGACCGACCCTAGACTATGACTCAGTGACCAAGTTGACCGAACCTTCTTAAAATATTGGCTTTTGGATTGTCTAAAGTTGCATAAGTCATTGCCACTCCTTCTTTTACCCTTTGTATTTCTCAGAACACCCCATATTACTACGGACATCCACTTCCATTGGATAGATCCATCGTATGGTTATATACGAACTCGGAGGGACTTCTTCGAGGATGGATCCAGGTTCAGGAGAAATAGAATTGGTTTATTCAGTTGTCTTTTATTATCACCTTCTCTCAGATTGCGAGGGCTCCTTCGTTTAGGAGAGTACACCTATTACGCTTATTGGATAGTCTTCTTCCAAACCATAGGCAGGTGCCGAAAGGTAGGGAATGAAGAAAACCAATTAGCCTAAGTAGGGTGTGCAGAAGGTAATATGTAAAGACAAAAATAAAGGGATTAGAAAGAGGGAAAAGTAAATTGCGACTGTTATCATTCACGACCAAACCGCGTACTTCATCGCCACTCCTATTTCACCTTTTATAGAATAAGGTATTATTCAGTTGTCTTTTATCATCACCTTCTCTCAAGTTGTGAGTACTCCTAGGTTTAGGAGGGTACACCTATTATGCTTACTGGATAGTCTTCTTCCAAACCATAGGCTGGTGCCGAACGGTAGGGAAGGAAGAAAACCACTTAGCCTAAGAGGTGTACAGAAGGTAATGAATAAAGACAAATAAAGGGATTTAGAAGATGGAAAAGAGATATACGGTTATAGTCATGAATTGGATTATGGAAGAGGCATTACTAAGAATACCAGGATACCCCTACGAAACACTTTCATGTTTCAGTTTCACTGTGCATTGTTAATTGTAAACTGATTTTCCAATTAGACCCTTGCTCCATGGTATGTATTTACCAGGTTTCATTCTCATATCTGTGTGGTTTTACAGATGATGAGTAGGAGTAAGTTATTGGGAATTAGGTGATCATCCTCATTATATCGGAATTCGTTGTAATTGGTGATATTTGAGGAAATCGCCTGGGTACAGTTTTCAACCTACGATGCACAGGTTTTGAGTTATTCAACTCAGCGGACTTATACAAAGTATTGTATGTTGTCCAGTGTCCATCAGGACAAAGGGGTGGGTCCTCGTACTATGTTCTGTTTACTTATGACTTCTCTAGTTTTTAGACAAGTGTTTCGTAGAAATACAATGTCTAAGTTTTGAGAAGTTGTGGGTATAGGAATAAAGTAGAGAACCAAGTGTCGCAAGTATCGGGATTCTTTAAAGAAATCGAAGATGTAGATTCTTGTGATTGGTATTCAGTTGATAGTAACGGTTTTGAGAAACTTGTTTCTCTTTCAGGTTACTCATAATTGGATGGATTCCTAAGTTGAATAATATTGATTAGCCTCTCTTCATTAAGTTGATATGCACTGGAGACAGCTGTATGATTTGAATCTGGTTCCAATTAAATAAGTGCCAACGTTTCTATATTGGATATAGAATGGTTAATATCTTAACGATGTTAAGGTACGGTGAGTTGTCCAGCTTATGCTTAAAACCAGACACTGGATAACTCAAGGCACGTTTCTGTAATGGCAGTTTGTGGGTTGACCCTGGCTTTGACGAGGGTTGACATTTCTACCATCTGGAAGATCAATAGTGATATTGTTCTTGATTCGCCACAGTTTTATTAAAATGGATTTTTTCAGAAAACAGTAGTGGGAGTATGGTAGAACTGGAAGTGATTCCAGAACCACAAACGATTACGGAAAATTTAATAGGACTTATATATTCAATCAGGTTTGACATTCCAATAGCCACTCCGCAGATATGGTGGGTAACCTCAGACACCTGAGAGGTACTCCGGTAGCCTCAAGGACGGTGACAGGGAGGTTTTTGTTTGCCCAGACTTGACACTACTGTTGTTCCAGGCTATGAGACCCGGCAGGAGGGTAAGTATAGCGTCGTTCTAAACTAGATTTAGAAGTGTACATATATATTATTCTGCCAGAGAGTTGTCGTAGTCAGTGGGAGCAGCGGAAGCATAGTGGGCAAGTAGCTTATGTCTATTTATAGGCTTGAGCAGATATAGCGGAGATAAGATCATCTATTTTTGATGTGATAGTCATGGCTTTGACTTCATCAGAATAGGGTATGGATCTGTTAAGAAGGTAGTAGGGTGTGATGTCCTGGTATTTGGATGACATACACAAAGTAGGAAGTAAAATTCCTATACTACGATCGGTTATATTGTGGTCGTCACACAGTTGTTTCTTCACACAGGATATGGATATAATATCAGACATTCTGGTTACTAGATCTATGGTTTTAGATCTAGATTTGGGTAGTTTTCCAATATGCGTACTTTGACGGTATTCTAATGGTATTTTAGGATTTGATGACTCCTGGCAAGGTGGTGTACCTGCAGGTGATAGAGTCACCCTCTCTAAAGGTGTCTTACAGACTAAAGGAGAGAGGGATGTGCATGATTGGCATATCACTTGCTTAGGCAATTGAGTCAATCATAAGATGTCAAGTACCACACCAGATGTTGTTTTTGCACTCGATGCGATAAGTTTATATTAATCCAATCCTGAAGAAACATAAGGAAGCAGTATTAGAACATAAGTGCATGTTCTACGGATTTGATGACAGCAGCCTCCTTCGGGAGACGGTTATCATTTCAGGCTTACAAGGTGACATGGATGACAGAGTGATTGTCAGAATTATAGTTTTCCCTCTGACGAGGGACAGTATTATGGACAGGTGGTCTAAGAGGATACTGTGGGAGGCATGGTGGAGGATACTGATTAGGTTCAGTTATCAATAAAGTCTAAGAAGTTTGGATTTGGAGTTCATTTATGAACTAGATCCCATCAGATATTCAGACATATTCTAAGACAGGTATTACTCGATTCGGGAGATGTCTTTCTCCGCGAACTTGAGATTAAGAGAGACATAGAAAGAAACATCAGGACGGATCCACTCACTGAGGCTATTTCTCAAACACAAGAGTTTTACAAACTAGCTTTGTGAAACTGATTAGTAGAGGAGTTGGATGTTCGGTATCACACGGGCTGTGAATATGCGACATCGCAATAATTAGCCTTAAGTGCAAGTGGGAGATTGTTGGATATGGTGCCCTCAAAGTCAATTATTGGATCGCAAGTACGTGATTACAATGATTGATGCAGGACCTATACCGATATGACAGTCTTGCTCGAGATGATAGTATGCTATCTGGTCTGTCTTTATCATCGTATACATGCTTTAGTTCACTATTGCATGATGATAGAGCCCATAGGATTCTTGCTTGACTACCAGCAGTATGATGGCGATCATATACGTGGGAGCTGGGGTCTATAAGCACATCCTTAAAAGTATCCCTAGTCGTGGGAGTTTCGAGACAGGGCATCAATACTCCAGAGTAGACTAGTGTATACAGTCGAGACCCCGACGAGGGGCAGTGGCCGGTCTCACAAGCCATTGGTGTCAGTTGGTTCACCTAAGATGTACACAGGTGCTCATTGGGTTATGAGTACATCGGACAGGACTCGCCGGGAACATGCTAGTTGGTATTATACATATCGTCAGATAGCAGTTCCCAGGTGACATGTGTACAGGTTAGTTTGTCGACCTGAGATCGTCATTTGTCTCGTGTGAGTTCCCACTGTGCTTTGATTTCTACCCTACCACGCTCAAAGGAGACGTTCAAACAGGTATTTTTTGGGTACAGTCCCGAGCCACATGGAGGTAATGAGCGGATCGTCGGGGATTCGTCTCTCCCGGTATTGGGGGTTGATGTCGCACAGTGCACGAGTGGCCATCACTAGAAATCCTCGGCCGAGGTAGTGGAGAATTACTGATTTAGATCAGTAGTTTCTCAGGTGGTGCTGGGCTTCATACCGACACGAATTATCGCGTTATTAGGGGTCTGACTTTATCCACCCCCTAGACTCGATATGCGATACTCTTTAAACGAACAGACCGGACTGTATGTATATTGTCACTGTTAGGCTCAGTAGGGTTTATGGATGAGTTCGCTCGTCAGCTTCCCTTCCAATCAATACATAGGCAACCATTACGTACAGCTTGTACCTATGACGTGCTAGTGGTTATACCCAGTGCCAGTGTGTTGATGAGTCATTAGAGTCCCCCACAGACAGTTTCCCAAATTCGGGCGAAACGTTGTAGAGGCCGTATGGGTTTATGGCAAGGTTCGGAAAATGCACGTGCGTTTACGTACGTGTCATATTTCGGGCAGATAATACTGGTAGAGTTTGGTTTAAGCCGAATCCGAGTATTATACTGTGTAGATATAATATCTTTGTCTCAGTTGCATTTGTATTCGGCCGTAATACAAATGCGGGTATGTTTATACTGATACGGGGTTATCCTGAAATTCGTTTCAGGATCACTTTTGAAAGTTGCCAGTTTCCAGTTTTCTATCAGCCGTCTTTAACATTCGGTTAAAGACGGATTTATCTTTTCTTGAGATGAGTGTGGAAGCTTCTAGATGATGACTAGGATGATGAGGTGGTTAGTGATTCATTAGTGCATTAATGGAGCATTTAATGAATGGATGACTAAGTGTGATGATTCATTTGTTCATTAAATGATAAGGCAAGGTGTTTATGGTGATTCATTCTCTTCATTAATTGTTGGAGTCACCCTCCCTCTCCTACACTCACCTCTCCCTCATCTATAAGTGGACGGCCACTTCTTTTGGTAGGCTAAGGTTGCTTGAAAAAAGATTTATGATACTTTTGGCTCATGGAAATTAGATAGCCTCATTTCTCATTTCACCCGATCCAAAAGGCAACTTCATTAACCGTTCGTCCATGGCTTTGGACGTAGCAAGACAAAGTGTTCTACTCATTCTCTACATCAATCTTGGTCATCTTTTTTAGCAAACTTGATGATCGAGTTACCTCGGTTCAGAGGCGGGAGCCCGTTTAAAGATCCGTCGACGTGGTGCCACCTGGACGAGAAGACTGGAGATTCAGGAGATCGGAGCAGCCGCAACAAAGCGTGGGATGATGGTTGAAGACCGAAGGACTCGGATCATTCGGTATAACATTTCTACCCACTTTGTAATTTGTTAGTTTAGCTTTAAAGGCAGATCCGGGTTATAGTACGCGATAGCGCCAATTTGTAAAAAGTTTTTGTTCCGCATTTGGCGTCTGTTAGACGGCCGGGGCGCTACCGTAGACTTACACTTCGTAGACAGTGGGAGCAGCGGAAAGGTGTGCAAGCTGCTTAAATCCATTTACGGGTTAAAGCAAGCATCGCGGAGTTGGAACATCTGTTTTGATGTCGTTATCGAAGAGTTTGATTTTGTCAAAAATGTAGATGAACCTTGTATATACAAGAAGGTGGCAGAGAGTAAGGTTGTCTTCCTCGTATTGTACGTGGATGCCATACTCTTGATAGGAAATGACATTCCTATGCTGCAATCGGTCAAGCTCTTCTTATCACATAGATTCTCAATGAAAGATCTAGATGATGCCTCTTACATTTTGGGGATTAAGATCTATAGAGATAGATCTAAACGGTTACTGGGATTGTCCCAATCAAGGTACATTGACACCATACTAAAGCGGTTTAGTATGGAAGAATCCAAGCGTAGGTTTTTACCCATGATCTCAGGACTCACTCTTTCCAAAAAGATGTCTCCCAAGACTCATTTGGAGAGAGCTCGCATGCAAGGGACACCCTATGCTTTGGCAGTAGGCTCTATCATGTACGCGATGCTATGCACCAGACCCGATGTAGCATACCCACTAAGTGTAGTGAGTAGCTATCAAGCAAATCCTGGAGAGAGTCACTGGACAGCTGTGAAGAGCATTCTCAAGTATTTGAGAAGGACTAAAGAGATGCTCTTGGTGTATGGTAACGGAGAACTCCAAGTGGAGTCCTTTACCGATTCGAGCTTCCAGAGTGATAAGGATGACTCTAAGTCGGTCTCGGGATTTGTCTTTACCCTCAATAGAGGGGCGGTATGTTGGAAGAGTTCCAAGCAGGAAACCGTGGTAGACTTGACGATGGAGGCTAAATACATCGCTGCCAACGATGCTGCCAAAGAGGCTGTCTGGATAAAGAAGTTCATAACTGAACTTGGAGTGGTTCCATCCATTGAGTATTCAATACCTTTGTATTGTAATAACAATGAAGCGGTGGCTTTGGCCAAGGAACCCAGGTCCCATCAGCGATCCAGACATATTCTGAGGTGGTATCACCTGATCCGGGAGATAGTTGATCGCCGGGAGATCGAGGTCAGGAGAGTTGACATGCAGAATAACACGGCGGATCCACTCACGAAGGCCATTCCCCAGATACAGTTCAAGAGACTCTTCGGGATGTTGGGTTTGCGATACTACAGCAGCTGGCCCTAGTGCAAGTGGGAGATTGTTAGTTGTATGTATGACCTAGAGGTCATTATTGTACATATGATGTATATTATAGTAGATGCTTGAACATATATAGAGAGGACTTTCTTGCTCGACATGATAGTATGCTATCTGGTTGCTCTTTATCTTAATATGTATACTTGTCTCTTGATACTGTCTTATGATTACATATTGGTAAAGCCCTTAGGATGTGTACTTGACTAACAGGATTATGATGCAGATCATACTAGTGGGCCATGGTAGTCCATAAGTTCATCCTTTAATGTTCCTGGTCGTGGGTGTATCGAGACGGGGTATCGATATACCAGAGTAGACTGGCGTATACGCTTCTCGACCCATGTGATGGGCGATGGATGATCCCATATCCATTGGTGTTTGACATCAGAGATGGTATACGGGTGCTCAGTGGAGACTGGGTACACTGGACGGACTCGCCGAGAACTCCTAGATGATATTATACCTGACGTCAAATAGCAGTTCTCTGGTGACACTGGTACAGGTTAGTCTGTAGACCCGATATCGTCATAGAGTCTTGTGTGATTCCCACTGTGCTTTGATTTCCACCTTACCACATTCAAGAGGACGTGCAAAACGGTGGTTTTTGGGTACAGTCCCGAGTCACATGGAGGCAATGAGCGATAGGAGGGGATTTCGTCTCTCCCGGTATTGGGGGTAGATGTCGTGCAGTGCTCGATTGGCTATAACTGGAAGTCCCTGGCCATGGCTGATTTAGAAATTTACTAGTAAGTGTTACCAGTAGTTTCTCGACCCGTTAGGAGCCTCGTATCGACATGACTTATCGAGTTATTTGGGTCTGACGTTTACCACCCCTAGACTTGATATGCGACATCTTAAACGAAGAGACCGGACTATACGGTAGTGTTACTGACAGGCTTTACAGGAGCTAAAGTGGGCTTGCTTGTTGATCTTCTGATCGCTCAATACCCGGATAGCCGTTACGTCCAGCTAGTACCGCTGATGACTTGTGGGTGTTTGATATGATCATCACCTACTGCCGGCGTATTGACGAGTCTTTAGAGTCCTACATAGAGGTTTTACTGGCTCAGGCAAAACGAAGTAGGAGCACATATGTAATATGTGCGGGACCGAGAATAATATGAGTATGTGATACCGTATTCTATTCTCGCGATATTTATATTGGTCGGTTATATGTGATATAGCCGGGTTATCGAATCAAGTGTTGATTTGATAAGATGGTACATATTATATTAGTCGGTTATATGTGATATAGCTGGATTATTAAATCAAGTGTTGATTTGATAATTTAGTGTATATTTGATATACTAGTTTACATTAACTAATATTAGCTCAGTTAAGCATTTATTTTCTCACATGTGCACACTTAATATATATGTGATATATATTAATTGTGTTTTCTTTTGTGTCATGGTTGTTGATACACACTACATGGGTGTATGAGACTTACACCATACTAATTATAATGTGGGGTTTAAATATTTAAAGTAAATCCAAATTAGTGGATAATTAGTCACATGCATGAAGCTTGTGGATGCATTGACTTAGTCCACTCATTTTGTTTTACTTAAGATATTTATTAACCTAACCATTATAATTTAGCCATGGTTTTATCTCTACATGAGTTAGCTATATGATACAAACTCACCCATGGTTGATGTCACGCCCCGCTTCCCAGTGTACGGCGAAGGGGACGCGACGAGGCCCGCTACATATATACTCAGAAATACATACGCTAAGCGTATCTAAGCAATATAAAAGTAAATCACAAGAGACAAGCGATATAGAAATAACAACAACTTTATTAATAACATTCTTTTGTACAATGCATGAAAAGTAAATACAACTAAAATGAAAAGCGATGCCTAAACAGTGGCATAACAGGAAATGAAAATACTGAACAGAACAAGGTATAATATCTAGAGCTAGGGGTCTTCATGAAACTGCTTCAAGTCTTCACCGGTGGGCTCGATCTCTGTTGGGTCCAAAGCACCTGACGACATTCAAAGAAGAAAGAAATAGAATGTCGTCAGCAAACAGGTCGCTCGGTAAGTCCCAAAGATAAGGGAGAAATAGACAAAAAGTAAGAGAGAGAGAGCGCTTTTGATGTTGTATTATAATATTGTAATATTGTATTAACGTTGTTGTTTGTAGCCTGGTACAGAAGATGCCAGTGTATACGAAGGGAGTCCCACTTACACCGAGGACCTTGGTAACCTGTAGTACAAGGCTCCGTCGATAATACCACGGAACAACGGCATGGAGGTAATTACGTCTTAAGTGACCACCTCGTGCCACCTTTAACATATTCCGTACCAGTCTACCCCTTAAACCCCGTAGTGTTATGATTGTATTGTATAAGTTGGATGACTGATCAAAACCATGATATCAGTAAACATGTTGTAACTGCATAATCAGGTAAATGGAATAACGGAATAATGGATGTATATCCATGGTTTGATTCAGTCAAGTTGTAATGATTGTTAACAGGATTCTGGGATTCATGTATTCATATTAAGTTGGAATATTAAAGAATATAGATTGATAACTGGATTCTGGAATTCATGTGTTCATATTGAGTTGGAATATTAAAGAATATAAATTGATAACTGGATTCTGGAATTCATGTGTTCATATTGAGTTGGAATATTAAAGAATATAAATTGACTTGAATCATATTCAAGTCAGAAATAGTCAGACTCAAACCCGAGTCAGACTAAAAGAAAAGTAATTTGAAATTCTATAATTGTTAGGGTCCTAATTGTAATTTATAAAACTTGAGGGGGTTTTATATAAAAATATTTTTGTATAGTTTTCAAGATACACCCCAAGTATTTATTATTCGTCTTTATTGTTATAATGAGTGTAAATTTTATTTGTATTATTCTAGTGAATACATCCTAATAAAAGTATTAAGTTATAATATTTATTTATTTGAAAATTCATGGTATTTTAATGTAACTTTTAATCTTGTAATTTTTAGAAAAAAGTGGAAACTTTATCTTATAATAAAATAGGTGTTTAAATGATAAATATACATATGTTTATACAAGAATAATTTTAAATAAATATTTTATTCTCCAAAATCTCGTTTTTCTTAAATGTCGTATTTTAAACCTTTCGAGACCGAATGCTCCTTGCGGAGGTCTGAATCTCGCACTACTAAGCTCGAGGGTGCACGATAAACCGTACTATCCCTAACGAGTTCCCTAAAGGTGCGTTGTAGTGGCGCTTTGCAAAGATTTTATAAATACTAATCATTTAGAAAACGGTTTTATAAAGATGGGGTATTTTTTTGTAAAAGGTATAAATTTCCGTATTTTAGTTTTTAGGGTTTCCTAAGCCAACTAGCCTATTTCTAAAGGGTCTAAACGATAAGTCATTAGAAGCCTCAAATCGCCTCTTCACCGCCAATTGCGGCCAGGTAAGTACAAGTGAGAAGGGAGGGATCCGCTCACGAATCGTGAGGCGGGCCTTTTAAAGTTACCCAAGCTCACTTGCCTAGCCTAGACACCACAAAATCGGTTTAGATAAACGATCGATGTCCATGACATATCGTATTTTCCTATTAAAAGATTTTGTTTTAGAATTGTCAACAACTTAGGACTTTCAGAAAAGGTTTATAAAGAAAAGGGTATTTTAATGTAAAGTCTTGTATTTTCATATTCTAAGTTTTGATGATATCAATTAGGGTTGTATTTGCATGTGTGTGGAGGTAGGTCATTACCTCGTGATCTATGTTAAGGTATAGCAATTGTTAAGGGTTAAATGTGATAACTAAACATTGTGGTATTTAAGTGAAAGAAATACGATAAATGGAAACGTTATCATTTCATGTGAAAACTTTATCCAAATTGATATTTAAGTGATTAATAGTCAACATGAATATGTTTAAGCATTATGGAATTTGTGACAAGTGAGTTTTGATAGAAAACCGAATCGGAAATCGGTTTGTTCCGATTTCCGTCGGGTTTTAAAAAGTCGTATTTTTCTTAAAAGAAAAGAAAGATAGAAAGAGGGGGACTTATGGGTTTTGGACACGTTAGAGAGTGAGAGGGAGGTAGAGGGTTTGTCGGGCGTCGAATCGTCTTGAAGAGTCCTAATACGATCGCCGGAATTCGCCGTCGATTTCGGCAGCGCTTCGCCTTTCGCTCGTTTTCTAATGTACCGAGTTCTCTTGAGATTTTTAGAGAGTGGAATTAGGAATATAGAGTGAAAGGGTAGAGGGTAGGGGTGTTTATATAGGGCTAGGCTAGGGTTAGGGTTTTAATTAAAAAATATATATATATAAAAATATATAAAAATCATTAAACCTAGGAGTAAAAGGGATTTATTGGCCAATTTAAAACCGATCCAGGTATAATAAGTGTGCAAGAGGGTTGACCAAGTCAAGAGCCAACTTTTCTCAGTTGGTGACTCGGCCGTCCGGCCAAGTCCGACCGGCGGCGCAGGACCGAGTCGGCCGATTCGCCGGCCGGCGGCGCCGAGTCGGGCCGAGTCAAGGTTCCAGTGGCCGGGGATTTTCCTGGGGTACAATTTGGTATATTTACTTTTTCAAGTCCAGTACATATTTTGGGAGTTATGGCCTTTTGACCGTTGACTTTCCAAAAAAAATTAAAACAAAACAATATAAAAAATAATGTGGGGCATGGGATTTAAACTCTGGTGGCTTGGTTCAGCAGTGCAAGGTATTGCCAATGAGCTACAAGCTCCTTCTTGTAATTATTGTGGTATTTAATTATTTAAACTGATAGCATCAAGAATAAATACTCCTAGTATATATTAAATTTAAAGTAATTTCTTGTACACTAAAAATGGAGTTATTACATTCTTGTAGCTTGTAATTAAAAACAAAATAATTACCTATATCTTGTGCTCATGCTAAAATACCCCTTTGTGGATTTTTGAAAAAAATATTTGAAAAATTTTGGTATAGAAAAATTATGGTTGTTACATTCTACCCTCCTTATAAAAATTTCGTCCTCGAAATTTATAAAAGGAAAGTGTACCAGTTTGGTGACAGAACTAAAGATTGTAAAGAAGTTTTAGTCAAAGTTGTGAGAAAGTTACCTGGGTTACCTTGGTTCACAGTTTCAGGTTCTATGGATGCTAAGGTGAAAGCCTGTCGCCGTGGCACGTTCCTCCTGGCTGGAGGCATATTCCCCTGTACTCGAGGGATATTTCTCAGTGCCTGATGGAATTGGCGATTTGGCTAAGCAGGGAATCTATGTGGAGGTGATGCTGGGGGTGCAGGACGAGCTGCAGGAGCTTGGATAGCTGGCTGCTGCGGGTAGTTGGTGGGTGTGTGTGCTGGGTTGCGTCTATAAGGACAGTTTCCAATTCCGTGATTGGACGCGCCACAAACTAAGCATAGGCCTTTTGCGCGCCTACAGTCCTTCCACAAGTGTCCTTCCCTCTTGCAATAAAAAAAAAATCGGGTCTTTACCGATCTTTAACTTCTTCCGGTCTTCTGAGTTCAACAGCTGGCCTTGAAGAGGCCCCTCCTGCCATTTGAGTGGCAGGACGTTTCACTCCTGCAGACTGAGGTCTGCCCCTTGCCTTTATCACTGCTTCATAGCTGCGGGCAGCTTCCAGAGCATCTTCATGAGTCAGAAATTTTCCCGTGGCTAGGGCAGCCTGAATCTCCGTGTCCAGTCCTTGTTGAAAGCGACGAGCTCTGATATCGTCCGTCGGTATCAAGTGTGCTGCGAATCGGCTTAACATGGTGAATTCAGCATCGTATTCATCTACTGATTTGTCCCACATCGATCCTTGTTGTAGATGAATGAACTGCTGCTCCATTGCAAACCTGGCAGTCGCTGGAAAGTATTTCGCGTCGAACTTCTCGCGAAAAGTCTTCCATTCAATCGGCTGTACCAGACGGCTTTCTTCCGCCTTCCACCAGTTGCGAGCATTATCCGTGAGCTGTAGTTTTGCTATACGGACCCAAGCGATGTCTGGCACTTGAGCTGCTGCCAGATCGTCTTCGATGCCTTGTGCCCATTCTTCCGCTTCAAGAGGGCTTCCTTTACCAGAGAACTGCTTGGGATGTAAAGCCCTAAATTGCTTTACTCCCGGTGCGTCAGTCTCGGGACGGTTCAGAAGTTGTTGCTGTCCCTCAAGAAGGCTGGGGATCGCCTCAAGTAGCACTGTTTGCTCTGTGGGTGATGCAGGAACAGCTGGTGCGAGAGGTAGTGCGGGAGGGGTGTTGTTGACGTTGGTGCTGGTGTTGTTCGGGGAATCCATAACCCAGAAGAAAATTTGGGTTAGGAAAGATTCAAATGATAAGATTCAATGAATATGAAATTGTAAGATTCAAGGGACATGAATTGTAAAGAATGTTTTAGTTGCTGGTTCTTGTGTTATATTGCTTAGGTTGTTCACGCAGACCATAACTGCATGATAGGGATTCATACAGCTCTGACCTGCATGGGCCACCAACAAAACCTGTCACGCCCCGCTTCTCAGTGTACGGCGAAGGGGGCGCAACGAGGCCCGCTACGTATATACTCAGAAGTACATACGCTAAGCGTATCTAAGCAATATAAAAGTAAATCACAAGAGACAAGAGATATAGAAATAACAACAACTTTATTAATAACATTCTTTTGTACAATGCATGAAAAGTAAATACAACTGAAATGAAAATCGATGCCTAAACAGTGGCATAACAGGAAATGAAAATACTGAACAGAACAAGGTACAATATCTAGAGCTAGGGGTCTTCGTGAAACTGCTCCAAGTCTTCACCGGTGGGCTCGATCTCTGTTGGGTCCAAAGCACCTGATGACATTCAAAGAAGAAAGAAATAGAATGTCGTCAGCAAACAGGTCGCTCGGTAAGTCCCAAAGATAAGGGAGAAATAGACAAAAAGTAAGAGAGAGAGAGCGCTTTTGATGTTGTATTATAATATTGTAATATTGTATTAACGTTGTTGTTTGTAGCCTGGTACAGAAGATGCCAGTGTATACGAAGGGAGTCCCACTTACACCGAGGACCTTGGTAACCTGTAGTACAAGGCTCCGTCGATAATACCACGGAACAGCGGCATGGAGGTAATTACGTCTTAAGTGACCACCTCGTGCCACCTTTAACATATTCCGTACCAGTCTACCCCTTAAACCCCGTAGTGTTATGATTGTATTGTATAAGTTGGATGACTGATCAAAACCATGATATCAGTAAACATGTTGTAACTGCATAATCAGGTAAATGGAATAACGGAATAATGGATGTATATCCATGGTTTGATTCAGTCAAGTTGTAATGATTGTTAACAGGATTCTGGGATTCATGTATTCATATTGAGTTGGAATATTAAAGAATATAGATTGATAACTGGATTCTGGAATTCATGTGTTCATATTGAGTTGGAATATTAAAGAATATAAATTGATAACTGGATTCTGGAATTCATGTGTTCATATTGAGTTGGAATATTAAAGAATATAAATTGACTTGAATCATATTCAAGTCAGAAATAGTCAGACTCAAACCCGAGTCAGACTAAAAGAAAAGTAATTTGAAATTCTATAATTGTTAGGGTCCTAATTGTAATTTATAAAACTTGAGGGGGTTTTATATAAAAATATTTTTGTATAGTTTTCAAGATACACCCCAAGTATTTATTATTCGTCTTTATTGTTATAATGAGTGTAAATTTTATTTGTATTATTCTAGTGAATACATCCTAATAAAAGTATTAAGTTATAATATTTATTTATTTGAAAATTCATGGTATTTTAATGTAACTTTTAATCTTGTAATTTTTAGAAAAAAGTGGAAACTTTATCTTATAATAAAATAGGTGTTTAAATGATAAATATATATATGTTTATACAAGAATAATTTTAAATAAATATTTTATTCTCCAAAATCTCGTTTTTCTTAAATGTCGTATTTTAAACCTTTTGAGACCGAATGCTCCTTGCGGAGGTCTGAATCTCGCACTACTAAGCTCGAGGGTGCACGATAAACCGTACTATCCCTAACGAGTTCCCCAAAGGTGGGTTGTAGTGGCGCTTTGCAAAGATTTTAAAAATACTAATCATTTAGAAAACGGTTTTATAAAGATGAGGTATTTTTTTGTAAAAGGTATAAATTTCCGTATTTTAGTTTCTAGGGTTTCCTAAGCCAATTTAGGCTAGGGTTAGGGTTTTAATTAAAAAAATATATATAAAAATATATAAAAATCATTAAAAATCATTAAATCTAGGAGTAAAAGGGATTTATTGGCCGATTTAAAACCAATCCAGGTATAATAAGTATGCAAGAGGGTTGACAAAGTCAAGAGCCAACTTTTCTCAGTTGGTGACTCGGTCGTCCGGCCAAGTCCGGCCGGCGGCGCCGGACCGAGTCGGCCGATTCGCCGGCCGGCGGCGCCGAGTCGGGCCGAGTCAAGGTTCCAGTGGCCGAGGATTTTTCTGGGGTACAATTTGGTATATTTACTTTTTCAAGTCCAGTACATATTTTGGGAGTTATGGCCTTTTGACCGTTGACTTTCCATAAAAAATTAAAACAAAACAATATAAAAAATAATGTAGGGCATGGGATTTGAACTCTGGTGGCTTGGTTCAGCAGTGCAAGATATTGCCAATGATCTACAAGCTCCTTCTTGTAATTATTATGGTATTTAATTACTTAAACTGATAGCAGCAAGAATAAATACTCCTGGTATACATTAAATTTAAAGTAATTTCTTGTACACTAAAAATGGAGTTATTACATTCTTGTAGCTTGTAATTAAAAACAAAATAATTACCTATATCTTGTGCTCATGCTAAAATACCCCTTTTGTGGATTTTTGAAAAAAATATTTGAAAAATTTTGGTATAGAAAAATTAGGGTTGTTACTGTTGATTCTCTCACCTTATTAGTTCATTCCCATCTCTTTGCTTCTTCTTCTTCATCCTTGGAAAAAAGCTTGCTAGGTTTTTCAAAAGTGAGAAAATATTGTGAGAAAAATAAAACTAAAGTGAGCCCACTTCCTACTTCATCATTCTCTACTAGATTAGCACTTTAGTATAGGGTGTTAGCTTCACTAATCTCTCATTAGTGAAGTAGTAGCTTGAGTTAGTGTCTCCTCGACCTAGATCATCTTCGGCCTCGAAGACTTTAAGCAAGTTCGTTCTTTTCACCTTGAGAAGTCATGCAAGAGTCCGGGAGTTCCATGATTGCAGCGAAAGGACGACTATAAGGAGCAATTGAAGTGAAGGACCGGTCTACAAATGTTGTATTCCGTTATCTTTTAGTTGTAAAGTTGTTTACTTTCTAGTTTAGCTCCTAAAACTCTAGTTAGATCCTAGATTATGGTCGTTTGGCACACTAAATTTTTTAAATACGGCATGTTTGATGCCTTGAGAAACCTTGTGGTTGTGCCAAAGAACCCAACATCCTAGCCTTAGCTCGAAAGTGTAAAGTATCCACTTTATTCTAACGACTTCAGTAACGTCATTCCCCCCCCCCCCGAACAATAAAATATCATCTACGTACTGTAGGTTGATAACAACGCTTTTGTCGCCGCCTGGACCTAATCCATTAATCAACCCCTTGCTCTTGAATCAGGCAATCATGTTAGAGAGGTCATCTGCCACAATTGCAAAGATGAGAGGGGAAAGGAGGTCCCTTTGTTTTAACCATCTATTGCAGCGAAATTCATTCGTGTCAATTCTGTTAACACAGACCGAAACCGAGGCAGATAGCAACCATATCCGTATCCAATTTATCCATTTTCCTCCAAATCCTTTGAGCTTTAAGGCCTCAAGTATACATCCCTAGTCTATCGTATCATAGGCCTTTTCAAAATCAAGTTTTAGGATATACCCATCTCTCTCTCTCTCTTTGGCATCTTGTATCACTTCATGAGCAATAGCAATACCGTCCATAATGTTCCTTCTTGCCAGGAATCCAGTTTGTGCCTCATTAATCACCCTCCCCGCAACCGTCCTTAATCTATTGGTCAGCATCTTTGTAATTATTTTACACGAGCAGTTGATTAAGCTAATTGTCCTGTAATCTTTGACCGCCTTAGCCTCTCCTTTCTTTGGGATTAGAATTATCGAAGCACTATTTAGCCTTTACATATTAAGTTGACCAACGAATAACGTCTCAAAAACCTACATAATATCATTTTTAACTAATCCCCAGAAGCTCTGATAGAACATCATTCAGAAACCATCCAGCCCCGGAGATTTGTCCGCATCTAATTCCGTAACTGCTTGATAGAGTTCCTCTTCCGTAAAATCTACTTCCATGCCCGCTTTATCCAATTCAGTTATCTTTAGAGATTCATCCCAGAATCTTCATGCAATGTTCATCTATCGTGCATAGCCTGTCTCATCAGATCCTTTTAGTATTTTGATATTATACTATAAATATCCTTTTGTTTGTCGTATAGTTGTCCTTCATTCTCAAGCTGCCTAATATCGTTCTTTCTTTTTCTCCCGTAAGCTACTTTGTGAAAAAAAGAAGTGTTTTCATCGCCCTCTTTCAGCCAGTGCTCCTTCGCCCTTTGGCACCATTCCACCTCTTCTTTTGCTAAAATATCTGATAGTTCTAACCTCCGTCCACGTAGCTGTAGAAATTCCAATTGGTCTAGGTCCCTCGCTTCTTTCACCAACTCGAACGGTCGTATATATTTGACCAATTCTCTTTTCCTCGCTCTTCACAGTTCTTCCGTCCTTTTGATCCGCCTTTTTAGCACTTTCCTCAATCTTGAAACTTTTGCCATCAGATTACTCAATGTGTCCTTTTTGTAGGTTGGCCACTTCCAATTCTCTGCAATAATGAATCCTGCTTCCTTATTATTCAACCAAGATTTTTCAAAACTAAATTTCCTTGGATTTCTAGGTACCATTACCATCCCGTCAGACAACAGGATCGGGATATTGTAACAACCGAGTCCAGTTATACCAATTCCTGTTACCGTATGTGTTGTTTGTGGTAATTAGTTCATTTATCATGTTTGGTTGCAAAGTGGTAATTTACTTTATATTCGACCCGTTTACTTGGGCTCGTTGTTTCCTAATTATAGATTGCATTAATATTTCATATTCTTGCATATAACCATTTAAGTCATTTAAAATAATTTAAAAAAATACATGTCAAGGCCTGCTTGATACCCCTAACCCTGTGGTAGCGTCCTTGCACCGTGTTCTCGTCCCGTTCGGTAAAACGGACGTGGTTGGACGACTACACGCACGTACGTGCGTCCGTTCTTGGGGGTATGCTTTTTCATTACAAAATCCTTCATTTTAATTTTTGGAGCTTACCAATAATTTCTATATTCCAAATCCAAATTTTTGGACCCGACCCGGGCGCAATTCTGAAATATTTTGTATTCCGCCAAATCCTATTTATTTTAAATCTTTTAAATCAGCTTATAATATTTTTCTACAGCTTAAAATAATCTTCCCATAACAAAATTATTTTCCTCAGGCCAACGAAATCTTTTAATATTTTTCCTAAGTTAATTTTCTTTTCCCCAGCCAATCAAAACATCCCTCTGATTGCACTAGGCCCGCCACACGTTTCCTTTCCTCACTAAAATCTTTTCTTTATTTCCCTCATATTTTTTTTAACCCCGCGAGCCAATCACAGCCCCTCTTTCCCTCGTACCGAGCCCACTGACCCCTCTCTCCCTCTCCTTTCCTTTTCTTTTTCTCTCTCTCTCTCTTCTTTCTTTCTCCTATCGCGCTTTCTCTCTCCGCTCGCGAATACTGTGTGCTCCTCGATTCCCGTCACCGCCTTCAAGTTCTGGTGACCTCCCTTCTTGCGCCCATATATTCTTCGTCTTCCTTTCTTCTGCAAACCCATCACGAGAACCCTAGCCGCTTCTCCTCCTCGTCGCACACAGCCGACGACGAAGCTCCCGACCTCGCTTCTCATCCCTCACCACCATCTCCTCTCTCGACCTCATCTCCTTCCTCTCCGCTGCTTCCCTCCGAACCCAAAAACCCTTCACCAAACCCTTGTAACCCTAACCCTGCTCCTCTACCTCCTCCTCCCTCAACTCATCGCCGATCTCACCCACTCTCCTCTCCTCCTCATCCTCCTTCCCTTCCTCTCCTTCATCTTTTTCTTCTCTGCTTAACCCTGCACAACCACTGCAGCCGCGACCCATTTTCCCCGAGCACCCTGCACCCTCGCCGGAGCTTCGCCGACCATTCCCCATCACCATCGCCATCTCCCCCTCTCCTCTGCTCTCCACATAGCACCCAAAACCCTGCATCACAACCCCAGAAACCAGACCCGAGCCCAAACCCTAGATTTTCTTAAACCCTTCGCCGGCGCCTCACCGCCGTCGATCTCGCCGCCACTGCTAGCACACCCCTGCACACGACCCAGTAAGCTATCCCTCATTCTTTTTCTTCTTTTCTTTCCCTCTTCTCTTCTTGTTCTTTGTGCATGTTCTGTTCTTTATATTCACTGTTGTTTTAGAACGCCGGAATCCGGTCAGGCCGTCGACGATCTCGACAACCCAGCGAGGACCTCTGACCCGTGTGATTCTATCGTTCGTCGTATGGACTCATTCCGTGTACCGTGCGCGCGTCGCGACTTTTCCCGCCGACGTGAGACGTTCCGTTTTCCGTATCGCGATCCATCGAAGCAAGTGAAACTTGCTACATGCTATTCAAACTATTCCTATATTAATTTATCTATTTCCCTATTAAATCTATAGATAGAATCTAAAGTCTTGAATTCCAAGTTAACCGCACAATGTTCCGTTTACATATTTTCCGATCTAGAACTTGAAACCTAATTGTTGCATCTAGTTGACTATACCTAGTAATCACATTTATATGTTAGATCACATAAACACAATTGTTTGCATAGCTAGATTACTCTTTTGTAGTTTATACCCTATCGGACGACCGGTGGCATACATTTAGCTTAATTCATATTCAATTGCATCTCTAGATTGTTTAGTATATATTAGTATGATGTTATCATCCACATTTGTTATACTGCATTCATGAAATGTTTAAACTATCTCTTAAACAAAAACTGATAACCGAACAACTAAGTAGTTTAATCTGCACTTATTGCTTATCATGTTACTGTGTCCGTTTATTGTTCTGATAGTACCATGCTTGTTTATTCATAACCATGATTATGCTAGTTGAATTATGAGCATCCACATGATATTTTGTACACCCTGACGTGACTTGCTACACATATTACTTGACCTGACATGGTACCGTACACTCTTGACATGACATGACATCTAAATACACTACTCGACTTGACCTGATGTACCATGGCTTTACCTGTTACCTGATCTTGTGTCTAATGCCAACGAACCTGACATGTAGTCCTTACGGACCGTTCCTGTTGTCTATCCAGACAAATCTGCACCTACCTGATCCTGTGTTGGCATTAGTTCTTGATTACTGAATACCTGACTTGACACCTATAACTTAGGGGATGGGGAAATCAATGATGAAACCTGACTTGTAACTCGACAGTTTCTTGCTTTTACTGATCAGTTTTAGAGGCTAGGCCCGCCTCGGGACGATGCTGCTGACATCGTTCGTCTTTACCCTTTTCCTTTTAGTACCTAGCGGCACGTCTCAGTATCAGCCCGAGAGTCTTAGACCATGGTCCCGGGCATGCACGGGATACTATTGAGTTACATCGATGATTCATCAAATTGATTTCAAGGACTTGAGACTATTCAACCCAATAATCGGTTTAGATTACTCACTCCACACTACCTTTCACCGCCCTGATTTTTTTTTATATTGCTGTTACCCTGCTTTACTACTTTGATTATACTTGCATGTCTTGTTATCCTGTTTATATTTTATTGCTTAATGACACGACGTGCTGACGTCTGGGTTTTGCATGGCCCAAATTCCGTACCTTTGCGGCAGTCCGAGCAAGAGTACTTCAGCCAGCAGGCTGAGCAGTGAGGATTCAGTAGTAGTTAGTTCTTTTACTTTTCTGCATTTTATTCCTGATGTGAGCCCGTATTATCGGACATACATTCCAGTTATTCTTGTATTGGATCTTTTGCTTCCGCATTATTATTATCCTTGACTCGTTTATTTTGGCTTATGGACATGTATTAGATAGTTTTATTTTGTTCTTGATATCTCTACAGCAGTAATGTGACTGTAGATGGATACTTCCTACCCACAGGTAGCATAGTTGGCTATGTCACGTCCCCATCTTAGCGTACTCTGGGAAGCGGGGCGTGACATGGTTCTATTGGTATCAGAGCCATAGGTTAATCGGGTTTGATTCTTTTGTAGTTGGGTATTGGACCCAATACACGAATCAGAATACCCGTGATTAGGAAACATGTCCTGCCACCTTACCGCCTTACCATTCTTGAATCTTAACCTCCTCCTGATTCTACTTTTGCGATGTGCAAACCTCCTTTGCATATCGACTCGAAAACCTGGTTTCCTTTGTTTATCTCTAAAGCTTAGGAGACTTGAGTGGAGTTATGTGATTGTAACTATGATACCGCGGCATAGTTACAATACGGTACTCTATTTAAGTAATTTGGAGTTCTAGCCTTGACTCATATTCTTGATCTATATGTTGAATCTGTTATCATGCTAATGCTATTTGGTGTTTGGTTGCAGTATCATGGAAGCCAGGAATCTACAATCGTACCAGAGGTGTATGGATGACGCTACTTTGCTTGGAGTAATTCGTGACTTGCTTGAGGACCACAAGCAGCAGACCGAGCTGAAGCCGGCGTTTGCACTAAACCAAACGTCTGTACGTAGAAGTGTTCCGGTGAACCGACACAGCATAGCACCAATGAAGAAAACAATTGTGGTTGATCGGAAGACGAGCGTGATTTGTGACTACTGCCATGTGCAAAAAGATTGCCGAAGGAAACGGGGACTCTGTTTGGTTTGTGGATCGGCGAATCACACTATCCATGTTTGTCCGTCGAAACTTCATAAGAAAGAGAATGTTCGGAGGCCAGTGTTACCCAAGAAAAGGGGAAGGATGTTGTGTGACTTCTGCCAATGACCTGGTCATTAACGAAGAGATTGTCGTAAGAGGCTTGGACTTTGTCTGATTTGTAGATCAGTGGATCACATCATTGATAATTGTCCGTCAAGGCTAAGATTGAAGGAGGATACTCGGGAGCCATCGCAAGAGCAACTTCCAGATCAGGAGCAGTTAATTCGGGGAGCTAATCAGACTCAAGCTTTTCCCCTGATGGCTGAAGAGGCTAAAGCTTCAGAGGAAGTCGTTTCAGGTACCCTATTTGTTCATGGTTTTATCGCATTAGCGTTATTCAATTCTAGTGCATCCCATTGATTTATGTCGTCCAAGTTTATTGTTGTACACTCGATGACTTTCACGACCCTGTTTAATTTTTCGACATACACACTGGGAATGGGAAAATCATAACTAGTAGAGGATGTAAGGATGGTTTCGTCGTTGTTTGCGGACGGGAGCTATTGCGGAGGTCTTGGAATTTGTTACTGGTAGATTCGATGTAGTCTTGGGAATGGAATTTCTCGGCACTTTCCACGCTCACATTGAGTGTAGAGTGCAGAAAGCGAATTTCCAGATTTCCGGACACCCAGAGGTTGTCTGAAGGAAGCAGTTCTGTCGGGCCAGTCGAGGTTAGGGCTAGGCCGACAATTAATGATCTTTCGTCGATGAAGGTTGCTAAAGATGAAGCACTAGCTGTTGTTCGAGATTTCATGGATGTGCTCGAGGACATATCAGGTTAACCGCCGAGGCGAGACGTGGAGTTCACAATTGATCTTATTCATGGTGCAGCGCCAGTATCTAAAGCGTATTATCCAATGGCACCAGTAGAGTTGGAAGAAGTCAAGAAGCAGGTTACTGAATTACTTGAGGAAGGTTGGATTCGCAGCAGTAACTCGCCTTGGAGAGCACTAGTTCTTCTAGTAAAGAAGAAAGATGACACAAGGAGGATGTGTATCGACTATCGAGAAGTAAACCGGGTGACTATTAAGAACAAGTACCCGATCTCTCGCATTGGCGAACTATTTGAGCAGCTTAGTGGCGCGAGGGTATTCTCGAAGCTGGATTTGCGATCCGGATATCATCAGGTCCGAGTGAAAGCAGAGGATATTTGCAAGACGGCGTTCCGAACTCGGTATGGACATTACGAGTACTTAGTGGTGCCCTTCGGAGTAACGAATGCACCGGCGATATTCATGGACTTGATGAACCGAATCTTTTCACCATTCTTGGACTAGTTTATAGTGGTGTTCATTAGGGATATTCTGGTCTACTCGAAGAGTATTAAAGAGCATGCGGCACACTTGAAGATCGCACAGCAGACATGGAGGCAAGAAAGATTGTATGCAAAGATGGGCAAGTGCGAGTTTTGACTTGAAGAAGTAAGGTTTGGGGAAAATCGTAGCTGGGGATGGAATCGTCGTTTATCCAGGGGGGATTGCAGCAGCTCAAGACTGGCCGTTTCTGAAGAACGTTGTAGAGATCAGAAGTTTCTTGAGCTTGCAGGATACTACAGAAGGTTCGTGGGAAATTTTGCTCGTTTGGATGAGACTTGACCAAGCTTACGCGCAAGGAGAAGGAGCTTATTATGGGGGCAACATAGATGGTTGGAGCTACGATCTTGATCTTAAGTACCATCCGGGGAAAATTAATGTCGTGACGGGTGCGCTCAGTCGGTTACCAGCAATTCAGAGGTTGACTGCACGGAAGGAACTCATTGAAGACTTTCGAAGATTTGATTTGGAGGTTGTGCTACCGCATTCTTCGGGACGATTGATGCAGCTGCAAGTACATTCGTTGTTAATCGGGAATATTAAAGCAGCACAATCGCAGGACCCTAGATTGCAAAAGTTTTGAGAACAGGTTGAAGCTAGACTTCGAACAGATTTATTGATCCATGAAGATAGTTCGTTGAGATAGGGTAGCCGGTTGTGTGTGCCAAAGGGAGATATTCGCGAAGAACTTATGAAGGAGGCACACAGTTCAGCATATTCCGTACATCCAGGAGGCACGAAGACGTACCGAGACATACGACAGCATTTCTGGTGGGAAGGCATGAAACGGGAGATTGCCGCTTTGTGGCAAAATGCTTGGTGTGTCAGCAAGTTAAGGCTGAACATCAAAGAGTTACTGGTTTATTGCAACCACTTCCGATTCCTCAAGGGAAGTGGGAACATATAACCATGGATTTTCGTGACGGCTTTACTGCGAAGTACAGGGGGCAACAGTGCAGTTGGGTGATTGTTGATCGATTGACCGAGGCAGCTCACTTCATACCATTTCGAGTTGGTCAATCAACAGAAACTTCGGCAGAACGGTACATGCGGGAGAGTGTAAAATTTCATGGAGTACCGGTGAGCATCATGTCCGACCGTGACACTCGGTTCTTATCACACTTTCGGAGGCGCTTACAGGGAAGTTTGGGGACTCGATTGAAGTTTAGCACAACTTATCATCCTCAAACAGATGGCCAGTCGGAGAGAACGATCCAAACTCTTGAAGATATGTTGAGAGTTTGCATGTTGGATTTCAAGGGCTCGTGGGAGGATCATCTGCATTTAGTGGAGTTTTGTTACAACAACAGTTTCCAGGCGACTATTCTGATGGCTCCATTCAAAGCTTTATATGGTCGCAAGTGTCGTTCACTTGTTTGTTGGGACGATATCGGTGAACGAAGTTTGTTGGGACCAGATTTGGTTATGCAGACAGTTGAGAAAGTTAATGCAATTCGGAATCATATGAAAACAACACAAGACCGACAGAAGAGTTGGGCAGATATGTCGAGAAGACCTCTAGAGTTCGTCATGGGTGATTTGGTAATCTTGAAGATATCACCAACTAGAGGGGTGATTCATTTCGGAAGTTGAGGAAAGCTCAGTTTTCGATTCGTTGGACCCTTTGAAATTTTGGAACGTGTTAGTGGGGTAGCGTATCGTTTGGCGTTACCGCAGTCCTTAGCGAATGTGCATGACGCGTTTCACGTATCTCAACTCCGTAAGTATGTTCGAGATGAAACACATGTGTTGGATCATTCAGAGCTGACTGTACGAGAAGACTTGACTTTTGAGGAGCGACCGATTGCGATTGTGGATCGAAGGGAAAAGGTTCTTAAGAACAAGGTTATCCCTCGTGTACTGGTTTCTTGGAGTAATCACTCACATGGAGAGTCAACTTGGGAACGAGAAGATGAAATCCGACAGAAGTTTCCCTATCTTTTCTTGTAGGTTTGTTGGTCGTTTATCCCTTTTGTGTTCTTGGAATTTCGAGGACGAAATTCTTTTATAGCTGGGTATAATGTAACAACCGAGTCCAATTACACCAATTCCTGTTACCGTATGTGTTGTTTGTGGTAATTAGTTCATTTATCATGTTTGGTTGCAAAGTGGTAATTAACTTTATATTCGACCCGATTACTTGGGCTCATTGTTTCCTAATTATAGATTGCATTAATATTTCATATTCTTGCATATAACCATTTAAGTCATTTAAAATAATTTAAAAAATACATGTCATGGCCTGCTTGATACCCCTAATCTTGTGGTAGCGTCCTTTCACCGTGTTCTCGTCCCGTTCGGTGAAACGGACGTGGTTGGACGACTACGCGCACGTACGTGCGTCCGTTATTGGGGGTATGCTTTTTCATTACAAAATCCTTCATTTTAATTTTTGGAGCTTGCCAATAATTTCTATATTCCAAATCCAAATTTTTGGACCGGACCCGGGCGCAATTCTGAAATATTTTATATTCCGCCAAATCCTATTTATTTTAAATCTTTCAAATCAGCTTATAATATTTTTCTACAGCTTAAAATAATCTTCCCATAACAAAATTATTTTCCTCAGGCCAACGAAATCTTTTAATATTTTTCCTTAGCTAATTTTCTTTTCCCCAGCCAATCAAAACCTCCCTCTGATTGCACTGCCCCCCCCCCCCCCCCCACGTTTCCTTTCCTCACTAAAATCTTTTCTTTGTTTCCCTCATATTTTTTTTAACACCGCGAGCCAATCACAGCCCCTCTTTCCCTCGTACCGGGCCCACTGACCCCTCTCTCTCCTTTCCCTTTCTTTTTCTCTCTCTCTCTCTTCTTTCTCTCTCCTATCGCGCTTTCTCTCTTCGCTCGCGAATACTGTGCGCTCCTCGATTCCCGTCACCGCCTTCAAGTTCTGGTCACCTCCCTTCTTGCGCCCATATATTCTTCGTCTTCCTTTCTTCTGCAAACCCATTACGAGAACCCTAGCCGCTTCTCCTCCTCGTCGCACACAGCCGACGACGAAGCTTCCGACCTCGCTTCTCATCCCTCACCACCATCTCCTCCCTCGACCCCATCTCCTTCCTCTCCGCTACTTCCCTCTGAACCCAGAAACCCTTCACCAAACCCTTGTAACCCTAACCCTACTCCTCTACCTCCTCCTCCCTCAACTCACCGCCGATCTCACCCACTCTCCTCTCCTCCTCATCCTCCTTCCCTTCTTCTCCTTCATCTTTTTCTTCTCTGCTTAACCCTGCACAACCACTGCAGCCGCGACCCATTTTCCCCGGGCACCCTGCACCCTCGCCGGAGCTTCGCCGACCATTCCCCATCGCTATCGCCATCTCCCCCTCTCCTCTGCTCTCCACATAGCACCCAAAACCTTGCATCACAACCGCAGAAACCAGACCCGAGCCCAAACCCTAACCAAACTCTAGCTCTTCTTAAACCCTTCGCCGGCGCCTCACCGCCGTCGATCTCGCCGCCACTGCTAGCATACCCCTGCACACGACCCAGTAAACTATCCCTCATTCTTTTTCTTCTTTTCTTTCCCTCTTCTCTTCTTGTTCTTTGTGCATGTTCTGTTCTTTATATTCACTGTTGTTTTAGATCGCCGGAATCCGGTCGGGCCGTCGACGATCTCGACGACCCAGCGAGGACCTCTGACCCGTGTGATTCCATCGTTCTTCGTTTGGACTCATTCCGTATACCGTGCGCGCGTCGCGACTTTTCCCGCCGACGTGAGACGTTCTGTTTTCTGTATCGCGATCCGTCGAGTCAAGTGAAACTTGCTACATGCTATTCAAACTATTCCTATATTAATTTATCTATTTCCCTATTAAATCTATAGATAGAATCTAAAGTCTTGAATTCTAAGTTAACCGCACAATGTTCTGTTTACATATTTTCCGATCTAGAACTTGAAACCTAATTGTTGCATCTAGTTGACTATACCTAGTAATCACATTTATATGTTAGATCACATAAACACAATTGTTTGCATAGCTAGATTACTCTTTTGTAGTTTATACCCTATCGGACGACCGGTGGCATACATTTAGTTTAATTCATATTCAATTGCATCTCTAGATTGTTTAGTATATATTAGTATGATGTTATCATCCACATTTGTTATACTGCATTCATGAAATGTTTAAACTATCTCTTAAACAAAAATTGATAACCGAACAACTAAGTAGTTTAATCTGCACCTATTGCTTATCATGTTACTCTGCCCGTTTATTGTTCTGATAGTACCATGCTTGTTTATTCATAACCATGATTATGCTAGTTGAATTATGAGCATCCACATGATATCTTGTACACCCTGACGTGACTTGCTATACATATTACTTGACCTGACATGGTACCGTACACTCTTGACATGACATGACATCTAAATACACTACTCGACTTGACCTGATGTACCATGGCTTTACCTGTTACATGATCTTGTGTCTAATGCCAACGAACCTGATATGTAGTCCTTACGGACCGTTCATGTTGTCTATCCAGACAAACCTGCACCTACCTGATCCTGCATTGGCATTAGTTCTTGATTACTAAATACCTGACTTGACACCTATAACTTAGGGGGTGGGGAAATCAATGATGAAACCTGACTTGTAACTCGACAGTTGCTTGCTTTTACTGAATAGTTTTAGAGGCTAGGCCCGCCTCGGGACGATACTGCTGACATCATTCGTCTTTACCCTTTTCCTTTTAGTACCTAGCGGCACGTCTCGGTATCAGCCCGAGAGTCTTAGACCGTGGTCCCGGGCATGCACGGGATACTATTAAGTTACATCGATGATTCATCAAATTGATTTCAAGGACTTGAGACTATTCATCCTAATAATCAATTTAGATTACTCACTGCACACTACCTTTCACCGTCCTGATATTTTTTATATTGCTGTTACCCTGCTTTACTACTTTGATTATACTTGCATGTCTTGTTACCATGTTTATATTTTATTGCTTGACGACACGATGCGCTAACGTCTGTGTTTTACATGGCTCAGATTCCGTACCTTTGCGGCAGTCTGAGCAGGAATACTTCAGCCAGCAGGCTGAGCATTGAGGATTCAGTAGTAATTAGTTCTTTTACTTTTCTGCATTTTATTCCTGATGTGAGCCCGTATTATGGGACATACATTTCAGTTATTCTTGTATTGGATCTTTTGCTTCCGCATTATTATTATCCTTGACTCGTTTATTTTGGCTTATGGACATGTATTAGATAGTTTTATTTTGTTCTTGATATCTCTACAGCAGTAATGTGACTATGGATGGATACTTCCTACCCACAGGTAGCATGGTTGGCTATGTCACGTCCCCATCTTAGCGTACTCTGGGAAGCGGGGCGTGACAGATATGATCCGACGTCCGCTTCTGTTCGTTGCGTGTGTGTGCAAAGAGACATATGCTCTCCCAGACCGGGGTAATCAGGAGCCTATCGAGCTTTGCCAACCTTGCCTTGAAGGTATGACCGGACCAAGTGTACTTTCTATTTGTAACCGGGATATCCATCAAATTAAGAGCATATATAACTTGGATAAAACGATCCCTATCTCTCTTGTCATCTAAACTTTCTTTTCGGGGAAAAACAAATGACATTGAAGTTGCACCCAGGACCCACGTCGGTTTAACTAGTTTCATAATTTTCATGGAGCTTGATGGGATACCATCTTTTCTATCATAAAAACAGTGTGTTTAGCCCATATTTCAGTGGACTGAAAGAAGTATGAAAAATATAAGGAAATTTTTTTTCTAGATCCCTGGAACAAAAAAGCGGCACTCTTAGGTCTCTGGCCTCGAAAAGGTTAGAGAAAGCCTCCTCTATCTATGAAACGGTACTTTTAAATATATGGAGAACTGTACCCACCCCAATATTCCAAAAACGGTACTTAGTAGATAACCGGTAAATGTAGTAGATAAATGTTATATGTAGAAGTTAATTGGTAATATAGTAATTATAGGTAAATGTAATTGTAGTAATTAACTGGTAAATGTGATAGTTTTCTTAGCACATGTGTAGTACTTATCAAATATATGCAGTACCTTCATTTTGTTGGGGGTAAAATTAGATTATAATGTGGTTGATGTACACCAAGAACATGAAAGTGTTGCTTTTTTGGTATAGGGGTTTTTCCCCAACCTTTTGAGGTCAGGGACTTTTAAGTGCCGTTATTTGGTCCTAGGGACCTAGAAATAATTTTCCCAAAACATGATTAATTTCCTCACTTTGCATATTTGCACAATATATACCATCATTTATGATCAGGGCCACATTTAAGCAAAACGGCGAAAGACTTGGTGTAAAAATGATGAATTAATATTGAAGATAATTTGTTGAAAGTTTGAATAAATACAATTCTCATGGATAACTAACAAAAGCAATAAGAAAAACTATAACAAATTAACTACAACACTCACTTTTCCTTTTAATTGTACCGAATAAACAACGAATAAGTTAATTAATATTGGACCTGGAAAAGGCCATGTTTTGAATAATATAAACCAAAAGGTGCTTCTTGTTACAATTTTAAGGATTTCAAGGGGTACATACACAAATACAAAGAATGAAAGGGTGCATATATACAAAAATATATAAAATACAATTTTATATATTTTTGCCCAAAATGAAATTTTTTACATACTGAAGGAAAAATGAAGAAGAAGTCAGGCCAGCTGATTTATCCAGGTGAATTTTTTGAAATATTTTTACAACGTTAGCAAAAATTAAGTATAGGATATTTTTGAAATGTATTTCTAGTTTTTTAAATTTATGAAGAAGTATCCAAAACCAAAATGAAAAATTCATTGAAAAATCAGCAGCATATCTTAAGAAGATCCAACCCCTCCATCTATTGCCAAATTTAAAACTTTTCAATCAATAAATTTCTGATAATGAAATAAGAAAATCATGGGTTGTTTGATTTTTGCAGATAACGTGTTTGTTGAAATGCCCAAAGCAACAGCAACAACAGAGGCTATCCAATTTACGATCATTGTAGCCTGGCATGCATGCAATTGTGAAAGATAAAGGGAAGATTTGCCTAACAAATATTTCTCATTGGAGTGCACAGCTTCTTCCAATGCTCAATCCAAAAGATCGGTTAACATCAAAGTCATATATCAAAGGTACAACAACGAGATAATAGCTAGAGGGGTAATTAAGTTCATGAGCATGTGTCGACTCAGAACTCGGCGAGTACCAATACAACAGTTTTTGGTAGGAAACACATTTGGAGAAGTAAGATTTCAGTTTCATTCTGTGGGATCAGCTTTGGTTTCGTACCCGAGATGGAGGGCCGTATGGTCCTGATGATGCGAATAGTGCGGTGCGGCCTCGAGCATAGTGACGTGGGTGTAGTAGTTCCTTGAGTCGAATGTTGGGAGAGTATCGTATTCCGTGCCAGATTGCACGACGCTTACCTGGTGCGCTCTCTCGTTATCCGTTATCTGAATTTTTAAACAAATGCTAAATTTAGACATCGATGAGAAGCCCTTTTTTTATCATTAAACCTTTCTTTATTTATTATGACGTTAGCATGCTTTCCAATTTCTAATTCGTCAAACATTTCCCCCCCTATATTAGCAGCATTATTTGGTGATTGAATCCATATCAATAATGTAGCTTGTGACAATATGCAAGAAGACGAGATGCTTTCTCAATCTGAAGAAGTCTATTAACAATGAAAACATGTAATCTGTTATTTATCCTCATAGCACTCTATATTGAAAGCAGTTTGGGGCCTAGCTTTCAACCCGGGATCATAATCCTCGATTCAAGCAATGAATTCATCTAGTAGCCAGAAAACTGTTGGAGCAAGTGAGAAAATGGACGTTAGAATTTTTTAAAAATTCTGCAAGTAAACCGCAAAGATCTATTTCTAGATCAACCGAGAGCTGTTGTGCATTAGGTAACGCGGAGTTTAAAGCTGATTCGGCCTACTCCTGTACAAGGATCCCAAAACTGATCTACCCCAGAAACAACAATTATGAATTCTGATGTGCACCGACCAGCAATTCGATTCTGGCCGCGATAGATGATCCGATGGCGCACGGGCAGAGCTCATTCTGGGCTGATTAATGAAAATACTTTCAGGAGTTCCGAAACAATAATATTTGGTAATATTCTTATGTAATTCTGAATTGAGATCCGTGAGAATATTCACAATTTTCTTTGTTCTCAATTCAATTGAATTCTTCTGATCAGGATGGAATTCATATTTAGATCTGATTAGAATAGAACTACAAGTAGTTCAAACTATAGAGTAGTTCAGTTTCAGAATCCTGAAGAACTACAAGTAGTTCTAACTATAGAGTAGTTCAGTTTCAGAGTCCCGAAGAACTATGGAAATAGTTCTCTGTTTTCTTCGATGAACTATGAAAATAGTTCTATATTCTTTCTCTTTCAAGAACTATAAAGATAGTTCTGTTTTGCAACTTTTCTAGCCCCTTTGCTCTATGGTCTGAGTTTTCTATATATAGAGATCTCAGACCCAGTTCAAAGGCCTCATTAGTTACAACTCTTTGTAGTTGATGGCCACCCCAACAGTCTCCACTTAATCAGCACGAACTGCCCAGTGTAGCCCAGCAGCCTGCGAGCGCCAACATGACGTCCAACTAGACAGTGTAAAGTGTTGTGCGCCCGTAAGCCCAAACCCGTTTCATGGCCCCCGGCCCGGTCCGATTCGAGCCACTAGTATTACTTATGGTTAATTAATTAATTAATCTTGCTTACGACGAGATTTGAACCGTTGACCTTTTGTGAGGCAAAACATTTGCAAACTAATTGGGCTACTAGAGTCTTTTGTTATTATTCAAAATAAACAACATATATCATATAGTTTGAAACTTCACTGAATGCCATAAGATCCAACAATCCCTGATAAGTTTCTAACTGGTATCCAGGTTTTAGTCACAACGCATAGTAAAGATATCACATGGACTTGAATCCCACTTAGACCAACTAAGCTAAAGTTAGATGCATGGTGAACTAAGTTTTGAACCGGTACTTCACTAATAGCTCAGCGATCACTCTATGACTAAACCAAACTATTCAATAGTGGACTGTGCCTTGAACTGTTGCATATTTTCTAAGTCATAGCACGTTAACGGCCCTGTGCTTTATCCAAATTTCTGCTAGAGCTTTAAGAATCTGCCTCAAGATTCTATAGGAATCGGCCAAAACTCCTTCTTAAGTATAGGTGAGTTTCTTAGACATGCTTACCTTCAAGCACCCTGCATCTCGGATGCACGGAACTCATTAAGGCTCCAAGCCATCTTTATTTTAATGTGTTTCTCAAGCATGCTTGTTACCAAGCATCCAATATCCCAGATGTATAGAACTCATTAAGGCTCCAAATCAGTCCGTCTAGTTTACATGATTTTTGAACCAGCAATCTCATTAATAGTAGTGATGTTTTAAACTAATAATATGATTATATGATAAATATATAGTAAACTTACATAGACTTAAGACCATACAAGTGGAAGTCTTATCAATCAGATCCTTTTTCAAATCCTTTGTTAAGGTATCTTCCACATTCTCTGAAAATCGGACGTCAATCATTAAGATGACTCTGCGGGTTATCAACTCATTTAGATACCCATACTTCAGAAGTATAGTCCGCTTCTTTTCATTGAATAACGAGTTTACTGCCATAACACTCATTGCTTGGTTGTCACACAAGATAGTGATCACTGCTTCTTTTAGTTCCTTCAATAGAAGGTCCCTCAGAAGATAGCTGAGCTATTGAGCTTCATCTCCTGCAATAGCCAAAGCGTAGAATTCGGATTTCATTGATGACTGTGTGATCATAGTTTGTTTCTTCGACTTCTAGGAGATAGCCGCTCCTTCCATTATGAAGACAAACCCTCCAGTTGATCTACTCTCGTATGGTTCCGAGCACAAACTTGCATCAGAGAAGCCTTCAAGAGTTACTAGGTATCCAGAATAGAACAAGCCCAGCTTCAAAGTTCCCTTCAGGTACCTCATCAACCTCTGGATCGCATCCTAGTGTGCTTTTCCTGGGTTGCTTGTAAACCCACTAAGCATTCCAACGGCAAAAGCAATATCAGGCTTTGTGCAGCTCACAGCGTACATTAAACTTCTGATAACTCGTGTGTACTCCAACTGTATCATTGGTATTCTAGTGTTATGTTGAAGGTTTTTATTGTAGTCATATGGAATAGCTAACTTTGGCACATCGAAGTAATCATACTTCTTAAGCATGCTCTTTATGTATTGAGACTGAGATAAGCACAAGCTGTGCCTATTCCTCAGAATTCTGATTCCCAGAATCATATCTGCGACTCCAAGATCCTTCATGTTGAATTGGGCCAAAAGAAACTCTTTCGTAGAAGTGATTATCTACAGATCGTGTTAGTTATATGTATGCCCTAGAGGCCATTACTATACATAGGATGTATATTGTAGTGGATGCTTGGACATATATAGGGAGGACTTTCTTGCTCGACATGATAGTATGCTATCTGGTTATTCTTTACCTTAACGTATACACTGATTGTCTCTCTGTTACATGTTGGTAAAGCTCTTAGGATGTATACTTGACTACCTAGACTATGATGCGAATCATACTAGTGGGGACATGGTAGTCCATAAGTACATCCTTCAAGGTCCCTAGTCGTGGGTGTATCGAGATGGGGCATCGATATACCAGAGTAGACTAGCGTATACCTTCTCGACCCATACAGATGGGCGATGGATGATCCCATATCCATTGGTGTTTGACATCAGAGATGATATACGGGTGCTCAATAGAGACTGGGTACACTGGACGGACTCGTCGAGAACTCCCAGATGGTATTATACCTTACGTCAGATGGCAGTTCTCTGGTGACACTGGTACAGAGTAGTCTGTTGATCCGAGATCGTCATAGAGTCTTGTGTGGTTCCCACTGTGCTTTGATTTCCACCTTACCACGTCCAAGAGAGCGTGCGAAATGGTGGTTTTTGGGTACAGTCCCGAGTCACATGGAGGCAATGAGCGATAGGAGGGGATTCGTCTCTTCCGGTATAGGGAGTTGATGTTGCGCTGTGTTCCATTGGCTATAACCGGAAATCCCTGGCCAGGGTTGCTGAGATTTACTGGTAAGTGTTACCAGTAGTTTCTCGAATTGTTATAGACCTCATATCGACACGACTTATCGAGCTATTGGGGTCTGACGTTTACCACCCCTAGGCGAGATATGCGACATATCAGACGATCAGACCGGACTGTATGGTAAGTGTTACTGGTTGGATTCACAGGAGTGTGAGCGGGCTTGCTCGTCGATATTCTCATCGCTCAATACCCGGGTGGCCGTTACGTTTAGCAGACCGCTTGCGGCTTGTGGGTGTTTGATATGATCATCACCTGCTGCCGGCATATTGACGAGTCTTTAGAGTCTTACACAGAGGTTTCCTGGCTCAAGCGAAACGAAATAGGAGCGCATATGAGATATGTGCGGGACCGAGAATAATGCGTGTATGTGATACCGTATTTCATTCTCGCGATAAATGTGTCGAATGGTTGTATGCGATATAACCTAGTTATCGAATCAAGGATTGATTCGATAAATCGATACATTATATACTAGTCGGTTGTGTGCGACATGACCGGATCATTGAATCAAGTGTTGATTTAATGATTTAATGCATAATTATATATTTGATATATTACTTTGCATTAACTAGTATTGGTTCACTTTAAATGGATTTTCTCACTTAAAGTTCACAAGTTGTATATGTGATATACTTTTGTGCACTTGATTGTATCATGTTTGATGATACATGCTTACTTGAGTTTGTGTAAAGATTAAACCATGGTTATTTAAATGGTTAGGGTTTTGTTTTTCATATCTATTTATTCATTTATTTATTTATTTCTTTTTGGCAAAAGAAAAGAAAAATGGTGGCTTTCTTTGGATGCATGTTGAAGCTTCATGAAGTTTTGACTAAGTCATCATTTTTGTCTTCATGCTTAACCCTAACCATTGACCTAACCCTAGTTTATTCTCTACACTTGACCATGGTTGGATTATGATAAGTATTCATTTTATTTTCTTTTTGAGATATACTTATCATAACATTTTTCATCTTCTTCTTCTTCTTCTTCAAAAAGAAACCTTGCCTCCATCAATGGCAACTCTTGAAAATGAGTGAGAAATCCAATTCTAAAGTGAACCCACTTTCTATTTCTTCATTCTCTACCTCTTGCCAAGTAGTATAGGGTGTTTTCTTCACAAGTTTCATGACTTGGTGAAGTGGGAGCTTGATCTTGTGATGCCTCGACGTAGATCATCTTCGGCATCGTTGTCGATGACCTAGCCTGTCCATTTCTCCGATGAAGCCGAAGCTAGAGCCCGGGATTCGATTTGGACAGCGAGGAGACTTCATTACGGAGCTATGGAGGTGGAGGACTGGATCTACAAAGGTTGTATTTCCGTTCTAGTAGTTAAGTTGTTAACTAGTTTCTTTTGTCGCCTAAAAATCTAGTTAACGATCTAGTCTAGGGTTTCTCGGCACCCGTAAAATTGTTGAAATTGGCATGGTTGATACCTTGTGAGACCTCCTTGGTGTGCCTAGGAACCCTACAGTGGTATCAGAGCCTAGCTAGAGCCTTAGGCGATGCGTAGACGGAATTTCAAATCCGAACAAACCCCGAAACCCTAATCCGACCCGCTCTCTGGACTTTTTTCAAAAACTGGGTTTTTTCCAGATTAAAAATGCTTAAAAAATTCAGCAGGGAATTCTAAGAGTTATGGTGCAAATTTTTCCCAGAGATGATTCCATAGTGCAGCGTAACCGCGGCAGAAGCCTGGCTTCTGCGGCGGTTCCGCGGCCAGATGATGACATCATCATCCCCTGTTTGCACAGTAACTCCTATTTTATTATGCTGGATTTTCTGGGAATTTTTAATATTTATTCAAGAGTTGAATTTTCTGGGGTTGTTTTGGGGATTCGGTGTTTCGATCGGAGTATCAGATTTTGTCTATGTGGCTTTCCGGATAATTTTTGAATATGTTAAAAAGTTCGACCGGATGTAAATACCCAATCTTTTCCCTGTCGGGAAATTTCCAAGTGTTGGATCTTTCCGTAGTTTAACGACGTTCTAAGTAGTGCAAGTAACGCGATGGTTCCTCTAGAAGACAACAAATCTTAACTCGATTATGTGACCGTCTTGAACTGCCTTTTGAACCTTCGGGTTTGGGGAAGTACGGCGTGCCACATGTGAGGCGTTGGCTTGACCCTTCTACGGCTGGACCGTTGGTACTGAGGCATGAACTGGATGTTTTTAAACTTGTTTCATGTGTTGAGCTGTTTCGGAAAAACTTGGGTGTTTGACTGTTCGATCGGAAAGTTTAACATTTTCTGTTTATCTGGAATGTGATACAATACTTGGAATTCACAATAAGTTATGAGATAACTGAATGAATGTTATAAACATAGCACTTTAGTCTCACTTGATCGGTTGCTACGGAATTTTGATGTGATCAAAAGTCCGTCGCAATCACGTAGCGTACGCGGATACTTGCCGATAAACTTAATAGACAACCTCACTCCATAGCCCCGACCAAGTGACTGTAGGAGAACCCCGTCGCCGAAAGCATCCGTTCGGGTGCTCGCGGCAGCGGTGTTCCGCCTTGGTGCACTTCGTCGACGGCGTCGGGGGTGCGGCCGCCTACTGAAGTTTGCGACGAGCATTCGATCAGGATATCGGGAATCTTGTTGAATTGCCCGACTTGATATTGAAAAGAGTTTTCGATTTTGAGACTAAAATGCGGGGTTTATAATTGTTAGGCATGCGATGTCTAAGTAATTCATTTGGTCAGGCATGCGATGTCTGAGGTGGTTGCGGATTCCAACTGTTGTAGTTTTACATTTTCTTTTCTGTGACCGTAAGTGTAATATGTGATATCGCCGGTTTCGTTGCTATATGTCAACGATAATTGGGATGCGCATATTTACTTACGTTGATGACATGTGATGTTATGTGTTGCTGGATATGTTATATTGGATCGTCGTGTTTGAATAGCCGGGGGGTTTTTATGTGAGATGAGTATTTTTTCATTTTCATTCATGTAAAAACTTGTATGTAATATTCTTTTATTGGAGCGCTTCCAGGTTGCGGAAGCTGTCACCGTTGATGTATATTATTTACTTTTCCGCACTAGGATAGACCCAAGGAGGAGGGCACAAGTAACCGGGTTCTGGAGTCCAGTAGAAGACCAACTCGAGGAGTCGAAGCCGGGTCTCCTAACTCTAGAATTGGTAGGGTTGCTTGCTGCTCTCGTAGGGGTCTAGGGGTGTGGGTTTGGCTATTCATCGCGACCGTGGAATCCGTGTTTTATACTGGCTCGTATCGAAAACACGGACGTCCTAGTATATCCAATATTTCATATATTTCTTCTGCTGCGATATCTGTGATGTGATCATGTGATGTTCTCTGATAGATACAGTATATAGTATATATGATATATTATATAGGCGTTACTTATGTTTTACACCCGCGCTAGCCCTGCCCCGCTCTGCCGTTAGTTACCTAACCTAACGGTGCACGAGGGGACATCGAGGCGAATGCGGATGGCATACGTGTACGTCGTATTTATCTGTGATGTTTAGGTATTTAAATGATGGGACTTCATTAATGAGATTAATGAAATAAAAGAAACCTAAGATGTTATAGAATCGAATTTCAAAATAAAACAGGTAGCTACAGTTCTTGCTTTGCACAGCGGTATATATGATATATCCCGCACCTTATTCGATGAGGAAAGGACCGAGATCCCTTCACCGGGAGTGACTCCTTTAGCAATAACTAGCAGATACTACACACTCGGTTTGTCTTTTGATTGCTTTTAAGAGTTTTTGCTTTGCACAGTGATATATATGATATATCCCGCACTTCATTCGACGAGGAAAGGACCGACGATCCCTTCACCGGGAGTGACTCCTTTAGCAAAACTAGAAAAGCCTCAAAAACACTCCATTTCAAAATTCATTCGATCCTACAACGATATCAAGTTCATTACGCAATAGGTTTTCAGAAAAACCTGTCGTAGCCCTCCGTCATTTCAGATAAGTAGTAGTTAGTATTCGTGCTACGTTTGTTGGCCTGCGTCAAGGCGTAGTGTGCGGTAGCTAACTAGTATTTATCTGCTTATGCATATGATACAGATTGGATTAGGGTAGTCGTGCGACTTTGTTGGCCTGCGTCAAGGGTCGTGCGGGTGGATTTAATTCAATCAGGAAATGACGGGTTGAACTTGACTAGCGCACTATGGTTTGTTGGCCTGTGTCAAGGTCATAGGACGCTAGGGGTAAAAATATTATCGGGAATTTCAAGTGTTGAAATTTGCAATGAGATTGCATACCTTCTATGAGATAGTTGGATCCCGATACCCGCTGCGAGTAAGAGTTACTCCTGGGAGAGTTTTACAAATTACAATTAGCCGATCAAGTAGGTGTCTAGAAAGGTGTTAACGAGGTTACGCCTCTGGGAAAATGAGGTTTACATTAATTAGGTTCGTGCGAAAGCACGGAGGACCTCCCTCAAAGTACCGACACTGGCCTGGCTGAAAGATTGGCGAACTTGTAGTGTATAATTAACCCCGGCTAGTCTTTCCTTTTAGGGTTTGAAGGAAGATTTGATAAAAACAGTGGGAGCCATCCTGATTAGATAAAATAAAAACCAATCTATTCTTGCAAGTGCACACGCTGAGTGTTTTCTTCTCTCTCTCCAGGTAGCGACCATATCACGCCTTAATCAAGATAATAATACGGAATTTTGACCGAACCCGCTTGTTATACTTAGCTGGGGAACGTTGGTCCCGCTCCAACTTATAATTGTTATAAGACAGGGCAGGAAATAGGGGAATACCAAGATTCCCATGCCGCCCAAACGAAGAGAGTGCATGCTGATGCATCATCTTCGGGTGTGTTCATTATAAAGAACTGTTTCTCAGTATCCTCTGAATCCTGGGTATTTGATACCGGATCAGGATCCCAGATATGTAATATGTTACATAGGGCTACAAAAAGGTAGAAAACTGAGAACGGGTGATAGGTTTCATGAGGCAGAAAACGGGACAAGTGTTGTAGCCAAGTCTGTCGGTCACTGTCACCCTGTATTACCAATACATTGATTCTGAACGAATGTTATTAGATACCGAACCTGATATACAAAATCATATCAGTCTCTTTATTTAGTAAAGAAACGATATAAAATTTTGTATTGATGGATAATGTTTTGAACATTTCCTATATCAAAAGTTGATCGGTTCAGGCACGTTATCTAAAAGCATTAATGTTCTAAATCAAACTACAGTTCTTAGTATACAGAACACACACAAGAGGAAGAGTTCAGAAATGAATGGATTCTTCTTGAGGTATTGTAGACTAGGTCAGATCAATATGACCCGATTAGCTAGAGTTACATAAAGATGCATATTTAAATTAGTTTGAATTTACATCTTGTGAAACTCGCCAGTCATGTCACAAAGATAAGATGACCATAGCTCCGTTTACTGGAAACAGAGAAAGAGTTAGTGAACTCTTGGGATGATACATGTTGATGTATGTAGGTCCCCTGTCTACACATGCCAAGACCGGTTCTTTGTACTTCAGTACATTCTCTGATGATCTCTCAAGGTTCAGACATATGTTCCTGTTAAGACACAAGTCTGAACCTTTTGAGATATTCACAGAATATAAGATAGAAGTAGAGAACCAATACGGGTATAAGTATTATGTCCTTTGATGTGATCAAGGAGGAGAATACTTAAGCACGGAAATCCTGGACTATTCTAAAGGAGAATGAGATTCTCTCTCAGCATTACTCCTCCGAATACACCATGGCACGATGGTATATCGGGGCGGAGCAGATACACCCTATTTGATATGGTGTGCTCTATGATGAGTACTACTGAGTTACCTTTTTCCTATTGGGTGTTATGCATTTGAGAAGTTGCATACCTATTGAATAGGGTTCAAATCAAATCAGTTGCTTACCACTTCATATTTGATATGATAAGGGAAGAGCCCATGTCTTAAGCTAGTTAAGATTTGGGGTTGACCGGCCTATGTCTAAAAGCAAAATCTGGACAAGCTCGAGACAAGGTCTGTTATGTAGAACTGGAAAGGTTCCAGCTATACAAACTGCAGTTGCTAATTTGGTAGAACTAAAGGATTCGATAGTAACCAACGAACCTCAGCCTCTCCGCCGATCTAGTAGGGTTCCTCACCCACCTGAGAGATACTTCTGTTTTTCTATGACAGTGGGAGCGAGGATTGAATCATGAGATGATAACCCAACTAGTTTCGAGCTGGCCATCAGGAGTGAGACTCTGTAAGAATGGCTGGATGCTTAGCGATCTGAGATGGAATCCTTATACACTGACAAAGTATGGACTTTAGTTGCAATATCTGAAGGGTTAAATTCCCATCAGGAGCAAGTATATCTTGAGAAGATTACTTGGTGTAGATGGAAAAGTTGAGACTTTCAAAGCTAGACTTGTTAAAGGTTTTCGTCATCGACCAGGCGTGGATAATGATGAAACCTTTTCCAGTGGCTATGCTTAAGTCCATCCAGATCCTACTTGCCACGGCTACATACCATGACTACGATATCTGGTGGTTGGGTGTCATGACAGCTTTTCTAAATGATGTTTTAGAAGAGGGGGTCTATAAGTACACAGCCAGAGGGCCTCGTAGACAGTGGGAGCAGCGGAAACGTATGCAAGATGCTTTATAAGAATAAAGCAGGCATCGCGGAGTTGGAACATCTGTTTTGATGAGATAGTCAAAGAGTTTGACATCATCAAAATGGTAGATGAACCTTGTATATACAAAAAGGTAGTAGGGAGTATGGTGGCGATTCTCGTAGAGTACGTGGATGACATACTCTTGATAGGGAAATAGTTTCCTATGCTACGCTCGATCAATCTCCGCTTATCACAATGATTCTCCATATAGGATCAAAGTGATACCTCCTAAATCCTGGATTTTTGATCTATGAGATAGATCTAAATGGATTTTAGGACTCTCACTAGATGTAGTGAAATGGTATCAGTTGATCCTGGGGAGAATCACTGGAAGGGTTTCAGGGTGATAAAGACGACTGAATGTCAGTCACAGGCATTGTCTTTACCCTCTATCGAGGGATGGTATGTTAGAAGAGTTCCAAGCTAGATACCGTGACATACTAGACGATAAAGGCAGGATACATCGCTACTTAAGATGCTACCAAAGAGGCTGTTTGGGTGTATATTGGTTCATGAGATGAACTAAGTTCCTCCCATTGTGTGACAATGGAGTTGTGGCTTATGCCAAGGAACGTCCGTCCCATCAGTGATCCAGACATATTCTAAGGCATTATCACCTGATCATGGAGATAGTTGATCTCCAAGGAGATCAAGATTAGGAGAGTAGACTCAGAAGACAACACGGCGGATTCACTCACGAAGGCCTTTTCCCAGAGAGAGACTTTTTTGGGATGGTTGAGTATGAGATACTACAACCACTGCTATACAAATGGCCTTAGTGCAAGTGGGAGATTGTTAGTTATATGTATGCCCTAGAGGCCATTACTATACATAGGATGTATATTGTAGTGGATGCTTGGACATATATAGGGAGGACTTTCTTGCTCGACATGATAGTATGCTATCTGGTTACTCTTTACCTTAACGTGTACACTGATTGTCTCTCTGTTACATGTTGGTAAAGCCCTTAGGATGTATACTTGACTACCTGGACTATGATGCGGATCATACTAGTGGGGACATGGTAGTCCATAAGTACATCCTTCAAGGTCCCTAGTCGTGGGTGTATCGAGATGGAGCATCGATATACCAGAGTAGACTAGCGTATACTTTCTCGACCCATACAGATGGGCGATGGATGATCCCATATCCATTGGTGTTTGACATCAGAGATGATATACGGGTGCTCAGTAGAGACTGGGTACACTGGACGGACTCGCCGAGAACTCCCAGATGGTATTATACCTTACGTCAGATGGCAGTTCTCTGGTGATACTGGTACAGAGTAGTCTGTTGACCCGAGATCGTCATAGAGTCTTGTGTGGTTCCCACTGTGCTTTGATTTCCACCTTACCATGTCCAAGAGGGCATGCAAAACGGTGGTTTTTGGGTACAGTCCCGAGTCACATGGAGGCAATGAGCGATAGGAGGGGATTCGTCTCTCCCGGTATAGGGAGTTGATGTTGCGCTGTGTTCCAATGGCTATAACCGGAAATCCCTGGCCAGGATTGCTGAGATTTACTGGTAAGTGTTACCAGTAGTTTCTCGAATTGTTATAGACCTCATATCGACACGACTTATCGAGCTATTGGGGTCTGACGTTTACCACCCCTAGGCGAGATATGCGACATATCAGACGATCAGACCGGACTTTACGGTAAGTGTTACTGGTTGGATTCACAGGAGTGTGAGCGGGCTTGCTCGTCGATCTTCTCATCGCTCAATACCCGGGTGGCCGTTACGTTTAGCAGACCGCTTGCGGCTTGTGGGTGTTTGATATGATCATCACCTGCTGCCGGCGTATTGACGAGTCTTTAGAGTCCAACACAGAGGTTTCCTGGCTCAAGCGAAACGAAATAGGAGCGCATATGAGATATGTGCGGGACCGAGAATAATGCGTGTATGTGATACCGTATTTCATTCTCGCGATGAATGTGTCGAATGGTTGTATGCGATATAACCTAGTTATCGAATCAAGGATTGATTCGATAAATCGATACATTATATACTAGTCGGTTGTGTGCGACATGACCGGATCATTGAATCAAGTGTTGATTTAATGATTTAATGCATAATTATATATTTGATATATTACTTTGCATTAACTAGTATTGGTTCACTTTAAATGGATTTTCTCACTTAAAGTTCACAAGTTGTATATGTGATATACTTTTGTGCACTTGATTGTATCATGTTTGATGATACATGCTTACTTGAGTTTGTGTAAAGATTAAACCATGGTTATTTAAATGGTTAGGGTTTTGTTTTTCATATCTATTTATTCATTTATTTATTTATTTCTTTTTGGCAAAAGAAAAGAAAAATGGTGGCTTTCTTTGGATGCATGTTGAAGCTTCATGAAGTTTTGACTAAGTCACCATTTTTGTCTTCATGCTTAACCCTAACCATTGACCTAACCCTAGTTTATTCTCTACACTTGACCATGGTTGGATTATGATAAGTATTCATTTTATTTTCTTTTTGAGATATACTTATCATAACATTTTTCATCTTCTTCTTCTTCTTCAAGAAGAAACCTTGCCTCCATCAATGGAAACTCTTGAAAATGAGTGAGAAATCCAATTCTAAAGTGAACTCACTTCCTATTTCTTCATACTCTACCTCTTGCCAAGTAGTATAGGGTGTTTTCTTCACAAGTTTCATGACTTGGTGAAGTGGGAGCTTGATCTTGTGATGCCTCGACGTAGATCATCGTCGGCATCGTTGTCGATGACCTAGCCCGCCCATTTCTCCGATGAAGCCGACGCTAGAGCCCGGGATTCGATTTGGACAGCGAGGAGACTTCATTGCGGAGCTATGGAGGTGGAGGAGCGGATCTACAAAGGTTGTATTTCCGTTCTAGTAGTTAAGTTGTTGACTAGTTTCTTTTGTCGCCTAAAAATCTAGTTAACGATCTAGTCTAGGGTTTCTCGGCACCCGTAAAATTGTTGAAATTGGCATGGTTGATGCCTTGTGAGACCTCCTTGGTGTGCCTAGGAACCCTACAGGTCGGTCCCAATAATCAACATGTCGTCAATATACAGGCAGCTCACAACTATCTTATGTTCGACGATCTTCACATACAAGCACTTATCAGATTCGCTGACCCTAAATCTATTTCTCAGAATGATTTTACTGAACTTCTCGTGCCATAACTTCGGAGCTTGCTTCAATCTATAAAGAAACTTGATTAATTTGCATGCTTTATTGTTCAAACCGTCAACAATAAATCCTTCCGGTTGACCCATATAGATATCGTCTGTAAGATCACCGTTCAGAAAGACGGTTTTCACATCCATTTGATGAATGACATGACCCTAGCTCATTGCCCAAACAATCAGAATACGGATGGTGGTCATTCGGCGGACTGGGGCATAGATGTCAAAGAAATCGATTCTTTCTTTCTGAGTGAATTCTTTAGCCACTAGCCTTACTTTGTACTTCTCTATAGTACCATCTGCCCGCAACTCCCTCTTGAATATCCACTTGCATCCAATCGGTCTTGCGCTCCCTAAGGAAGATTCGTCAGTATCCAAGTGTGGTTTTGAATCAGTAGGTCCATCTTATTATCTACAACTTCCTTCCAAAGAATGGTATCGCTAGATTTCATTGCTTCTTCGAAAGATTGCGGATCTCCTTCAACATTGAAGATGATGAAGTCATCTACAAAGGTTTTTACCTTTCTAAGACGCTTAGGTGGAGGTGATTATGCAACTACAGGAGCAACTTCGTTTCGTCTACCTCGGGAGGTATGACTTCTTCTTGTATCGAAGGCGGCTCAGATACAACTTCTTCTTGCATAGGAGGCGGCTATCCCACTTGAGTATTCTCGTAAGAATTCTTGAGATATATGTTCTTATCTTTTATGAACTTATCCTCCAAGAATTTTGCATCGCTTGCTTCGATGATTGAGTTGGTGCCTAGATCTAAGAATCTGCTTGTCACTGTCTACAACAAGTCTCAGAAATACATACATGTTTGCCTTTGGTCACAACTTTGGCCTTCTGATATCTGGCACTTTGACATATGCCAGACCCCCCTACACTTTGAGTGTATTCAAGGAATCAACATAACCCAAGAACTGTTCATGTGGAGTGGAATTGGTCTTTGCATAAGGAACCTGGTTCAATATCTAATTGGCCATTAGCAGAGCCTCTCCCCAGTAGCAGTTCAAAAGTCCCGATGTGATCAGCATCGAATTCACCATCTCAGTCAATGTACGATTCTTCCTCTCTGCAATCTCATTCGACCGCAGAGAATAAGGTGCAGTGGTTTCAGCAATTATACCATACTTCTTAAAGGAAGCCTCCTTTCTTAGAACGATATTCGCCTCCTCGATCACTCCTGAGTTTCTTCACTGGTCTGCCAAGTTGCTTCTCTACTCGAGTTTGAAACTCTTTGAATTTGCTGAACGCTTCATCTTTGGACTTCAGTAGATGGATGCGGCGGAAGCGAGAGTGATCGTTGATGAAGGTGATGAAGTATTTCATCCCTCTTCTAGTCACGAAGCTTTTGAAGTCGCAGGTGTCGGAATGTACTAAGTGCAACAACTCAGTGCTTCGGGTGACGCTGGCAAATTTCTTTCGAGTGATTTTGGTTTGAACACAAATCTCACATTTTCCTGGTTTATCACCCCTACAGTTTGGTATTAAACCTAACTTAGTCATGTTTGGAAGAAACTAGATTTGCGGATGCCTTCTGCTGCTTGGTAAACAACTCGTTTTTAGAACGAGTTCGAACTTCATTTTCAATGCGAATATACCGCTTAAGGTCCTATAAGGAAACCCGTCTTTTCCTTCTATGCATGTCCGTTGAAAATGACATCCATGAAGGACGAAGTTTGTTGATGACATCACCTGCAATAAAAGCATTGGCTAATACAATTTTTTCATCTTTTAATTTCATTACAAGTTTTTCAAGTTCTTTGACTTGAGGGGGCACTTCTTTGTCATCTTCAAATTTGAGGTCAAGAAACTTGTCGATCAAATGAGTTTTCGACAATTTCTCCTCGTCCTTGTACCGCTTCTCCAACGAGTCCCAAATTTCATTTGTAGAAGACTCGCGAGAATAGGCGTTGTTGACACTTGCGTCATACGATCTTCAATTTTGATTATTTAGAACAAAACTTTATTTAAAAATTCATATATTACTAACGATGTTTCTAAGTTTTTATTCTTAAGAACAAGCATAATATCTCAATATTAAGCAAGATTTCCTACAATATGATACACACTCAAAACGTCGATATGACATAAAGAAGTGACGCAAGCAAAGAACATGATACAAGCTTAATCAAGATACAAAGATGTCTCAAAGTAACAACTCAAGGAAATGAAGATCAAAGAAAAACCAAGTTGAAGAAAGGAGATATAAGTTTTGTAATAGAGTCTAGTCTTAATCTTATAAGGTTAGAAACCACTTTTCAACATATTTCTATTTTTTAGACATCTCCCTCTCATCAAGAGACGTCTAACATATCTATTGGAATTCAAACTGTTCAAACTTTCAAAACTGATATTCAAATATATCAGACTGCAGATGCAGACGTCTGTACCAGACGTATACTTAAGCAATTTTGAATCACCAGATGTCTAGTACAGACGTCTCTAGAAGAAAATTTCAAATTTCCATTTTTTGTTCATCTTTCAGAGATGATTCATCAGATGTCTCTTTGAGAAATTTTTGAACACCAGACGTCTCATACAGACGTCTGATCGAGAAAATTTTCAAATATCAGTTTCTATTTTTGAACTGCAGATGTCTGGCACCAGACGTCTGCCTTGGCAGATTTTGGTAGTTATTTTCTGTTTGAATTTTCGAATGAACAGAAATTTACGCCAATTTAATTCCAAACTGTTTTCAACGGTCATTAATTGTTTTTGGAAGTTATTGGCGGTTATAATAACTACCCCTTTCTACTCCTATAAATATCCTAGAGATCAAATACTTGGACATACATTCATTGCATATTCTTTTAAAAAATCTTCTTGTTCTTCTCGTGCCTTAACTTGTCTTAATCTTTTTATATCCTCTAAAACTAAAACTTGAAATAATCTCTCAAAACAATTCTCGTGCCATGCTGGTATTAATCTTTTGAGACCATAGGATTGCGAGTGGGTATTTGGCCGTTTGTAAACGATTGTAAATTCTTGAAGAAGATTCGATATTCTTCCCTATGAGGGGCGTTTCTCATTACTTGAATTGTGGATTTGGAGTGGAAAAAGAGTTTTTCCTAGAGAATCACGGACTAAAGAGGAAAGGGGTTTTTCCTAGAGAATCCGGATTAAAGAGGAAAAAGAGTTTTCCTATGTAATCACAAGTTCAAGTGGACGATCCTTATGAAGAGGGATTTGTGTTCTTCACACTTTTGAATATAGTGAAAAATCATGAGAAGGTGTCTCAGACGAGGACTAGTCACAGGGAGTGGTCAACCCTAATCAATACAATTCTCATGTGTTTACATTGCTCTTGACTCAACTTTATTTTCTGTGTTGTTTTGATTATTGCAATAACCTTCATTATTTAACTTGTTTAGATTACTTCTCAAAAACTTATTAATCAATACACAATATAGTAATTAAGTTTTTTAATTTGCCATATAACACGTAGTTACCTTATTCACCCTCCCTCTAAGGTATTTTCAATTGGCATCAGAGCAGATTGCTCATATTTTAAAAATTAATATCTTGAATTTTTATATCTTACAATGGCAAATCAATTAGAGGGTCAATCCACCACATGACCTCCACTTTTTAACGGCATAAACTTTCAATTTTGGAAAACCAAAATGAGAATATTTTTACAATACATAGACTTAGAAATACTAGATATTTTAGACACGCCTTATGTTATTCTTACTACAAAATTTTATTCCGATACTGATATACATTCCATGACTTTAAATGTAAAAGCCATGGACGCCCTTCATTTCTCACTTGTTCCAGAAGAATTCAATAGAATTTCCATGTGCCAAACGGTACATGATATATGGAATACGCTTGAAACTGCACATGAAGGGACTAATCAAGTAAAAGAAAATAAGATAAATCGTTTAATGCATGAATACGAAATGTTTTCTATGAAAGAATACGAGACTATCGATTCCATGTACTCTAGATTTAATAACATAGTAACCTAATTATTTAACTTTGGAAAGAAATTTGTAGAGAAAGAAATGAATTATAAAATTTTGCGATCACTAACTCTATCTTGTCAGCCTTAGATTACCATGATAGAAAAAGCAAACAACATGAGCACTATGGGCGTTGATACTCTTATTGGTAAATTAAAAACTTATGAGGTTTAACTTGAAGACATCAAGATTAAAGAATACAACCAACGCAAGAATATCGCTCTAAAAACATCAACTAATAAGATCAAAGAATCTCATACATCAAGCGACGACGAAAGCGACGATGAAGAAATGACTAATATCGCAAGGCACTTTAAAAAGTTTCTTAAGAATGGAGGCAACTCTCTTAAAAATGGTTGAGTTCAAATAAGGTCGTGCGATACTTTGAATGTAATAAAGAAGGTCACGTAAAAACAGATTGTCCGAACCAAAAAGGCAATAATGATTAATTTAAATGAAAACGGGTTCGGAAAGACGCATTTTTCAAGCCATTTAGGATGAATCTGACTCAAGTGGGTCGGAAAATAAAGAAATCGTGAATCTGTTCTTTATGACGATAAATGATGATGAAGTTAGTGATAATATCCTTAATATTGAAAGTTTATCTAAAAAAAACTTAGTTAATTTATATTTTTACTTAAAATCTAATTATGATAAGATTCACTCAAAATATAAACAGCAAAAAGATAGTAATAACAAAAATGATAATCCAATTAAAGTTGAATAAGAAAATTAATCTCAGAGACGTTTGGTCCTAATTCTAGACGTCTGCACGGTCAAAATTCGAAACGATCAGTTTAAAATCGACTGTTCGATCTTCTCGCATTTAATCATCACTGTCCAAATACTCTATATAACTAAAAATTTCCCCCTAATTTTTCCTAACCCTAGACGTCTCTCTCCTCTCCCGTTCCCTATCATTCGATCTCCTCCTCTTCCTCCAATTCCAAAACCCTTGAAATACTTCAAATTTCCCCAAATTTCTTCACTAATTTGATAATGGCTCCAAAGAAGGACAAAGGCAAGGCTTCTGCGTCATCCTCCAAGAAGAGAAAGACTCTCCCGACCGAGGAATCACCGGAAGCCAATCTATTTCTCGATGAAGAATGAAAATCGAGGTTTTCATCTATTATTTCTAACCGATTCAATCTGCTTCTACGAACATTTTTAGAGAATCGAGTGAATTTCGTTACCAAAATCTTTTTGAAATTCAATGATGGATGCCTTTCCTAACCTTAGATTGTTCGGCTTATGACAAGATCGTCCAATTCTTTTATACAAATCTTACCGACACCAATGACGATTCAACCAACCTCAAAACTACAGTCTTTGACTCCACTTTCAATTTCACCACCGGAAATCTTGCTAGGGCGTTAGGTATTCCTAATGACGGTGTCAATATTCACCAAAAAACTTTGAGCAATTTTGAGTATTCCGATACCATGGATAAAGGAAATGGCGTCAAAAATTCTGCATGGTCTTGATAATCATCACCTTTTCGCAAACCAACAAGCCAAAATCTTAATCTAGCGTGCTTGAGTTCTTGCAAATCTTCTTGCACACACTATTTTTCCCAATTCCGAAATTAGAGAAACATTGTACGGAAGCCATAAACTTATAACGTATTGTGTTCTTTCAAGAATTCGTGTCAATCTTCCTCTTTTCCTCATTCACAGTATGTAGGATTTGTCGAGTGGTCTAAGGAACCTATATTATGGAAGGGCTATTACAAAACTTTTGGAATATCGTAACTATTCTTATCTGATCTAGACGACAAAGTAAAGCCCTAAGTAGATTTCGGAGCCAGAAACGTAAACTTGATGAAGTTGGATTCCTCGACTTCACAATCTCCAAGCTCCTCCCATACTCCTCAAGTTCCCATTGACGCTCCTCCTACTTAAGTACCACCCTCTTAAGACTTTGATTTTCAAGGTTTTGAGAATGGGTTATGGATCGCCTTTCAGGTCCACTTGATCATATCACGTGTCAACTTGATCGTCTTACCGAGGAATTGGATCACCTTTCATGATCTTTTGATTATCACATATCATATCTTTACTCCAAGTTTCAGATTGATCTTCCGCTTCCATATGGACGTACTTAATGTTAGTGATATATGTCTTAGAGGCCATTTTGTATAAGTACTGGATTGTATATTATATTTTGGAAGTTTGAGATATGATAGTATGCTATCTAGTTTGATTCTATCTTAATATGTGTATATGTTTCTTTTAGTATATCGCTAATACATATTGATAGAGCCCTTAGGATCTTTGCTTGACTACCAGCGTTGTGATGACAGTCACACTAGTGGGGGTTGGGTGGTCTATAAGCACATCCTTAAGCTTGTCCTTAGTCATAGGATTATCGAGACAGGGAATCGATACTCCAGAGTAGACTAGTGTATACGCTTCTTATCCCGTCAGGGGAGGTGATCTGTCCCGCAGCCATTGGTATACAGTACCAAATATAGTATACTGGTGCTCATGGGTTATGAGTTACACTGGACGGACTTGCTGGGAACTGCTGGTTGGTATTATACCTATCGTCAGTTAGCAGTTCTCCGGTGACATGAGTACAGGTTAGTCCGTTGACTTGACATCACTATTCGTCTCGAGTGTGTTCCCGCTGTACTTAGATTGCTACCCTACCACGGCTCAAATGAGACATGCAAACAGGTAGTGGTTGGGTGCAGTCCTGAAGCACTTGGAGGCAGTAGAGGTTAGAAAGGATTCGTCTCTCCCGGTATTGGGAGTTGATATCGCACTGTGTTCGGATAGCCAATACACAAAGTCCCTGGCCAGGGCAAGTGAGATTTATTCGTAGGTATACCAGTAGTTTGTCAGGGTGTATTGGGCTCTACACCGACACGACTTATTGCGCTATTAGGGGTCTGACGTTTACCACCCCCTAAGCCCGATATACGATACTCTTAGACGAACAGACCGGACTGTACGGAGATTGTCACGGATAGATTCAGTAGGAGTTTGGATGTGTTCGCTCGTCGGCTTTCTTTTCGACGAGTACCGGGGTAGCTGTTACGTACAGCTAGTGCTGCTGACGGACTTGTGGTTAAACCTACTGCCAGCGTACTGTCGAGTCTTTAGAGTCCCACACAGAGGGTTTCCCTGGTTCAGGCGAAACGATATAGAGGCCGTATGGTTTTGCATGCAGGGTTCTGATTATATACGTGTACTGGATATACGGATGTTGTTCGGACGGATAATACTAGTGGGCTTAGGATTAAGCCGGATTCTAGTATTATATTATTGGATTATCTTTATCTCTTTGTATTCGTATTTTTTGCAGTACGAATACGGGTATGTATATACGGTGAGTGTATTCTTATAGTTTTTACAAGAGATACTTCTAGAAGGGGGCACCTCATTTTGGTTTAATCTATTTTTGGAAAATAGGTTAATAAGATGGAAAATGGAGATATTTGTGGTATGGGTGAACCATGGCTAATTCTTTTAGTTTATTGGTCTGCACTTACTATTCAAGCATGGCTCCATTTTTTCTATTGAAAATAATGCATGCTTGATGTAAGAAAAGAATGAGCCATTCTTCACTAGCCTCATCACTTGTTCATTTGCATTTTCTCACTCTCTCTCCATTGTTCACCTCCTTCTTCCTCAAACCCTAACCCTCACATGTGTTGTGAATTCTTGGGTCATTTGAGATAAAATACTCCAATTAACTCTCTACATCTTCTAAGCTATCTAGATTAGCGAACTAGGTACTTTAGTTATCTCGGTTTTGAGGTTGGAGCTTGAACCATAGACTCTCAGGTGGATCGTCTTCGACACGAGTAGGCCGACGACCGAGCTAGATCCGCACATTCGAGGAGCTCAAGCTAAGGAGAAGAAGACCCGAAGGACTTGTAATTTGGAGGTATAAACTCTTTCAGAGTAGTTAAAAACCTTTAAGTGTTTAGCTAGTTAGGGTTTCTGAAAAGATCATGTATGATAGGTCGATGTTGCAAGTCATAAAAATCGTTTTTGTAAATTCCACCTCCCCACAAACCGCGTGGGGTGTACGACATCGACTTATAGTGGTTTCAGATCCTACTTAAATCTTAACTCGCTAGTTAGCAAGTGTTTAGAACCCCGATCGACGGAAAATATCCGAAATTACATTTCCAAGTATAGCTTGATGTTCGATTTTCAAAGTTGTTCAAAAAATATTTTCAGTGACCTTAAAAATATGTGCAGACATTTATAAGACCAAGAAAAAAATTCGAGCACTTAATCCTCATAATTAGACCGCTGATCCGTGTCCAAATAGATCATTTGGCCGCGGATCCGCGGCCTAGTTATGGCCAATGTGCTCCATTTTTTTTCTATGGTTCAGGTTCATGGAAATGTGATTTTTGGTAAATTTGGTTTTTGCCCAGATTTGTTTGTGTACTGGTTTGTACATGGGGTAGATGCGGAAAGTTATAATCGATTGAAATTCTAAATTCTTGATTAACTGTGCATTTTGTTTGTATATGTGTTGCTAAACGTCTACTAATTGCCATATGTCGATTAGTGGGGGTGCACATATCAAGTATCTTGTTAATGGTTTGTGGATATGAAGTATTGGATCGTCGTGAATGAATAGCCGGGGATGTGAGAAGAGTGTTTTTTTTCCTTTCATTCATGTATATTTGTAAATTGATATAATATTCTTTTACGGGGCACATCCGGGTTGAGGTTGTAATCACCGTTGTATTATTTCATTTACTTTTTCTTGTACCTAGGATAGATCCAAGGAGGGGTGCACAAACTACCGGGTTCTTGAAGTGCCGAGTGGCCTACTCATTTCATTGAGGGAGATTGCTTCACTTCGGGAATTTGGCGGGTAGTTTGCCGCACCCGTAGGGGTCTGGGTAGGGTTTGGCTATTCTTCACGACCGTGGAATCCGCCTTTCGTTTTAGGCTAAAACGAAACACGGAAATCCTACTATATCCAATATATTCATCTGTGCTACTATGATATGTGACCTGGAATGACTATTATTGCGTGAGACGAATGCCTATATATATTATATATAATAAATGTTGCTTATATTTTGCACCCGTGCTAGTCCAGCCCTGCTCTGCCGTTAGTTAAGTAACCTAACGGTGCATGACGGAGCCTCGTGGTGAATGCGGATGGTATAAACGCACGTTGTGTTTTCGTTTCTTTCTGCAATGATAGGGTTAAATGATGGGACATCATTAATATTGTTTAATGCAAAGAAAACAAAGCAAAGTTAAATCGTTGGAACAATTTCAAAACCACTCGGTTTTCTTTAAAAATAACTTTTAAATGCGGAGCTTAAACCACTCCTTTTAAAAGCTATCGTGGTTCCTTCGACTATATCAAGTTAATTACGTTCACGGTTTTCGCCAAAACCAGCCGTAGCCCTCCGTCATTTAAGATGGATATTCAGTACTATTCAAGCTATGTATTTTGACCTTCGCCAAGGTATAGTGATTGGTAGTTGTTGGGTATTCATCTGCAGTAAAGATAGATGCGTTAATCTGGGACAGGTGTACAACTATTTTGGGATTCGTCAAGGGTTTGTACGAATGAGTTCAGATTAACCTGGACAATAACGGGTAGAACTTGACTTGCGTCTTATGATATTTTGGCCTTCATCAAGGTCACAAGCGCCTGGAGCAAAAATCCACATCGGGAGTTTTAAAAGAAAAGGAAATTTTCTAGTTTTGCATACCATATGAAGTGTGATGATTTTGGTAGGATTTCTTCAAAAGTGTCACACAATGATAGTTGGATCCCGATCTCACCGTGAGTTTTATTACTCATTGGGAGAGTTTTTTTACTTTACAATCAATGCTATAAACCAGGTAGATGTCTAGAATGGTAGCAGCAGGGCTACGCCCCCAGAGAAAAGAGGTTATATAATTAAGTAACTTTGTGAAAGCGTTGGAAAACCTCTCTCGAAGTATCAACACTAGCCTGGCTGAAATGTTAAGCAAGAATTGTAGGGTGCAATTAATTCCGACTAATTCTTCTTTTATGGTTTGAAGAAGGATTTGAGGAAACAGTGGGAGCCATCCTGTTTAGATAAACTAATAAGCAATCTAAACTTGCAAGGGTATCTTGCTGAGTGTTTCTTCTCTCTCTCCTAATTGCAGTGACCAAAATAACCAGGTTTAAGTTATTACTAGATAAAAATATATTGACGGGGCCAAACTATAAAGATTGGCTAAGCAATGTCCAGACGGCCATTACCTATGACAAGATGGGCTACTTCCTTACTACCAAAGCCCCCGCCGTCTCAGGTCCAGATTCCACCGTCGCGGATATTGAGATGCGTAAGATATGGGAAATAGACTGTGCGAAAGCCAAGTGTCTCGTGCTGGCCTGAATGGACAATGAACACCAGAGGCGACACGAGAAGATGGACTTATCTTCCATTTTCCTCCATACCAATTTATATGGAAAGCAATCTTGTATCGCAAGATACGAGACCTCAAAGAAATTGTTTCAAGCGAGATTGGCTATCGGGGCATCTGTAAGAGACCACGCCCTTAAGATAATTAGCTATATTGAATAGCTCGCGGACCTTGGGACCACGTTGGAGAACGAGTTGTATACAGACTTAATTCTACTTTTATGGTTTGAAGGAGGATTTTAGGAAACAGTGGGAGCCATTTGTTTAGATAAACTAATAATCAATCTAAATTTGCAAGAGCATCATGCTGAGTGTTTCTTCTCTCTCTCCTAATTGCAGCGACCAAAATAACCAGGCTTAAGTTACTACTAGATAAAAATATATTGACGGGGCCAAACTATAAAGATTGGCTAAGAAATATCCAGACGGCCATTACCTATGACAAGATGGGCTACCACCTTACTACCAAAGCCCCTGCCGTCTCAGGTCCAGATTCCACCGTCGTGGATATTGAGATACGTAAGACATGAAAAATAGACTGTGCGAAAACCAAGTGCCTTGTTGTAACAACCTAGTTCATTTATACCAATTCCAGTTCTTGTATTTCCTTAATTGTGGTATTTTCCTGATTTATCGTGTTTTGGGTGCGAATAGTATTTTACATTTTACATTGCATTCGACACCGACCCGCTTGCTTGAACTTATTTGATTCATATTTATGAATTATCCTGACTTGTTACGTAGACTGGTGCATTTTCCTGTTTAGTGCATACTGGCATTTTATCTGGCATTTGCATTTTTACAATATAACATTTTAAGTCACATAAAATATTTTAAAAAATACATTGCATGGCCTGCATGATACCCCTAGCCCATTGGTAGCATCCGCGCATCTTGTTCTCGTCCCGTTCAGTGAAACAGAGTTGTTTGGATGGCTACGCGCACGTGCGTGCATCCGTTCTTGGGGGTATGCATTTTTTCCGTTATCCGGACATTCATTTTTTTTTTATTTTGGTCGACATGTATATTTTTCATATTTTAAAACTGAATTTTAGACCCGACCCGGGCATGTTTTGGACTATGTTTGTATTTACCAGAATATCAAATTTTATTTATATAATATTAATTTTATAAATTGATACAAATTAAAATTTAGTTAACTAATAAAAGATTTTTTAAAATTTAAATCTAAACTAATTTCCTAACAAACTAACAATCTCTTTCTCTCTTTTTCTCTCCTCTGCATATATATATTTATATATTTTTTATTTATTAATTTTTCTTTCCTTATTTAATACACAGCCTCTTCTTCTTACTTTTTCTTCTTCTTTTTTTTTTCTTGATCTTGTTTCTTGATTTCGGTGATCATCGCCGGAGCTGTGCTCGTCGCTGACGATCCGAGTGATCTAGTGAACGTACCTGACTTGCGTGATCACCCTCGTGCATTGTTTGGAACCGTTCCGTGTACCGTGCGCGTATCGCGACATTTCGCCGACGAAGGACGTTCCGTACACATCCGTTCTTGTTCCGTCTAGGCAAGTTAATTTTGCTACATGCAATATAACTCATTATATACCTATTTAAATAAATATCACACATGTATTTTAAATCAAGCATCCCATGTTACATATTAATGCCTTTCGACGTTCCGTTTACATTTGTATAGTGCATTTCAGATCTAGGGTATGCAAACCAATCTTAATTACATGCTACATTACTTAAGACGCATCTATTTTAACAAATGGAATACCTGTATTTAAAATCATGCACCCCATGTTTAGTTTTATAACTTTTCGATGTTCCGTTTGCATCCATTCATATCATTTCAGATTTAGGTCATGAAAACTTATCTTGTTACATACTATACTATCATATACTGTATCAAATTGAATATTTCCATTTCATATTGCTTAGTTATATATTCCGTACTTGTTAGTTTATCATTTTACGATTATGTGATACCCATTTGCATTCATATCATTTAAAATATATATCGTCGTAATATTTCTTATTATTATCTTTAATTAGTTCATAATCTTCATTTTATAATATTATACAAAATATAGTTTGAAAATATTATAGTTTACACATGAAACGTCGTTGAAAAGCGGATACGACAAATCTGAAATTTACTGTACACCTTACCTTATAAAATTCATTATAAATCATAGACAAATCATTAGTATACGTTCTTTTGTTCGTTACGAAACTAACTCAGAATACTATAACTCTATGAAATATTTACTTGCAAAATAAATTGTTTAAATAACGTAAAATGCAAATGAAAATATCTCTAAACTGCTGTCCAGGGAAATTCCAGCAGCAAACTTTCAAGTTCGAATGATCATAGCTTTTTGTAGGAACAACCTGAGATGCTTATACTTATAAAAATGAAAATCTTATTGAATTATCTTTGTTTTGGTATAAGGCACGTCCCATTTTGAGAACGTTTGTTATTTTTAAGCTATTTTACAAATCAGGGTGACGCTGAATTTCTGAACGGAACTTTCTTGTGCATGGTTAATCAATACCACTTTTATAGTTATTAATCGGTTTGAATATGTTATCCATGTTAATATTATTATATCAATATCTATTTAATAAATAATAGTGCTTGTGTTTTAATATTCAGCAAATTTTACCGATTTACAGTTTTATAGTATCCGTCTGTATCCGTACGGTTTATTACATATCTAGTTTCACGCCGAGACCATATTATTTCATGTTACTGTTGTATTAGTGCACCATGCTTGATAATTGTGCATCCTACATAGTCATGATGTAACCGCTGACAAAATATTTATGCATCCATGCTTTACCGTGCTTCCGTACTTGCTACAGTTTTAGTATGAGCATCCGCTTGACACATGTGCACTACCTGTCATGACCTGATATACTACTGCTTGACTTGATACCTGATACACCACTACTTGACATGACTTGATACATGTACACTACCTGACATGACCTGATGTACCACAACTTGACATGTTACCTGATCTTGTTACTAATGCCGACAATCTTGACCTGTTGTCCCTATGGACATTTCCTGTTGTCTATACAGACAAACCTGTCCCTGCTTGATCCTGTGTTGGCATTAGTCTCAGATTTATAAATACCTGACTTACACACATAACTTGGGGGTATGGGGAAATCAAGAATGTAGCTGAACGTAACTCAAAGGGCTATTATATCATTTTACCGTGGTCCCGTGGGGAATGAACGGGACATAGACTCACAGTCTATTACATTATTTTACCGTGGTCCCGTGGGGAATGAACGGGGCATACACCGATGGGTTACGATGAGGATTACATTCATTGATTTCAAATAACTTTAGAGTAGATCACCCTATAGCACAGTTTAGACTACTCACTGCACTTCACCTGTTTATATCCTGTTCATTGATTTATATTCATGTTACTGTTACATGTTATTGATGACTTGTTACTGTTCACATTCATGCCTGCATGACTTGTTACCCCTTGATTATATTATTGTTGATATTATGACGCACTGACGTCTGGGTTTTGCATGGCCCAAATCCTCTACCTTTGTCGCAGGCTGATCAAGAGTATTTTCACCGTCAGGCGGAGCAGTGAGGATCCTGTTAGTATCCAGTTATTTATTTCTTTACTTTCCATATGTTATTGTTACTTGGATTTATTGCTTCCGCATATTATTTCTTGACTCGTTTATTCTGGTTCATGGACATGTACTAGTTAGTTTATTTACTTTCCTGTTCTTGATATCTCTACAGCCGTAATGTGACTGTGGATGGATTTTTCCTATGCACAGGTAGCATGGTTGGCTCTGTCACGTGTCTATCTTAGCGCACTCTGGGAAGCGGGACGTGACACTTGTGCTAGCCTCAATGGATAATGAACACCCGAGGCGGTACGAGAGGATGGACTTATCTTCCATCTTCCTCCATACCAATTTATATGGAGAGCAATCTCGTATCGCAAGATACGAGATCTCGAAGAATTTATTTCAGGAGATGTTTGCTATCGGGTCATCTGTAGGGGACCACGTCCTTAAGATAATTAGCTATATTGAAGAGCTCGCGGACCTTGGGACCACGTTGGAGAACGAGTTGTATACAGACTTGATTCTACTTTTATGGTTTGAAAAAGGATTTGAGGAAACAGTGGGAGCCATCATGTTTAGATAAACTAATAACCAATCTAAACTTGCAAGAGCATCATACTGAGTGTTTCTTCTCTTTCTTCTAATTGCAGCGACCAAAATAACCAGGCTTAAGTTACTACTAGATAAAAATATATTGACGGGGCCAAACTATAAAGATTGGCTAAGAAATGTCCAGACGGCCATTACCTATGACAAGATAGGCTACCACCTTACTACCAAAGCCCATGCCGTCCTAGGTCCAGATTCCACCGTCGCGGATATTGAGAAATGTAAGACATGAAAAATAGACTGTGCGAAAACCAAGTGCCTTGTGCTAGCCTCAATGGATAATGAACACCCGAGGCGGTACGAGAGGATGGACTTATCTTCCATCTTCCTCCATACCAATTTATATGGAGAGCAATCTCGTATCGCAAGATACGAGATCTCGAAGAATTTGTTTCAGGCGAGGTTGGCTATCGGGTCATCTATAGGGGACCACGTCCTTAAGATAATTAGCTATATTGAAGAGCTCGCGGACCTTGGGACCACGTTGGAGAATGAGTTGTATACAGACTTGATTTTACAGTCCCTCCCCTCTACCTATGCCCAATTTATCTTGAATTTCAATATTCAAGATAAGAAAGTTACACTTCCAGAACTGCTCAACATATTGAGGAGTGCAGAGGGCACCCTAAAGAAAACCAGGGAGACACCCGCTCTGCTTATTGAGAAACCTTCTGCTTCTAGATCCAAGGCAAAACCTAAGGGGAAGAAGAAGAAGGTCCCCACTAAGCCGAAAGGCGGTGCTAGTAAGATAGAGGGAAAGGGCAAGGCAAAAGTTGGGGGGCTAACAGTAGAGAAAGATGAATGCTTCTATTGTCACAGGAAAGGTCATTGGAAGAAGGACTGCAGGGCTTGAAAAGCCAAGAACCAGGATTCGAAGTTGTGGCTTTGGCTTCAGGTGTGTTTATGATTAAAAACTGTCTGTCAATCAACTCTACTTTCTGGGTATTGGATACCGGTTCAGGATCTCATATCTGTGATTTATTGCAGGCTCTGAGAAACCGTAGAGTTATAAAGATAGGTGATATGACCCTCAGGGCTGCTAACGGAGCGAGCAAGGATGCTGTGTCCGTAAGGGAATATCATCCCGGATTGACAAGTTGACACATTTTGGTTTCGCGTAACTGTTTTTGTGTATCTAGTTTGACATGTAATATCATCTCTGTATCTTTACTATCTAAAGAAGTTTATGATTTTTCATTTGTAAGCAATATTGTAAGCATTTACCTTAATAATGGTTTGATTGGGTCAGATACACTAGACAACGGTATATACGTATTAAATCAACACTAGGTTTTCAATGTCCATAACACACTTAAAAGAAAGTCTCCAGAATTAAATCAAGCTTTCTTATGGTATTGTAGACTAGGTCACATCAATGAAACACGGTTGACGAAATTACATAAAGAGTGATATTTGGATCCGTTAGAATATCTGTCTTATGCAACTTATCAATAATGTCTCAAAGAAAAGATGACAAAGACTCCGTTCACTAGACACGGAGTAAGAACCACTGAGCTCTTGGGACTCATCCACAGCAACGTGTATGGTCCAATGTCTACACATGTAAGAAGTGGTTATTCCTACTTCATTACTTTTACGGATGATTTCTTAGGGTATTGACATTTATTTTTGATGAAAAATAAATCTGAGGCCTTTGAGAAATTCCAAGAATACAAGAATGAAGTGGAAAAATAAACAGGTAAAAGTATCAAGACACTTCGATCTGATCGAGATGGTGAATACTTAAATGCCGAGTTCCTGAATTATTTAAAAGAGAATGGAATTCTCTCTCAGCTTACTCCTCCATACACACCTTAACACAACGGTGTATCGGAAAGACGGAATCGCGCCTTATTAAATATGGTACGTTCAATGATGAGTAACGCTGAGTTACCGTGATCCTTCTAGGGTTATGCACTAGAATCTGCTGCATATCTTTTGAATAAAGTTCCTACTAAGTCTGTGCCTACCACACCATATGAAATGTGGAGTGAGAAGAAACCCTATCTTAAGTATCTTAAGATATGTAGATGTCCAGCTTTTGTCCAAAAACAGCATGTGGACAAGCTCGAGACACGATCAGTACTGTGTAAGTTTGTGGGCTACCCAAAGCACTCCAGGGGTATCTATTTTATTACGCAGAGAAACAAAAGATTTTTGTTTCTTGGCATGACCACTTTCTGGAGACTCAATTTCTTGAAAAAGAAATAAGTGGGAGCACAATAGAACTGAAAGAAATTCCAGAACCACAAACTATTACTGAAAGCATGGTGGAACCAGAAGTTTCAAAAGAACCGGACGTCCCTGCGCCACTCCGCAGATCTAGTAGGCAGTCTCATCCGTCCGAGAGATACTACGGTTTTCTCATGGACGGGGATAGAGATGATTGCATCATCAATGATCATGAGCCAACTAGTTTCCAGCAGGCCATTACGAATAGAGACTTGGTAAAATGGCTAGATGCAATGCGGACCAAAATGGAATCCATGTACACCAACAAAGTTTAGACTTTGGATATTGCACTTCAAGGGGTAAAACCCGTAGGGTGCAAATGGATCTTCAGAAAGAAGATTGGTGCAGATGGACAGGTTGAAACCTATAAAGCTAGACTTGTAACAAAAGATTTTCGTCAAAGACCTCGCTTGGACTTTGAAGAACCTTTTCTCCAGTAGCTATGCTTAAAGCCATTCAGATCCTACTTACCATTGCTGCCTTCCATGATTATGAAATTTGGCAGATGGACGTAAAGACCTTTTTTTGAATGGAAATTTGGAAGAGTGTATTTATATGGATCGGCCAGAGGGTTTCATAGAGAGTGGGAGCAGCGGATGAGTGTGTAAGTTGCTTAAATCCATTTATGGATTAAAGCAGGCATCACGGAGTTGGAACATCTGCTTTGATGAAACAGTCAAAGAATTTGACTTTATCAAAAATCCGGATGAACCATGCATTTATAGTAAGATTGTAGCGAGAAGTGTAGTATTCCTCGTCTTGTACATGCATGAAATTCTACTGATAGGAAATGACATTCCTATGTTATAATCAGTCAAAGGATTCTTGTCATAGAAGTTCTCCATGAAAGACCTGGGTGATATCTCCTATATTCTGGGGATCCAGATCTATCGTGATAGATATAAGAGAATGTTGGGACTTTCACAGTCCAGGTATATCGACACCATACTGAAAAGATTTAGTATGGAAGATTCCAAGCGCGGTAATCTATCGACTTGTCACGGGATCACTCTCTCCAAAGAAATGTCTTCCAAGACTGATTTGGAAAGGGATCGCATGAGTATTATACCCTACGTTTCTGCTGTAGAATCTATAATGTATGCGATGTTGTATACCAGATCAGATGTTGCTTACGCACTGAGCGTGGTAAGCAGGTATCAGTCAAACCTTGGGGAGAAGCACTGGATAGCAGTTAAGAACATTCTCAAGTACCTGAGAAGGACTAAGCAGATGTTCTTGTTGTACGGCAGTAAAGACCTCCAGATCGAGACCTTCGCTGACTCCAGCTTTCAGAGTGATAAGGATGACTCCAAATCCATGTCGAGTTATGTCTTTACCCTCAATGGAGGAGCGGTCTGTTGGAAGAGCTCCAAGCAGGATACTGTTGCCGACTCAACGATGGAGGCAAAGTATATCACTGCATGTGACGCCGCAAAAGAAGCAGTTTGGATGAAGAAGTTCGTTATAGAACTTCAAGTGGTTCCGTCTATTGTTGATCCAATACCTTTGTATTGTGACAACAATAGGGCTATAGTTTTAGTGAAGGAACCAAGGTCCCATCAGAAGTCCAGATATATCTTGAGGCGGTATCACCTGATTAGGGAGATCGTGGATCGCTGGGAGATCGAGGTGCAGAGAGTAGACACGGAGAACAACACTGCAGATCCACTCACAAAGGTCATCCCTCAGATGAAGTTCGAGAGGCTATTCGAGATGTTAGGTCTGCGATATGCCAATACATGGCCTTAGTGCAAGTGGGAGATTGTTAGTGATATATACCTAGAGGCCATTATTGTATAAGTATTGGATTGTATATTACATTTTGGAACCTTGGGATATACACAGATATAATAACAGTCTTTCTTAATATGGTAGTATGCTGTCTGGTTTGATTCTAACTTAATATGTGTATATGTTTCTTTTAGCATATCGCTAATACATATTGATAGAGCTCTTAGGATCTTTGCTTGACTACCAGCGTTGTGATGGCAGTCACACTAGTGGGGGCTGGGTGGTCTATAAGCACATCTTTAAGCTTGTCCTTAGTAGTAGGATTATTGAGACAGGGCATCGATACTCCAAAGTAGACTAGTGTATACATTTCTTATCCCGTCAAGGGAGGTGGCCTGTCCCGCAGCCATTGGTATACGGTACCAGAGATAGTATACAGGTGCTCATTGGGTTATGAGTTATACTAGACGGACTCGCTGGGAACTGCTGGTTGGTATTATACCTATCGCCAGTTAGCAGTTCTCCGGTGACATGAGTACAGGATAGTCCGTTGACTTGACATCACTATTCGTCTCGAGTGTGTTCCCACTGTACTTAGATTGATACCCTACCATGACTCAAACGAGTCATGCAAACAGGTAGTGGTTGAGTGCTGTCCCGAAGCACTTGGAGGCAATAGAGGTTAGAAGGGATTCGTCTCTCCCGGTATTGAGAGTTGATATCGCGCTGTGTTCGGATAGCCAATACACAAAGTCCCTAGCCATGGCAAGTGAGATTTACTGGTAGGTACAATAGTAGTTTCTCAGGATGTCTTGGGGTCTACACCGATACGAATTATTGCACTATTAGGGGTCTGACGTTTACCATCCTCTAGGCCCAATATGCGATACTCTTAAATGAACAGACCGGACTATACAGAGATTGTCACGGATAGGCTCAGTAGGGGTTCGAATGGGTTCGCTCCTCGGCCTTCTTTTCGACAGGTACCTGGGTAGCCGTTATGTACAGCTGGTGCCGCTGACGGACTTTTGGTTAAACCCACTGCCAGCGTACTGTCGAGTCTTTAGAGTCCCACACAGAGGATTTCACTGGTTCAGGCGAAACGATGTAGAGACCGTATGGTTTTACTTACAGGATTCCGATCATATACGTGTATTGGCTACACGCATGTTGTTCGAACGGATAATACTAGTGGGCTTAGAATTAAGCTGGATTCTAGTATTATATTATTGGATTATTTTTATCTCTTTGTATTCGTATTTTTTGCAGTACGAATACGGGTATGTATATACGGTGAGGGCATTCTTGTAATTTTTACAAGAGATACTTCTAGAAAGGGACACCTCATTTTGGTTTAATTTATTTTTGGAAAATAGATTAATGAGGTGGAAAATGGAGATATTTGTGGTATGTGTGAAGCATGACTAATTCTTTTAGTTTATTGGTCTGCACTTACTATTCAAGCATGGTTCCATTTATCTATTGAAAATAATGCATGCTTGATGTAAGAAAAGAATGAACCATTCTTCACTAGCCTCATCACTTGTTCATTTGCATTTTCTCACTCTCTCTCCATTGTTCTCCTTCTTCCTCAAACTCTAACCCTCACATGTGTTGTGAATTCTAGGGTCATTTGAGATAAAATACTCTAATTAACTATCTACATCTTCTAAGCTATCTAGATTAGTGAACTAGATACTTTAGTTACCTCGGTTTTAAGGTTGGAGCTTGAATCATAGACTTTCGGGTGGATCGTCTTCGACACGAGGAGGCCGACGACCGAGCTAGATCCGCACCTTCGAGGAGCTCAAGCTAAGAAGAAGAAGACCCGAAGGATTTGTAAGCTGGAGGTATAAACTCTTTCAGATTAGTTAAAAACCTCTAAGTGCTTAGCTAGTTAGGGTTTTTGAAAAGATCTTGTATGATAGGTCGATATTGCAAGTCATAAAAATCGTTTTTGTGAATTCCGCCTCCCCACAAACCGCGTGGGGTGTGCGACATCGATTTACACTTAAGAGCCCCCACCTCCTGAACAATAAAAGTCTTGAGATCTTTGTTTGCTTTTATGTTAGTTTTAATTATTATTTTAGTTTGTGTTAGTTTATTTTGTGTCACTTTGAACTATGTTTTTATTATATCATTATGATCCTTATGCTATTATGGTTATTATTCTGAATCGGTTTATCATGCTTAAATGTTCTGCTTAATGTTATTTATTTGCTATGCTTTAATCATGTCACATCTTATTATCATATGAAATTTAAATGAACAAAGTTATGTATTAATGTCTATTTCTTTACCCCTTGCTCTGATTATTTTAAACATTTTGATATTTTTCAAAAAGAAGGAGAAAATATTCATGAATATCATATATCATATGATTCAATGGTAATAAAATTTTAGTTACAACACTCGTCTTCATGAAGTGCTTCTTAAAAATCAGTATTAGTGATATGAAACACTAATATGAGTTCAAAAGTATTTTCAACTGAGCATGAATTGAGCGGGTGTATTTAACTATAATTTTTAGTTTTATATATATCATGAATGCTTTAAATAAGTTTTGCTAAATATTAAAAAGGGGGAGATTGTTGACACTTGTGTCATACGATCTTCAGTTTTGATTATTTGAACAAAATTTTATTTAAAGAATTCATATTTTACTAACGACATTTCCAAGTTTTTATTCTTGAGAACAGCAAACATAATATCTCAATATCAAGCAAGATTGTCTACAATATGATACGCACTCAAAATGTCGATATGACATGAAGACTTGACGCAAGCAAAGAACATGTTGCAAGCTTAATCAAAATACAAAGACGTCTCAAACTAACAACTCAAGGAAATAAAGACCAAAGAAGAACCAAATTGAAGAAATGAGATATAATTTTTGTAATAGTGTTAATCTAATAAGGTCATAAACCACTTTCTAACATATTTCTATTTTTCAGATGTCTTCCCTCTCATTAAGAGACATCTAACATATCCGTTAGAATTCAAACTGTTCAAACTTTCAAAACTGATATTCAAACATGTCAGACTGCAGACGTTTGTACCAGACGTTTGCTTAAGCAATTTTGAATCACCAGACGTCTGGTATAGACGTTTGTAGAAGAAAGTTTCAAATTTCCATTTTCTGTTTATCTCTCAGAAACAGCTCATTAGGCGTCTCCTTGAGAAATTTTTGAACACCAAACGTTTGATCGAGGAAAGCTTCAAATATCAATTTATTTATTTTTCAATTGCAGACGTCTGGCACCAGACGTCTGCCTTGGCAGTTTTTGGTAGTTATTTTCTGTTTGAATTTTCGAATGAACAGGGTTTACGCCAATTTGAATCCAAACTGTTTTCAACGGTCATTAACTATTTTTGAAAGTTATTGGTAGTTATAATAACTACCTATTTCTACTCCTATAAATATCTTAGAGATCAAATACTTAGACATACATTCATTGCATATTCTTTTGAGAAATCTTTTTGTTCTTCTCGTGTCTTAACTTGTCTTAATCTTTTCATTTCCTCCAGAACTAAACTTTGAAATAATCTCTCAAAACAATTCTCGTGCCACACTGGTATTTATCTTTTAAAATTATAGGATTGTGAGTGAGTACTTAGTCGTTTGTAAATGATTGTAAATTCTTGAAGAAGGTTTGATATTCTTCCCTACGAGAGAAGGTGTCTCTCATTGCTTGAATTGTGGATTCAAAATGGAAAAAAAAAATTTCATAGAGAATCACGGATTAGAGAGGAAAGAAGGTTTTCCTAAAAAATCCAGATTAGAAAGAAAAAAGAGTTTTCTTAAGGAATCACAAGTTCAAGTGGGTGATCCTTATGAAGAGAGATTTGTGTTCTTCACACTTTTCAATATAGTGGAAAATCCTGTGAAGGTGTCTCAGGCAGAGACTAGCCACTGAGAGTGATGAACCCTAGTCAACAATTCCTGTATTTGCATTGCTCTTGACTCTAACTTTATTTTCTGTGTTGTTTTGATTTTTGCAATAACTTTTATTATTTAATTTGTTTAGATTATTCCGTAGAAACTTATTAATCAAAATACGATATAGTAATTAAGTTTTTAAATTTACCATATAACACATAGTTACCTTATTCGTCCCCCTTTAAGGTATTTTCATGCGTCGACAAGGTGATCAGCGAGACAGTTGAGGAGGTAGCTGACACAGAAATGGTTATCACGCTTCCATTTCTCTTCGGCTTTCTCATTCTCGTCATCATCAAAATTCGGCTTTTCTTCGGAGACAATATAAAAAATATTTAGGAGTTACATCCTAAATATTGTTTTGCGACACCAAGCGTTGAAGTCGCTTCCATCGAAACTCTCGTGTTTCAGGCATTAAAGCCCTATAGTTCTTGCAGCGTCCATTTCAGATGTTCGAAATGTGCTTTAAAATTGTTGGAGTAAGTGAGAAATTGGACGTTAGAATTTTAAGAAAATTCTGCAAGTGAACCGCAAAGATCTATTGCTAGATCAATCGAGAGCTGCTGTGCGCTCGGTAACGCGGAGCTTAAAGCAGATTCGGCTTACTCCGGTGCAAGAATCCCAAAGCCGATCTACCTCAGGAACAACAACAATGAATTATGGTGTGCACCAACCAACAATTCAATTCTGGCCGTGATGGAAGATATGATGGCACACGGGCAAAGCTCTCTGCTTCTAGGCTGATTAACGAAAGTACAGTACTTTCAAGAGTTTTGAAACTAAGGTTCGAGGTTTCGTATAAAACTACCGATACGTGATCGTTTCGTATAGTTTTCGGTAGAAACCGATACGAAACCATCCATACAGTCAGGTTTCGGCTGAAACCTGAAATAACTAATTCTTTTGCCGTTTTTGCTATTATCATGATCACTATAGGTCTTCATCATTAGATCTGAGGTGTTTTCGTGGTGAGTAATCGCTATTTGCCCGCCAGAAATGATTGATACCATAATTTTCATTTGTGGTACGGCTGATCAGATTATTTTTATCCTAAGAAGGCCACAAAAGTCGATAAAAACATATATTTATACTTATCTAAGTAAACTTTCCAATGTATTTTGCATTAGGTCTTGTCTTGGCTGGATTTTTTAACACTAAAATCATTGTCTTGTGATATACAACCATAAATTTAATATATCTACATATATGTATATATGTATTACTGTTAAAACCGAAACCTGAACCGAGATAAACAAAACTAACCGAAACCCACCGAAACTAATAAAATTTTAAGAGACCGCAACCGAATATGAAACCGAGCTCTCGAACCTTGTCTGAAACAAGAATATTTGATAATATTCTTTTGGAATTCTGAATTGAGATCGTGCTAAGTGCATAGTGTTGTGCGCCCGTAAGCCCGAACCCGTTCCACGGCACATGCCCACGTTTACGGTCATGGCCCGGCCTGATCCGATCCCAAGCCCAAACCCAAACCCAAGCCACTAATATTACTTGTGGAATTAATTAATTTTGCCTACGGTAAGATTTGAACTGCTGATTTCTTGTATGGCAAAACATTTGCAAACCAGCAGAACTACTAGATGTTGGCTTATAGATATTCGTAATCCGATTATTTTATTTTGATGATGTTGTACAATATTAATGGATAGTTACGAGTCTTTACATTGCATGTTTTATAACACTGTTTATGAGCTTGGTCGTGTTTGAGAATAAGTTTCAGGATATCGAATATTTCACGACATAAGCTTATGATGGAGGATGCAGGATATTGAGCTTAAACGACAAATCTATTAGAGGTTGGAGGATAATGGACCAGAGTTTTTCAAAGTTCACATTCAAGTTTCAAGAAACTAAGGAGTTGAAGTCCAAGTTTAAAGAATTCAAGAAATTGAAGAATTCAAGCGTTCAAGCTACAAGTGTAATCTCTAGGAAATCGATATAAATACTTCATGGTTTATGAGATTAATATATAAGAGCTCAAGCACACACACAATTGCATGCATAAAACTTTTGGTTTTTATCTTGCAAAAGATTTTAGTCCAAAACGAATTTCATTTGAAAAACAAACTAGTTTTCTGAGTTTTTCTACAGTAGACGTCTTCCCAGGTTATACTACAGATGTCTGGCTACTGTAACTTAACATATATCAATTTTCTTACATGTTTTTGGACTATTCGCAGACGTCTGCAATTTATATTGCCAGACATCTGAATAAGGGTTGCAAAACAATATTTTTAAACTTCAGACATCTGTCATCTGTACTTTAGATGTATGTCGATTTTTCCCTTGCGCTCTGTAGATTTGCACCAAGACCCAGATGTCTGCAGTTCATCGTGGCAGACGTCTGATACTTTATTTTGGCAAAAACTTTTCTTGTCCAGACATCTATCCTTTTAAACCTTCAGATGTCTGCTTTGTAAAATGTTTAAAAAATATGACTGTTATTGTGCATTAAATTCCATAACGAAGGTTAAGATGTTTGGCTCGATGACCTTCGTATGTCCGCCCTTACTGTCATAACACCATTTATTTCCTTTTTGACTTGTGTTTGTGTGTGGCTATATAAGATTGTTTGGTGAGAATTTATTGGTAACTATTAACTGAGCATTACATTGAAGTTTTATTATCTTCCTCATCAACCAAAATACAAAAAACACTTGAGCTCAAAATTGCAAATCTATACTCCATTGAAGTATACTTAGAGTTTTGATTGTAAAACACTTGAGAGAGTAATTGGATTGTAATTTTCTCTTCTTCTTTTGTGTGAGGTCTCTTTAGTGTGAGAGAACCTTTGTAAGGAAGGAGAACTTGTTGAAAAGAGTCACTCGTATATTGAGTGACAGGGTTGTAAGAAGTTGCGAGTGCGCAACGTGAGAGTCTCACTGAAGACGTGTTTTAATGGAACGGGCTCGTACGCATAAAGAAAGGGGGCTAGGGGGTCTTCCGAACCTCTCTAAAATCGCTCTTGTTTGCATTTGATTACCTTTAACTCTCTCTTATCCTTGCTAGCTATAATTATGTTTATTTTTATTTGCAAGTAGATCTTTAATATGTGAGAATTGTTAGTATAATCCTATTCACACCCTCTAGAATTATTTCAATTGGTATCAGAGGAAGGTGCTTTTATTTGTTAGGATTAAAACCTTAGAGAGATCCTTTGGCTTCTTTTTCATCTGGTAGTGAGGGACATTCCCAATCCATCACAAACCACCATACTTTGATGGTATTAATTTTACCGTTTGGAAAATTAAGATGGAGTCCTTTCTCGAATCACAAGGGATAGATGTGTGGAGATATACCTTTTTGAAGGAGTATGAATTACCCACCACCGATGACGATTAGTTGGACCGTTGTTGTGAAAAAGGCTTATGAATCAAATCATAAAGCCATGTTTGCTTTCTTTTCTTGTTTCAATGAAAATAATTTGGCTAGAGTTATTAAATGCAAAAGTGCTTATGCTATGCGGAAAGCTTTATTAATTGCTCGTGAAGGTAGCTCCAATGTTAAGAAGGCAAAACTTGATCTTTTGAAAATCGAGTATGAAAATTTTCGAATGTTGCCCGATAAAAACAATGATGACATGTTTTATTCGCATCACTAATCCTCTTGATTCCTTATTAGACGATCCCATGAAAAATGAGGAAAATGTAAGAAAGATACATTGACCACTCACCAAAAAATGACATCTAAAAGCAACCACTCTCAAGAAGATAGTCGACATCGAAGTCATGTCATTTGAAGAGCTCCAAGAAAATCTTAAGACCTATGAGATTGAGCTCAAAGGCTTACGACATAGAAGATGAAAAGGTGAAGAAGAAGGATAAGCTAAAAAGCATTGCACTCAAGGCTACATCCAAAGCTTTATCAAAATCCAAAGCTAGCAACGATGATGAGTTGAGTGGAGATGACGAGGATATCGCTTTATTGACAAAGCAATTCAACAAATTTCTCAAGGTTCGTAGAAATTTCAAGAGAGGCAATTTTTCAAGAGATCGTCCCTATAACAATAGCAAAAAAATTGGTCCATGCTTCAAGTGTAGGAAGCCTGTCCATCTTGTTGCCGATTGTCCCCGTAACAACAAAAAAGAAGCTCCACAACGACCCAATCAGAGAGCCTTCAATATTAAAGCGTGGGATAATTCGGAAGGAAGCGATGATGAAGCTCGTCCATCCGATCAAGAAATCGCTAATATGTGCTTCATAGCACATGAGGATGAGGTAACGGATGATCTAAACTTTTATTCTTTTGAAGAATTACTTGAAACGTTTGGATCATTACATGATACTTTTTCTAAACTTCAATCTAAATATTCCTTTGTTAAAAATAAAATTGCTTATCTTGAAAATAAAAGCTCTTCTACTAAATCTTGTGAGTGTGAAAATTTAAAACTTGAGAACGAAAACCTTTTGTTTAAAATTACTTTTTTAACGAGTTCTCTTGAAGATGCTAATTTTAAAAATGATAGACTCACTACTTCCTACAATTTTTTCTTGACCAAGCATGAATCCTTGAATAAAACTCATAATATTATGTTGCTTGATGTTGAGAAGATGAAGGTGAAAATTAGTGATCTTGATGCCACACTTCACAAATTTGCTACAAGTAAAGATTCTCTCAATACCAAGATAGGAAACTTGAGTTTGTCAAATAAAAAGAATGGTATTGGTTTTCAAAAATCCTTTACTTCTATTGCAAAACCGTCAAAGCAAAAATTTGATGAATCTTCTTTTAGATTAACTTTTGTTAAAACTTCTACCTCACATGCTTCGACTTCTTATGATCATCATACAAATCATGCACATGCTTCTACTTCATATGATCATCATGCTAGATTCTCACATGCCCGTATGTTTAGAAAATCTTATTCTAGAACTACTTATGTTAAACCGTTTGCTAGAACAACTCCACATCACCATCATGCCTAACACACACATGTATATACACATTCTAGATCTACTCATATTGTGTGCAATTATTGTGATCATATTGGGCATGTTTCATATCATTGCAAGAATAGAACTTCTAAGAATTTAGTTTGGATTCCAAAGATTAACCCCCGTGGACCCACAAAAACTTAGGTACTAAAAGTTACATTTATTGCATTTTCTATAGGTACATCACAAGTCACGACGTGAGGATGAATGGTTCCTTGATAGTGGTTGCTCAAGACACATGACCGACAATATCAAATGCTTTGCAACACTATCAAATGAAAAATGCATGGTCACCTTCGGGGATGTTGGTAAAGAAAAAATTATTGGTAAAGGTAATATTAAATTTAATGCCATTACTTTAAAAAAATGTCCTTTTTGATGGTTTAAGGCATAGCCTGCTTAATATTAGCCAATTTTATGATAAAGGTTTTAAAGTTATTTTCGATAAAAATTTCGGAAAAATTCTTGATTCAAATAAGTGATTCTTTGTAGAAAAAGAAAGGAAATGTATATTCTTTACAAGCTTGTGAAATTTCTAATGAAAATTTTACGTGCTTAAATGTTGTAAAGGATGTGACTTGGTTTTGGCATCGAAGACTTGGACATGTCTTCATGAACCTTCTTTCAAATATCATCAACAAGGATTTGCTCTCCAGCATCCCAAAGCTCAAATTTTTAAAAAACAAGTTGTGTGATGCGTGTCAAATGGGCAAGCAAGTAAAAAGCTCATTCAAGCCAAAGGTTGTGATATCAATTTCTAACCCTCTTAAGTTAATTCATATGGATTTGTTTGGTCCTTCTAGGACTTTGAGTTTTGGAGGTAAATCTTATGTTTTTGTGATTGTTGATAATTATTCAAGATTTACTTAGGTTATTTTTCTTGCCAACAAAAGTGATGCATTTGTTACTTTCAAAACTTTCTTTAATAAAGTGTAAAACGAAAAACAACTTTCTATTATGAAAATCCGTAGAGATCACGAAGGTGAATTTCAAAATGCGTTTTTCAAAATTTTTTGTAATGATTACGAAGTTAAATATGAATTTTCTTGTCCGAGAATTACACAACAAAATGAAGTCGTTGAATGGAAGAATCGATCTCTTCAAGAAATGGGTAGGACAATGTTAAATGAATATAGTCACCTCACTGTTTTTGGGCCGAAACGGTCAATACCGCATCATATATTATAAATAGGGTTGTTATTCATAAAGGACTTGAGAAAACTCCTTACAAACTTTATTATGATAGGAAACCCAACATTGATTATTTTAAAGTTTTTAAGAGCAAGTGTTATGTTTTGAATACTAAAGATTCTCTTGGAAAATTTGATGCAAAAAGCGATTTAGGTATTTTTCTTGGCTATTCTTCCACTAGTAAAACTTATTGTATTTTCAATAAAACTTCCACTACTATGAAAAAGAGTATGCATGTTAAGTAAAATTAATACTTTTGCCAAGAATGATGTAGTGAATGAAAAAGAAGATGATGAGGTGATTCACACTCGCTTGGAGGAACTTGACATCTCGAAGGAAGAATCTAAACAAGAGACTCTTTCAAGTGAAGTAGTAGAAATAGATGATGATTCTGTACTAACTCTTTCTAAATATTGGAGGTACAACAAGAACCATCCACCAACACAAATTATCGGTGATGTATCAAAGAGGTAACCACTTGATCTTTTAATCCAAATTTCTTTACTAATATAGCTTTTTTGTCTCAAGTTGAGCCTAAAAATGTTAAAGAAATTATCTTAAATGAGAATTGGGTTTGTGCTATGTAAGAAGAGCTTGTTCAATTTACACGCAACAATACTTGGAAGCTTGTTTCTCGACCTAGTATTAGACACATTATCGGTACAAAATGGGTTTTCAAGAATAAACTTGATGAATTTGGTGTGATCATTAAGAACAAGGCAAGACTTGTAGCATAAGATTGCAACCAAGAGGAAAGTATTGATTTCGATGAAACTTTTGCTCCGATTGCTAGATTAGATGCTATTCACATTCTTCTCTCATATGCATGTTTTAAAGATTTCAAAGTTTATCAAATGGATATTAAAAGTGCTTTTTTGAATGGTTTTCTTGAAGAAAAAGTTTTTGTGGAACAACCGTCCGGTTTTCAAGATTTTAAGTATCCAAATCATGTTTACAAATTGAAAAAGGCTTTATATGGTTTGAAACAAGTCCATAAACCTTGGTATGCTGGATTATGTTTTATTTTTGCTTGAAAATGATTTTTCAAAAGGCAAGATTGATACCACTCTTTTCATTAAGAAGAAAAATGATGATATCATGATTGGGCAAATTTACATTGATGATATTATTTTTGGATCTACTAATGAGCTTCTATGCAAGGAATTTGCCTCTAACATACAAAAAAATTTGAAATGAGTATGATGGATGAGCTCAATTACTTTTTTGGCCTACAAATCAAGCAACTCAAAGATGACATCTTCATAAATCAAATCAAGTACACGAAGGTGCTTATTAAGAAATTTGATCTTGAAGATGCAAACCTAAGCAACACTCCAATTGCCACCATAATAAAGGCTTTCAAAAGACGAATCCGGCAAGAATGTGGACATCACTAAATATCGTGGTATGATTGGTAGTTTACTTTACTTAACCGCTAGTAGACCCGATATAATGTTTAGTATTTGCTTTTGTGCTCGGTTTTAATTTTGTCCCAAAGAATCGCATCTAAGTATGGTCAAACGAATATTTAAATATCTTAAAGGGACATTGGTTTAGGTTTGTGGTATCCGAAGAATAAAATTTTTGTTTTTAAATCTTATTCGGATGTGGACTATGCGGGGAGCCAAGGAGACCGTAAGAGCACGAGTGGAATATGTCAATTTCTTGAAAATTGCCTAGTCTTTTGGTTATCCGAGAAAACAAAACCCGATTGCTCTTTACACGGCCGAAGCGGAATATATTGCCGCGGATGCTTGTTGTGCTCAAATCCTATGGATGAAGTATACACTAGAAGACTTTGTTGTGTTTGTTGATCATATTCATTTTCTTTGTGATAACACGAGCACGGTGCACATAACTAAAAATGCAAATCAATATAGACGCACCAAACACATTGATGTCCGTTACCATTTTCTTCGTGATCATCATGAAAAAAGGGATATTATTATTGAGCACATACCTACACAACACCAATTGGCGGATATCTTTACAAAACCCTTGATGCTACACGTTTTTCTTATATATGGGAGAATTAAATATATGTTCAATTGATTGATGTTGTGTTTAAGTATCATCTTGCCAAACGGCTTCTGCAATCCTTTTAGAGGAACCCAATTGTGGATTTATTGTTTATAATATGCCTTATTTAAGGGTCTAGCGGAGAGAACTAGAGATCATTTATTGGATAGTGTGATCTTTAAGATGGGAAAATCTTATTTTGCATATCCTTTTATCTCGTGCTTGCCTCGATATGATATTAAAACCTGAATATATCTTGCATATAGTTATTTTTGCATGTATCGCTTCTTTTTGCTTATATCCTATATACATGCTTGTTGATATGAGCCAATTGTTTTTAGGGAAAGTTATTCAAACGTTTAACTTGATTCTTGCTCATCTCAATTTCTATTAATCTTCTATGCATACATTTAGATGGAGTTATTCAAATGTTTAACTTACTTTTGGATGTACGCATATGTTTAGAGGAGTAATTCAAACGTTTTAAACTTCTTAAACACCCTTTTTGATTATGCCAAAAAGGGGGAGAATAATATGATTGTATATCAATATTTGTTGTTCAATATGTTTTTATTTATATTGATATACTCTCATCCGTTAATATTTTGACATTATCTAAAGGGGGAGATTGTTGGCTTATAAATTTTCGTAATCCGATTATTTTGTTTTGATGATGATGTACAATATTAATGGATAGTTACAAGTGTTTACATTGCATATTTTATAACACTGTTTATGAGCTTGGTTCTGTTTGAGAATAAGTTTCAGGATATCGAATATTTCACAACACAAGTTTAAGATGAAGGATGGATGATATTGAGTTTAAACGACAAATCTATTGGAGGTTGGAGAATAATGGACTAAAGCTCCTCAAAATTCACATTCAAACTTTAAGAAGCTAAGGAGTCGAAGTCCAAGTTTAAATAATTCAAGAAATCGAAGAATTCAAGAGTTCGAGCTACAAGTGTAATCTCTAGGAAATCGATGTAATTACTTCATGGTTTATGAAATTAACATATAAGAGCTCAAGCACACATACATTTGCATGCATAAAACTTTTGGTTTTTACCTTGCAAAAGATTTTAGTCCAAAACGAATTTCATTTAAAAAACAAACTAGGTTTTGAGTTTTTCTACAGCAGACGTCTGCTCGAGTTATACTACAGACGTCTGGCTATTGTATCTTAACATATATCAGTTTGCTTACATGTTTTTGGACTATTCGCAGACGCTTGCAGTTCATATTGCCAGACGTTTGAATAAGGGTTGCAAAACAACATTTTTAAACTTCAGACATCTGCAATCTGTACTTCAGACGTATGTCGATTTTTTCCTTGCGCTATGTGGATTTGCACCAAGACCCAGACGTCTGCAGTTCATCGTGGCAGACGTTTTGGCCAAAACTTTTCTTGTTCAAACGTCTGCCTTTTTAAACCTTCAGACATTTGCTTTGTAATATGTTAAAAAAATATGACCGTTACTATGCATTAAATGCCATAACGGATCTTTTTGACAAAGGTTCATACGTCCGGCCGATGATCTTCAGATGTCTTCCCTTATTGTCAGAACAACATTTATTTCCTTTTTGACTTGTGTTTGTGTGTGGCTATATAAGGATGCTTGGTGAGAATTTATTGGTAACTATTAACGGAGCAATATATTGAAGTTTTATCATCTTCCTCATCAACCAAAATACAACGACAAGCTCATAATTGCAAATCTTATACTCCATTAAAGTATACATAAAGTTTTGATTGTAAAACTTTTGAGAGAATAATTGAGTTGTAATTTTATCTTCTTCTTTTGTGTAAGGTCTTTTTAGTGTGAGAGAGCCTTTGTAAGGAAGGAGAATATATATCGAGTGACGTTGTTGTAAGAAGTTGCGAGTGTGCAACGTGAGAGCCTCACCGGAGACGCATTTTAGTGGAACAGACTCGTACGCCTAAAGAAAGAGGATTATGGGATTTTTCGAACCTCCCTAAAATCGCTTTTGTTTGCGTCTGATTATTTCTAACTCTCTACTACACTTACTAGTTATAATTGTGTTTATTTTTATTTGCAAGTAGATTTTTAATATATGGGAATTGTTAGTATAATTCTATTCATCTCCCTCTATGATTATTTCACTAGAGTCTTCTGTTATTATTCAAAATAAATAACATATATCATATAGTTTGTAACTTCACCCAATTTTTGACATAAAACAACCACAAGATCCAA